>CM062294.1:579229637-579832311 GCA_031216915.1 Pictodentalium vernedei
TAATTGGCGATTTTTTAGAAGAGCAATGGCCGGTTTTTGCAATTACATTAGGTAAAGGGTTAATGAAGCACCGGGCACAACCCAGTGCTTCATTAATTAAAATTTTGCTGCTGATGATTTTTATTACCTGATAAATGCATGCATGGACATCACTGCCCACGTGTGGATTAAGATCTGTACTGTAGAAGTTGTAATGCATTATTGAATGGGTTAACATAGACCCCAAACCAATAACAGTTAAATGCAGGAAAGAAAAGACGTCATACATATTGTACATGAATGGTAATTGTAAGCGTGTGTACATATATAATCCAAATGAGATTAAACTGTTTTGTTGAAAAAAGGGGTTAAGTAGGGATAAGAAAATTTAAGATTCAGGCTAATCTAATAAGGTATGTAACAAAACAGCCAAGCCTGTTGAGCTGATATTGAAAGTTTAGCTAGCAGGGGTTGAATCTACAGTTCAGGACACAGATAAATTGGTTAATTATGCATAACTCTCATGTTATGACTTTATCTCAGTCAAGGTTACAGACCCATTTATTCACCAGTCCTGAGTGAGTGCGAATAAGTAATTTGTCTGGCTGTTTCAGTGTTAGTTTAATTTAGGGTTCATTATTTAGGTTTCCTATCAATAAAAATAAATTTTATTTCAGTCGGTTGTGGGGGGGCACAGAAAAATCAGGTTATTTTTTATAATGGTCTTGTTACTGGACTGGACCTACATTGTACATATAACAGTGTTGCGTGTACAGTTGCAGTCAAATTACTTTACGGATAACATGTTAGGAGCCTATATTAGCTTTGTTGAAAAAGGCTGAAGCCCATATTTGGGATTCACATGGTCCAAACATGGTCTGAAAGACTGTATTTTAATTTTTTGGTTTTACTGAAAAAATTAAAATACAGTCTTTCGTGTCATGTGTCATGTTTGCCATTGTTCAGACTAGGATTCCCGGTGTTGTTCACTAATTTGCCTCGCCTGTACAAATTTGAAATTAAAGCAGCCTGAAAAAGTGTTGCATCAACATTTTTCAGATAACCCTTTCTGTGGTACATGTATGTTTTTTTCTGATTTTTTTAACAACAGAATATCAACTTAATAGTGATATATTTTTATCACCCTTGGAGGGAGTTCGATGACTCATTGATTACAGTATTGAACTTCAAATTGAGAGGTCCATGGCTTGATCCCTTCCAGGGGTGACTGCATCATGTCCTTGGACAGGGCACTCAACCCAGATTGCCCTCGTGGGGGCAAGGTGGTGCTATTTACTAAGGCATGCTGCACATCGATGGTGCACCTCTCTTCAACCAATGCTAATTAACCCTGCTTGAGTGGAGTTAATACGCAAGGGAGTCTGACGGTTGCTCGCTGTTACTCACTGGTTCCTTCCAGATACATGTAATACCAGCTTCCAGCACCTGTAAAACTATCTAACATGAGGGGATCCCTGGTGTTGAAAGTGTCATTAAACTTCAATAAATAAGTAATCCTATAGATAAATAAATAAATCATCCTGGGATTCTTATGTCTTCTTTGGGAAAATGACCGGGGCCCATGCTGTTGGGTAATTCGCATCATGAGGCCGATGATGAGGACTCCAATGGGACATTTGTTTTGGAGCAGAAGAAACACACAGAATAAAAAAAAGCATCTTCAAATTGAACTGTGAACACTTTGACAGTCATCATTCTGAGTCATTCAGTGGCTTTGTATTTGTGTTAAGTCAAGTCTTGACTGCCTATATAGGCAGCTAAGACTTTTCTAGATACAACTGATAAGTTTCTTAGAAAAAAATGTAACTTACAAGTGTATAAAAAATGCATGTTGGGACACCTGTTTCATTGCAGTAAAAAGTGATCAAAATTGAAATTTGGTTTTCGAGAGTTAAAAAAGAACCTGTTGTTTGCCCTTAATCTTTTACCCAACATAACAGCCAAAACCGACCAGCACTATAGTATTCACTAAAATTGTCATTCAATTTTCATGATTGTTTTTCTCAAAAACATAGCTTATAACCCCTCATTGGAATGAGCTCGGTCCAATGAGGGGTCACATGACATGGTTTTGTTGAAATATTTAATTTTTTCAACTCCTCAATTTGCATATTACGCGGGTGGATGCGAGCGATTCATTAGGTTAACCCTTTACCCAACGCAGACGATATCAGAATTTATTTTTTTTAAATATCATTTTTTCAAATTTTTCAAAACATTTCAACAAAACCATATCATGTGACCCCTCATTGGAACGAGCTCGACAAGCTCGTTCCAAGGAGGGGTCACATGATATGGTTTTGTTGAAATTTTTTGAAAAATAATATTTTTTCAACTGCTGAATTTGCATATTACGCGGGCGGATGCGGCCGATTCGTTTGTTAAAGGGTTAAGGGTGAATCGCATGAGCTTGTTCCAACAAGGGGTCATAACTTGTGTTTTGGAGACAAAAAATGAAAATATATCGAAAATTAATTGTCGATTTTTTAGAAGAGTGCTGGCCGGTTTTGGCGGTTACATTGGGTAAAGGGTTAAATTGCACTCATTGATGAGATCAATGAATGGTTAGAAAACTAACCTTTGAATTGTCTGACAGTATGGCATAGTCACTTGTAATATTCCATGGTCTTTGTTAGGGCTGTCATGATTAATCGATTGTTGATCGGTCACGAAGAAATCAATTAGTATTTTTCGTTGTCGAATAATCGGTAAATTGTAGCCCGTTTTAGATGTTTAATAATTAAAAGAAAATTTGATGAAAAAACTATTGTTTCTAAAGGTAAAGAGTTAAGAACATCGATGTTAAACCCCCAAGAAGCCGTTGGAAGCATTTGTCTTCCATGTACATTCATCAAAGCTTTGATGTTCTGAATTTTTGAACCGTCAGTGTAATAATCAAGACCGGTCGGCAGTTGCAAAGTTCGCAACTGCCGACCGGTCTTGATTATTACACTGACGGTTCAAAAGTTCAGAACATCAAAGCTTTGAATGTCCCTAAAAGTTGATCATCTTCGTTGTTTACTTGAGGTAGGTCAGCTGACTTGATCTTCATTTTTATCGACTTCAAAGAGAGGGAGAGGGGGTGGGGGTCATCTAGGTACGATTAATCGATTATTTGCGACGATTAATCGGTTCCTAAAATGAAAAATCGTGACTGTCCTAGTCTTTGTTTTCCAGTAATTTCCACATGATTGTGCCACAAAGTAAATTTTAAAAATACTGAGCCTCGCCATTTCATCAATCTCTGTTCTCTGTAGTATTAACCACCACTCTGTTAATCAGTACTAAAGAGTATGATTCAAATTGTGTACCTTTGAATAAGAGTATCATTCAAACGTTGTACCTTTGCAGGCCTGGCATTCTTAAAAATGCAGGAAGGCCAAAACTTGCTCCCGTCACATGGCCTAGGCGTGCGATTAGCTCTCCTCAAGCTTACAAAAGCTAAAATTGCAAAATGAAGTTTTTACTGTTAAGGAATTCCGCCAAGTGGGCTTTGTACATTTTATTTGGTGCTGCTAACAAGGTAGTTTCTGTGAGGCGGCTACACTGCCCCTCCCACACCTCTGGGCCCTGGCAAGGCCCGGAGATATGGGGGGGGGGGTAGTGTGGCCGTCTTACAGAGACCACTACATTCATGTAGCAGAGATCTTAAAAGATGTGGCTTTTAGGCATAGGCGGTTATGGTAATCAATATTTTCTAAGGCCAGGAGGGCTAGTTTTCGCTCTCCTTAATGTTTTTAAGGAGAGCAGTAGGCGAGTGAGTAAATCGCTCTCCTGAAAATGCCAGGCCTGCCTTTGAATAAGAGTATTGTTCAAACGGTCTACCTTTGAATATTTCATGGTTTGGGAAGTCATTGCAGACTGCAGAGTCAATAGAATCTTCTGTCGTGTACGCTCGAACGACCCCTTTGGAGCCATTCAAACCTTGAAAGTGATCAAATTGACACAGGACTCCCAACTGTCAGTTCACTTGTAGTGCTAAGTTGTAGCTTATGTAGGTAGAAATGGAAGGAGGTTTATGTTGGAACTTTCTGGAAATTAGTTATAGAAATTAACTGGTTGAGTGCTAAATTACTTTTCAATGTTCATTTGAAACGCGAGTATTTTTTTTTCAAAGATACAACACTGCCAGCAAAAGGAGCCTTAGTTTAGGAGGATACAGCTCATAAATAATTGTTTTGTTGAAATTTATTGGAGAGTGCCAGTTGGCACTCTCCAATAAATTGTAACAAAATAATTTTATATTAATATTTTTCTTCCACTGCTGAGCTGACAACAAATTAGTGCAAACATTGTAAAGCCACTATAGTGGCTTTCAGCACTTTTCAGTGGAGCCCTGATAGTGGCTTCTAGCACTCAACCAGTTAAACATTTGCAACAGAGCTGTAGGTTTTTAAATTTCTTGTTCGGTTTCGGTTTTGGTTTTTCAGGTGAAGTAAAACCTCGGTTCAGTTCGGTTTTCGGTTTGTTCATGAGGCCAAGTAAAATTCAATAAAACTCATTCTTATGTCCGGAATCATAACTGAATGGTAGTGAAATTGAGTGAAACTCAATGAATGCCCGAAATAAGCTATATAATACATGAAGAATCAGGAAGGCCAATATAATAATTACCTAAATATACAGAACTTTTATTGTGCTTGGCCATTTTTCGAGGTCTTGACACCTACACGCAACTTGAGGAAAGCTGCAAACACAACTAAACTGAAATGTCGGAAATTCACAGAATGTAGCCTTCCCAGAGTAGTGAGAGTACCCAAACACTGCCATTGGCAGTGTCTGGGTACTCTCACTACTCTGGGATGGCTTCATTCTGTAAATTTCTGCAGCAAGAGAGTATTTAATAAAAAAAACGAAAAACCTTAGATCACGGGATGTCAACGGTTTCGGTTTTTAAAAAAAACTAAAAACCTTGGTTCGGTTTCGGTTGACCTACAGCTCTAATTTGCAATGCACAAATGTTCTGTTTAAATTGTTCAGGTCAATCGTAGATATTTTGGTATTTCCATTTCATCTCGACACAGATGTTTACACATTCAAACACTGTCAGTTTTAATATGGGAAATGACTATTAAATGATTACTGGTAACTGTCAATAAATGGTGGTGATTAGTCGACTACAAAAATTCATAGTTGGGACAGCCCTATTTGCGAGCCCAGAACACATGCTTTTAACAGTGATTGGTTTGGTTCGTTTTTCGATACTCCCAAGACATCATTTTTGCGATACTCCCAAGACATCAGTATCGGTTCAGTTTTTTTGTATACAAGTATTGCCCAAACTCCAGAATATTATCATTCAAAGTTTCGGTGGGTGGACGTCTGGGTTTGACACATAGGTCCATTAGCTGAAATTTTTCTTACAAATGCTTCTTTCAGGCCTCACAAAATTGGGTAAACAAATGGTTCATTTGCATTAAACGAAATAGGATTACAAATTTTTTTCTTGCCCTGATTACAAGACTTCAGACAAATTGCAGTGAAGATTTACTTGAATTTATCTTGGTATTTATTTGTCAACCTTTTGAGAACCACAATCTCTCTTGTAATGACCAGAGTTGGATTGGCCATATGGCCCACCGGGGAAATTCCTGGTGGGCTCCCATTAGGTCCCCCCCCCCCCCCCTCTCCCCCTGGAGCCTCCAAAATTGATGCAGCCAAACGCATGTAGGTACGTGAAATATGAAAATGACCCAAAAGTGAATTGGAACTGATTCCACGACTGTCGGTCTATCAAAATGTTCTCTATGTGGATTGCCATTGCCAGTCCACATAGAGTACATTTCGATGCACCAGCAGTCGAGTCTGCCATTGTTTGCTCAAATGAAAGGAAACAGCACTCCTTCAGTTTCGGAAATAAAATTTTTTGTCCATTTGGTCCGAACTAAGGTCTTCCCAATGCCCCCGCCCCAGTAGAACCATTTTTGTTGAATGATCGATGAAGATGGTACAAAAGTGCCATCGGCTGCTGGTATATCAGAATGTCCTCCATGTGGACTGCCATTGATCACTCAGATGCAACAAAGCCACATTCATTCAGTTCTCAAAATCAAAAAATTTTCTCAGGGTCTAGAGGCCTCCCTGGTGCATTTTCCAGTAACTTTTCTTGGCTCAGTCTACACCAGATAATGACAATACTACTTTCAAAACTGATGTTGCCATGCTGAGATGTTCTACATGTACACTGTTGGAAGAGTATATTTTAAAACAGTAGGCCTTTAGACTAGTCTGGACACAATGGTAAAATGGATCCATCATATCCATTAATAATGCTGAAGAGTGGGAGAGATAAACGCCGGTATTTTAATTTTAGCCTTTTCTTTGTCTGTTTCATATACTTTTCAGGTTTTTCCCTTCAGAACCGTAATTTACAGCCTCCTTTTAAAAGTCTTCAGCATTATTATTGGTTCCCATCCTTGATCTACAGTGCAGTTGCCATGGACTGGTCTTAATCCATTTGTGGGCAATGATGTCCATGCATGCGTTTACCAAGTAATAAAATCATCATCGGCAAAATTTTCAGGCCTGGCATTCTGAAAAATCGCTCTCCTCAATCAGCTTAGGAGAGCAATTAGCTTTACACAGCATTTTAAGTATCCAGTTGAACAAACTCATTGAAACTGAAACCAACAGACTACATCAGTGATTTTATTAACTTTACTAAGGTAAAGTGAAATCTCTTAGACATCTAGATGTCTCACTCAACAACCTAACACACACTTGACAAGACCAGTGTGTGTACCCAGACCTGTTGTCCTAGAAAGTCATACGCCTACCACTACCACCTTCAACCCCCCAAGGGGGGTTGAAGGTGGTAGTGGTAGGCATATGACTTTCTTGGACAACAGGTCTGCTTGAATCTACAGCCACATCCTGGTGCAAGTGCTTCAAGTGACAGGATAGTAGTAATGGTAGTATATTATAGTGTCAATATTCCTTGAATAATTACCCCTCAAACTGTGATGTCAGTTGTTGAACTTGAAACTGACAGAAAAAAAAATATTGCTGTGACCCATTTTGCTTCAAATGATTGCAACTGTGTTTGGGTGTGGTTGCAGCCATTACCTTTTACCACTAAACCACTTTCAAAATGAAATTATGTGATGTTATGTGACTTCGAAGTTAAATTACATTTTTGCTTTACAAAAAAATTTAATGTGACCATAATACATGTAATCTCAATCATCCCAGTCCAAAATATTTAGGAGGGCAATTTTTCGCTCTCCTTAATTCTTTCAGGAGGGCAGTAAGGAGAGCTAAAAAATCGCTCTCCTGAAATTGCCAGGCCTGAATTTTCATTAATGAAGCACCAGATTGTACCCAGTCACAGTGCTTCATTAATTATCCCTGCAATTTTAAAAAAAAGTGGGGATATTATGGTGAGCTCCGTACATCCCAACTTCATATCACCAAGAGTATGTAATTCGATAGCATTTGAGGTATTATGGTAGCATCTGTAGATGTTCATAAAGGTTTTGGGATTTTGATTCGGCCCTGTGTGGTGCCCGTAGCACCACTTTGTTGTTATTGTTAGAAAATCAGTTTACTGTGGAAGGCTCTTAGGTGTTTAAATCAAAACGTTGAAAGTGTGTTAATATGTTCCAGTAGGGTCTCTTGATGTGCATAAAGGTTTTGGATTTTTGATATGGCCCTGTGGGGTACTTTTGTCATTAGAGAATCCGTTTGTGGCAAAAGGCTCCTAGGAGTTTTAACTCGAAATGTTGAAAGTGTGTTAATATGTCTAGATGTGCATATAGAATTTAGATTTTTAATTCGGCCCCTTGGGGCACCCGTAGTGTCACTTTTGTCGTTAGAGATTTGGTTTGTGGTGAAAGGCTCCTGGGAGTTTTAATTCAAGAATGTTGAAGATGTGTTCATATGTTCCAGTTGTGTCTCTAGATGTTCATAAAAGTTTCAGATTTCTGATATGCCCTGTGTGGCACCCGCAGCACCAATTATGTCGTTAGAGAATCAGTTTCTGGTAGAGGGCTCCTAGGGGATTCAATTCAGAACATTGAAAGTGTGTTCATATGTCCCAGTAGGGTCTCTAGATGTGCATGAAGGTTTCTTCTTTTTTATTTGACCCCATGTGGAACCTGTAGTGCTACTTATGTCATTAGGGAATCAATTTCCGGTGGAAGGCTCCAATGGGTTTTAATTCGAAATGTTGACAGTGTGTTAATATGTTCCAGTAGGGTCTCTTGATGTGCCTAAAGGTTTCAGATTTTTTTAGCAAATATCTCCTACAGGTTTTAATTAGAATTGTTGAAAGTGTTTTCATATGTTCCAGTGAGATGTCTAGATGTGCATAAAGGATTTGGATTTTTAATTTAGACCCAAGTGGTGCCTGTAACAACACATTTGTCATTAGAGAATCAGTTTCCTGCAAAAGGATCCTGTGGGGGGAGGGGGGGGGGGGAGGAGTAATTCAAAACATTGGAAGTGTGTTCATATGTTCAGGTAGGATCTGTGGATGTGCATAAAGGTTTCAGATTTTATTTTATACCTTTTCATTTCTGTCTGTATCAAGCAATAACCAATAATCAAGAATGCAAATGCCGGAATATACTATAGTGTGCTTTGCACACAAATGATACCATCTAATTAAATTTTTGATGATTATTCCTATAATTAGTGTTTGGAATCTAATAGTCTTGCGTCTGTGGAAATATTGCACCAGCATGAAGTCCATGGCGACCATACTGTAAGGTGTATGCAAAGATCTTTTAGTTTTTGGGTGTTAAGCCAAAATCCTATTTAAACAAGATTACATGTATTGTTTATTAAGAAGCAATAAGACGCGCATTATTTCACAGGTGAACTTGTTATGTTTTTTAAAACTTATTTACTTGTTGCATTTGTTTGAACCCTCATCTAGACCCTAAACTATATTGCGTACATTAGAGAAACTTCACAAACATTTTAGATGTCGCAAAATTTGGGCACGATTACATTATTTGGGTTACAGCATTTACAGTCACTACATTGGTGAATGTACAGTTTGGCAAAGACGAGCAGCTGCCAGCTCCCCAACATCGTAACTCCGCACTGTGGCACATGCAGGGTTAGATTGGTTGAAGACATGCGCACCATCGACGTGCAGTATGCCTTAGTACACGGCGTCATCGTACCCCCATGTGGACAATCAGGGTTAAGTCTTGCTCAAGGACACAACACGGGAGTCTGCATTGATCACTCAGACGTTCACCCATCCAAGGACTAACCGGGCTTGACGTTGCTTAACTTCGGTGATCTGACGAGAACCGGTTACCGCAACGCCACCGAACCCCTAAATAGTTTATTAAAAGTAGTCAATACATGGAGAGTACATGTAGAATGAACATGTTTTGTGTACTTAGAAAGCCTGAAAATTAGTGAATATAAAAATGCAGTGACTGCCGGGAAGAAAATACAGGCGAGTGAATAATCACTCTCCTCATTTTGATTTTACGAGAGTAAAAAATTCAGGTGAGTGATTTTAACCCCTTACCTATGACGACAGCCAAACTGACCAGCACTTTTCACAAAATTGACCATATAAATTTTATTTTTTCGTTTTTGCTGTAAAAACATAGCTTAAGGCACCTCATTGGAACAATCTCATTGAGCTCATTCCAATGAGGTGTCGTAAGATATGTTTTAAGCAAAAAAAAAAGATTTTAGTTATGCGATACAAAGTTTTACAAGTATCGTCTCCTAGTTGGGTCAGGTAACGGGCGATTGAAATGCAATATTTTACTTGATATTTACAGTACGTGGAGAGTGGATTATCACTAAATCACTCACAGAGTGGAGATTCCACCCAAGCAATAATTGCAAATTTGTGCAAAGCATAACCAGCACAAGCAAAGTTTCAGCCAATGGACCTCCGGGTTAAACCCGGAGGTCCATTGGCTGAAACATTGCTTGTGTTTTTTGTCGATATGTACAAAATTTGAAAGTTATAACTTGGGTGATAACTCCACTCCACAGGTGATTTAGTTACAACCCACTCTCCACGTACTGTAGATATAATTTCTACACACATCATGAAGGCAAGTGATTAATTGCTCCCCTAGTGAAATGTCAGTCCCTGAAAGTGGGTTGCCTTTATTTTCAGGATGGCTTAATTTATTAATTTGTGGAGTCCAGTTCTGCTTTTGCATGACACATTAGTTAATGCTGAGCTTTTAAGTTTGTTTTGATGGTAATCTGCTGTCAATGTGATGTAGCAATCTGAATAATCAGTTTTCAGATTCTTATTGAGAACCCCACCTGCAACCTCTGAAAAAGTCATTTCTAATTTCAATATCCCTCTCAAGATCTGTCTCTGTTGAATAGTTTTCTGCTAACATCATTATCTTTTTGCCCATCATGGGTACCTGACAAGTACAATGTGTTATGTCATCTGTTTAGTGGTCAACATTGACCAGAAGGCACATTCATTATCTGATAATTACCCCAAGGGACATTCAGTCCCTTGTGTCAAATACAATTAGAATCGCGGTCATAACTTCCTTGTGATATAGGTCAAGTTTTGAGACACTTTGAGTTTTTATAACTTAGCTGTCTGTATCATGAAAATTTATTGCTGTATAAAGATCTGACCTCATATATTCCCTCTAAAAATAAACTTTTTTTTAACCCTGTTAAAACTAGTAGTACAAATTGCAACTACAAGGATGCACAAGATTGATCTTCTGTTTTTCAGGTGATTTTTTGTAATATTGCATTTGGGTGGACGTTTTATTATTTTATTTTTGTAATTATTTCTATGCCGTCAAGAGTTCATGTTCTTGGTTTGTTATGTCCCAGACCTCTGAAACAGAATTTGAAGGTACAGTACGTGGAGAGTGGGTTGTAACTAAATCACCCGCGGAGTGGAGTTATCACCCAAACTATACCTTTCAAATTTTGTATATATTGATTAAAAACACAAGCAATGTTTCAGCCAATGGACCTCCGGGTTTAACCCGGAGGTCCATTGGCTGAAACTTTGCTTGTGCTTGTTATGCTTTGCAAAAATCTTGCAATTATAGCTTGGGTGGAATCTCCACTCTGCGGGTGATTTAGTGATAATACACTCTCCACGTACTGTATCTAGTGAAGCCCGCTGTCTGCCCAACTGTCTGGCCGTCGGTCCGTCCATTCGTCCGTGTTTACAAATGACTACCTATGTGGCTAGGATTTGGCAAAAATGGATATTTATGTGGCTAATTTCTGTTATTTGGCTATTTACACAACAGAAATTTTTCAGACATCTAAAAATCATCGATATGACTAAATAAGACACATTGTATCATAGTCACATTAAAGGTTGGAAAAGCGATGTCCAAATTTTAGGACATCCATCCATCCATTGGCAGTCCCATAATTGATAGCCACATAAAAGTTCAGAAGCCACTCAAAAATATGATTCATTAATTTATATATGGACAGCCACATAAAAGTTGGAAAGCCACTTAAAAATATATGGAGAGTCACATAAAAGTTTGTAAGCCACTTAGAAATATAAGCTACATAAAATATATATGGACATTGGACACATAAATATCCATTGTTAATAGAAAAAGCCACATAATTGGCAGCCACTCAATTGATAGCCACATAAAATTTGAGAAATCACTTATAAATGTATGCCATATAAAATATCAATGGACATTGGACACATAAATTGCCATTTGTTAGAAAAAGGTCACATAATATTGAGAAGCCACTTAAAAATATAAGCCGCATAACTTAGTTGGACAAAGGAGCCACATTCATTTGAGAAGCCACCTGAAAATATAAGCCACATAACTACTCACAGCCGCATAATTGATAGTCACATATCTACCCATCTGTTAGTACATCCGTCTGTCTGTACAAAAGTTTTGTTTTATGTTTTAGGCTTCATAATCTATAGAACAGCTTGGGTGGTGGTGTATTTCACCCTTGAGTGCAACAAGGCTGAAGCATTGCAAAACTTTGTTGCTCTCAAAGGACAAATTTATCAGTTTTATTAACTTGGGTGGAATATTAGACATAAACTATTTAATTTTTATTTTTTTATGCTTGTATTGGTTATAAAAAGAGAGAGCATGTGGCAGCCAAAAGGACCATGTGGGTTGGCATGAGAAACAGATTTTAAAACTTTTTAGGCCTAACTGTTGTTAAATTCAGTTATCTTACCACCCAAAGTATTTTGTTTAACTTACATGTGTACCATTGAGCGACAGCACCAGCTGAAATTCTGTTGGATGCATGGGATGAGGAGCAGTGCTTGTTCATTACAGTAGAGAAGTTTTGCTTCACTGGTACATGTTGTTCACTTGTAATAGGAACCTGTGTAACTGTTCATTTTCCACCCAATGGAATAGCTTGGTGTACCCCCCCCCCCCCCCCTCCTCTCAACCTTCCCCACCTGTAATTTTGCTTTGATACCTTTTTCATATTTGCAGTCCACAACACTCATTGTAAAACCAGGTTGTGGAGTTTGTATTATCCCTAACATTAGTCTTCAAAATGAAAAATTTTCAAAATAATAATTTGAGATAACCCCACCCCATAAAAAAAAAAAAATAAATAAATAAAATTAAATAGTTACTTGAAGTTTTGGATGGGGGAAGACCCACAAGTCCCATTTGCAAATTTTTCCATCTCCAATTTTTAATGGAATTTAATACATTTTTATGCTTGGATGACAGGTAAAAAAATGCACAGTCAGCTGTCAATTGAAGCGTAATAATATATTTTACCAATGGAATTCTGAACATTTTCGATATTGCAGATAATCAATTGACAAGTTTTTCAAACGGTTAGGTCAGTAAGCAGTTGGGAAATGTGAACTGGTTATCTGGCTAACCACTTGAGCACAAAAGTATGTTGTGCAATTGTGCATATGGTACAAAAAATGCTGTTTTTTGGTGTCTTTTTATCCTAAGATACATATACCTTTCTCATTGGTTTTCTTTTGTTAACCCTTTACCCAAACAACAAGTATTAAAAAAAAATTATTTCAATTATTTTAAAAAACTTCCCCAAAATTTCAACAATACCATTTCATTTCATACCATCATTGGAACAAGCTGGATGATTTCATTTCATTGAGGGGTCATACGATATTATTATTATTATTTACTGGTGTTTAACTGGTAGAGTGCTAAATTATTTTTGGCTGTCAAAGTTTGTTCACATGCCCTTGCCTCGTTACAGTTTATGGTAGAGTGCCTATAGGCACTCTCCCATAAACTGTAACAAGACAAATCTATACAGAGTAAATAATTTTATTTCAAAGAAAATATGATACACATCCAGTGAATATGAAGCTTTCGAAATGGGGAACCTACACTTCATTGTGAGGCCCAAATATGGACTTTCAGCACTCTACCAGTTAAGTTCACATATTTCTGCACAATGGCTAATCATGACCGTGACAGTTTTATGGGTGGAGGAAGTCGGAGTACCCGGAGAGAACCACCAAGAAATGGCGAGCAACTGTCAGCTCCGCAACATACCAATTCCACACAAGCAGGGTTAGCATTGGTTGAAGACAGGTGCACCATCGACGTGCAGTATGCCTTAGTACATAACACCACCGTGCCCCCACGTGGGCAGTGGGGGGTGAAGTGTCTTGCCCAAGGACACAACGCGGTTGCTGCAGGTGGGATTCGAAGCGAAGACCTCTCAGCTTGCAGCCTGCACCTCTACCTACTGAGCCACCGTGCCCCCGGTCATATGATATGGTTTTGTTAAAAGAAAGTTTTTCTTTCAGCTGCTCAATTTTATGGGTATAAACAATTGGCTGGACTTGACTTTATATCCATGTTGCAGTTGTGATTAGCCATTTTGCACACTTATGTGTGACCTTAACACCAATAATCAATTTGTAAATTGTGCGGGCCATTGAGGCTGATTTGTTTGGTAAGGGATTAACTCTTAACCCGCCGAGTTATTTGAAGATATTTTTCATCAAATCTAGTCAAGGCTGCTCTGAAGCAGCCATGACTAGATTTGATGAAAAATGCATCTAAATTTAACTCTTTGAAAATCAATGGTAAAAAAGTTTGTGCATTTTAAAAGGGGAAATAAGATTTATTTTTCTATTGGGGTTTAATGACAATTTCATCAGCAGGGTCACCTAGTGTCCGACAGTTTTACGGGTGGAGGAAGCTGGAGTAACTGGAGAGAATCACCGAGCAACGGCGAGCAGCTGTCACACTCCCCAACATACACATACTAACTACACACAAGCAGGGTTAGCATTGGTTAAAGACAAGTGCATCATCGAAGTGTGAAGTATACCTCAGTACACAATGCCACCATGCCCCACATGGGCAATGGGGATGAAGTGTCTTGCCCAAGGAGTCAAGGACACAACGCGGTTTTTGCAGGTGGGGATTCGAACAGAGGACCTCTCGGCTTGCAGCCTGAATCTCTACCTACTAATCCACAATGCAAACCCAGGGGGAAATTAAATCAAATGTGCCCAAATTATACTTATTTCAGTGACAAGAGGAATCCTGTCTTGGCAGGAATACTGTCAGCAGCATGGAAGGGGTTAATCAAGTTGTGGTGCTATGAAGAAACCCCATCTTGATTTTACCCTTTGTTCACAGAGGTCTCTGACTTCAGGAATGTCAGAATTAACTATAATCACTACCCTAACATCAATTTTTTTGTTTACAGTGTTAATTTTCTAGTAAGACAACATCATAGTGTTAAATCTTAAAGCTGATTTTTGGATTAGTGTACTCCTTTGCTCTACAATAGTCATTAATGACTGCGAGCCTACACAAGTTTTTCCATTTTATGTTTGTTTATAAATATTAGAATAAACCCGGTCCCTGTGCAATATTTCCTGTTAACCCTTCATCTAGTGCACACGATATCCAAAATTTATTATGTTAAATATTTTTTTTTTTTAATTTCAACAAAACCATATCATGAGACCCCTCACTGTAATAAGCTTGGCCAGCTTGTTTCAACAAGGGTGGCAAATGCTATAGATTTGTTAAAAAAATTTAAAATTCTATTTTCATCTTCTTAATTTGTAAATTACATTTATGGGTGCAGCCAATTCTTTCTTGATGAGCTCGTTCCAAAGAGGGGTCATAACCAATGTTTATGAGATGAAAAATGAAAATTAATTGGCGATTTTGTGAATAGCGCTAGCCGGTTTTGGGCGTAATGTTGGGTAAAAGGTTAATTGAATATGATTTCCAAACACAAATCCATTTACCATACGTTCAGTACAAATTTACCTGTTAATTGCCTACAGGTTGTAGACTATACTCCTGTTAATTGAATAAAACATCTTCTAATATGACAGGAAATTACCAACAATCACTGCATTCCCCTTGTAACAGCACAGATATCCTCAGCTAAGATGCTCCAGTCAACCATTTTTTTTGCATTTGCAACATTCACTAGAGTGTTTGCCCTTCATTCAACCCTCAGAATATCACCTTACTTCACACCTACAGTGTAATACTTGGATTCTTGATATAGAATCATTGACGAGATGTTAAGTGACATTCTGAATCATTGAACTAAGTGTTGCGAGTGTGATCTATGGGCCTCTGAGAACTACATATATTAAATTGGAACATTAATTTCCAGTTATCCTCCCAGATTGGCTTGCCCCCTTTGCCCTTCTAACCTTCTATTGTTCCTGAGGTTTAATATTGGGAATGGAAATTTCATGGCTCCCGTTTCAGAAAGTCTGTCACGATACCCTGTAAATTCATAGGCTAGTGGTATCAATGATTGTGTATTATAGTTTATGAGATTACGGCGAATATCTGTTTGTTCCGAGATCCTACATTGCCGTTGGAGCTATGGTTTAATCTTGTGAATAGGAATTTCCCAGTTCTGAAAATCAATGTGAATTCCTGTGAAATTCATAGACTAGAATCAGGAATCAAAGGTTGCAGAATGCAACCTTTGATTCCCGGTTCTGTACTATGAATTTCCCAAGTATCGGGATTGATATTCAAAAACAAGAACCAAAAAAGTCCTGGTATCATGACTGACTTTCAAAAACGAGAACCAGAAAATTCCCATTCCCAGGATTTATTTATTTATTGGGCTTTAATGATACTTTCAACAGCCAGGGTCAACTCATGTCCGACAGTTTTACGGGTGGAGGAGGCTCGGGTAATCGGGGAGAACTACCAAGCAATGGCAAGCAACTGTCAGACCCCAACATACTAACTCCACACAAGCAGAGTTAGCATTTGTTGAAGACAAGTGCACCATCGACGTGCAGTACACCTTAGTACACAGCACCATGGGACCCCCACGTGTGCAATTGGGATTAAGTGTCTTGCCCAAGGACACAATGCAGTTGCCGCAGGTGGGATTCGAACCAAGGACCTCTCGGCCTGCATCTCTACTTACTGAGCCACCCTGATCCATTCCCAGGATAAAACCTTAATTGTTCGTGATTGGTAGTGACATTCATGGATATTACTTTGTGTGTATTGTTGGATATTGTATGATATCTTCTATAGTAAACTTAACAGACTTGGATGTACATATAGATTAGGTACATTTATTAACAACACAAAAAATTATTACTATATTTGACCTTTGGTCACCGCACAACTGACTTCAGCTTTTATTTGGTTTGTATACGTGCACTTTTGACTTTTCGTAATTTCTTTTGAAGATAAAATCAGTTAAGGATGTCCACATTGAATGTTATTATGGCTATAGATTAAATATTTTTATTATTAATAGAAATTAATAATCAAACACCAGTATCTCCAGTTATAATCAATTTTGTATAATAAAAAATGATCATTCAACAGATAATAACCTACAGTGATAGTCAAAATAAGTTACAAAATTGGTACAAGTAAATGTCTCTTTATTTATTATTTTTTTCACCGATAGCACTTTTCCTAACCCTTGGGCTGAAAAAGCTTTCCCATTCTAATTCTTACTCAGCATTGTAAGAATCACTATCTGATCTTGTATTTTCATTAAAATGCAATACTTAAGGAACATTTTATAATTCATTCGCTCGGTTGCATGTATGTAGCTTAGATGTCTACATCAGGGCTTAAATAAAATTCATGTGTGAATCAGAATGCAAATGATTCTTGAAAAGAACAATGAGAATGAACTTTTATAGTATGTGGAGAGTGAATTACCACTAAAACACTTGTAGAGTGAAGTTTTCACTCAGACAGTAACAGTCGATTCCCGTGGTAATGCATGTCAAGGACAAGCAAAGTTTTAGCCAAGGGATCTCCAGGTTCAACATTCTAATGCTTTTTCCCAGACAAGGAAATTTTGTCTGAGTGGAGATTCCACCCCATGAGTGATTTAGTAGCAATCCATACTCCAATGTTAGGGATTCACATGAAAGTCAATTTAACCCTTTACCTAACATAGCAGCAGAAAATTAACCCTTAAGGGCTAACATGACCTGAAATATCCCAAATGTCAATAAAATTATACAAATATGGCTGTTAGGGGGCGCGGTGGCTCAGTTGGTAGAGGTGCAGGCTGCAAGCCGAGAGGTCCTCGGTTCGATTCCCACCTGCGGCAACCACGTTGTGTCCTTGGGCAAGACACTTCACCCCGATTGCCTACATGGGGGCACGGTGACGCTGTGTACTGAGGCGTACTGCACGACGATGGTGCGCATGTCTTCAACCAATCTAACCCTGCCTGTGCTGCGGTGCAGAGTTCAGAGTTACGATGTTGGAGAGCTGACAGCTGCTCATCGTTGCTCGGTGGTTCTCTCCGGGTACTCCGGCTTCCTCCACCCGTAAAACTGTCATGGTCATGATTAGCCATTGTGCATAAGTATGTGACCTTAAACACCAATAAATAATAAATAAATATGGCTGTCATTAGAACCGACTCATTGAGCCAGTTCCAATGACATCCATATTTGTGAAGTTTTATTGGTAAATATTATTTACTTTTTAAAAAATTATCAAATTCAGTTTTTATGTTTTAAAAAGTAAAAGCTGTGTGGAGTAAAGGGTTAACATGTGTTATCAGTATACAACAGGGGTTCAACCATGGTTGCCTCATGGGATCCTGGGACACTCATAACAGGTATGGCTTCTCGCAACCATTTTCTCAAGAATCCAAATGGATTCTCCCAAACTTAGATGAAATATAAGCCCTGATTGTGAGTTGAGGGGGGAGAATTGGGAAAGACAAGGAAAGAGTGTGCCAAATGTGTAATTTAGGAGGAACAGAGACCCTGTAATACTTTATTCTAGAATGATCCAAATCAGACCTGGCAATTTCAGGAGAGCGATTTATTTGCTCGCCTACTGCTCGCCTTAAAAAATTAAGAAGGGCAAAAACTAGCCCTCCTGGCCTTAGAAAATAATGAATACCATAACAGCCTATTCCTAAAACCCACATCTTTTCAGATCTCTGCCATGTTAGAGGTCTCGGTAAGATGGCCACACCACCCCTCCCACACCTCCAGGCCTTGCTGAGGCCTGGAGGTCTGAAAGGAACAGAAGCACCATTTCATGGAGACTACCTTGTTAGCAGCACCAAAAAAAATGTACAAAGTCCACTACGCAGAATTCATTAATAGTAAAACTTAATTTTGCCATTTTTAGCTTTTGTAGTGCTTGAGGAGATCAAGCTAATTGCTGTCGGAAGGCTTAGCCATGCGAGGGAAGTGATTTTTAGCCCTTCTGCATTTTTAAGAATTCCAGGTCTGCCCCAAATATTTGCCAAGTAAAACAAGACTCCTTAGAATACTAATGGAAAAATTAGATGAAAACTTGAAGGATAAGTGGATGGGGAATGACATGAGAGAAAGGGTCATTTTTTTACATTGGCATGGCAGGGGTTCGAACCCCCGCCATGCCAATGTAAACAAAACCAGCGTCCTTTCTTAATTCTATGGCATCCGAGAAATTTGAAAAAGACAAGTGTCGCTGATTTCTTCTGAGGTGCAGTTCGTAGAATTAAGTACTTAGATGCAACTTTCTGATGAGTAATTTTTTTAGTTAGGGAGATTGAGAGAGTGCTGTTGAGAGGACTTATAACACTCTCCAATAAATGGTGACAAAATAATTTCATATAAACATTCTCTGTTCTACTGGTGAGCAAATAATATCAAGTTAACACGTGTGGACGATGATGTGGTGTAAAACCCATTAAAATGGCTTTCAGCACTTTTCAATAGAGCCATGATAGTAGCTTCTAGCACCAAGCCTGAAAAATAAGCAATCTGTCATTTACAGATGGAGGTCCCCAGAGGGTGAATTTGCTAATGCTATCCCATATAGTGGGTTAGAATTCCCCATGGGCCCAATATATCCTCTGGGTTCCTCTTTCTGTTTAGGCCTGAGACCTTGATTCAGACTGAGGTTCACAGAGGGTAAATGTAGTGATACTATCCTGCTAAGCAGGGTAGCATCACCAAATTCACCCTCTGGGGACCTCATTCTACTGATGACTGTCTACTTATTTTCAGGCTTGTCCAGCACCCAACCAGTTAATTGACTTGAATAATTCTATTGGCACAGTGGCTATTCAGTTAGTAGGGTTCTTCTGTACTCATGGAATCTTCTGGTCAGTTTGATCAAGTTTATGTTAAATGACAGGGTTAACAGGTTTATTTACATGCACTGCACTTCAAAGGGAAGTCAGTTGAAAGTTACATACAGGTATTGATAAAACTTCTGACAGCTCTTCAAGTTCAAAAACTAAACAAATACATTTAGGTAACTTGAACTTGGGAGAATGAAAATGTGTCAATCACGATAAATGAACAAGATATGCAGTGCTTTGGTACTCATTTCTTTGTATCTTCACTGTGTCAGTAGTGTGAAGAGGATTAAAGTTCTCTGTGTTCGCACTTCTATCCAACTCCTTAATCCTCTGCATGCTGATGTCAAAATACCAGCATTTTCCATAATGCAACTTGGAATTTAACCAATTCAGTCTTGTTTGACAGAGCTTGATGATGAAAATACATAGAGATGTGTACTAAAACATGGCATATCCTGTTCATTTATCGTAATTTACACATTTTCATTTCCAAAAGTTCAAGTTACTTGTTAAGTGTTTGAACTTGTAGAGCCATCAGAAGTTTTATCAATATGTAACATGTGTTATATCAACTCTTGAGAGGAATAATGTGCCAACTGCAGTGTAGTTGGCTCGTTTTAGCTCTCATGGTACAATATGGCCCTTCAAAATATTCTAAACTTCTCTCAGCTCATTCTCTGATTTGAGAAGGTATTTGCCTTGTCGTTTTCACTCTACATGAAAGCATAAGTTCATTATTTCTTCATCCTCAGTGAATATTCTAGGTCATATCTGCAATAGGGATATTATTTTTTTTTTTCCAAATCTGCATGGGAGGACATTTATAGAAATAAAATATTTGCCAATCAACAATTTAAGGTGCTATATAAGTAATGGAAAGTTAGCTTGAAAATAAGTGATACATGTAATGTTATTTTTGACGTCAAAAATATGAGCACAATAATAATAATTTGTCACTTTTTTTTTTTTACTTTCCATCCATATTTATGAACAATGCTCTGCAGTTTTTAACAGCAGAAAAAAAGAAAAATTATCAACATTTTTATGTGTACCCATACTATGTATGGTACACATAGTGCCGGCATCTGGGGTGACCATCCGTTGTTCGTCCATCTTTTGTCCGTCCGTCTGTCCGTCCGACGTCCGTATCCATTTCTTTGTCATTCGATAACTTGAAAAAAATTGCTTGGATTGTCAAGTTACTTTATATTTGTGTTCAGGTTACTGATGTGCCAAGCTGTATAGTTTTTGGTGTAAATCGGATAATTTGGTCCTGAGATATTAACCCTTTATCCTTCAAATGGAAAATTCCTCCAATCCCTTTGGCATTCGATAACTTGAAAAATATTGCTTGGATTGTCGAGTTACTTTTTACTTCATATTTGTGTTCAGGTTACTGATTTGCCGAGCTGTATAGTTTTTGGTGTAAATCTGATGATTTGATCCCGAGATATTAACCCTTTATCCTTCAAATTGAAAATTCCTTCAGTCTCTTTGGCATTCGATAACTTGAAAAATATTGCTTGGATTATCAAGTTACTTTATATTTTTGTTCAGGTTACTGATGTGCCGAGTTGTATAGTTTTTGGTGTAAATCTGTTATTTTGATCCTGTGATATTAACCCTTTATCCTTCAAATTGAAAATTTCTCCAATCCCTTTGGCATTCGATAGCTTGAAAAATATTGCTTGGATTGTCAAGTTACTTTATATTTGTATTCAGGTTACTGATGTGCCGAGCTGTATAGTTTTTGGTGTAAATCGGATAAATCCATAATTTGATCCGGTGAGATTAACCCCCTTTATCTTTCAAATTGAAAATTCCTCCAATCCCTTTGGCATGAAATATCAGTCCGATTGTCATGTTACTTTATATATTTATTCAGGTTACTGATGTGATGTGCTGTGCTGTATAGTTTTTTATGTAAATCTGATAATTTAATCCGGAGATATTAACCCTTTATCCATCAAATTAGACACTCCACCAATCCATTTCTATATGTAACCATACCTTGTACATTATGTCAGCATCCGTCGTGACCCTCCGTCATACACCTTTCTACTAATTGCGCGTATGGGTACACATCTGACGATTTCAACGGCCTATTTTTTAGATATACGAGACCATCAAAAACAATATTTCACTTATTTTCAAGCTAAATCTTTCATTACTAATATAGCACTTTAACTACATGTATGTGTCTTTTTATGTTTTGATAATTCATAATTTTTACAATATTAACACTAAAATATGAAACTTTCAGGTAATATCAGCAATTTCAATAATTAACTTATGATTAACTTGTAGCACTCTGGTAATATTTCATATTTTTTATCACTGACTCCATATTGCCCATGCCGCATGATAACTTGAACAAATTATATCTTGTTTGACAGAGCTCAATGACCTCTGTCAATTAAACAAGATATGGCGTTAAGATAGGCTCAGCCTGTTTGCCAAACCCAATTTCAGAAGCATGAAATAAAAATATTGTTTAAAAAAAAAAATTAAACAAGATATATAGGACTTAAATTTCATCTAAATTTGGGAGAATCCATTTGGATTCTTGTGAAAATGGTTGTGGGAATCCATACCTGCTATGAATGTCCCAGGATCCCATTAGGCCACCATGGTTGTAAACTGATAACACATGTTAATCGTTTACCCAACACAGATTTTTAATTTTTAAAAATAAACTGAATGTGATATTTTAAAAAAAAATTAACAATATTTAGCAATAAAACCTTACAAATATGGCTGTCATTGGAACCAGCTCATTGAGCCGGTTTAAATGACCACCATATTTGTACAATTTTATTCATGTTACCCTTGCATTGGTTAATATGCTGCTGCTATGTCAGGTAAAGGGTTAAACTGAATTCTTGTTATGCGAATCGTAGCAGAGGTGCAGCGAGAATCTACATGGATTCTCGCTGGTTTTGTTGCACGAATCTTTGCGTGAATCGATTCTTAGATTCTCATCGAAATATAAGCCCTGAGAAAATTTTTTAAATTCTCAGTTGCATTGTGGGATCATTTTGCTGCTGAAAACTGGTATTACAGTTAAAACTAGAAGTCCTGTCACGAATAGTGCACTTTTCTAGGCTTAATTGCACGTTGGAATTGCGCGCAATCGCCATATCGAATGGCATCCACAGCACGGCAGGTTCTCCTGGTTACTCATAGCAAACACAAGCAATGTTTCTGCCAATGGACTTCCGGGTTACCCGGAGGTCCATTGGCTGAAACCTTGCTTGTGCACGGGCCATATGTACAGAATTTGATAGCTTTACTTGGGTCATAACGCGTACATCAACGCGCATATCAATGTGCTATTTGTGCACATTTCATGACAGGACTTCTAGTTTTAACTGTATGACATCAGAGTGCAGAGGGTTAACAAAATACAATGTACATGTAT
This sequence comes from Pictodentalium vernedei, assembly GCA_031216915.1. Classification (NCBI taxonomy): domain Eukaryota; kingdom Metazoa; phylum Mollusca; class Scaphopoda; order Dentaliida; family Dentaliidae; genus Pictodentalium; species Pictodentalium vernedei. The sequence continues at coordinate 579,252,562 of CM062294.1, forward strand.
TGGATTATTGTTTCTTGATTGCAGGTGATTGTACAAGTTTTACCCTACGACTTGCAACAAAAGCCAGATCACGTGCCCTAGGTCCATTACATCCAACATTCGATATTCTGAAGTATCTACGGGAGGGACTTCGCCATATTCTTCCACCTAATGCACATGAAATCTGCAGTGGCAGGCTATTTGTTTCACTAACAAGAGTCACAGACAGAGAAAGTGTCATTATCTCAGAATATTCATCTAAGGAGGAACTAATCCAGGTACATATAATTGTGATGATTGTTTGCACTAACAAATTTTTATAAACATTAAATCTGTGTCATTTATTGGTTTTCTTCAAGTAAGTCTGTCAGTTTGGGGTTTTGAAAAAAAATGAACCTGGAACTTTTAGCTTGACACAAACCAAAAATGTCATTTTTAAAAAAAAAAGAAAATGTACCGGGTACTACATGCATTGTCTATTTAACTGGAAAAATCAAATCACAATTACATTCAGGGCTTATATTTCATCTAAATTTGGGAGAATCCATTTGGATTCTTGCAAAAATGATTGCGAGAATCCATACCTGTTATGAGTGTCCCAAGATCCCATGAGGCCGCCATGGTTGAACACCTGTTGTATACTGATAACACATGTTAACCCTTTACTCCACACAGCTTTTTAATTTTTAAAACATAAACTGAATTTGATAGTTTTTAAAAAATAAACAATATTTATCAATGAAACCTTACAAATATGGCTGTTATTAGAACTGGCTCATTGAGCCGCTTCCAATGACAGCCATATTTGCACAATTGTATTGACAAAGTGTCGGGTATTTCAAGTCATGTTAACCTTGTATTGGTAATTTGCTGCTGCTATGTTACTTGTAAGTAAAGGGTTAAACTAAATTCTTTTCACGTGACTCCTAGCAGAGGAGCAGCAAGAATCTACATGGATTCTTGCTAGTTTTGTTGCGCGATTCTCATCGAAATATAAGCCCTGGAATTCAATTATTTTGGGGAATTTTTCATTGGACATATTTGTGATTGTCTTGTGTGTTAAAAATTGGATATAGGTAAATTTAATTATTTTTCTTGCAATCTTGCAACATTAATAGAAAATACATCCCTGACTTGTTTTTTTATAATCAACACAAAAGAGTTAATTCACTTTTTCTGTGTGATTTTCGCCATTTAAAAAAAAACCTGAAAATAAAATCAAATTTGGCTTGAAAACCAATTTATTATTAAAAACAAAACCAGGTTTAAATTTACAAACTGTCTATGAATTTGCCCTGGTGCAATTTATGGAAGAGGGCCTCAAGGTGCCCTCCCATAAATTGTAACAATTTAAAGTAATGATAGTTGAACAAATTTGGATAACCAAAAGTAAGTTACCACTCTGCATGTACCAATTTTACTGGATGAGTGCTGGAAGCCACGATCACAACTCTGCTGAAAAGTGCTGAAAGCCACTTTAGTGACTTTACACTCCATCTGTTAGCTTGTTTTTCAACAGTAGAATCCCCCGTGGGAACCCTGGGAAGTGAAGCAGTGCTTGTTCACTGTGGTAAACAAGCTCTGTTTCACTGGTAAAATAGGACCCAGTCACTAATGCTTGGGGTGTGAGTCCTCTAAAATAGGCAACATGGGGTATAAATGATTGACGGACCTTGACTTTATCTCCATGTTGGGGTCATGATTAGCCATTGTGCAGAAATATGTGACCTTAAACACCAATAAATAAATAACAATAAATATTCAACAGTAGAAAAGAAATGTGTCTATAAATTGTTTTGTTACAATTTATTGGAGAGTGCCAACAGGTAGTTTCCCATATATTATAATAAAACAATTATTTATAAACAAAATCTTGCTAAATTAGGTCTCCTCTTGGTCATAGCATGGTATCTTTGGGAAACAAACACACTTTACAAATCACTTCTGTAAAATAACCTAGCACTCTACAAGTTAAACCTTTACCTAACATAGCGGCCAAAAACAGCCTGAAAATTAATCAGAACAAGCCTCCCACAGCCTAGAAATCTCAGAAGTTTCTCTATAAAACCATACAAATATGTATATCATTAGAACCAGCTTGTTGAGCTGGTTCTAAAGATATCCATATTTGTATGGTTTTATTGAAAAATTGTGAAATTTGTTTTCGAAAAATGTGAAATTTAATTTATTTTTTAAAAATACTGTATTAGTTAAGGGTTAATACATGTAGTACATAGACCTACCACAGAAAAAAATAATAGAACACACCAGACTGGGACTGGTATGTTTTCTATTCTGTGGTAAGTCTGTATGTACAGTTTTGAGTTGTACAATTCAGACTTGTTTTGTGAGCGCAAAATATTGCTTGCTTAATTGCAGGGTGGGAGGGGGGGGGGGAGGGAGGGACCATGGCTCAGTGGTTTTGAACTAACAGCACAACAGGGTAGCATCACTAAATTTACCCTCTGTAAACCTCAGTGTGAATCAAAGTCTCAGGCCTAAAGAGAATGAGGAACCCAGAGGGTAAATTCGCCCACTGTTTGGGATAGCATCAGCAAATTCACCCTCTGGGGACGTCATTCTGCAAACGCCAGATTTCTTAATTCCAGGCTTGCACCTTACATACTTAATTGATAACAATACTACATTGTATTAGTATTTTCTCATGTACACAAGTCAATAACTTATTTCCCGAGTTTCCCAAAGCACATCTTATGCAGGGGCTTTGTGAAGAAGACCAGTTGCGGAAGGGATGGGGTCCCGATTTGTTCAGACTAATGCTCAAGCTCCGACTGATAAAGTTTTCCGACATTCAGGCATGACTTTGATGTGGTTGGAATATTAGTTAGTCAGGATTATTTATTTGTGAATACAGAAAATATACAAATGTACATGTGGTAGTCGTGACATAACTTCTTATTTAATTAACTCTTTACCTAACATGAAAATCAGACGACACTTGCAAACAAAATTCTTGAATAACTAATTTTTTTCATTTTTTGTCGCAAAAACATAGGTTATGACCCCTCTTTGGAACAACCTCGATGAGAAGAAATAATGAATATTAATTGATGATTTTTGTGAATAGTTCTGGCCAGTTTTGGCCGTTATGTTGGGTAAAGGGCTAACACATATGCTACTTTAAATGGATCATAGTGGGCCTCCCAGCTGCCCAAATCTGATACCACTGTGGTCCATTTGTATGACCAACTGTGTGTGTATGTGACATCAGTCCAAGTACTAATCTAGCCCTATAAATACAGAGAATGACACACGCATGTGTATGAGTTAATCGATATGGCACGAGTGCCAGTGCGGAATGATAAAATGAGAGGCCACTGACCTCAAAGTGTTATCCTTCTGCGATGGCACAAGTGCCATATCGATTAACCCATTCACATGCGTGTGTCGTTCTGTATTTATTGCATGCCTTCACATCTATAAAAACAACTATTTGAAGGACACTCAGCAATTCATTTGACAACTATCAACAGAAAGAACACATTTTATCTCCAACCAAATTTGCAAGGGGAACCGGTGTTACTATTTCCTCCCCTGAGTTCCAATGTGTTCTATGTGCCTACTGGCACATAGAACACATTGGAACTCCGAGGATGATTTTCAGCTATCGTTAGCGATTCAAATTTAAACTGCGTTGACGATTTATAGAAAATTCCAGTGAAATTTCGCTTCTATATAAAAATAGTCTGTCAACGATGTCTGTTCTGCACGTACATGTATGTGCGAAACAGATTTTCATTTTCCACATGGTTTAGTGTTGCCGTAGATCATACTAGATGGGGATTAATTATATAGAACAGGTGTGTAATAAATTGTAAGAAAATACATGATCATTAGTTAGAGCATATTGATATTTAAGACTCCAGTCCAGATGAAGTTGTCTACACTGGAAAAATTATTGGGGTGTTATCCCCCCCCCCCCCACCCTCCTCAAAATGCCTTTGCTCTGTGCCCCCTGAGCTTATGTCTGCTATGCTTCTTCCATTGATAAGCAATATATTTGTAAAAAAAAGTGAAAAATATAAGTTGCATAAAATGTGGAAGACGACCATTTTATTAGACAAACTGGGATTATTATTAGGGCTGAAATGGTTGGTTCATTTTCGCAACCGGCTAATCTAGAGCTACAACCAGATAATATCCGGTTATCCATGGCCATTATTTCACCGATTATGGGATCAAGACTATAGAAATTGGAAAGCAGTATTCTCAAACTATTCCGAAGTGTGTATACAAATGAATGTTGTCGAGTACTCAACAACGTTCGTTTGTATTCACACTACAGAATAGTTTCTGCGATTTCCATTACTCACGGAAACTGCCGATCATTAACAAAGTCTTGAACACCAAAGTCGATTTTTTCTCAATATATACTATGCGGCTTTGATGTATAATCTATCACAAATGAGAAGCTGCAGATTTACTACATTTTAAACGTGGAATGACGATCATCATTGATATTTCAGATAACCGGTTGAAAGTTTTTCTAATTAGTTAGGCAGCTAACTGGTTTCAAACCGATTATCCGGTTAACCATTTCAGTACTAATTATTATTGACTTACGTTTCTATCACATGTAAATATATTTTGTCTCATTCCAGGCTGTTTTATGTAGTGCTTTCGTACCATTTTATTGTGGTTTAATCCCACCAACATACAGAGGAGTGGTATGTACTGACTATACTGTTCTTTCAAACTCAGTCTTCTAGCCTCTGGGAAGAGGAGCATTGCTTGTTTACTGTGGTAAAAGAGTGTTTTTTTTTTCTGGTAAAATAGGACCCAGTAACCAGTATCTTAGGTGGATGTCATCCAAAGTCAGCACGATTGGCTATAGTTGAGTTTACACTTGTGTTGTGATATAGCGACAGATCCCAAAAGTGACATTGAACACCAGTAAATAAGTCAAAAGATCTTGTCTTTTTTTCCAAAATAAAAATCCCAGAAATCTGTGAAAGGTTAGTTTCTTGAGGAAGAAGTTGTCAATTTCTGTAGTAAAATAAGACCAATAGCTGGGAGATTTTGGTTTTTATGTGTACCCATACTATGTATGGTACACATAATGCCAGCATCTGGGGTGGCCATCCGTCGTTCGTCCATCCTTTGTCTGTCCGTCCATCCATCTGTCTGTCTGTCTGTCCGGCGTCCGTATCAATTTCTTTGGCATTCGATAACTTGAAAAATATTGTTTGAATTGTCAAGTTACTTTATATTTGTGTTCAGGTTACTGATGTGCCGAGCTGTATAGTTTTTGGTGTAAATCTGATAATTTGATCCTGAGATATTAACTCTTTATCCTTCAAATTGAGAATTCTTCCAATCCCTTTGGCATGAGATAACTCAAAAAATATCAAACCAATTGTCATGTCACTTTATATACATCTTCAGGTTACTGATGTTCCTAGCTGTATAGTTTATGGTGTAAATCTGTTATTTTGATCCTGAGATATTAACCCTTTATCCTTCAAATTGAAAATTCCTCCAATCCCTTTGGCATTCGATAACTTGAAAAATATTGCTTGGATTGTCAAGTTACTTTATATTTGTGTTCAGGTTACTGATGTGCCGAGCTGTATAGTTTTTGGTGTAAATCTGTTATTTTGATCCTGATATATTAACCCTTTATCCTTCAAATTGAAAATTCCTCCAATCCCTTTGGCTTTCGATAACTTGAAAAATATTGCTTGGATTGTCAAGTTACTTTATATTTGTGTTCAGGTTACTGATGTGCTGAGCTGTATAGTTTTTGGTGTAAATCTGATAATTTGATCTTGAGATATTAACCCTTTATCCTTCAAATTGAAAATTCCTCCAATCCCTTTGGCATGAGATAACTCAAAAAATATCAATCTGTTTGTCATGTTACTTCGTATATGTATTCAGGTTACTGATGTGCCAAGCTGTATAGTTTTTGGTGTAAATCTGATAATTTGATCCTGTGATATTAACCCTTTATCCTTCAAATTGAGAGCTCCTCCAATCCATTTCTTCGGCATGCGATAACTCAATAAATATTAATCCGATTATCAGGTTACTTTATATATGTATTCAGGTTACTGATGTACTGTGCTGTATAGTTTTTTATGTAAATCTAATTGATCTGGAGATATTAACCCTTTATCCATCAAATTCGGAACTCCTCCAATCCATTTCTATATGTACCCATACCATGTATGGTGTACATAATGTCGGCATCCAGGGTGGCCCTCCAGCTTTCTACTAGTTGCGCGTATGGGTACACATCCGATGATTTCATCGGCCTGTTTTTCAGATTTGGTTTTGGTTCAGTTTCAGAAAAAAACTCAGTTTTCATTAAGTTTTTCTGTGTGTTTCAGAAAATATAATAAATAATACATCAGGCTCCTTTATTTGGATATAATTCACAATAGTTTGTATGACACCACTCACCCCAAAAAGCCTTGTCTGCAAGTACCATACAGTCGCCGTGAATTTGTCGTAATCCAAGTGTGGGCAGTGATGTCCACGCATGCATTTATCAGGTAATGTTTATTTATTAATGTTTAACATCACTTTAACAGCCAAGGTCATATCATGTCGGTGACAGTTTTACGGGTGGAGGAAGCTGAAGTACCCAGAAAGAACCACCGAGCAACGGCGAGTAGCTGCCAGCTCCCCAACATCATAACTCTGCACTGCTGCAGCACAGGCAGGGTTAGATTGGTTGAAGACATGCTCACCATTGACGTGCAGTACACCTTAGTACACAGCGTCATCGTGCCTCCATCTGGACAATCAGAGTTAAGAGCCTTGCCCAAGGACACAATGGGAGAGTCCGAATCGATTGCTCAGATGTTCACCCATCCAAGGATTAACCGAGATCGACATTGCTTAACTTCGGTGATCTGATGAGAACCAGTTACCACAATGACAGGGTTTTACCCTGTGCTTCATTAATTGAATTTTTTGTGATTATTTCTATAATTAGTGTTAGGAATCTAATATTATTGCATCCGTGAAAATATTGCCCGTCTGTGGAAGGTGACCAGTCCACGTCAGCCGTACTGTATATCATTGGGTTCTGCCTAACTTCCCTTTGATCACTCTTAACGGTTCTAGAGAATCATTCAGTCATAAAAAAACATAAGCTTAGATAACACCTGAATAAAGTTCATCTAATCTATGGTGTGTTCACATTTTCACCCTTATTGATTTGTCTGATGGACAAGTCAAAAAGGGAGAAAATGTGACAATCAGAACATGATGTATTTGTCCCTTTACTGAACAGACTAAGTGGCAATAGTTCATAAGGAAGCCAGAAAATAAGCAGACTGTCATCTGCGAAATGAGGTCCCCAGAGGGTGAATTTAGTGATGCTACCCTGCACAGCAGGGTAGCATCACTAAATTTACCCTCTGTGAACCTCAATCTGAATCAGGGTCTCAAAACTAAACAGAAAGAGGTACCTGGAGGGTAAACTGGCCCACTGTATGGGATAGCATCATCAAATTCACCCTCTGGAGTCCTCATTCTACAAATGTCAGACTACTTATTTTCAGGCCTGTTCATAAGGGTGCCACTACACTAGTCCCGTTCCCTCCTATTTAGATAGTTTGATCAGTTTATGCACTAACACAGAAAAAATATTTTGCTAATTTTTGCTTGTCTTGCTGTTCGGTTGTCTGGTTTGATGCAAAAAATGGAACCTAACTGGAAAACACAAAAAAACACATGGTTCTAATAAGGTCAGGTCATCAGTGTATAAACTCTTAACCTGCTGAGTATTTTTAAGATATTTTTCATAAAATCTAGTCATGGCTGCTTCGATGCAGCCATGACTAGAATTTAATGAAAAATTCATCCAAGTTTAACTCTAGAAATCATGGCTGAAAAAATCCACTCAATTTACAGGATGGAAATTGGATTAAATGTACCCAAAATATTGATATCTTAGTTGCAAGAGATCCTGTCCTGAGCAGGATTATCTGACAGCAGCATGCAAGGAGTTAAAGGAGAAAACAGGTCAATTGATGTTTGGTTCTCAAGCGGAGTGTTAAATTTAGTTGAAAATGCACAAAAATGAATAAAACTAGGAGTATATCATCAAGAACAATAATTTGCGACACTGTATATTCAGACAGGGTCAAAATCGAAACTCTTATGTTGAAAACCACCAATGCAGCTTACTTGTCAACCCAAACTTATTATAAAGAACAACAGTTCCTCATAAACTTATTTACTCAAAAAACGTTTTTGTCAAAGCAGTCTAGTTAAAAGTGATCCTCACAAAGGCCTAAAAAAGTTTAAAATCTGTTTCTCAGGCTCTCCCACAATGGCTATTTTGGCTGCCACATGCTCTATTTTTATAACCAATGCAAACTTTAAAAAATAAAAATTAAATGGTTTATGTCTGATATTTTACCCAATGTAATAAAGTTCATAAATTTGTCCCTTGTGTGCTACAAGGCTTTAAAATGCTTTGGAATTGCAAAGCCATCCTGCACTCAAGGGATGAAATACACCACCACCCTTGCTATTCTGTAGATTATGTGGCTTAAAACAAAACAAACCAAGAATATGAACTTTTGATGGCATAGAAATAATTACAAAAATAAAAAAATGAAATAAATAAAAAACTGCCCGCCCACATGCAGTTTTACAAAAAAATAGCCCGAGAAAAAAAGATCTACTTTGTGTGGCCAAATGGTTAGATTTTTTGTAAACTCATGTATGTTTTAAATATGCTGCAAACCAAAAAGTCATGTTTTTAGCTCACCCGACTGAAAGTCAGGGGTATCTAAAGTGATCACTTTCTGTCCATCATCCATCCGTCTGTCCGTCCATTACATTATAGACTAGGAGCCCAAATTTTAACTTGGTGCAATATGAAGGAGTTTCTTAAAAAATCTTCGTCTTCAGATTCACAAGTCAGAATCCTTTCATATTTGGTATACAACGTCTCTAGGCAGGTCAGATTCAAGTTTGTTCAAATCGGGTTCCTGGGTTAGTATTTGGGCTCTCTATGGAAGCCTGAATTGTAACAGTGCAATATGAGGAAATTTCTTTAAAAATCTTCTTCTTCAGATCCACCAGTCAGAATGCTTTCATATTGGGTATACAACATCTCTAGGGGGGTCAGATTCAAGTTTGTTCAAATCGAGTCTTGGGGTTAATATTTGGGCTTCCTAATTAAGGAGCCTGAGTTTTAACTTTGTGCAATATGAAGGAACTTCTTTAGAAATCTTCTTCTCCAGTACCATCAGTTAGAATCTTTTGATATTTGGTATACAGTATCTCTAAGGGTGTCAGATTCAAGTTTGTTCTAATTGAGTACCTGGGAGCCCAAATTTTAACTTAGAGCAATATGAGGACATTTCTTTAAAAATCTTCTTCTTCAGATCCACCAGTCAGAATGCTTTCATATTTGGTATACAACATCTCTAGGGGGGTCAGATTCAACTTGTTCAAATTGCGTGCCTCAGTTACTATTTGGGCGCTCTATGGGATCCCAAATTTTAACAGTGCAATATGAGAAAATATCTTTAAAAATCTTCTTCAGATCCCCAATTCAGAATGCTTTCATATTTCGTATACAACATCTCTAGAGGGGTCAGATTCAAATTTGTTCAAATCGAGTCACGGGGTTAATATTTGGGCTCCCTATGGGAGTCTGAATTTTAACTCTGTGCAGTATGCGAAAATTTCATTAAAAATCTTCTTCAGATCCACCAGTCTGAATGCTTTCATATTTGGTACACAACATCTTTAGGGGTGGGGGTGGTGTTAGGATGTGTGTGCGTGTCAGATTCTAATATTTGGGCTCTCTATGTGATGGGGGGGGGGGGGGGGTTGGCAACAGTGACATAACAACCCTTGGAAGTTTGGCAATGCTTGTCTACACCTGATAGAATTGGAGGCAGTTAGGAAGACCCAAGATAATAGTCCTCTTACATGGACACTTGAGTTATGAATAATTTCATGGCTTCATTCCTCTGTAGTGTTGATGAACCATGACTAACTATATGTGACCCAAAATAATTATTTGAACTGCTTTGTCAGGTGAGTGATTAAGGCCCCTTGGGGCCTCTTGTTCTTTTGTACATTATCATTTCGAGTGGATGTCCTTCAAAGTTTTCATCATTTATATTTATCTTCTGAGTATTAGGGTCAGAAATTTTCTAGAAAAACATTTTTTTTCACACTTTTCAATTTGGCTCTCCTGGCTGATTGCTGGACTCAGGGCCTTTTGGAGATTAACTGAAAGATTTATTGTAAATAATGTGGGATTCAAGAAAAGTGTTTGATACAAAGCTGTCACATCACAGTTTTGATTATTATTGTTTTCTAAAAGAAGACCTTCTGGTAATGTCACCTCCCACAGTGCAATTCATCTTTGAAAATTTTACTTAAGATATATTGTCTCCTGAGTGCAATAAGATCCATCTGCAGTGCTAAAGCATTGTTGGACTCAAGGCATGATATTCTTGCCAAGATTTTTAAAGACACAATACTTGCCTCAATATTGTTTTAATGATGATGATAGGTTAAATTTGGTACAAGATGGTTTATTTCTTCTTATATGTAGACCCCTCAAAGATTGGACGAACTTACTATTATAATCATGGTACCAGGGCTTATATTTCGTCTAAATTTGTGAGAATCCATTTGGATTCTCATGAAAATGGTTGCGAGAATCCATACCAACTATGAGTGTCCTAGGACCCCATGACGCCACCATGGTTGAATCACTGTTGTATACTGATAACACATGTTAACCTTTTACCCAACACACCTTTTTAATTTTTAAAACTAAATTCGATAATTTTTAAACAATAAATAATAAATAGATGATAAAATAATTAAATGAACAATATTTACCAATAAAATCTTACAAATATGGCTGTCATTGGAACCGGCTCAATGAGCCGGTTCCAACGACAGCCATATTTGTTAGATTTTATTGACATAGTGTCAGGATATTTCAGGTCATGTTAGCCTTCTGCTGGTTAATTTGTTGCCGCTGTGTTAAATAAAGGGTTAAATTGACCCAATTCTTTTCACGCGAATCCTAGCAGAGGTGCAGCGAGAATCTACATGGATTCTTGCCGGTTTTATTGCACGAATCTTTGTGCGAATCGATTCTCGGATTCTCGTCGAAATTTTAGCCCTGTGGTACTGTCATTATAAAAAATAAATAAATAAGTAAACTAAATAAATAAAAATAAATAAATAAAGTTACAAAAACTAAAATTTATACTATTTTTAATGAATATTTGAATTTAGCATTCAGAGTGTTCGCATATAATAATTTACCTGTTCAATTCTCAAGTAAAATCTAAGTTTTGAACATAATGCATGTTAAGTGTGTTACTTATGCAATTAAGGACTTGGATTACCCAATTTTCCCAGAATTTCACAGATTCCAACATCAGAACACAAATGGAAACAGAAGGTTCAAAATTGAACACCACACAGTCTACATATTTTAATACCTCATTGATAGCAGTATTTCACCCTGAATTACAAATTTGAATCTTAATTTCAGTTAGCAGTATTTAACCCGGATTTACAAATTTGAATCTTAATTTCAATTAGTATTTCACCCGGAATTAGAAATTTGAAACTTAATTTCAATTTTAAAAAAAATCTTTTGAACCCAAAATCTAAAGAGGTGTTTGTGGAATTTAAATTTGAAAGCAGGATTTGTCTCCTTGGAGGATTCAAGAATGGTGTACAAGAGAGACATTTACACCAGTAAGTACACATTTTAAAATATTTGGTGACAAATTCAAATTTCAAGACTTTGAAATTTTTAAATCTTAAAATTTTGATAAATGTGTAATTATAGACTGCATAAATTTCATGTTTGTCAATCTACAGTATCAAACGCAGATAATCTTTCTTTTCATTTTTTAATGCAGCTCGTCATTTTGTTGTTTTTTGGGTTCAAAAGAAAATTTTTAAAAAATTCAAATTTGGAATTCCTGGTGAAATACTGCTATAAATGTCAGAGTAAAAATCTGTGGACCACATGGGATTCAATTTCAGACTTTCTGTTTACTTTTGGATGCTGATTTTTAAATCTGTAAAGTTCTTGAAAAATTGGGTTAGCAAAGTCCTCAACTTGACTGCTTTTTGAAACACAAATACTATTAAGTGTAGTACATTCTATTGAAACATCTGTTCAGGTTTTGATAATACCTTTTAGAATAACAAAGTAACCTTTTTCGTCCACCAAGATAAATTGATGAGAACATCTGTCATTACAAGTTTCTTTGTGATGTGATCTATTTTTAAACATTGATATCAGCTGTAATTGCAGTAATGGAACAGGTAACCACTCTTTCGTGTTTGGAGATCAAACTTATTAATTAAATTACTGGTGTACAAGAGTCTTAATATTGAGACGGTAATTCATTTTGGGGTTAACTGCTTGCATGCTGCCAGTGGATATCCCTGCCCAGGACACAAAATCTCTTGACACTAAAATAAATCTGATTTGGGCACATTCAACCAAATTTCCTCCCTGTAAATTGAAAGGACTTTTTGACCAGAGGTTTCTTTAATTAAATTTAGATGAATTTTTCATAAAATCTAGTTATGGCTGCCTCACAGCAGCCATGACTAGATTTGATGAAAAATATTTTGAAAAATACTCAGCAGGTTAAGAGTTAAAAGTTTACTGCCGCTGCTAGTTGGAGAGTGTGATCCAGAATACCATTGTTCATTCATCAAGTTTCTCTTAACCCCTTACATATCATGTCAGTCAGATCTATCTAGCACAATACTATAAGTTACATGGCATGTATCTGGCTGGTACTACAAGTTACATGCATGTAGCTGGCTGATACTATAAGTTACCTTGCATGCATCTGGCTGGTACATTTCCATACAAGGCGATGAGAGTTCATATCAGATGAGTTTATGACAAATCTATTATAATCATGGTACCAGGGCTCCGAGCCTTGTATGAAAATGTATCAGCCAGCTACACGCCATATAACATATTTATTATGTCGAAAGTCCATGTAAATTAAGGAATTAATAAATTTTCACGAGAAACAAAGAACGGCCGGGCGTTTATTTTTTTTAGAAACCACCAATGACAGTACCGCAATGAATCATCAACAGTAACTGGTACTGGTATGTATCCATGGTGATAGTAACCAATCTTTGCTGCTCGAAGTGCGATATTTGTTTACAAAATACAACGTACCACAACAAGCATATCTGAAATACCCTTACAAACATTTACTGTCATTACTACCTGAAAATGGTTCACAAAGCACCTTTAAGTGTTCAAAAAGTCACTTTTAATCTTTTGTGTAAACTGTAAAGAAAATGTTCGCTTCAGCATAAAAAAATTGATAGACTATAGTCAGTATAGAGTCGTAAAAACAACAAAGAATTGTTGGGACTACAAATAATATTTTCTGTTCATTTTTTAAATATTTAATGTTTTAAATCAATAAATATGGTACCTTCAAAATATTTTTCGTACTTAATTTCTCTTATTTTGTTTTAATTCCAATTTTGAAAATTCAAAGCGAGCGGAAATGCATCAATTTGATCAAAATAGTAATGGATGCTACTCACCTGATATCAAATAATATCAGGTGAGTTACCTGATACAGCGGAACCCTTAGACTGTATTCCAACGTTCTTATTGGACAAACTAACTTTGAGGCCTAATAAAGGAAAATCCAGTGACTGATTTACCTATAATTCAACAATAGCAAATTGCTTCTCATTGGAGAATCTTGTGGAGTGCTTATAACTGAAATTGCATTTCACTTCTTGATGGAAGAAAAGAATATTTAACACAGTGGAAGGGAGTGCGGTGGCTCAGTGGTAGACTGTTGGACTTCTATGCAAGAGGTCCCGAGTTCGATCCCCATTCGGGATGACCCCCATTGTGTCCTTGGGCAAGACACTTCATCCCGGTTGCCTACATGGGGGCACGATGATGCCGTGTACTAAGGTGTACTGCGCGTCGATGGTGCACATGTCTTCAACCGCTGTAACCCTGCTTGAGAGGAGCTTGAAAATAGTTAGAATGTTGAGGAGCTGACAGTTGGTTGTCGTTGCTTGGTGGTTCTCTCCGGGTACTCCAGCTTCCTCCACCCGTAAAACTGTCACGGTCACGATTAGCCATTGTGCAAAAGTATGTAACCTTAAACACCAATAAATAAATAAATAATAATAACAGTGGAATCGTGTTAATTGAATAGGCTTTTTGTCAGTAAGAATTATTCAGTTAACAGGAGTATTCAATTAACAATTTGGTATTCTCCTGTATTGTAGAGGTAAAGTGAACATTTATTTTATTATATCTTGTTTGACAGGGCTCATCAAGCTCTGTCAAACAAGATATAATAGATTAAAAGACCATAATGGATGTACTGTGCGACTTTGGAATTTGGTCACCACTTTTCTGTATTCTTGGGTCAATCTGAGCATTTATTTTATTATATCTTGTTGGATGGTGCTTATGGAGCTCTCAAACATGATATTACAGATTAAATGCCTGCCTGTATTGGATTATTGTCTCTGAACAAGGGGAATTTGGAAATTGTTGGGGTAATTTACCAACATATCACAAGATTTTTATTCATTTAACAGTTTACTCTATAAACAATATGCAATTAACAGGTCAAATTTGTACTGCAGGTACATGAATGATAAGTGGTTTTGTGTTTGGGAGTTTATTCAATTAACAGGGTTATTCAGTTAAGAGATAACCATGGAAAAGAATGCTAACAACAAATGTGGCTTCAGTATGGATAGGAAGGGATTACAGTGGAGCCCACTTAATTGGATATCTCTTAACTGAATAACCCTATTAATTGAATATAATTTCCCAACACAAACCCATTTACCATACCAGTAGTACAAATTTCACCTGTTAATTGAATATAGGTTATTGAGTTAACTCCTGTTAATTGAATCAAAAATCTTGTAACCTGTCGAGAAATTACCCTAAATCTCCCCAGTTTTCCTTTGTTTATAGACCTCAGTACATCCAATACAGGCATTTAATCTATTACATCTTGTTTGACAGAGCTCCATGATATAATAGAATAAATGCTCCGTTTATCTCTAGAATACAGCATAGTGACAAATCCCTCTTAATTGAATACTCCTGTTAATTGAATATTTTTCACTACCAAAGTGGCTATTCAATTAACTGGGTTCTACTATACTCATCACTTGGAAATAGGCTTGGAGGAGGGTTTTATGAGATAAGAACAAAAACACAAGTGGAAACGAAAACAGACCGATTTAGCCTTTATTTTTTCAGATGAGCTTTAAAATTTGGAAGAGACAATGTGGGACAAAGGGAAGTGGACCTGGTAGACGGGAGACAGGAGGGCCATAAATGGCCATCTTTCAACTAACACATTTTGTATAGAATGCCCCTGACATGAGGTGACTCTGGATGTCGAAAGTGTCATTAAATCCCAATAAATAAATAAATTAGAATGCCCATCAACCTCGTTCCTATGAGGTTCACTTGATATAGTTTTGTTGAATTTTTTTTAAAATTCGAAAAAAAATAATTAAAATAATAAATTTTGATATTGTGTGCATTGTGTAAAGGGTTAATGCCACAAAGTATCTAGATTAATAGTGTACTGGAATGTAAAAGTGGCCTGTAGTGTTAAACAAAAAGCTTATACTGTTAAGTGAAAAGCTCTGAGAATGAGTTCACGCCACACTTGTCAACATTTTTTGCATGACTGATTTTTTTTTTTACCTCAAGCTGTGACATTGTAGATTTCTGCAGGGTTTCCTCTAGACTCATTTCCCTTGCCGATTGTGCCACACAGTTTGTCCTAAATTGATGTATACGTCCATATTGTATGATTCTAAATAATATTTCGGGTGAACTTCCAATAATTAGCATCCTTTCTCCTGCAGATGTATTTTTCAAGGAATCTTGTTAGAGTCACTCAAGTGAAGGTTTCATACTTCGTAAAACTACTCACAACTTGCTTGCAGAATTATTTCTGTTGTGATTTTAAAAAAATGGTAGGTGTGCTGGAATTGTATCAATCTCCTGCAGTTTAAGTCGCCAGAGAGAGTTTGTGTCTGTTTGGGAACTTCACTAACAAATATACACATTCAGGACATCTGATCTCAGAGAAAACAATGAACCCATCCACTTTACCACCACCACCATGTTTGCTTGTGCTGGTTATGGTTTCTACAAAATTTGGGGCATTAGGCCCCACAAAGTGGATCCTTCTGTTTCTCGTGCCATTTTTTGTAAAATTGCATATGGGCGGGTGTTTTTTTTATTTATTTTTTATTTTTGTAATTATTTCTTTGCCATCAAAAAGTTCATGTTCTTGGTCTGTTTTCAATTTTAGTCCTCATAATCTACAGAATAGCATGGGTGGTGGTGTATTTCATCCCATGAGTGCAATTTTATTAACTTGGGTAAAATATTAAACATAAACCATTTAATTTTTATTTTTAGCTCACCTGACTCCAAGTCAGTGGGAGCTATTGCCATCACTTGGCATCCTTTGCCTGTCGTCTGGCATCGGTCATCCATCAACTTTTGTAAACTTGACTTCTTCCTCACAACCACTAGGCCAAATTCAAACATATATTGCACAGACCATCTATGGAGTACACCCTTTCTATTTTGTTCAAATGAAGCAGCTGCCATCTTCGGGCTCTGGTTAATGCCCCAAAAGCTTAAAAATCTTTAAAAATCTCATGAACCACCAGAGGGAATGCCTTGATATTTGGTATGGAACATCCTTTAGTGTTGAAGATTAAAGTTTGTTCAAGGGATGTTGGTAGGTCAGGATTTGGGCTCTCTGTGGGGGCATATCCATTTTAGGCTCCTCCCAAAATTTCTTTTTCAAGAACCAGTGGGCCAATTTCAACCAATTTGGCATGTAGTATAAGTGGGTCCTAAGTAATTGATTGATGCCCAAAAAAAAAAAAAATTCACAGCCCCGTGGCAACCTGGGCCCAGAGGCTAAAAACAGAAAAAATACTAAAGCCCATATTTCCCAACTACACAGAACAGAGAACTGTTATTTGGTATGAAGCATCCTTAGGACCAGCAGAATGGATTGGTTAAAAAAAATGCCGCTAGTTCTATCAGGGTGTCCTGTAGGGGGTATTGAAAAAATGATGAGTCAGCATTTTTACAGTAAGATTTCCCTTTACAAATTGTTAGAGTTTCCAATTTTATCTCTTCCATTAACTTCTGCCAACATCTACCTGTCAAACACACATGTTATTTTGTTATATTAAGCTTTAGGGAATGAAAATAATTCTGAAATGCTTTTAACCCTCAAGACTTCCATAAGTGATAGAGGAAAAATTGATCTGATTCCTGTATGAATATATTTAATTTAACCCTCTCAAGACTTAAAAGTATTTTCCAAATATTTTATTTTATGTTGAACCCCTTCAATGCTGTGCACATGTTTTTTCTGGTTCCTTGAAAAAAAATTATCTGACTCCTGTTGACATATCTTTAATTTAACCTTCTCATAACTTCAGTGTGTTTTCCAAAGATTTTATTTCATGTCAAAGCATTTCAATGCTGTGCACATATATGTTTTTTTCTGGTTCCTTGGAAAAAATTGATTTGATTCTTGTATGAATATCTTTATTTTAACTCTCTGACTACAGTGTGTTTACCAAAGATTTTATTTCATGTTGAACCCTTTCAATGCTGAGCACATTTATGTTTTTTTTCTGGTTTCTTGGAAACGATTATCTGATTCCTGTATGAATGTCTTTAATTTAACCCTCTCAAGACTTCAATGTGGGTATCAAAGATTGTATTGATGCCTTGATCAAACCTTTTTAATGCTGTGCACATATATATAGTTTTTCTGGTTTCGTGGGAAAAGATTTCTCTGGTTCCTTTATGAATATCTTTAATTTAACCATCTCGAGACCTTAATGTTGGTTCCAAGGATTTTATTTCATGTAATACTGTTAATGAAAACCTATTTCTGATTTCTTTAAAAATATTTTACCCCACAAAATAAGCCTCCATAAATTCTCTTTTGTTTATTTTTGATGCTTTAACCATTTTCACATAGACTTGAATTTACTTGTGGCTGTAAAATTCTGTTTCTCTAGTGTAAATTTTCTCTTATTCTTTAAAACCACAGGGCCAAATTCATTCATTTATGGAACAGACCATCTTTGGAGTAATCATTTTCTCCTTTCTCAAATGAAGCTGCTTCCATCTTCAGGCTGGTGGAATTCACTCCTGATCTCCCCCCCCCCCCCCCCAAAAAAAAAAAAATAAAAAAATATTACTATATCCCTTGGGGTGGTATTAATGCTCCAAAAGCCTAAAATGCTTTAAAAATCCTCTTTTTTTATAAGCAGCTTGCATTAATCTTAGATTTCTTGTTTGGAACTTACTTTAGTGATGCAGATTCACTTTTTTTCATAGAAACTCAGTAAGCCAAAATTTGGGCTCCCAAATTTGGGCTAACTCAAAATTTATATTTTCCGATCCCGTGGGCAGATGTGAACCAAATTTGTCATATAGTATATAACTGGGTCATAAGTATTTCATTTATACCGGAATTTGGTTGTTTTTTTTTTGGGGGGGGGGGATGGGGGCGGGGCGGGGGGGGGGGGGCATGTAGAGAGAGAACCACAGTAGTTGAAAAACAAAACAAAAATTGTTTGGTTGTTGTTTTTTAATGCTTCACAGAACAGAGTTTGCTAGGAAGCTTTCCTGGAACTAGCAGAAATGAATGGCCAAAAAAGTTGCCTTTGGTTGTGTCATAGCAAATCAAAAAATTGCTGTTGCTGCTGATCACTTACTGATACACACATCCCTTTTGACAACATAAGCCAGGTGAGCTTTTTAGGCTCACTTGAGCCTCTGGTTTTAAGTTCACACTGGTTATAAAAAGAGAGTATGTGGCAGCCAAGAGGTCCATGTGGGAGGGCCTGAGAAACAGATTTTTTACTTTTTGAGGCATCTTGTAGGTGAAAATACCATTCCTTTGCTGTTTTGTTGTTTTCACATTAAATTCCTGTTTCTGTATCATATATAATCCATACAGTGAATCTATTTATTGAATAGAAAATTTCAAAATTGCTGCAGGTTTATTCACAAATATATTTTGAAACACAATTACCGGTAAGTCAAAAAAGAGGATTTTTGTAAGGCTTATTGTGAGATAAATTTATCTTGTTTTAAAATGAGTAAATATTTCTGATAAGTTATGTCCTTTCTTTTTCAGAGATATGTTGATGGTGGTCTGAGTGACAATCTTCCCCTTCTTGATGAAGACACAGTCACAGTTTCACCCTTTGCTGGGGAGAGTGACATCTGCCCCTCAGACAATTCAGCAAATTTCATTCATGTGCATCTTGCCAATACAAGCTTGCAGTTTACAGCCAGAAATCTGTACAGATTGTCCCGGGCATTATTTCCACCAGCACCAGAAATCCTGAGTGATATGTGTAAACAAGGTTTCGATGATACACTCAAGTTTCTCCAAAAAAATAGTAAGTAAGACCCAACAAGGTAGATCTTCTGTTTCAAAGTCAAATTTTTGTAAAATTAGATGTGGGTGGGCATTTTTTATTTTTATTTTGTACTTTTGTAATTATTTCTTTGCCATCAAAAGTTCATGTTCTTGGTTTGTTTTATGTTTTAGGCCTCATAATCTAAGGTATAGCATGGGTGGTAGTATATTTCATTCCTTGAGTGCAAGAAGGCTTTGCAATGCTAAAGAATTGCAAAGCCTTGTGGCACTCAAGGGACAAATTTATTAATTTTTTTAACATGGGTATCAGACAAAAACCATTTAATTTTTATTTTTGTTTGCAATGGTTTGGTTTGCATTGGTTATAAAAAGAGAGCATATGGCAGCCAAAAAGGCAGATGTGGGAAGGCCTGAGAAACAGATTTTTAACTTTTTTAGGCCAAATCTAATTTTAGAATCTTTTATACACCATTATATTGTAAATCAGGTCGTAGTCCTGTACCAAGCATGAATTACAGATAACCCTTGAAAAAAACATTCTTGAACAATTAAAATTCTCTTTTTCGACTAAAAAGTCATAGCTTGACCCCTCCCCTCAATGGAACAAGTTTATTTCAATTAGGATTTATAAGCTATTCTTTGTTATTTATTTATTATTTATTGAGGTTTAAGGTCACATATTTATGCACAATGGCTAATCATGACCGTGACAGTTTTACGGGTGGAGGAAGCCGGAGTACCCGGAGAGAACCACCGAGCAACGACGAGCAGCTACCAGCTCCCCAACATTGTAACTCGCATTAGATTGGTTGGAGACATGCGCACCATCGACGTGCAGTACGCCTTAGTACACGGTACTCCCCAAGCTATTCTTTGATGTCAAAAATAGAAAAAAATAATCATTTTCCAATTATCAAATTACTGCGGTGTCTCACTTGCTGAGAATGGGCCTAGGGGATGCAGGTGCAGTTCTTATAAAAAGACAATGCTCAACAACAAAAGTTTTTTTGAATGTTCTGACACCTTGCAGTCGCTGAATGTGTTTTAAAGAATAAACTGATATCTGCAGAAAATGATTATGTGGATGAGGTGCACATTATTGACAAAAAACAAGTGCTGATATTGGAATGTTGAGACTGCCCTTATAAAAAAAGTACCATGGTAAACCATGGTAAATCCCAAAATACCCTGGTATTACCAGGGTATTTTGGGATTTACCATGGTACTTTTTTATAAGGGTGTATTATTAATCCTTTGAATGCTGGTGGTATTTTCCATGCCAGTTCAATGGCAGCAATTAGAAGAGTCCATATTTATTATTTGGGGTAGACCAATCAATATTTTCACCGTGCAGCTTTAGGGCTGCACGTTGAAAAAATTGATTGATCTACTCCACATATTTACTGAACTGCCATCTTATTTAATGACGTTTTTACATATCATGTTCCTGGCCCGAAAAAGTGGCTGCTCGGGTTCAAAGGGTTAATTTTTGTGCAAGGTAAACACCATGGCTTTTGATGAAGTGAAGCTGTTAAGCTGTGACTACAGTCACAACTTAACAGCTTTGACCTCATCCTTCATCATTTCTGAGCTCGAAAAAGTCCAGCTTGAGGCTGTCCACATAATCACTGGTGCTACACGATGCACAAGCAGAGCCTTGCTATATGCAGAAACAGGCTGGGAAACCCTCCGTACTTGTAGAGAAAAGCATAAACTTATACAGTACTTCAAAATGGTTCACCATCTTGTCCCAGGCTACATATCATCCTTAGTTTCCCCACCGGTCTCCATAACTCATGAGTATTCCCTCTGCAGCGGTGCCAACTTAGACATTCCACACTGCTGCACCAATTCATATCTGAATTCCTTCCTACCCCTAACAACCAGACTGTGGAATAGTCAACCCCAGGATATCAGAGAAAACAGTTCCCTGGGAAACTTACACTCACACCTAAACAAAAACAAACTTCCTACTCCTAAATGGTTCCATGCTCACTGATCGCGTGGGACTCAAATATATCACTTCGTTTGGGCTGTAGCAACCTCAACGACCATGTGTACAATAATTTCCGAACAAGTTCACCCTTATGTAGTGTGGAGAGCGTGAAACAACTCACCATTATCCCTTCAATTGTCCTCTCTACTTGGACATAAGAAGGAGCATGTTGGAACAACTTCCGTATTTTATCAATATGGATACTTTACTGTACGACAATGCTAACATCAATGTAAAAACCAACTCTGATATCTTTCTCAACTTCCTTAAACAGGCCTGAAAATAAGCAGTCTGACATTTGCAGAATGAGGTTCCCAGGGGGTGAATTTGATAATGCTGTCCCATACAGTGGGTCACTTTATTCTCTGGGTACCTCTTTCTGGTTAATAAATTTTGATATCGTCTGCGTTGGGTAATGGTTTTTCGAACTGCATCATCAAGGCATGCTAATTCGTTCCGACTGTGATGCCTCGAGTCTTGATTGTGGTACTTGTGTTCATATATCTGAACAGTTTTCGATATACCGATATAACGCAATATTTTTTTGAATACCGATACCGGTATTCAGTTTTGAATATCGTGCAGCCCTAGGTCCCCAGAGGATGAATTTGATATTGCTATCCGATACAGTTGGCCAATTTATCCTCTGGGTACCTCTTTCTGTTTAGGTTGAGACCCTGATTCAGACTGATGTTCACAGAGGGACAATTTAGTAATGCTACCCTGCTATACAGGGTAGCATCACTAAATTCACCCTCTGGGGACCTCATTTGAAGATGACAGTCTGCTTAATTTTCTGGCTTGTCCTTAAATACATAGAGGCAATTTATAGATTTGGTTGACAAATCTGCCAATCTCTAGCCATCTACTTTCACAGTCACATCCACCTTAGTGTACACCTGTCCAATAAGACTACTGCTCGAATTTTGAACCTAATGTTGTTTTTGCCTGGGCTTCTACCTTTTAGCTAAACCACCAAGCTAAAGCCTCATATACACATCTGTTTTGGTCAGGATGCTAGCAGATCCTTAGTTATGTTCTGCAACAGGAATATAGTTCTCCAAGGTACCGTGCTACGAGCACCTTGGACCACTGGTAATAACTCTCTTGCTCGTGTCCATTGAAGCGTGCATCGTGGAACTTTCATTTTGATACCAGCTATTCATCACATATCACCCCTTGGTTGCAATAGACTACCTTCCGCACTGCCCTAGCATTGTGGGTGGGCACTATTGCACCTAACGGATGATACTTGTCAACACCTCTTTTCTTCATTTTCCGTTTATTGCTTTTATTGGCAAACATAAGCCCGATGTGCACAATGTGCTTATAATCGGCCCTCACCATTTGAAGTGAACCAGGGTGAGCCAAGGTACCTGCTAGTACTCGACCAGTCAATCCATCCTGACACTTTCCTCCAATTACTACACCCTCCAGTTAAATTTGCAAAATCTTTCCATGTTTAACCCAACAATACAACATTCCATTGATTATTATATGTCATTATTTTTTTGATAAATGTGTTATTCTGTGGTTCTAACTCAAACGTCTTTTTCTTAAATGGAGACAGCTTATATAAGCATCAGCTTCCTGCTGGATCCATCTTCCAATCCACAATTTATGTCTTCTTTTGTTTTCCTGTGTAATTTGTATTATTTTATACCTGTTTGGAAATAAAATATTGTCAATCAATCATCCATCATCACAAAAGAGAAGAGTTACAGCATTGATTGGCTTGACGCCGTCTTAAGGGGGAAGAGCAGATTGACTTACAACATTTTTTCCACCAGTTGTATTGGGATCAGAGATTTAATCTTGTTTAACCCTTTACCCAATGCAGACGATATTAAAAAATTTTATTTTAATTACTATTTTTTTTTAAAAATTCAACAAAACTATATCATGTGACCCCTCATTGGAATGAGCTCAAGAGCTCGTTCCAATGAGGGGTCACATGATATGGTTTTGTTGAAATATTTTGAAAAATTTCTTTCTTTTAACTGCTGAATTTGCAAATTATGCGGGTGGATGCAGGCGATTCGTTAGGTAAAGGGTTCACGAAAAAAAAGCCAAACGCAAAATTTACATATTGGGCAGTTGCAAAACATCTATTTTTCAAAAGATTTCAACAGTACCATATCATGTGACCCCCCTCATTGGAACAAGCTTGTCATGCTCATTCCAATGAGGGGGTCACATGATAGTGATTTGTTGAAATTGTTTGAAAACTTTAAAAAATACTTTAAATAACAAATGATAAATGCTTAGTTGCATTATGGGAAATTGCTTGAATTTTTTTATCTTTTACGCTTTTTATAAGAATCTGATCACTCCTCTTAATATATTCCATTTGTTTCATTCTTGAATTGATGCATGAAAGTAAACAGCTGATGTGCTTTGATACGTGGAAGTGATTTGATTGGTACTCGGAACAGGTAGTGACTTGCGATCTGATTCAGCTGGTGGGTTTCATGCATAAATTCAAGGTGAATATGTGTTGAATTATTGCTGGAAACGATTGGTATCCACTCAAAAACACTAGTTTCTTTTCAACCTACTCAAAATTGTTTACAATTGGCTGTCACGTAAGTGCAAGCCCTACTTTGGAACTAACTCAAGCTTTTAGAAACTTTTCCAAACAAGCTGGAAAAGTAATTGAGTGCAAAAGCACGAAAAAGATAAAAAAAAGGGTCGAGCGAGACCAGCGCTCGAAATTACAGGTACTCTCTCTGCACACCTTTTGCGTTTACCGAGCACATGCGCAACAACCGTGACATCAATTCCTTTTATTTCTGCCATTTGTACATGGTCGGAAATTTTTGTGACTCGTGCTATACTTGGCTGTTTTTCTCGTGAACAACTTATTGTATGTGTTATCTGCATTTAATTGTGTGCAAGTGGATTGTATCCTTTTTTCAAGCTTTCAAAATTGTTATTAATTAATGTTATTTTTGATCATTTTTGCTTGTTTCTTCACACTTAGTCTTGTTTTTCCCCCACGTGTGAACACGACCTTTGTTCTGTTTTCCGTCAGCGGGAAGCTTGATTCCATTATTCTCATTCATATTATGCCAAAGACTATTCCTTGTACCTCTTGCTTGCAAGTGAAACGTGTGGACGACTCTCATTCCACATGTGTCACTTGCAACAATTGCACTCAGGCCCAATCATGTGGTATTTGTGGGGTTTGGTCCTCAAAATTCTGGGCTTCTGTTAACAAGGTGGTTCTGTCCAGAGCTAGAACCCCTCATTCTCGGGGTAAGGGTAGCCGTGCCTTATCAGACATTTGTGTTAGTGCAGATGGTGACTCTGTCACACAGGATTCTGATCTGTCTTTTTCTGTGGCGAGTTCCTCTGCAACTGTTGACGGTGCTAGCTCAGTGATACCTAACGTGGAGACCGTGGTCTCTTTATCTTCTGATGTCACTCTTGAGGCATCTGTTTTCGTAGAGAGCTTCTCCGAGGTCAGCTCGGTGACCCTCTCCGATTTGCCTCCTACGCCGTCGACAGTTGCTGAGGAAGTTGTTACTACAGATCTTATTCTGTATGATGGTGGCTCTTCCATCTCCTCTGGGGATGGTATACAGTCTCGGGGTACTGAGGCTGTATCTGCTGGTGTGTCTGTGAGCTCTCAGCCTCCCCTGGCTTTGCGGTGAAGCTGTACAGGTTTGCTGTCTGCTCCGCCTCTTCTGGCTAGGTTTGCTCCTAGTCGGTTGAGCCATTTGGTCGCTTCGGCAGCGATTCCTCGCCCCTCGAGCGAATCGTTCATTGTTCCTCCTTCCCCTGCTAGTGTGCCGACTAGCAGGATGGGGTTGGGACATTGGCATCCAGGCCTGCTGTTCAGCAGAGGTCAGTGACAGCCCCGGTTAGCTGTCACTCTCGGAACCTTCCTCCGGTGATTCCTCACTGTGTCCCGAGTCTGGATGTCGATCGATGCTTGCCGTCGGTCTTCTCACCGTGTCCCTGGTCCAGCTACCGATCGACGTGCGCCGTCGGTCTCTTTAGAGGATTTGCAGGCAGGACCTTCTGTTCCGCAGAGGTCAGTGATGGCCCCTGGGCGTCACAATCGGGACTATCCTCCGGTGTCTTCTCACCGTCTCCCTATTCTGTCTGCCGATCGACATTCGACATCGGTCTCTTCAGAGGATTTGGGTTCTTCTTCCAGAAGGGTCCATTGGGAGGACACTCCGTCGGGCGATGCTGCTGTGATGGATTCTCAGGGTGATCTGCGTCAGGTCATTTTGGCACTCACCTGGTTGCTTTCTGGCAACCCTCAAGTTGGCCTCCCTGTGCCTCCTGAGGCACAACCTCCTTTGGTCGGTCACCGAGATGTCTCGCCTGGCCCCTTGGATACTGCACTGTATTCACAGGAGGTTTCTGCTGGTCAGCCCGAGTTGGGCTACGTCTCCTCTGCAACAGAGGATGACGATTTTCTGGAAGGTGATGGGCCCCCTCATCAGTCTTGAGGCAGGCTTTGGATTTCGTCTTTGGCTTATTGCCGGACATTCAACTTTAAGACCAGCCATCTGTGACCGTCCGGTCGCGGTCCTCTGTGGAGCGCCGTAACCCTGTTGAGCCTTCTAGCTCTGGGGCTTTGCGTCCTCTGCAATCGGCTCAGGTTGTTGAGTCCTTCCAGGGCTTAGATGCCAAAATGCGTTCTAAGGCCCTCAAGGGTTCTTTCTTTTCTAGAGCTGATGCCTTTCTGCCTCCATCGCGGTTTCATGTTTGAGATTCCGTCTGTCCACCATTCTTCCAAGGGATGACTACTGTGGATGCGGATTTTTTTTCCCTCGGGTTATTTAAGCCTAAGTCGGCAGTTCTCCCGATGTCGGTAGTTGAATCTATGGTGGGCCTGTTCGCGAGAGATGCTGGGTATGTTATCTCTCGCGGACCATGTCGTCGCTGCCGTGGCTGAATATTTTCCACCAGGGGAGTTTGATGATGCTCAGGCACCTTTTCGCGTTTTGTCACAGGCTCTAATGAACTTGACACACGTTCACGCCTGTAACACGGCAAATTTGGAGCTGGCACGCCGGGTTGCGGTGTTGGATTCTTCTCCATCCCTTCCTTCTGAGCAGCGTGCTGTTCTGAGGTCTGCCTCTTTGGTTGGACCTCAGTTGTTCCATGGTTCCGTGGAAGCTGTCCGTGGCAAAGTTCTTCGTCATTCGAAGGACCAGCTTTTGCTGCGACAGCTGGACCAACCTACTGCTGCGGGTGGTGGTCGTTCCAGGCCCGCCAACCATACTGCTGTGTCTGCCTTATCGGCGACGTCGACTATGCCTTCGGCTCCGTCTGCTCCTTCTGCTCAGAAGAAGCGCCAACGCAGCCAGGCTCACTGGCAGCCTCAGGCAGGAAAGTCTCAGGACTCTGTCACTTCCCGAGGTGGTGGTTTCTCCTCTCGGGGGCCTCGTCGAGGCTGCAAGTGAAGGTTCTCACCTCGATTCACCTCCAGTCGGGGGAAGGCTGTCACTGTTTTATGACCGTTGGACAGAGATAATGTCGGACACTTGGGTCCTCGACATCATACAATCCGGTCTGCGAGTGTCCTTCCATCGGCACCTCAGTTTATCTCGGGTACCCCTCTCCACTCGGGTCCCTTCCGATTCTCTACGTCGGGACCTTCTGGTGCAGGAGATCGACAATCTCCTCTCCAAAGGGGCGATCGAGGTGGTCAGGAACACCCTTTCACTGGGGTTTTACTCGAGACTTTTCTTGGTGGCGAAGAAAAACGTCCAATTTCGTCCTGTCATCGATCTGAGTATCCTGAACGAGTACATAATAGCTCCTCGTTTCAGTATGGAGACTTTCCAGTCGGTTCAACATTCAGTTCATCAGGGCGACTTTGCTGCCAGTATTGACCTGAAGGATGCCTACTTCCATGTACCCATTCATCTGGCGTCACGGAAATACCTTCGGTTCTCGTTTCGGGATCGAGTCTATCAATTCAGAGCTCTCCCGTTCGGTTTGAACCTGGCTCCTTGGGCCTTCATCCAGTTGATGTCAAATGTGCTTGCTTTCCACCGTACTCAGTCGGCTGTGACTTCGTCAGCCTATCTGGACGACATCCTCCAATGGCACCACGATGCTGCTGTTCTGGAGTTAGATGTCCGGCAGTTTCTTTGCCTGCTAGCGTCTCTGGGTTTCAGAGTCAATCGCGAGAAGTCGGATCTCCTTCCTTCTCAGTGATTCCGTCATTTGGGGATGGATTTCGACACTCTTCACAATGTAGTGTCTGTCACCCATGCTCGGGCGATGATTCTTTCTGCCTTGACTCCGAACCTGCTTCAATCTTCCTCGGTCTCGGCCAGGACTTTCCTTCGGATGCTGGGCCTTTGCGGTTCGGTGACAGATCTCATTCCGCTCGGTCGCTTGTTTGTCCGACTTCTCCAACACTTTCTGTTGGATCATTGGCGTCCGAATGTAGATCCGCTGGACCTGGAACTTCCTATTCCTCGGTCCCTGCTTTGTCACCTCCACCCTTGGGCCGATGTTCCCTGGCTGACACAGGGTGTTCTGTTGGATCTTCCTTTGGCCAATCGCATCGTTACTGCGGATGCCAGCGATCGGGGCTGAAGTGCGACGTTGGATCCTCTTTGTTTGTCCTGGCACGGCAAGTGGGACAGCGAGCAGGTGGGCCTTCATATCAACCAGGAGCTCCTTGCTCTTCTGTTGAGTTTTCGGCTTTGGATCCCTCACCTGTCAGACCATATTGTCCTACTTCTTTCAGACAATTCGACAGTAGTGGCCTACATACAGAATCAAGGAGGCACACATTCGATTCCCATGTATCGGCTATCTCTGGATCTTCTTCTGTTGGCACGGGATGTAAATGCTCGGGTGTCCATTCGACACATTCCCGGGCATCTCAGCGTCCTAGCAGACTCCCTGTCCCGACACGACAGTGTCCTTCCAACCGAATGGATGCTACATCGGTCGGTGTTTCAGGCGATTTGCGAGCAGTGGGGCCGTCCTCAGGTCGACCTTTTCGCTACTCACTGGAAACATCAGGCAGAGACCTTTGTCTCCCCTTGTCCAGATCCTCTGGCATTTGCGGTAGACGCTCTGTCCCTGGACTGGACTGGTTGGATCGGCTATGCCTTCCCTCCTGCACCGATTCTTCCTCAAGTATCAGCGAAGATTCGTGCTTGCAGTTGCAGGATCATTCTGATCGCACCTCTGTCTCCACAGAGGGTGTGAATCAATATGCTGCGGCCTCTGTTGGCAGATCGGCCGATTCGTCTACCTCTACGTCCCGATCTTCTTTCCCAGGGTCATCCCAGGAAGTATCACAACAACCTGGCAAGCCTGTCCCTTCACGCCTGTCTTTTATCAGGTCCAGTCTATGACGTAGAGGTTTTTCGAGACGAACAGTGGAGTGAATTTCTGCATCGTGGCGACATTCCACTGGCATGACTTGTGCTGCGAAGTGGAAGGTTTTCTGCCGCTGGTGTGCAGATCACAATGTGGATTACCGTGATCCGCCAATTGCTCAAATTGTGGATTTTCTGGTATATCTTTTTGACTCCAAGGGCCTCCAGCCTATTACGATTAAGGGTTATCAGTCTATGCTGTCTGATACTTTCTCTTATGTGGGAAAGCGGTACATCGGTCGTAATCTTTTTCTCTCCAAACTCATTCGGCACTTTTCTTTGAAGAGGCCTTGAGTTTTGCGTCTTACACCTAAGTGGAACTTGGCATGGGTGTTGCACTGTTTGGAGGGGGCGCCTTTCGAGCCTTTATCTGAGACCGATATGTGTTTTCTCACGTATAAGACGGCTTTCCTTCTGGCGTTTGCTTCTACTCGACGAGTCAGTGAGCTTCATGTGCTATCTGTTGATTCTGCTTTCTTCAGCAGTGAGGCTAACAGTGACACCTTCACTACTGATTGCTCTTTTCTGGCTAAGAATCAACTTCCTGATTCGGTACCTCCTCCTCCCATCTGCATTTGGGCTCTCTCCGCTGTCGATGGTCGGAGACCTCTTCTTTGTCCAGTTCGTGCGATCAAGACTTACATTTCTCACACTCAGTTCATTAGGAGTGGTTGGAAGAGATTCTTTCTGTCTCTCATTCCTAAAAGGCAGTCTATCTCTTCCCATTCTATTTCCAGGTGGATCTGTCTTGCAATCAAGCTGGCTTATTCACGCTTGTCTGCTTCGGATCTTGTTTCGAACCGGTTTAATGCTCATGAGGTTCGTGCCATTTCTACATCCTGGGCGTTCTCCAATTCTGTTTCGCTCCGGGATGTTATGAATGCGGCTTACTGGAGGAATGCTTCTACCTTCTCCTCCTTTTATCTCCGCCACCTACAGCAGCAATCTGAGGACCTTTATTCTTTAGGCCCTCTGGTTGCTGCTCAGGCTGTTGTGCACCCTCGTTAAAATTGTTTTTATCGAGGTTGTGCTTCGCTCAGTCTTATTCTTTTCAGGTGCCTTCTCTCTATCTTCATTACAGGTTTCGCTATTGTTCTCTGCCCTCCTTGCTTTTCTTTCTGCTGCTCTTGTTGGTATTGGTTATGTGATTCACCTCCTCCTGTTGTTTATTCAGCCAATTGTAAAGAAATGTGAGTAGGTTGAAAAGAAATTAAAATTTTTTAGTAAATTTGGTTTCTTAACATACCTACCACAATTGTTTACCAGAGGCCCACCCTCCTAGGGAATATCTTTGATATCGATGCCTCCCCGCTAAATCACAAACTTCTCGTTGGCGGAAATACGGAATTGACGTCACAGTTGTTGCACATGTGCTCGGTAAATGCAAGAGGTGTGCAGAGAGAGTACCTGTAATTTTGAGCGCTGGTCTCGCTCGACCCTTTTTTCGATCTTTTTCGTGCTTTTGCATTCTATTACTTTTCCAGCTTGTTTGGAAATGTTTCTAAAAGCTTGAGTTAGTTCCGAAGTAGGGCTTGCACTTACATTACAGCCAATTGTAAACAATTGTGGTAGGTACCGTATATGTCCGTGTATAAGTCACCCCCATGTATAAGTCGCACCCTACTTTTCATGCAGACCGGCAAGCCATATAACCATATGGTAACTATTTTTATCAAAGGGATGATAAAAAAAACACGCGTCCGGCTGAATGGTATATATTCGATGGTGAAAGAAATCCTTCATATCATTTCTTCTATCATTACTATCATATACTACTATCATATACCAAATAACTACCGAAAGTAAATTATGGATGCCAAACGAGGTTTGAAAAGAAAACGTCAAAGTTATGAGACTGGTTACAAACTGAAAGTCATTGAGTTTGCTGAAAACAAAGGGAACAGAGCTGCTGAGAGGGAGTTTGAAGTAAGCGAGAAGTTAGTGAGGGACTGGAGGAAAAATAAAGATATACTCATGGAAACCAAACGGGATAAAAGAGCAAACCGTGGTAGGGCTGCAGACTGGCCCGAGTTAGAGGACGGATTATTTGGTTGGGTCGAGGACACAAGAGCACAGGCTTTACCTGTGTCCAGAAATATGATCAGATTAAAAGCCCTGGAGCTGTCGACAAAACTGAAATGCACGAAGGCCAAATAGGTCTATAAACAAAGAAAAACTGTGGAGTGTCAGGGTAATTTCTCGACAGGTTACAAGATTTTTTATTCGATTAACAGGAGTTTACTCTATAACCTGTATTCAATTAACAGGTCAGATTTGTACTGGAGGTATGGTAAATGGTTTTGTGTTGGGAAATTATATTCTATTAACAGGGTTATTCAGTTAAGAGATATCCAATTAAGTGGGCTCCACTGTATATCTTTTACCTTCTTTATCAAGTACATTTCCTGAGGCTCTCAAATTCATCAGTCTGAAGAAGTGAGTTAATTGAGACCAGTATCTTGAAGAAAGAGGGATGTTGTTTTCCGAGCATCTGAGCAGTCATAGATTGGTTTAAATGCACAAAAAACACCATCTTTGGCGTGATTTGCCCGCCAATCAGCTCGGTTTTTCCAGTATTTTTGTGCATTGCCATACACAGTACAGAAGAATCCTCTTAATTGAATATCCATTTTGCCAGTGAAAATTATTCAATTAACAGGAGTATACAATTAACAGGGATTTGGTCACTTTCCTGTGTTCTGGAGGTAAACTGAGCATTTATTCTATTATATCTTGTTTGACAGAGCTCATAGAGCTCTGTCAAACAAGATATAATAGAATAAATGCCTGTATTGGATGTAGTGAGGCCAAAAAGGTTGATAAATGAGGGGTATTTGGTGTGTGTCACAGTAATTTTTTCGACATATTACAAAAATTTATATACAATTAACAGGAGTTTACTCTACAACCCATATGCAATTAAGAGATCAAATTTGTACTGAAGGTATGGTAAATGGTTTTGTGTTTGAAAATTATATTCAATTAACAGGGATATACAATTAAGAGATATCCAATTAAGTGGGCTCCACTGTATTTTATTTCCATTCTTCTATAAATATTTCCATTTACCTATCAATAAGTTTTGCCTGGTCGCACATGAATACAGTGATAAGGTAATCAGACTAATTTGTTACATGACGTGATCCTTTTGTTTTAATCAACAAGTCGTGGAAGATTAGAGGGTTACCCATGGTCAAAAATAGTAATTAGGTTAATGTAGTGATTGTAGTCCATTCTTTGGAACATCATTTCATTTCAATATCTGTCTTGAGTCGAGTCGCAAGTTTCTGATTAAGTTCCAAAGCAATTTTCAACCACCTCCACCCCTCCAACCTCCAAGAAGTTGTTTTTTGGGATCAGTCCATAAAGGACATGACCTCTTCTTTGGCGTGCTTTGGCCACCCATCAGCTCGGTGCTGATATGCAGGGGTGATTTGTATTGAGGATCAGTCCATAAAGGACATGATGTCTTCCGTCAGCTCAATGCTGATATGTGAGAAGTTGTTTTTTTGGATCAGTCCATAAAGGACATAATCTCTTTGAGTTTTTTTTTGCATAAAAAATTTGTGTGAATATTTTTTATTTTTTTGGCTACACTTTGTCAGAATAATTTTGCAAATTGAAAACACAAGGAATAAAAAGTGTAGCCCTTATCATCAATCAGAGTTGTTTTGTCTTACCCTGGTAGCATAAAACTTATTGTTGTAAATTCATTGTGATATACCACATCCATTGTCGTTTCAGATTTATTGACATGCACCCGGCATTTAACTATTCGATCAACTATCAAACCGGTGGAAGATACTGAGTTGGAATCTGATAAGATAGATGGGAATGTTGAAGAGCATGATGATGCTGAGTGCAATGTAGAAGACTGTGATGAATGTAAAAGAAAGGTGCAGGGAGCATTAATAAATTCATTGCCTCCTGTTGTGATATCAGGTTTGTTTGTAAACATTTTAACCCTTTCCATGTAATGTCCACTTCTGGTGAGCACTGCTCACAGAAATTGCTGTTCAAATATCTTCTTTTTTAGCTCATCTTGACACAAAATCAAGCTGAACTAATCCCATCGCTCTCCATCCGTCGTCCTTCAACACCATGTTTTGGTCTTCTCCTCCAAAGCCACTGGGCCAATTCAAGTGAAAGTTTGTGTGAGTGATGGTCCCAAAGGGGCATTTCATTTTTGTTCAACTCAACATGCACAGCACCATAGGGAGGGAGTGGGGGAAAATGCTCTAAAATATTTTTAAAGTCTTCTTATGAACCAGTGGGTACAATGACTTGATATTTGTTATGGAGCTTCCTTTTGAGGTGTAGATTCAAGTTTGTTCAAACGAAGTTCATGAAGCAATATTTGGCTTTGTAATGGCAAGGATAAGATTTTTGGCCTCGCCAAAATTTTTATTTTCAGAACCGATGGTCCGATTTAAACCAAATTTGGTGTGTGGTATTATTGAGTCATAAGCACTTGACTCGTGCAAAAAAAGAAATTCCTGCATCCCCATGGGAACCCCAGGAACTAAAAATACAAATATTTTCAAATGCCCATATTTCCCAAACCACACTGAACAGAGAACTGTTATTCGGTATGAAGCAGCCTTGGGACCAGTAGAACTGAATGGTAAAAAACAATGCCATCGGTTATGTTAAAGTGTTCTGTAGAGGGCATCGAAAAAATGCTGAGCCAGCATATTTGCAAAAATTTTTTAAAATCTTCTCTCCAGAACCAATGGTCAGAATCTTTTGATATTTGGTGTACAGTATCCATAGGGGTTCAGATACAAGTTTGTTAAAATAAAGCCCATTGGTCCATATTTGGGCTCAATACATGTTTGGTTTACATCATTGTTATGAGGGACAGGTTCAAGATTGTTTAAACCAAGTCCTTAGGTTTGTATTTGGGCTTCCTACGGAAGTTCAATATGGGGGATACTTTTTAAAAATCTTCTTCAGATCCTCCTGTCAGAATGCTTTCATATTTAGTATACGACATCGCTAGGGGGGTCAGATTCAAGTTTGTTTAAATCGGGTCCCAAGGTATATATTTGGGCTTGCTATGGAAGCCCAAATTTTAACATAGTGCAATATGAGGAAATTTCTTAAAAAATCTTCTTCAGATCCACCAGTCGGAATGCTTTCATATTTGGTATACAACATCTCTAGGGAGGTCAGATTCAACTTTGTTCAAAATCGAGTGCCTGGGTTAATATTTGGGCTCCATATAGGAACCTGAAATTTAACTTGGTGCAATTTGAGGGAATTTCTTCAAAAACTTCTTCAGATTCACTTGTCAGAATCCTTTCATAATTGGTGTACAACATTTCTAGGAGGATCAAATTCAAGTTTGTTCAAATCGGGTCCGTAGGTTAATATTTGGGCTTGCTATGGTAGCCCAAATTTTAACTTAATGCAATATGAAGAAATTTCTTTAAAAAATTTTCTTCTTCAGATCCAACAGTCAGAATGCTTTCATATTTGGTATACAACATCTCTAGGGAGGTCAGATTCAACTTTGTTCAAATCGAGAGGCTGGGTTAATATTTGGGCTCCCTATGTGAGCCAGAATTGGCCATGTAGCTGAAGAATTAGAAATTTTGGATTCAGTTCCCTCTAGAGGTGTGTAACTAAGATTAATCCACATAGGTTATATCAAGGGGTTTCATAGGAGAGCTCCACATTTTACATTATGATCAACTGAATGAAAGGCATGATGCTCGGACTGTTTTTGTCACTCCTGAGGGTCTCAAGGATTGACAATGTATCCTATGAAGATGGATTGCTTAATGTAGACTCATTCTTGGACTCTGTTTATATCGTGTTCTGTTCATAGTGAGTGCTTCAGGCACAGGCCTCTTGTTTTTTTTTAAACCCTTTACCCAACGCAGATGATATCAAAATTTATTATTTTAAATATTTGAAATAAAATTTCCAAATATTTCAACAAAACCATATTATGTGACCCCTCATTGGAACGAGCTCAATGACCTCGTTCCAAAGAGGGGTCACATGATAAGTTTTGTTGAAATTTTTTGAAAAGTATTATTTTTTTAGCTGCTGAATTTGCATATTATGCAGGCGGATGTGGCCGATTCGTTGGGTGAAGGGTTAAGTTAAGTTTTGTTTCCATTTGATAGGTTACCAGGTATAACCTTTCATTGGAATGAGCTCATTGTTTTCCTCTGTTCTGTTTTCCAGCTCTACAAGCAGCTTGTGATTCAGTGAACAGTGGTCTTCTAGGTTATCTAAACAATACAACTACAGTACAGCTTATGTCTATATTAATTACACCATGGACACTTCCCGCTGATATTCTTATTAACTATTTTCTCAGGTTAGTATATGCTTGCATTAGAAATTCCAAGGGGAAAATTGCCGAGAAAGTTGAATTGTATTGTTGAAAATATGCTTGCAGATCAGTACATACACAGAACAACATATGTGTGTGAATGGGTTAATCGATATGGCACGAGTGCCAGTGCGAAAGGATAAAATGAGAGGCTGTAGGCCTCAAGTTTTATCCTTCCATGATGGCACACATGCCATATCGATTAACCCATTCACACGTGTGTCATTCTGTGTTTATTATGCACCTTCACGTCTATAAAAATAATTATAAGGACGCTCAGCAAATTTATTTTACAACTATTAACAAAAAGAAAACATTTTATCGCCAACCAAATTTGAAAAGGAAACCTGTGTAACCATTTCATTCTCTGAGTTGCAATGTGTTCTATGTGCCTACGGGAACATAAAACATCTTGAAACTCAGGGGACAATTTTCAGCTATCGCTAGGGATTCAAATTGTAATTGTGTTGCACGATTTGTTGAATATTCCAGTGAAATGTCACTTCTATTTAAAAATAGTCCATCAACGATTTCTGTTCTGCACATATGTGCAGAACAGATTTTCATTTTCCACATGGTTTAGTGTTTAGTGTAGATGGGGATTACATGGAACAGGCATGTAATAAATTTCATTTGTATATGTTGCAGACCCTTCAACAATTTTCATTTTCTCAATCACTTTCTGACTAACATGCAACAGATAAATCACAACACTTTTCAAATATAAAGAGAGACTCCTTGAAAATGAAAGATTTACATTATTTAACTGGAGAGTTATTTATTCATTTATTTGTGTTTAAGGTCACATACTTATGCACAATGGCTAATCGCGACCGCAACAGTTTTACGGGTGGAGGAAGCCGGAGTACCGGAGAGAACCACCGAGCAGCGACGAGCAACTGTCAGCTCCTCAACATTGTAACTCAGTTCAAGCTCCGCTCAAGCAGGGTTACAGTTTGTTGAAGACATGTGCACCATCAATGTGCAGTACACCTTAGTACATGGTGTGATCGTGCCCCTATGTAGGCAACCGGGATGAAGTGCTTTGCCAAAGGACACAATGCGGGTCGTCCCGGACGGGGATCGAATTCGGGACCTTTAGCATAGAAGTGCTACAGTCTACCACTGAGCCACCGCGCTTCCAACTGGTAGAGTTCTGAAAGACCATATTTGGGCTTTATTTTGAAGTGCAGATATTAGCCAGGCATCACAACTTGAAGGCTTCATATTCTGTGGATATACTTCATATTATAATTCCCCCACTCATTCATCTGTCTGTGAGTCTGTCCATCCATCCATCTGTCCACAGCAATACCTCAGCAGTGAGTGGATGAATTACAATGAAATTTGGTATTGGGATGCTTGTGACAAGCTGCTCCTGCACATTTTAAAAAAGTTGCCCACATATTTTTGACCAGTGTTACAGTCTTTACTTTGTAAATTTTTCATGATTTTTTTCTGTCCACTGCAATATCTCAGCAGTGAGTAGACGAATTTCAATGAAATTTGCTATGAGGGATCCTTCTGACAAGCCGCTCCTGCACATGTTATAAAAAAGGTACCTGCCTATTTTTCACCAGAGTTATGGTCCTTACATTGTCAAATTTTCATGATTGTTTTATCCTTACTTTGTTTTTAATTTGTTTATGCTTCATCGGTCCAGAACTGCAATTGGGGTATAATTGCCTTCAGCGGTCGCTCTTGTCATTGAAATTTATAGGATAGTGCCTATAGTCACACTCCCATAAATTATAACAAGGCAATGTCACATGAATAAATTTTGATGATCAAATATAATTCCAGACAACTGAATGATGTGCATCTATGGGAGGTATTGTTGGAGTTCTAAGCCTGATGGCTTATAAATTAACCCTTTACCAACGTAACGGCCAAAACCAGCCAGCGCTATTGTAAAAAATCGCCAATTAATTTTCATTATTTTTTTCAGTTTTTGTCTCAAAAACATAGGTTATGACTCCTCATTGGAACAAGCTCGTAACCTATGTTTTTGAGACAAAAAATGAAAAAAAGTAGTTACTCAAGAATTTTTTTTGCAACTGTCATCTGCTTTTCATGTTAGGTAAAGAGTTAAAGAACATTTATGTCTTGTGCAAATCATGTGGTCAAACTTCTAAGAAGTCAAGAATCAAACTGTGATTGGCCTTCTGACACACATTGCAAACTAGCCTTCAAAGATAGAGGAATGCATGAATGGATGACATAAAATGGCTCTCTATCTTCCACAGGGTGGGAAAAAAGACTAGATTCCCTATACATGTACTTATTTGTAAAGGTTACATAACTAAATCATCCGTGTAAACTCAATTCCATGCATGGACAACTATATGTTCAAGGAACATTTACTGGCTTTTTCTGACCCTCAAGTGATTTTGTTTTCAGATTTTTGGAATGGTTACCTTATATACCTCAAGACATGAGATCAGTTAGTCAACAGGTGCTGGAAACCTTACAGTTTATAATATCTAAAGTCAAACATAGACAGAAGAAATACAATGCAAGGTTAGTTTTTGATTACTTTGTCTAAATCTGTACATGTATTTGTTAAATATTTGATTTTATCACCAGTACTGTTTGTTAGAGGATACAGTATTAGGCTTCGTCTGCCTGTATGACCAAATTTTTCCATATTAGCACTGATTAGCATGATAAATTTTAACACACATTGACAGATTTTGTTGAAATTCAGGATGTGATTTTTAATTAACAATGTTCATGATCAAGTTTGAAACCTAGCCACGGTCTCCAAATTTTTTTTTACTTGAATCATGGTTCTCACTTTGTCATTTTCCCCTCTTTTTTTTCTCAGTATGATAACTTTGACATGCGTTAACAAATTTAGGTGAAATTCTGCATGTGCTTTCTGCAAAACTGTGTTGATCAAGTTCGAAAACCACCCCTTTCCTATTTTTTTTTCTAAGTGGTATTATGGTACTCAGTTTGTCATTTTTCACTCATTTTTTTCCTGATAGGGCTATTAAAAAATATTTTGTTTCTCCGGCACCTCCCTTGTCATAGAAAATCTGCCTCATCACCATTTTTTTCACCTGGAAATCTTTTCCATAACATTGTTTTGCACTTGTAGGACAAATATTTAACCAACTATCCCTTGTTTGACAGAGCTGCTCACAGAGCCCTGTCAAGCAAGATATATATAGTTGGTTAAAATTTTGACGACATTGTGGGAAATTTTCACTGCTGAAAACATAGGTTTGTCACATAATAGTGTAAGTTGTTAAATTTGTGATTCCAACTATTTTCAGAACTGTTGTGAATAAACCAAAAAAAAAAAAAAAGTCTCCTCCCTCATCATTGAGGAAAAATTATACCTGACAAACAGGAAATTTTGTTTATAGGCCTAACTTTAACTTTAATGAACTTTGATGGATATGGTTGAATTTTGACACAAATAATGTCTTGCTATAAAAAGAAGAATTTTTGCAAAAGTTACATGTAATTTTTCATAAACATTTTAACTCAAGTCTCTCATCACAGGGTTGAAAATGTTGCTATCTAATGGCACATGCTTGTTATCAATGTCTCTAACACCAAGAACGATGTTTGGCATGAGGCTATCTTGTTGATTCAGGCTTTTAATTTCACCCAATTAGCAATAGTGCCCAAATAGTGAAACATGTGCCAAATTTTGCAGTGTTTAATGCTTTGCATACTGCTGTTGTATATTCCTGACCAGGACAGGAAATTTTCTTGCAACTGAAATACGTATAATTTTGGGATATTTAATACAGTTTCCACCCTGTAAATTGAATGGATTTTTACAGCTTAGTCAGTGTAATATTTTCATGTATTGTGTGATATGCCAGCCTATCAGCTAATACTGTGCAATACCTATGGTTAGTCAGTGTATGTTAGCTTACCAGTGAAGTCTGTGCACAGAATTAATCACGCCTTTCTTTCTGGTTATTAGCTCGCCTGACTGAAAGTCAGTGTGAGCTATTGCCATCACTTGGCATCTGTTGTCCGTCGTCCATCGTACGTTAGCTTTTACAAAACAGTCTTCTCCTCACAAACCAATGGCCCAAATTGAAACATATATGGGCCACATCATCTTGGGGATATTCTGTTTTAGTTTTGTTCAAATGGGGTCTATGCCCTTTTTGGGCGTGGGTCTTATGCCAAAATATGAAATTCTTTAAAAATCTTCTTCTCATGAACCACAAGTGGGAATGCTTTGATATTTGGTATGAAACTTCCTCTGGTGTTCAAGATTAAAAGTTGTTCAAAGAAAGTTGATAAGTCCATATTTGGGCTCTCCAAGGGATGGGCTCACTTTTGAGCTCGCCTGATAATTTCTATTTCAAGAACCAATGGAGCGATTTGAACCAAATTTTATAGGGGGGCAGATAAAAGTTTGTTGAAATAAAGTTCATTGATTCATATTTGGGCTCTCTACAGGAGCCCGAAGTTTTAACATAGGGTAATATGGGGAATATTATTTAAAAATCTTCTTCTTCAGAACCACCAGTCCGAATCTTTTAATGTTTGGTATACGTCATTGTTTTGAGGGTCAGATTCAAGATTGTTCAAACCAAGTCCCTAGGTTAATATTTGGGCTTCCTACGGAAGCCCATATTTTATCTTTGTTCAATATGGAGGGTAATTTAAAAAAATCTTCTTCTTCAGATCCACCAGTCAGAATGCTTTGATATTTGGTATGCAACATCTCTAAGGGGGTCAGATTCAAGTTTGTTCAAATCAGATCCCTAGGTATATATTTGAGCTCACTATGGTAGCCCAAATTTTTACTTAGTGCAATATAAGGAAATTTCTTTAAAAATCTTCTTCAGATCCACCAGTCGGAATGCTTTTAGGTAGATTTCAGATTGTTCAATTCGAGTGCCTAGGTTAATATTCGGGCTCCATATGGGAACATGAAATTTAACTTAGTACAATATGAGGGAATTTCATCAGAATGCTTTCACATTTGGTATACAACATCTCTGGGGGGGGGGGGGGGGGGGGGGGGGGGGGTCAGATTCAAGTTTGTTCAAATCGGATCCATAGGTTAATATTTGGGCTCACTATTGTAGCCCAAATTTGAACTTAGTGCAGTTCGAATAAATTTCTTTACAATTTCTCTTCTTCAGATCCAACAGTCAGAATGCTTTCATATTCAGTACACAATCTCTAGGGAAGTCAGATTCATCTGTCTTCAAATCAAGAGCCTGGGTTAATATTTGGGCTCTCTGTGGGAGCCAGAATTGGCCATTTTGCTGAAGAATTAAAAACTTTGTATTCAGTACCCTCTAGAGGTGTGTAACTAAGATTAATCCACATAGGTTGTATCAAGGGGCTTCATAGGGGAGCTCTTCATTTTACTTTATGATCAACTGAAGAAAAGGCATGATGCCCAGATTATTTTTGTCACTCCTGAGGGACTCAAGGATTGACAGTGTAGCCTATGGAGATGGCTTGCTTAATGTAGACTCATTCTTGGACTCTGTTTATTTTGTGTTCTGTTCAAGATGAGCGCTTCAGGCCCCGTGGGGCCTCTTGTTTTTAAATCTTATTTGTTTTACAAGTATTGGCAAACAAGTTATGCAACTTATATTAATGCCTCTCCTTGGCCCAATGCTGCAGGTGTGGGAAAACCTTCGTAGTGGCCACTTGGTGGCCTCACTTTTCTCGAATACTGAAAAGAGATCTTTAGCCTGCATGGAGTGTGTCTCTCAGCACAGAGGACAGCCATTTGATTTTACGTCCCCACCTGAGAGGACGGTTCACTGTGACAGCATCAACCCCACATTTGATGCTGACAGAGAGTGTTCGGACACCTCGAGAACTTTCCTTGACCAAAGATCCATCCTGGGACCTCTGGCATGAGAGACCAGCGCACTTATCCACTCGGCCACGGCTCTCTATCAAGTGGAGTGCACAGTCTCAGTGAGTTTACATTTTCATGTGTGTGATATGGCAGTTAACAATTTTTTATAACCAGAATACACATGGTTAGTCACACCTTCTGGTTATAAAAAATTTTGATTATTAAAAGAGTAACTAACCTAACCCTGTGCACATGAGGGCGCGGTGGCTCAGTTGGTAGAGGTGCAGGCTGCAAGCAGAGAGGTCCTCTGTTCGAAATCCCACCTGTGGCAACTGCATTGTGTCCTTGGGCCAGACACTTCACCCCCATTGCCCACATAGGGGAACCGTGATGTTGTGTACTAAGGCATACTGCACGTCGATGGTGCACCTGTCTTCAACCAATCATTGCTCCAGGTAGTCCAGCTTCCGCCACCCATAAAACTGTCATGGTCGTGGTTAGCCATTGTGCAGAAATATGTGACCTTAAACATCAATAAATAAATTACCTTGTGCACTGCCCAGGCCTTGTTTAAGTCTATATATAAACTCTTTTCCCAACATAATAGCCCAAATCAGCTTCCTCTATTCTCAAAAAGTATTCACACTCTGCTTATGACCCCTCATTGGAATGGATTGTGGAAAGTTTTTTTTAGTGAATTCCAAATTAGAAAACATATTCTACTTTCAATTATCTCGTTATATGCCACTGACGGATATTCCTGCTCTGACCAGGGTTTCCCTTACCTCTGAAATAAGTACAATTTGTGCATATTTAATCAAACTTGGCCCCCTATAAATGGAATGGATGTTTTCACCAATTATTCATGTAATGAGTGTTTTCATCAAATTTAGTCATGGCTGCTTCACTGCAGCCATGACTAGATTTGATGAAAAATATCTTGAAAATACTCAGCGTGTTAAGAGTTAATAACATGCTTTCCTTGTTTTTGCTCAAGAAAAATCCGTGAATTTTTCATCTCCATCTCTTTGAAAAGCCTTGAAACTATACCTGGAATGTCCATGAAACCGTTTGAATTGACTATTCATTGAAGTCCAAGAACCCTGTTGTTGCCGGAATAATGGCTTTTTTCATGCATTTGATGGATTATGAGTTTGGTTTTTCAAAGTTCATAGTGTATTTGTATGCTCAAATTTATCCACTCTATCTGCAACATGTATTGGATGAAGGTTAACTGCACCTTCCATAGCTTGCGAAATAAAATATTCCTGAATTTTTATTTCAGATTTTGTTGTCAGCTGGCTATCACTGAAGTGACCTATGGAAACCAGGAACATCATCATATCAACAACATTGTCCGACGAGATTCCTCACCATACGTGAGGAACTTCAACATTGGATTTAGTGTTGACATTGAGTCCAACAGTGGGAAACCCATAGATCCTCTGCAACATTTGCAGGGCCAGTTGAAGAATGATATGGAACATATGGACATTGACAAAATTGAGATGTTTGACCAAAACCAGGACAGAAAAGTAGCTGTTCTCGGAGACAATTCTTCTGATATAAAATTGGCTCAACAGGAAGTGTTTGATACATTTGAACAATGTCTCCACGTTTCAGATCAAATGGAATCTATGTTGACTTATTTCTACCGCGATGAGAACAAGAGTCAGTGCTATAATTATGAGGAAGTGATCACATTAAATGATTTGGACTCACCGCCTAATGATTTCTCTGTTGATGAAACTGATTCTGCATCCTCATTACTTCATGAACTGACAAGTGTCAGCTGTAGTGGTGTATCATCAAAACCTAAAAAAGTAACATTCCACTGATATACAGTAAGGCCGAAAAAGTTAAAAATCTGTTTTTAGGCCTTCCCACATGGTTCTTTTGGCTCCCACATGCTTTCTTATTGTAACCAATACAAAGTTATAAAAATTAAATGGTTTATGTCTGATATTTTACCCAGAGTGGTTGTAGACTGCACCATTGATGTACAGTATACCTTAGTACACAGTGCCACCAAGTGGGCAGTCGGGATGAAGTGCCTTGCCCAAGGACACTAAGCAGTTACCCCTGGTAGGGATCAAACTGTGGACCTTTCAGTTTGAAGTCCATTGCCATACCACTAAGCCACTAGGGCTGCACGATATTCAAAACTGAATACCGGTATCGGTATTCAAAAAAATACCGTGGTATACCGGTATATCGAAAACTGTTCAGATATTAGAACACAAGTACCACAATCGAGACTCACAGTCGGAACGAATTAGCATGCCTTGATGATGCGGTTTGAAACACCTTTACCCAATGCAGACGATATCAAAATTTATTATTTTCAAAATTAATTTTTCAGATTTTCCCCAAAGATTTCAACAAAACTATATCATGTGACCCCTCATTGGAACGAGCTCAACGAGCTCGTTCCAATGAGGAGTCACATGATATAGTTTTGTTGAAATTTTTTAAAATTATTTTTTCAACTGCAGAATTTGTATATTACGAGGGCACAAGCAGACGATTCCTTGGATAAAGGGATAATATTATTCATTTGGGGCTACTGTTAAAAAGCTCAAAACATCTTGAAAATTAAATTGTGGGTAAATAAATAATGACGATAAACCAATATTTTTGTAATTACACCGGTATTCAATCGATACTGGTTTGAATACCGGGTATATATCGGTTTATCGATATACCGTGCAGCCCTATAAGCCACCTTGCTCCCATTTGATCAGTTTATACACAAACACAGTAAAACCATTCTCCTGGTTTGTGCCGTGTCTTGCATTTTTGTTTTCCAGTTTGATACAAAAAATGGAACTGAACCAGAAAATCAAAAATGTGTCCAGCTCTTGGGAAATGTGTATCAGAAGCAGTGATCACGTGACTCTTCAAACAGGTGAGATGTTAGTCTGCTCAACCCTGTTGTTATCAAAAACACGGATAGAGAATTTTGACTGCTTTGTGATCCGGTCAACCTTCTCCGTCTGCTTTTCAAATTTGTGATCAGTACATTGTATTTGGACAGTCTTTGTTGCATAGTTGATACAAGAGATACAGTGCAAAATGAAATATATGGAAGG
This sequence comes from Pictodentalium vernedei, assembly GCA_031216915.1. Taxonomy (NCBI): domain Eukaryota; kingdom Metazoa; phylum Mollusca; class Scaphopoda; order Dentaliida; family Dentaliidae; genus Pictodentalium; species Pictodentalium vernedei. Next base: position 579,296,623 of record CM062294.1, read on the forward strand.
ATAATTGCAAAAATATTTCTCTCTTATATTTTCTTTTTGATAATAGTAGCCTCAGACAATGATTCTTTGACTAGTTCACTGCTATAAGCCACATTTGGGCTTTGTTAAAAAGTATAGGTACTACAGTAAGGATCACCTCTTCTATGCAGGTGCTTGTAATTCTGCAAGAAGTGATTGATATTTTGTTAAAGAGACAATAAGCATGGCTTATATTTCGACGAGAATCCAAGAATCAATTCACGCAGAGATTCGTGCAACAAAACGGCGAGAATCCATGTAGATTCGCTACACCTCTGCTAGGATTCACATGAAAAGAGTTGAGTCAATCTAACCCTTTACCTAACGCGGCAGCAAATTAAGCAATGCAAGGTTAACATGACCTGAAATATCCTGACACTTTGCCAATAAAATTGTACAAATATAGCTGTCATTGGAACCAGCTCAATGAGCTGGTTCCAATGACATCCATATTTGTAAGATTTTATTGGTAAATATTGTTTATTTTGTTTAAAAATTATCAAATTCCGTTTACATTTTAAAAATTAAAAAGCTTTATTGGGTAAAGGGTTAACATGTGTTATCAGTATACAACTGGGGTTCAATCATGGGATCCTGAGACACTCCTAGCAGGTATGGATTCTCGCAATCATTTTCGTCAGAATCCAAATGGATTCTCCCAAATTTAGATGAAATTTTTAGCCTTGATAAGCTGCTAATTTGAAAAAAAACTATCAACTCAGATTTTGCTTATATGTTAAAGAACATGAAATGTACCCACTGTATGCAACGTATAAGACATAAGAAGCAATGCCAAATAACTTATATCTGTGATTACAAAAACATGAATGCAGACAAATTTTCAGAAGACACGACATTGCAAAGTTAACGAATTTGTCCGAAAGTGTTCGGAAATAAACACAACACCATGACATAATTTCTGAATACACACGGTTTCTGATGTTACCATCGCAGCTGGTGATTGAATAACTGCCATAAACATCACCTGCTTTTTATTTTTAGCAATAACTGGGCATAAAAAGATCAAAAAGTTTGTATTATTTTTAAGTGTAGTTATGCTTCCAATAAAACTCGCAGCACATGTATTGACAATGGCAATCTGAAATAGGTTGTATAGATGTTTGTGCTATAAATAGAAACATGTGTTAAAAACTTCGCCTTTGTCCTTCTAAGAAAGCTAATTTCAACAAATATATGGAAATACACAGAACGACCTGCGTGTATGAATGGGTTTATTGATATGGCATGAGTGCCAGCACGGAAGGATAGAATGAGATGGCACAAGTGCTATATCGATTAACCCATTCACACGCAAGTGTCATTCTGTGTTTATTACATGTTTATTACATGCCTTCACATCTATAAAAACCATTATTAGACACTCAGCAATTCATATGACAACTATCAACAAAAAGAACACATTTTATCGCCAACCAAATTTGTGAAGGGAACCCATGTTACTATTTCTTCCCCTGAGTTCCAATGTGTTCTATGTGCCTACTGGCACATAGAACATATTGGAACTCAGGGGAAGATTTTTAGCTATCGCTAGTGATTCAGATTGTAATTGTGGTGCACAATTTGTAGAGAATTCCAGTTAAATTGTGTGTGTGGAACAGATTTTCATTTTCTGCGTGGTTTAGGGTTGCTGTTGATGGGGATTTCATAGAACAGGCGTGTAGTAAAATGACATTCCACGGAATTTTCTGTGAGTGATCAGCTGACTAAATTGGAATGAAAAAATGCTGCCTGACTTTTTTGAGAAAAACAGTACCCACCTTCAAGTTCATTTAATATTTTATATAATCAACATGAACTCTTTCTTATGAATGATATGTGAAACATAAGGATACTTTTGCAGAACGAAACTTGAGGTCTTGTCAAATTGTTGAATTACTTTTTTTCAAATTCGTGGCTTATTGTCCTTTAATGTTGATTTGTTTTGTTAAAATAGAGGCACTCTCCAATAATTTGATAAAGAACAATTATTGTTGAATTATTTTCAGTACAAACATGAACCCTAGTACTCTTCCAAAAATAAAATAGCTATTCACAGCTGATTGTCAGAAGCTGGTATAATCATTGGAGGGAAAATAAGAGTGAGGTTTATTCTTTGGGATTTCCAACAACTTTTTTCTATCTATATATAAAAGCATTCATGTTTCTTCAAATTGGTTCAGCCATGAAATAAAATATTGCTGTGTCAACTCTCATAACAGATGTATATTATAGGTATTTTGACAAGGGAAGCATAAATTTCTGTTTTTATTCAATCTATTTTTGCATAACTGAGTTATTTTTAATTTTTATACACAGAAAGCACATTTTTAAAGTAATAAGAGTTGTTGTTCAGCCTCAGTGACAAAAATAATAATTTATTTAATGCTAAGGCATCAATTCACGCTGAAAAATTAAGTCATATTCCCCTGTCGGTCGGCAAAACGAAATATCAAAATGATATTTAGAAATCGATATTTCATCGTAGGTTCATTTCCACTGTCTTCGATGTTCAGTGGCAGCACGTTTAATGGGCCGATAAACATTTACATGCAATCATCACAGAGTCAGCACATCAGTAATGAATTCCAGAGTCCCAAATACAAACGAATTCGAATAATTGATAGTGACAGTGACTAAATCAATTCATTAAATCAGCGGTTTCAAAGTTTGACTTTCTCATTCACCTTCCAGCGAAAAGCCGAAATCACTTTCAAATTTCTTCAGTTCAACTTCACACGTCTTCAGTGCATTGAGTTCAAAAAAAATAAAATGACGTGTCTTGTTATTGAAAATAAGAAAGTGGTATTTTTTGTTATTGTTCTATTTCTTCGAAACACATTGCGATTATTTCAATTCGCCAGCCTTGGTAAATCGTAAAGTTAGGGGAGAAATAAGACGGGACTACTTTTTGTGTGGATATTCACACATTCCAATGGTTGGAGTTTGGTTGTTGTAATTTTTGTATGGACGCCGGTTCGGCACATAAATTTTGCGCCTTAATGGCAAATAAAGGCCACAAATTGGAGAGTTTGTAGTCGTAGAGCATTAAATAAAAAGAAAATTCATTCAAAATTCACGAAAAGTTCGTGGCTACAAGAAATATGAGGATCTTCACTCGCGACTGTGTCGCTCGTGAAGATCCTCATATTTCTTTGTAGCCACTCACGAGATATTTTCGGTATTCATCAAATTTTCGTGAATATCCTCTATATCTCATTTGACAAGCCTCATTGAACTCCTTCAAAAAATATCCCACACTAACAAATTGGGTAACTTCACTGTAGCAGGGTTTCTATTAGGAATAAACGAGTGATCCGGTAGGAGGGGAAAAGCAGATAACCAGGCACAACCATGGTTTGTGCCGGGCAAAGAAAAGTTTAGAATTGAACACTGCAGGAAGGCCATTTCCTTGCATCTGAGATGGCGATTCATGCTTTAGTGTGAACGATTTTGTGAGAATAATTATGTCGAATCTTTCGGGAAAACACCCAAAGGTATCGCCGTTTCTTCACTACAATTGGCATGTGACATCTTACCTAATCAGAAACGGTGGAAAATAGCGATAGTTTCCCAATAACACTCGACAATCTTAAGTTGCAGTGAAACGGTGCTCCTGAAATGTGTCAACTTTGTTGGGAGAGTGACTCCGTTTTGATTAGAATTTTATGGCATCCTGTTGTCTGTTTTTTCAACCAGATTTTATGCTTTATCAGTAAATGACTGGCGGTGGAATGGGTCCGATAGATGGACCCTCAGCCTTAGTAGCCCGAACCCTGAGTTTGTAGAGCAAATAATAATTTGGTTAGTTAGTTTCCTCAACTCTTGTAACCTGGTTTAGGTCCTCTACCTTGTTTCTTGGCAATGAGTTTTCTTCCACTATAAACTCACAGGGAGCATGTTGTGGTAATATGACCCTTGTGACACCAACTGAGATTACTTTTGGTTTGGGGTGGACAGCTTTCACAGTGGAGGGAGCTAAAGTACTCAGAGAGAACCACTAAGCAATGGTAAACAACTGCCAGACTTTTGAATGTACTAGCATAACTGGATATGAGGCTTGAAAACAGGCCACGGTGGGTGAAGGCATATTTTGCCACTGCATTGCTACTCCAGCAAGTGCAGTTGTCTTGCTGAAAGACACATGTCTGAAGTCCTAAAAATAAGCCACTTACTGTACATAAGCCTGGAAATAACAGAATGTCCCCTGCAGAATGAGGTTCTAAGAGGGTGAATTTGGTGATGCTACCCTGCACAGCAGGGTAGCATCGCTAAATTTACCCTCTGTAAATCTCAGTCTGGATCAAGGTCTTAGGCCTAAACAGATAGAGGTATACCCAGAGGATAAATTGGCCCACTGTATGGGATAGCATCAGCAAATTCACCCTCTTGGGACCTCATTCTGCAAATGACAGATTGCTTATTTCCAGGCTTGAACTGTCAGAACATGTAGAAAGTTGTATTTTACATTCATGACTTTTAAATAATATATATAATTTTTATTAAGCTCAGAAATATTTTATGTACCCCAAGCCAAAATACCTATGGTTTTTGTGTTCTGTCATTTTGAGACAAACATTGGAATAACAACGTTTCAGAACGTTTGTTATGCCATAACTTAAATACACAACCATAATTCCTTCCTTATTATTAATCTCTGGAAGACTTTGCTCCACTATGACCAACCTGGAAGAGAACAGGTAGACTTTGGAGAAGGCTAAGTCTCACAATGACTATGTTATTATCAATCTTTTTTTTAATCTTATTTGTTTTACAAGGATTGGCTAACTAGTTATGCAACTTATATTAACACCTCTCCTTGGCCCAATGGCGCATATGTGTGGAATGACCTTCATATTATCAATTGTCAGTCTTCTGATTCTGTTTAGGGATGTTACATACAGTGGAGTCAACTTAATTAGATATCACTTCATTGAATAAACCTGTTAATCGCATATAACTTCCAACACCAAACTCTTTACAACAAATTTTACCTGTCAGTTGAAAAAAGGTTAAACATTTACCTAACGAATTGGTCGTATCCATCCACATAAAGTGCAAAGTGACCTGTTGAAAAAACAGTATTTTTAAAAAAAACTTCAATAAAACCCATATCATGTGACCCTTCATGGGAAGGAGCTTTTGGAAAAGTTTTAAAAAAAACAATTCATATAATAAATTTTGATATCTAGTGAGTTGTAAAGGGTGAAAAGAGTAAAGTCCTGTTGATCTTATAATTTATTAAAAATTTGCTCTGTCAATCACTGAATTCCTCATGTTTATACGCCTATTTGACCTTATTATATATTCATAAATACACAGAACAACACATGTGATTAACCCCTTCACACACGTGTGTTGTTCTGTGTTTATTACATGCCTTCACATCTATAACACAGTTATTAGAAGGACGCTCAGCAATTCATTTGACAACTATCAACAAAAACAACAACAGAGGTCAACTTAATTTTTAAAAATTGAATAGCAGTTTTCTAACTTGGATAAATTTAGATTAGCATTTCCTATTATTTACATGATTTTCCATTTGAAATTGATTAGCTATAGTTGAAAATTGATTTGAAAACTACTATGCGAATCCATGTTTTATCGCCAACCAAATTTGCGAGGGGAACCTGTGTTACTATTTGGTCCCCTGAGTTCCAATGCATTCTATTTGCCTACTGACACATTGGAACTCGGGGGACGATTTTCATCTATCGTTAGCGATTCAAATTGTAAGTGTGTTATAAGTGTGTTGTGTGTTGCACGATTTGTAGAAAATTTCAGTGAAATTTCGCTTCTATTTAAAAATAGCCTGTCAACGATTTCCGTTCCGCTCATACAGTACGTGGAGAGTAGATTGTGACTAAATCACCCAGTGAGTGTAGTTATATTCCAAAGTATTATTTTCAAATTCTGTACATGGGGACAAAAAACACAAGCAACGTTTCAGACAATGGACCTCCGGGTACAACCTGGAGGTCCATTGGCTGGAACTTTGCTTGTGCTTGTTATGCTTTGTAACAAATTTGCAATTATTGCTCAAGTGGAATCTCCACTCTGCGGGTGATTTAGTGATAATACACTCTCCATGTACTGTATGTGCAGAATAGATTTTCATTTTCTGCATGGTTTAATGTTGCTGTAGGTGGGAAATTTCATAGAACAGGCAGCTAATAATAGGCATTTAATCTGCTATACCTTGTTTGTGACAAAGCTCCATCCTGCATCTCAGTCTTGTAATCTTAGCATATTGTTACTTATTGATTGATAATTGTTCTGACAGGGTAATTGTTTTGTTAATAATTTTCTATACTGTTAATTTTAAATAAATTATTCTTACAGAAGCAGATATATCTGGTTATAGCTGCAGTTAGATAGCCTGTTACAGGAATTGGTAAACATTGTATACTAGTTCAAATGAGGTTCTTTTGTTTTGGATGCAACTACTGAAAAAATAACCAAATTGACATTTTTGTGAATAGTGTTGGGGGTGATAAGTAGTAGACTTAACTAATATGCCATTTTGTCATGTACTGCAAGATATAGCATATAAATGTGCACCACGTTTGGTTCCTTATTTTCATGGAATCTTAGAGAAGTCATGGAATTTTAAAATTTAATTGAAGGTGAACAAAAAGGTATTCCTATTTCTTTGGGGGCAAATTTGCAAAAGTCTAAAAACATACATTATGAATTTTCATAATTGTCGAAACACACTCTACCCACTGCCATGATTGTGCAATTCAAATCCAATCTGTATCATATATCAACACCAAAATTTATTTTACCTGACGTTTGCTTCTAGCTGATTTTATTTATTCTAAACTCTTAACACTTTACCCAAAGGACACGATATCAAAATTTATTATTTTAATTATTGTTTTTTAAAATTTTAAAAAAATGTCAACAAAATCATATCATGTGACCCCCTCAATGGAACGAGCTTGATAAGCGCATTCCAGTGAGGGGTCACATGATATGGTTTAGTTGAAATTTTTCAAAATTTTTCAACTCTGTAATTAAATAATGCAGGTGGGTGCAGCTGATTCGTTTGGTAAAGGATTAACTGGCTAAGAATACTTCCCAATTTTTTTGCATAATATCATGGCATGGCTGCTTTACAGTAGCCATGACGAGATATTATGAAAAAAAATTGGGAACTATACATTAGATGGAAAACATACAGTGTAACATAAGGCCAAAGAAAGTTAAGAATATGTTTCTCAGGCCCTTCTGCATGGGCATTTTGGCTGCTGCTGTTTGCTCTCTTTTTATAACCAATGCGAACTTAAAATAAATAATAAATAAATGGTTTATGTCTGATATTTTACCTAAGTTAATAAAATTGATAAATTTGTCTCTTGAGTACAACAAGGTTTAAAGCATTGCAAAGCCTTCTTGCACTCAGCGGATAAAATACACCACCACCCATGCTATTCTGTGGATTATGAGGCCTAAAACAAACCAAGAAAATGAACTTTGGATGGCAAAGAAATAATTACAAAAATAGAAAATAAAATTAAAAAGATGCCTGCCCACATGCAGTTTTACAAAAAAATGGCCTGAGAAACAGAAGATCTACTCTGTGGAGCCTAAAGAAATCATTGATGAGAGGAGATCTGCAGTCTGTCGGGGTATATTTGGTTAAAAGACCAGCATTGTACCTGTGCTAGATACATGTAGTCATAGTGGGTGGCTAAAAAATCTTCAGACGAGGAGTTAAATTACTTCTATTCTTGGAACAAGAGTTTTCAAGCAGTTGAAGAATTCACATTCTACATCCATCTAACAACACAATCTCCATAGACTTGACTCAGGTGACTTTTTTTGTTAGTTACCCTTGAATAACCCAAGTGTTTAGTTATTTATTATTTTATTTTTTTAACTTGTTGAAAATGTAAATATGTAATGCTACTGAATTATTATTCTCTTGTAAATAAAACCATATATAATTTTACATGCAGCATTGTAATCCTTTTATTCTTCCCCAGGTTAGAGACTTTGCCTTCTTCAGACAGAGAAAAATAGAAAAAAGAAATATAGACTGTCAAAATGCAGCAAAAATGAATTATAATTCCTCAGGCCTTTACATAAGGATTAACCCTTTACCCAACGCAGACGATATCAAAATTTATTATTTTAAATATCATTTTTTCAAATTTTTCAAAATATTTCAACAAAACCATATCATGTGACCCCTCGTTGGAACGAGCTCGATGAGCTCGTTCCAACGAGGGGGTCACATGATATGCTTTTTTTCAAATTGTTTGAAAAATAATATTTTTTCAACTGCTGAATTTGCATATTACGCGGTCGGATGCGGGCGATTCGTTGGGTAAAGGGTTAACCTGCTGAATATTTAAAAAAAAAACATATTTTTCATCAGATCTAATCACGACTGCTGTTATGCAGACATGATTAATTTTGATGGAAAATTTATGAAAATACAACTTGAAAAATCATTGATCAATAAGTTGAATCAATTTACTGAGGACAATTTTGCTAAGAGTGCCCAAATTATACATATATTGGTTGCAAGAGTCAGCATCTTTTCAAGTCCTTGCATTAACTCTTAACCCACTAAGTATTTTTAAGATATTTTACTTCAAATCTAGTCATGGCTGCTGTGAAGCAGCCATGACTGGATTTCATGAAAGATCCTTCTAAATTTAACTCACAAAATCATTGGTGAAAAAATCCATTCAATTTTATAGGGTAGAAATTGGATTAAATGTGCCCAAATTATACTTATTTTAGTGTCATGGGAAATCCTGTCCTGGGCACGGATATCCACCAGCAGCACACAAGGGGTTAATATTTGGTCTAAAGCCCAAATATTAACTTATTTTAAATTATGAGGAATATTCTTTAAAAATTTTCGTCAGACTCACCGATGAAAATCAATCTTTTGATATTTCATATACAACATCCTTGGTACAGTGGAGGCAGATTCAAGTTTGTTCAAGTCCCTCTGTTAATATTTGGGCTTGAACCCGAATTTTAACTTATTGCAATATCAGGAATAATCTTTAAGTCTTAACCAGCTGAATATATTCAACATATTTTTCATAAAATCTAGACTTGGCTGCTGTGATACAGCAATTTCTAGATGCGATGAAAAATTCATCTTTATTTAAGTCAAGAAGACACTGGTGAATAAGTCCATTCAATTTACATGGGGGAAAATTTGATTAAACATGCCTTATTTATACTTTTTTCAGTGGCAAGAGAAATTCTGTCTTGATCTTGAATATTTGCCAGCAACAGGCAAGGAGTTAAGAAAATGTCCCTGCAGGAAAGTGGCTAGATGTTTCCTATTGGGGGTGTAGGGTAGGGAATTTCCAACTAGGGGGAGGGACCGGGAGGTGGAACCCCCTCCCCATCCCTCCCCCTATTTGGAAATTCACTACCGACAAACATTTTGAAAACGAAGCCATGAAAGGGGGCATAAAATTGATTCTTGTAACTGAAATGCCAACACATTTATGATAGAATTATCAGGTTATTATTATTTGGTATTATTCTGGCAAGTGAATATATGCTAAACAAATGCTGAAGCTGAGAACTTTGAGCAATTCACACTGTCCTAACATTAAATCAGATCTTTTGCAGGAATAATCAATTTTCAATGTTTCATCATTTTGTAACTGTGAATGATGGAATAAACTCAGGATAACGATTTTACATGATGTGATTTTTTAGCTCAACTTTGACGAAGTCAAATTTGAGCTATTGTCATGGCCCGTCGTCCGTCTGTCCGTCCGTCCGTCTGTCCGCCTGTCCGTACGTCAACAATTGGCTATGGCTGGGGCTAGAGGTCGTATTTATGAACCGATCTTTACGAAACTTCTTGGGTACCTTTGTTATGACCGTGGGACGAGAACAAGTGTTTTTGGGTGCGGTCCGAAATTCAAGATGGCTGCCAGCCGGCATTTTGTACCGATGATGCAGAAATCTGTTTTTTGTACAGAACTTCCATATGAAAGCTCTGATTTGAATAATTTTTTGTATGAATGTTTAGTACCATGGGGTACATCACATATAATACGGGTTTTTTTCTCGTGCGTAAATTGTGCAAATTAGACTAATTTTGATGTTTTTTGGTGTTAATTTCAGCACTGTAAGTGCAAATGCCAATACGGCTCGGGCTAGAGGCCGTATTTATGAACCGATCTTTATGAAACTTCTTGGGTACCTTTGGTATCACCGTGGGACGAGAACGAGTGTTTTTGGGTCCGGTCCGAAATTCAAGATGGCCGATGGCAGCCATTTTGTACAAAATTAGGTGCAATCAGATTTTTGCACAGAACTTCCATATGAAAGCGCTGATTTGAATAATTTTTTGTGTGAATGTTTAGTACCATGGGATACATCACATATAATACGGGTTTTTTTCTCGTGCAGAAATTATGCAAATTAGATGAACTTTGATATTTCAGTGCGACTTACACACATTAAGTACACATGTCAATACGGCTCAGACTTGAGTCTGTATTTATGAACTGATCTTCACGAAATGTCTTGGGTACCTTTGTTATCACCTTGGGACGAGAACGAGTGTTTCTGGGTGCGGTCTAAAATTCAAGATGGCTGCCAGTGGCCATTTTGTACCGAAATTAGGTCTAATCAGTTTTTTGTACACAACTTCTATACAGCTCAGACTAGAGGCCATATTTATGAACCAATCTTTATGAACCTTGTTGGTACCTTTGTTATCACCGTGGGATGAGAGCGAGTGTTTTTGGGTGTGGTCCGAAATTCAAGATGGCCACCAGCAGCCATTTTGTACCAAAATTAGTGCAATCAGTCTTTTGTACAGAACTTCTGTATGAAAGTTCTGATTTGAATAAATTTTTGTATGAATGTTTAGTAACATGGAATACATCACATATTCTAAGGGGTTTTTTTTTCGTGCAGAAATTATGCAAATTAGATGAACTTTGACTTATTCAGTGCTACTTGCACAATGTGAGCACACATGTCAATACGGCTCAGGGTAGAGGCTGTATTTATGAACCGATCTTCACAAAACTTCTTGGGTACCTTTGTTATCACCTTGGGATGAGAATGAGTGTTTCTGGGTACGGTCCAAAATTCAAGATGGCTGCCAGTGGCCATTTTGTACCAAAATTAGGTCCAATCAGTTTTTTGTCACAAGTTCTATACAGCTCGTATTTATGAATTGATCTTCACAAAACTTCTTGGGTACCTTTGTTTTCACCTTGGGACAGGAACGAGTGTGTTTTGGGGTGCCTTTGTTATCACTGTGCTATGAGAACAAATATTTTGGGGTTCAGTCATACCCACTCTGGGACTCAAAGTTTTCTTTTCTAGTTTAGCATCTGACTGTCACCCACCTTTACAATACTTTACCTATACATTTGTTACAGGCAACGGTCAGTATTTATGTACCGACCATTACAATACTTTATATGTACCTTTGTTATCAGGTCATTACCTAGATGTTTGTCATTGCTGTGACACATACTATACATGTGCATGTCTTTGTCTTGACAAGTTGAGCTACAGTGTCATTGACACTTTCATTTTTCGAAGTGCATTTCGAAGATTTTTGTTTTATTACTATAAATAATGTACTATAGAAATCCTGTACCGATTGACATCAGGCATACTTATGAAGCTTGATATTGCGTATGCTGTAGTTGTAGATAGTAACAGTTGGAATTTTTGCCGATTTTAAACCGAGTTGGAATTTTGGGAATTAAAGGAGACATCAGCATCACCAAAGAAGCTCTAAAATCCAGATAGATGGAATTTCTAACTACTCATGACTTGCCCTCCCAATTTCAAACTATAGGAAACGTTTGCCAGATTGGCACCCCCACACCCCCTGTCGCCACATCCCTGTGCCCTGTTAACTTCTTTAACACTTGAATTGTATATTGCCATGTGGAACAGGATCATAATTTAAGACAAGATTGGTAGCACTGAAATTTTTAGTCGAGTTGTGATGAAGTCAAACTCGACTTATAGTTTGCTGAATGGCGGGCGAGCGGTCAGGCAGGCGTAAACAATTGGTTTCTGGATAACTTGATAATGGTTCGACTCACGTTCATGAAACTTCATAGGTAGGTTGGCATCAGTGAGAGGAAGAACCCTATTTATTTTGGACTTGCTTGGTGAAAGGTCAAGGTCACAGTGACCTTGAACATAGTAAATTGTAGACAGTTGGTTTCCGGATGATAACTTGACTATGGTTCAACCCACATTCATGAAACTTCATATGTAGGTTGGTCTTCGTGAGAGGAAGAACCCTATTTATTTTGGACTCACTAGTTCAAAGGTCAAGATCACAGTGACCCTGAACACAGTGAATCAAAACAATTGGTTTCCGGATGATAACTTGATAATGGTTCGACCCACGTTCATGAAACTTCATAGACAGGTTGGCATTGGTGCAAGAAAGAGCCCTATTTATCTTGGAATCACTAGGTCAAGGTCACAGTGACCCTTCACATAGTAAATTGTAAACAACTGGTTTCCGCACAATAAGTTGATAATGATCAAACCCACTTTTGTGCTGTCACAACTCGACATTGGATCGGGGATCCTATCGGCATTTTTCAAGATTAACCCTTTACCCAATGCATACAATATCAAAATTTATTATTTTAAATATCATCTTTTCAAAACATTTCAACATAACCATATCATGTGACCCCTTGTTGGAACGAGCTCAATGAGCTCGTTCCAACGAGGGGTCACATGATAAGGTTTTGTTTAAATTTTGTGAAAAATGATATTTTTTCAACTGCTGAATTTGCATATTACGCAGGCGGATGCGGCCGATTCATTGGGTAAAGGGTTAATCCCGATGTTGGAATTAACTAGCAGAGTGCTTATATTTCAAAGGTGATTTGTAATCTGAGGTGTTTTAAAGATTCAATTGCTACTTGCAATGAGAGTCTTAGATTAACAAGAGTTTGTTCATGAATAATTGATTTGTGATTTATCAGAGAGTGCATGTTGGCACTCATCAATAAATTGTAACAAAACAATTTCATAGAAACATTTTTAGCTTAACTTGACAAAGTCAAGATAAGATGTTGCCATGACGCATGCGGAAGTCTGTTAGTCTGTGAGTCTGTTCACATTTTCCTTTAGCACAGCTATACCCCGTAGTTCTTGTCTGATCATCACGAAGTTTCATAAGCAGGTTTGAGGTCATGTCTAGATGAGAACGTCCCCTTTTGGTCACGATCGGTCAACCGGTATAAATACGACCTGTACACTGTAAACCATTAGCACAGTGTACAGGTCGTATTTATGAAGGGATTTTATTGTAACTTGGTAAGATGCCTCTGTATAATGCCTAGATGAGAATGTCCCCTTTTGGTCATGATCTGTCAACCGTGATGGCTGCCCAAGCCCGAAACCCAAAAACTTTTAGCACAGTCTGCAGGTCCTATTTAATATAGAGGGATTTCATTGTAACTTGGTAGGATGACTCCGTATGATGTCTAGATGAGAACTTCCCCATTTGGTCATGATCTGTCAACCGTGACGACTGCCCGAGCCCAAAACCCAAAAACCTTTAGCACAGTCTACAGGTCATATTTATGGAGGGATATCATTGTAACTTGGTAGGTTGATTTCATATAATGTCTAGATGAGAACGTCCCATTTTGGACGTGATTGGACAACTGTGACGACTACAGGGGCCCGAAGCCCAAAAACCTTTAGCACAGTCTACAGGTCATATTTATGAAGGGATTTCATTGTAACTTGGTCGGATGATTCCAAATAGTGTCTAGATGCGAACGTCCCCTTTTGGTCGCGATCATTCAGCCTTGATGGCTGCCCGAGCCCAAAAACCTTTAGCATAGTCTATAGGTTGCATTTATGGAAGGATTTCATTGTAACTTGTTAGGTTGACTCCATATAATGCCTAGATGATGACATCCCCTTTTGGTCGTGAGTGGTCATCTGTGACGGCTACAGGGGCCCGAAGCCCGAAAACCTTGAGCACAGTCTACAGGTCATATTTATGAAGGGATTTCATTGTAACTTCGTAGGATCACTCCAGATGATGCCCAGATGAGAATGTCCCCTTTTGGTTGCGATCATTCAACCATGATGGCTGCCCGAGCCCGAATCCCGGAAACATTTAGCACAGTCTACAGGTCATATTTATGAAGGGATTCCATTGTACCTTGGTAGGTTGACTTCATATAATGTCTAGATGAGAACATTCCCCTTTTGGACGCGATTGGGCAACTGTGACGGCTTCAGGGGCCCGAAGCCCGAAAACCTTTAGCACAGTCTACTGGTCATATTTATGAAGGGATTTCATTGTAACTTGGTAGGATGACTCCAAATAATGTCTAGATGAGAACATCCCCTTTTGGTCGCGATCATTCGACCATGATGGCTGCCCGAGCCTGAAGCCCGAAAACCTTTAGCACAGTCTACAGGTCATATTTATGAAGGGATTTCATTGTAACTTGATAGGTTTACTTCATATAATGTCTAGATGAGAACGTAACGTCCCCTTTTAGACGCGATTGGGCAACTGTGACGGCTACAGGGGCTCGAAGCCCGAAAACCATTAGCACAGTCTACAGGTCGTATTTGTGAAGGGGTTTCATTGTAACTTGGTAGGATGCCTCTGTATAATGCCTAGATGAGAACGACCCTTTTGGTCATGATCTGTCAACCGTGATGCCTGCCCAAGCCCGAAACCCAAAAACTTTTAGCACAGTCTGCAGGTCATATTTAGTATGGAGGGATTTCATTGTAACTTGGTAGGATGACTCCGTATGATGTCTAGATGATAACTTCCCCATTTGGTCGTGATCTGTCGACCGTGACGACTTCCCTAGCCCAAAACCCGAAAACCTTCATCACAGCCTACAGGTCATATTTATGGAGGGATTTCATTGTAACTTGGTAGGTTGACTTCATATAATGCCTAGATGAGAACCTCCCCTTTGGAACGTGATTGAGCCCGAAGCCCGAAAACCTTTAGCGCAGTCTACAGGTCATATTTATGAAGGGATTTCATTGTAACTTAGTAGGATGACTCCAAATAATGTCTAGATGAGAACGTCCCCTTTTGGTCGCGATCATTCAACCTTGTTGGCTGCCCGAGCCCATAAACCTTTAGCATAGTCTATAGGTTGTATTTATGGAAGGATTTCTTTGTAACTTGTCAGGTTGACTCCACATAATGCCTAGATGATGACATCCAATTTTGGTCGTGATTGGTCAACTGTGACGGCTGCAGGGTCCCGAAAACCCTGAGCACAGTCTACAGGTCATATTTATGAACGGATTTCATTGTAATTTCGTAGGATCACTCCATATGGTGCCCAGATGAGAATGTCCCCTTTTGGGTGCGATCATTCAACCATGATGGCAGCCCGAAGCCTGAAGCCCGAAAACCTTTAGCACAGTCTACAGGTCATATTTATGAAGGGATTTCATTGTAACTTCGTAGGATCACTCCAGATGATGCCCAGATGACACCGTCCCCTTTTGGTCGCGATCATTCAACCATGATGGCTTACCGAGCCCAAAACCCGAAAAACTTTAGTACAGATTACAGGTCGTATTTGTGAAGGGATTTCATTGTATCTTAGTAGAATGACTCAGTATAATGTCGAGATGAGGACGTTCCCTTCTAGTTACAATCGGTCAACCGCCGTCATGGCTTCACAGCCCTGAAGCCCGAAAACCTTTAGCACAGTCTACAGGCCATATTTATGAAGGGATTTCAATGTAACTTGATAGGATGACTCGTTTTGGAATAATTTCACTGTAACTTGGGAACTTTCATTGACATACGTTAACTGTGAGGGCGTCATACATTAACTGTGAGATCTAAAATAACCCACCCCTCAGCTGTTTAGTACAGTGTACACCTCGTATTATTTTTATTAGAAACACAGCATACAGTGAACAGAAATTAACATTTTCCCAATTATCACAATTCTTGTCTTATTTCATAATCCTTTCATAAACATTGAACATTATCCTTTTCATAAAACACAACACACAGCCAAGTTAAGCTACAGTGTCATTGAAACTTTCATTGTTCTCATGTTGAGCAAACATCATGCTAATCAAGCCAGAAAATAAGCAGACTGTTATCTGCAAAATGAGGTCCCCAGAGGGTGAATTTGATGATGCTACCCTGCATACATCAACCCCAGAACAGCAACAAACACACATATGCAGTAATTCTAGAGTGGATATGAATAGGCAATAGAGACAATCTGCACACTCCAAAATCACACTACACTCGTGGACCAAACCTGAAAATAAGCATACTGTCATCTGCAGAATGATGTCCCCAGAGGGTGAATTTGGTGATGCTACCCTGCACAGCAGGGTAGCATCACTAAATTTACCCTCTTTAAACCTCAATTTGAATCAAGGTCTCAAACCTAAACAGAAAGAGGTACGAGAGGATACATTGGCCCACTGTATGGGATAGCTTCAGTACATTCACCCTCTGGGGACCTTATTCTGCAAATGAGAGATTGCTTATTTTCAGGCTTGATGCTAATGCATACCATGTAAAGCCTTTAAAGTGGTTTTCGACACTTTTCAATAGAACCATGATAGTGGCTTCTAACACCTAAACAGTTAAAACTCAACTTAAAAGGCTCTCATTTCCTGCAGTAAACACTTTGGATAAAGATATATAAAGTTGGAAAAGAAGTTTTCTTCAGAATTTGATGACGTGAGATAATCCCACATCTGATGGAATCCATTTTGTATTTGTTGATAGATTCCTAATTTAACTCGTAAGTATTTCCTAGAATTTCTCATATTTGCATGCCTTTTCGCATCCGTGACTTGAGTTGATGGAAATTTCGATGGAATTTTGAACCACTGAATCATTGATAAGACGACAACTTCTGTTTGGCAGTCAGAGGGGTTATTGGTGGACATGCAGTCATACTTTCATACTTCTGCACAAACATTTCACACCATAACTTAAGCATCTGTTGTCGGATTTCACCAACTATCAAATCAAGCCTTTTAAGGAAGGACCTGATTACTATCAAGGGAAAAGAATATTTTAGACTCCAGGGCTAACGAAAATGTCCTGACTGGAAAAATTATTGGGGGAGGGTAGGGTCACCCCCTAAACCCCTTTTAGCAATTCCCATAGAAAAATGAGCTGTTTGATTTTTTTTTTTGGGGGGGGGGGGGGGGGGGGGCAGGGTAAGAAGTTTGATATGAAAAAGCCAACTAAATGTCTCGACTATGTCTGTGGCAACCACTTTTGTTACAAAAAAACACTTTTGTTACAGCTCACCGCTTTTGTTACAACAATTGCCCACTTTTGTTACAGCTCACCACTTTTGTTACAAAATCAACCACTTGTGTTACAAAATGAGCCTACCACTTTTGTTACAACCATCGTCCATTTTTGTAACAAAAAAAGCTCGCCCACCACTTTTGTAACAACAATCGTCCATTATTGTTACAATTTTTGTCAGTGTGAACAATGAAGTAATCTGCAAGTATGCGCGCTGTGACGTTCAGTCATGATTATCGGGAGTGCGTTTGTTCAGTGGTTAGAGCGTTGGTCTTGAGATTGGAAGATTTGATGCCTGATCGGGTTAACTTGCGTTGTGTTATTGGGCAAGGCACTTAATCCGAACTGCCCGATTGGGAGCAAGATTACGCCATGTGCTGAGGCACATCGCATGTTGATAGCACACATGCCTACAACAAATGCTAACCCTGCTCCTGTGGAATTAGTATGTTGGAGAGTTGTTAGTTACTCGCCACTGATTGATGGTACTCTTTGGTTACTCTAGCTTCTTACACAAATAAAACTCTCTTCGACGCAATATGAGTTTATCAAACCAAACCATTGTCGCGCATGTTCTGTAGTAATGCCATGCCCTGGCTTATTATTGGGTGATATAGTAACCTGCCATCTTGCGACGTCATTGTCGTGGTGACATGTAATGTGTGTCGTGCACATGCACACACGTATATCTGAAATGGAACATGTCTATCGGTGCCAATTATAGGAGATTCCAACTCCGTGAGCTTTGAAACTTGGTAGAATGTGATATTGACTTCTTGCCCTTTTAGCAGGTTCTCATGCAGGTTCTCATCTGACGTCAGCAGTCACGTGACCGGAAGGGGTGGGGTGAAGTTGCCATGGTAGCCCGCATGAGCGGCCATCTTGCGACGTCATTCCCATGGTGACACGTGGTCCCACGGCGCATGCTCAGCACGTGTTTCTAGGGTGACGCACTCTTCCGCTAGCCATTTTGACTATGGGCGCCGTCATCTTGGTTGTAAGTGGTAGTATGCGGTTGCTATGGAGCCCAAGCACCTTCTTGTTGGGCTTTGGCGTGTTCTGAGGGTGTGTTCGATTCAGTAGGAGTACATCACATCACCACAAACTCAACAATGACAGAAACCTTCCCAACGGACTTTTTATTGGACGGACTCCCCATCGAAACTTACTCAAACGGACATTTATGAGCTTCGCCCCCACGAGTACTAGATGCCTTGGGGAGAGACCTCAATGAGGCCCTAACTCATAGCTATCGCGGCATCCTCTTCCCTCTTAGCTTCCCACCTCATGGCCTTCCCTGACTCACAGCCCTCACCTCATGGCCTCATCTTGCCCTCATAGCTCTCTAGTGAACATCTCCCGTATGAGGATAAGAGGCCTATGAGGTGAGGCCTCAGCTCACACCCCTCTTATCCTCATCTCGGTTCAAGTGATCATTAACGATCACCTATGATGATTATTAGTGATCGCCTGTGATGATATCTCCCCGCATTAGGATAAGAAGGGTGAGACCCGGGTCACTGGGTGGGGGGGGGGGGGGGGGGGAGATGGTGCTTCTGGAAAGAGGGATGGCGACTGTGTCGTTCTTGACAAGGGTGTCTGGTACAGGATCATTTGGAAGGGTCCCCAGGATATGTCTCCTTCAATGACCGGGGAAGCTAGGGATAGGGTCACTGGGAACTGCCACTGGGTCACACATGGGTGGGTCACGTGGGGAAGTCTTGTGGTCGAAGGTGCTCCGCTGGGTTTGGGTCGCCGGGGAACTGTGTCGCACGTGGTCGGGATGCGGGAGTAGGGTCCCAGGGCAGGTCTTCCTTGGAAAGGGTGGCCAGCGGACGCAGGACAGACCACCCAAGGCTTGTTATCCCTTGTGGCACATGAGTGGACCCCTACGAGACCCTTGAAACGATACACCCCGGGGCCACCCGCTGCTCCTACTGCCACTACCTCATAACAGAGGCCTCACCTCACACCCTCTTTTTCACATACGGGGAGAATGATCACTAGTGATGACCACAGGCGATCACTAGTAACCACCCAGGCCGAGATCCTCGAGGATAAGTGGGGTGTGAGATGAGGCCTCATCTCATACCCCTCTTATCTTCATACGAGGAGATTGATCACAAGTGATCACCACAGGCGATCGCTAGTGAGGTGATTCAACGGGACCAGCGAGAGCGACACAGTCGCCATTCTTCCAGAAGCCCTTGACTTCCACATTTGACCCAACACCTCACCACACCTTCCATGGAAGACCTGCCCTGGGACCCTACTCCCGCATCCCGACCACGAGCGACACAGTTCCCCGGCGACCCAAATCCAGCGAAAAACGTCCCATCCATATGTGACCCGGTGATCCTTCCCAGTGACCCCATCCCCAGCTTCCTCCGACATTCATGGGGACCTGTCCTGGGGACCCTTCCAAATGACCGAACACCACAGACCATGGCAAAGAGCGACACAGTCGCCCTCCTTCCAGAAGCCACATCTTCTGCACCCAGTGATCTGGGCCTCATCTCATACCCCTCTTATCCTCATACGGGGAGATGATCACTACAGGCGATCACTAATGATCACTCTTACCGAGATGAGGATAGAAGGGGTGTGAGGTGAGGTCTCACTGAGGCCTCACCTCCTAAGCCTCTTATCCTCATACGGGAGATGTACACTAGAGGACTATGAGGGCAAGATGAGGCCATGAGGTGAGGGATATGAGTCAGGGAAGGCCATGAGGTGTGGTTAAGAGGGCAGGGGAGGCTGCGAGAGCTATGTGTTGGGACGTCATTGATGTCTCTCCCCATAGGCATCTTGTACTCGTATGGGGCGAAGCTCACAAAGGTCCGTTTGGGTAAGTTTCGGTCTTGATTCGGACCAATAAAAGGTCCATTGGGGTAGGTTTCGGTCGTTGGTGGGTTGTTTGTGGTGATTAGATGTACTCCCGCTGAATCGAACACACACTCTGAACACGCTTCTGTCCAACAAGAAGGTCATCGGGCTCTATAGCAGCTGCGCGCTACCCTAACGGCCAGGATGGCGGCGCCAGTAATCAAAATGGCTGGCGGAAGAGTGCGTCAGCTTAGAAACACGCAGTTCGACCACGTGTCACCATTGGAATGACGTCACAATATATCCACTCACGCTGGCTACCATGGCACCCCACCCCCTCCGGTCATGTGACTGATGACCTACGTGTCAGATGAGAGCCTACTAAAACGTTGCAGAAGTCAACATCACCATACTGCTTATGCCCAAGGCTTAGTAGCTGAGGTCATATTGCGTCGAAGATAGTTTTACGTGTGGAGAAAGCCGGAGAATACCACCGAGCAGTGGCGAGTAATTGTCAATTCTCCAACGTACCAATCCCACAGGAGCGGGGTTGGCATTGGTTGTAGGCATGTGTGCTATCAACGCGCGATACGCCTCAGCACATGGCGCAAGCGTGCTTCCAAGCGGGCAACTGGAATTAAGTGACTTGCCCAAGAACACAACGCAAGTTACTCCGGCCAGGCATCAAGCTCACAATCTTCCGATCTCCAGACTAACACTCTAACCACTGAGCAACCGCGCACCCGATAATCATGACTGAACGTTACGTCATGCATTACTTGCAGATGACTTCATTTTTCACACTGGCAAAACTTCTAACAATAATGGGTGATTGTTGTAACAAAAGAGGTGAGCGAGGGGTTTTTTTTTGTTACAAAAATGGGCGATGGTTGTAACAAAAGTGGTGAGCTCATTTTGTAAGAAAAGTGGTTGATTTTGTAACAAAAGTGGTGAGCTGTAACAGCTGCTTTGTTAGAGGCCTAGGGGTTTGCAGTAATACATTCGACGACTAGGTAGGCCTATGTCGTCCAAAAATTAAAACGCTGATGCAGTTGCTCACCCATCCCCACAAAAATGAAACGATGTGCATTTTAGAGGCATTACTATAGACTGACATTTTTCAAAAGTATACCATAGAACAATGTGACATCGTCTCCAAGTAACCTGCTATCAATGTAATCTGGGACGATACCTTGATTCTTCGTGTGTTGCTAAATGTAAACTTTCTGCACCCAGTATGTGGAATTAGATTATCTTGCCATGCACACCTTTCATTTTGAAGTTATCCCTTTCCTCGACTCGGGGTGAAGTTTTAAAAAAATGAATAGTTTTGAAAAACTAAATTTTTCAGCTTTTATTTTGTTTCTGAAAAACTTGCTCATGTCCCCTCATTGGACCGACCATAGCGAGGTCGTTCCAATGAGGGGTCATAATCAATTCTTTTGAGGCAAAAAATGAAAAGGCAGGGGAGATTTGAATGGCGATTTTTTCTCCGAATAGAACAGATCGGCTTTGGTCGTGTACATTTGGTAAGGACGGCTCGCCTATGTATAGGGCGTGGATAGGCATTTTACCCAACTTAGTCCAGTAACAAGCGTTTTAGATGTAGCTAGCAAAGTCATCGTTTGCTGTTCCCCGTTATTCATTCCCGAGACAGGGGCGGCGGAACGATTTTCAAAGTGCGTGTGTGTGTGGGGGGGGGGGGGGGGGGGGGGGGGGTCGATGTGAAAATTGTAAATTCCAGGGTCCCAAAACCCCCATTTCCATGCATCTGAGTGGATATTTTGAGATCTTTTTTCAGGAGATGAATTTGAAAGATTTCACACTTTAAAAACGTTGGTAAAGCATACAGGTGAGGTCTATTTATCAGCTTTGGTCGAAACGACCAAAGCTGATAAATAGACCTCACCTGTATGCTTTACCAGACGTTCACAGCAATTATACTGTCTGTGGTTTATCTTGTCTGGGGGTGGATTTGGTATTTGTATGTCTGTAAGATTACGATCTACTTCAGTTAACCGATTTTTTTTCCACAGACTTATACATTTTAGCGTTTGCTGCCACATACTGCAAAAAATGATCCGAAATCCATCGAAACTGAACCAGTACGAGAGAAACATAGCTGGCGAAAATGTGAGGTGAGGCTCTGGATCCGCCCCTTGTTTCACCAGTCATTTGTTATGTTTCTCAGTTGCAGTCTTTGGACCCTATAAGTCTTTTCCACTAGTGCACTTCTGGCAAAGAAGCCACAGGGCAAGGGTAACTGGCGCCCTACACCTGCTCCAACTGAGTCATACGAATCACAAAATTACACTCAATTTTTTTCACTTTCCCAACAACATCGACTCCAGAATAACTGCAACGCACACATGAAGTGCGCACCAGAGTGGATACGGGTAGGCAACAGCGACGAGATGCATAAACTCTATTCAATACCCCCCCCCCCCCCCCCACCCCCCTTTCACCCCTGAGCAGATTCCAGTAGCCTGACCCGACCCCGATCGACTCACAAGAGATCTACAAGCACCACTACAAACTATAATCATTTACGGCGAATTTTGCAATTTTGTACTACCATAAAGCACCATGTGGGGTTTCAGACTTTTTGTTGACCGGGTTGCAAACACGGCCGCAATTGCGGCTTATAGTTACCATAGAAACCCTATGGGAAATCACATTTTCATCTTCTTCTTTGGAACTGCTGAGTCGATGTGAACCAAACTTGGCAGGAATGCGATCCTACAATCCAATGGTTTTTGTTCGCCGAAGGTGCGCAGGTACGTTTTGGGTGAAAGCCCCCTCGACTCTCAATTACAGTACAATATACATTTTCGAATAATTTTTGAAATGTCATCATCGGCATCGTGAAAAGGGGGAATGGCAGGAATGGGCTATAGGAGGTTCTCTACAACTGTTCCTCATTTTGTTCCTGTTGGATGAGAAAACATGGCCGCTGGAGGCATTCTTAATTCTGATTGGTCAATTTTGAAAAATCTTCTCTGAAACCACAAGGCCAAATGCTTTGAAGCTTCGCGTGATTGATGACTGGGCCATCCTCTACCAACAAGCCTCATTTAATGTTGATTTGGTTGTAAATATGGGCGCAATTGGAAACCCTATGGGAAATCACATTTTTATTTTTTTATCTGAAACAACTTGGACAGTGTGACCCAAACTTTGCATAAATAATGTATGGAAAGTTCTCTGAAAACAATCATCATACTGTTTTGTGCATATGAAGGAGCATGGCAGACAGCTGCATTCTTTGATTTTGATTAGAATAACTGAGGGATATGTAGTTCTGATGGGTAAGAGATTACAGGCTCTTCAGAGTCTCGTGTTATTACTTTTATTATTATTATTATTATTATTATTATTATTATTATTATTATTATTATTATTAAAATATCATCATCAAGATAATTAGTAGTAGTAGTGGAAGTAGTAGTAGTAGCAGCACCACTTAAGCACCTTTCAAGTAATTTGCCAACGATTTTCAAGGACTATCCGGGCTGTACAAATTAGGTGATTGATTATTTCATTCGTCTGCCTTCCACCTGAAAAGAGAGTAATCGCTTGACTGGACTAGTTACGTGAAATAATTCATGAGAGGTGAGGGACGTTGTACAAACACGAGTGCGCGAATGCGCACGGGTGTTTTACAATATAGTCCCTCGCCTCAAATGAATTATTTCACGTAACCAGTCCAGTCAAGCGATTACTCTGTTTATTACTTTTCGTTAGTAACGATAATTATATTATTTAACTCTTTACCTAACGTAACGGCCAAAAACGGCCAGCGCTATTCTCAAAACTCGCCAATTAATTTTCACTTTTTTTCATTTTTTGTCTCTAAAACATAGGTTATGACCCCTCGTTGGAACGAGCTAGTCGAGCTCGTTCCAATGAGGGTCATAACCTATGTTTTTGTGACAAAAAATGAAAATAATAGTTATTCAAGAATTCTTTTTGCAAGTGTCGTCTGCTTTTCATGTAAGGTAAAGGGTAAAAGAAGCAACCAAAAAAACCCCAATAAAGTCCCCATAACACCCACGGCAAAGCGTTTTCGTTTGCGCACACGGATACATGACACAATAGTTGATTGCATAATTCACTTGTGAAGTTATCGTTTATAATCAAACGCGAAATTCCAGTAAATCACACTTTGGAAAGTAATAAAAAGAAATAATGTGACCATAATGTGACCAATTTTTATTTATCAACATATCTTTACTTGAATTGCCATTTTATTCATTTGTTAGCTCTTTCATAACTATAATCTACTTTGTAATGATGATAAAACATTATGTTATTATGACATGGTGAGGGAATGCTGTAACGTAACACATTTTTGGAAAGGGTTCTCTGAGAACTTTCCAACATTGTGTTACATCACAGCATTTTATCAGATTACTGACAGAAATTCCTGAAAAAAATTGTAGTGGTCTAGAATCTGCACACCGAAGCGAGTTATCATGAAACATCGTGTCACAGAGGTAACAAGTAAACGGAATTCACGTTCTTTTCAAGGGACGTGGTGGAAAATCAAGTACTTTTCAAGGACAGAGACAAATACAAACACTTCTCTAGGAGGGGGCCAGAATTCAAGAATTTTCATTTGAGTGGGAGCCCTGTAGTAGTAATAGTAGTAACAGTAGTAGTAGTAGTGGTAGTAGGCATTGGCAGGTGGGATGCAAGGATCTTTACTCTTGAGATACGAGCAAAGATTCCCTTGTTTGATTTGTTTTTACTATGAACACTAAAGTCGTGAAAGATGCACACACTCTAAAATCAGTTGGGTTAAAAATCAACCCAAATCGACTGGGTTGAGTGAATATGAACCCAACTAATTTTAGAGTGCATGCTTGGCTCCACATTTAAGAAAACTGGAGAAATTTAAGGGAACCAGAAATGTTCAATAGAGAGTAGTCGCTTGACTGGGCTCGTTACGTGAAATAATCCATGAGAGGTGAAGGACGTTGTACAAACACGAGTGCGCGAATGCGCACAAGTGTTTTACAATATAGTTTCTCGCCTCGAATGAATTATTTCACGTAACCAGTTCAGTCATGTGATTAGTCTGTTTCTTACTTTTCATTATTAACGATAATTATATTATTTAACCCTTTACCTAACGTAACGTCCAAAACCGGACAGCGCTATTCTCAAAAATCGCCAGTTAATTTTCATTACTTTTTCATTTTTTGTCTCTAAAACATAGGTTATGACCCCCTCATTGGAACGAGCTGGACGAGCTCGTTCCAATGAGGGGTCATAACCTATGTTTTTGAGACAAAAAATTAAAATAATAGTCATTCAAGAATTTTTTTTGCAAGTGTCGTCTGCTTTTCAAAAACAATGAAGTCCCTATTACACCTAGGGCAAAGCGTCTTCATTTGCGCGCACGGATCCATGACCCAATTGTTGATTACATAATTCACTTGTGAAGTTATCGTTTATAATCAAACCCGGAAATCCCAGTAAATACCACCCTGGAAAGTAATAATTTTTCTTAATGTTGAGGTGCGTGCCTTCGGAGTCAGTCTTCCAGACATAGCTTTGGATATAGTATTCCTACCATGCTACTAAGGCACATGAGTCGTCGCTGGTTCATGGTGCCCTTCTGTGATTGTGCCCCTCCCCTCCCCTACAGTTCAAAATCCTCCTACCGTCCCTACATCTTCATATCATGTTTGAAACACCCATGCATGTATGATGGCTCAAAATATATTATGTGAAGACAACATCTCGGCTACACATTACAAAAGAATCTTGCCCCTCCTATTACAAAGGCAAGTTTAGAAAGTATTCAGTCTAAAATCGACGAAAGGTTGCAAATCAACTGCAAAATTATGATACCGAGACGTTATTTGCTCACTTGGGGTCTCGATTCCCCCAAATCCTTTGTCTCTGCTTACAATCGTGAACGAAACAAATAGATCGTACAGATAAAGTCGCTTAATGGAGATGTTTTATGTGAACGAACTGATGAACAACGAATACATTCATTGCGTAGATTTATTTATACATTTTAACTGCCGTACTTTAATCTTAGTGTTCTCATTTCAAATGGCATAAATGGTATGTGACCAACCAGTTCAGTTGCTATGGTCGATTTGCTCTTTGGGCGTGTTAAAAAAGATGGATTTTGTATTGGATGGATTGGAATGTTTTTTGTAAATCGATTATCACTCTAAAATCAGTTGGGTTAAAAAATCAACCCAAATCAATTGGGTTGAGTTAATATGAACCCAGCCGGGTTCATATTCAATCAACAAAGTTGATTTGGGGTGATTTTTAACCAAACTGACTTTAGAGGGAATGTGCAAGTTTCTGTGCAGACCAGTTTTTTTCAAAGAATCAAGATGGGAACCCACGTCGACAGGAACTTGGGTTTCTCTTAACAATAAGATAAAACACACCACAGCGTGGCTTTACGGGTTGTGCTGGTGGGAATGCTTGTTTCAAACACAACGGAGTGGTACACGGTGGAAGCAGTTTATGTTTTAAACAAATTTCCCTTACTTATATAGCACCTTAACCATTCGTCATTCACACTTCTGAACTCAGAGTGTCAACACCTGCTAATTGACATGGAAAACCTGGATCTACCAGCACGGTTACAGAAAGCAATCGCAGCTCTGGGCGTCTCTTGCCCCATCTCCTGGACCATCCAGGAAATGGGCGAGAGCGTCTATCTGAATCTTGAATTCAAGATTAAACCAGCGGAAAAAAACCAAGACACCTCCCTCCTCGGGGAGAGGTAGCACCTTTAGTGAGAGGATCCCCTCTCACACTAGTCCTCACCCGAGGAGGCATGGAGGCCCTGAAAAGAGAAAAACCAGAAAGAAGAGCCCGTCCACCAAGCGGCGGGATTCCAGGCGCTTGGAGGCTTTCTTGGAAAAGAAGAG
This sequence comes from Pictodentalium vernedei, assembly GCA_031216915.1. NCBI lineage: Eukaryota > Metazoa > Mollusca > Scaphopoda > Dentaliida > Dentaliidae > Pictodentalium > Pictodentalium vernedei. The sequence continues at coordinate 579,323,671 of CM062294.1, forward strand.
AGAAGCGAGCGAGGAGGTGAAAGTGGAGGAAGAGGCTACCATTTCTACTCCAACTCCCACAGAACCACCCATCTTGCCTCCAGCCTCACAGCCGGATACGCCAGATGTGGACGGTCCTGTGGAGACAGAGATGGAAATGGAGGCCGTCTTCTCACCACTTCCAGCTCCCCTCTCGCCTCTACCTTCAATTCCAGAAAGCCAGGACCTGACCGTTCCGACAGTTACAGTTCCGGAAAACTTCTCAGTAGAAGAAGTCCTCAGAAGAACCCGTGAAGTACTGGCAAAATACTGTACACCACCACCACCAGCCTCATCAAAATCATCATCACCAAGCCAACCTCCACTTAAAAAGAAGAGCCGCAAGAAGGGCAGAAAGGGATAAACCTCTTCCTTCCTTCCTTTTCCTCCTTTGACACGCCTAGACATGCAAAAACCATCATCTACAGTCACCGTGGGTCGAAAGGGGCTTGTCCCTCAAATCGTCCCTGCGCGCCTTCGGCGCGCGAAACCATTTCCTTCCGCACCTTAACTCGTGGTTTCCAATAAGTTTCCATTTATTTTTGTATTAAACCCACACTATTAGGTTGTTTCAAAGATCAGACTTGAAAAGTTGTTGATTATGAAGGATTGGGAGAGAAGGATTTCAGAGAAGGATCGAACCCGCGGCCTCAAGCACACATTCAAAATTAACGTTTTAGTCGACTAAGCCGCGCGGGCTGACATATCGGTAGATTAATATCAGCGAACCTCATCAATTTTTATCGGTAATTGCACTTGATTGAACACCTCTGTCAAAATAATGAAACATCTAGTCCACTGAAAGATGGAGAGAACGATTCCTCGTCCAGCTGAAGCGTCCAAAGGCGTATTTTCTTTTAGAGCGTGCAATATTATTAAAGCTGGAGCCTTCAGCCACAATTCATATGAAATTTCAGTACTTCCATCAAGAGCTTGGAAAATGTATAAAACTCGGAAAATCCTTTTCCTTTGAGATCGGAATGCTCAAACTCTCATATCTAACTTTTCAGCTTGTTTTTATTAAAAACAAGCTTAAAATTTTAGGTGGCTGGCGCGCAATCAGTCTTCTATAATAGGGGTGCTCAAACCGTTTTGGGGGGAGAGAATATATAATTCGGGGGCCTGTGGCGAATATTTCAAGGGGGTGCAAAGCCCAGCTGAGTCTGAGCCCCACCTCTACCCCGGCTTCGTCATTGAAAGTTGGGAATGACAGTTTTGTCATTCACAGTGTGTTTAAATGCCAGAGTCAGTATTATTTATTTATTTATTTATTTATTTATTTATTTATTTATTTATTTATTTATTGGTGTTTAAGGTCACGTATTTCTGCACAATGGCTAATCATGACCATGACAGTTTTACGGGTGGAGGAAGCCGGAGTACCCGGAGAGAGCCACCGAGCAACGGCGAGCAACTGTCAGCTCCCCAACATACCAACTCCACACAAGCAGGGTTAGCATTGGTTGAAGACATGTGAACCATCGACGTGCAGTACACCTTAGTACACAGCGTTACCGTGGCCCCACATGGGCAATGGGGGTGAAGTGTCTTGCCTAAGGACATAACGCGGTTGCCGCAGGTGGGATTCGAACCGAGGACCTTTCCGCTTGCAGCCTGCCAAAGTCAGAAACTCAGAATGATATAATTGATGATTGAATGGTATAATACTTCGTGGTCGAGTGGTATTTCCCTGTGCTTTGATCGAAAGGTAGTGAATTCGATTCAGTGGCGGCGCTACGGGTGGCATGGGGGGCATTTGCCCCCCCCCCCCAACGAAGGCTTTGCCCCCCCCTAGTTGCCCCCCCCCACCATCTCGCATGCATTTCCATCCACCCTCACACACAAACACATTCAGTCACTCTCTCTCACACACACACACACCCCTCTCTTTTTTTATTCCCATACACACTTAGCCCAAAGCCTCAGGCTAGCTGATGAACACATCCAGGCAGTAGAGATTTAAAGACTCGGATGCAGATACTTATAAGTTATAATTAAGTTATGAGCCAACAAAGGCATGTCTATCCATATCCCTTCTCCCTCTCCCTTCCCTCTCCCTCCCCTCCCCCCCCCCTCTCTCTCTCTCTCTCTCTCACGCACAGACCCACCAGACGCGGATCCAGGATTTTTTGAAAGGAGGACCGCTAATTACCATTACATTTAGTCGAAACTTGGACCCAAAGTCCGTAATATAATTTTTTGGTTTGGTTTGGGTCCAAGACTGGACTACCTCATAACAAAGTAATGATATGATCCTTTACGTATTTGCCCCCTTCATGGGAGTCTGCCCCCCGCCCCCCACAAAAACATTTCTGGCGCCGCCACTGGTTCGATTTCAAATCTGCAAGATTATTCATTTTGTTATTTTCAAAAACATCCCACAAGTAAACATGATTTCCTGATAGCCTGGAACGGAGTTAAAAATACTCTTGTTCAATTCGTTCTCGTTTAAACTCAGATAAAACAATAATCACTGACGCAAGCTATCATTGTCGCTTTTTCAAATTGTTTCCAATAAAATGTGTTTCAGTTGGATTGTACGGAAGCGTAAAACGTTTTCGTAAGTACGAAAACTCTTTCGTATATACGAAAACTCTTTCGTATATTCGAAAACTCTGTTTTTCACTGTCTAAAAGCATCAATCTTGGGGAACACGAAGTGGAGCCGGGAACGGAAGTTACATTCCCGGTCCTTACGCCCATTAATTATTTATAATGTGAAATCTGGATGATGCTTCTCCAATTTGTCTATTTCCATCTCTAAATCTTTAAATCGACAAAATTTTCTCAGTATTGTATATAAAAAACCAACAATTGATCATATTTATTAACTCATTTCTCAAATCCTTGTGAGAACCACTGCTTTCCTGTTTTCCCATCCATGATGAAATCTTCGCCGCGATTCAATGGTTAACACGTTGGGCGTCAGAGCAAATTAAAACAGTCGTGACGCAACTGGAACATTTGTCCTTAGGCCCTTGTTGCGAACCCATTTGCCCCCCCCCCCCCCCCGCACATTATACGGTGGTTGTATTAACATTCCCCCCTTTACTTGATGGTCACAACTGGCCGGCGCTTCGCTATTAAGACAAATCGCGTTTCCAACATCATATATTATTTTTTCCATTCTTTGTTTCAATTTTTTGCCAGCAAAATAAATGAAGCGAATGATCTCCTCTGGAATGCGAAGGTCGAGCTCATTATAATGAAGAGTCGTAAGTCATGTTCTTTGTGACAAAAATGAAAATTTGTAGTTATTCACGAAGTTACGAAGTTGTATTGTAAGTGTCATTTGGGGTAAATTGTTAAAGTTGAATTTTAACTAGCCCCTTCTCGACATCCCCCCCCCCCCCTCCAAGAACAATGGATAAACTGGCCCTCACATGTCCTTCCCTAAACCGAAAAGAAGCAATTTTAACTAAGCGCCCCTTGCCCGCTGCAATGGAGAAACTGGCCATCACATGTCCTCCCGTAAACCGATAAACCGAAAAGAAGCAATTTCAATTGACCGCTCCCACCCCTCCCCGCGCACTGTAATGGAGAAACTGGCCCTCACCTGTCCTCTCCTAAACCGAAAAGAAGCAATTTTAACTAACCGCCACCCCCCCCCCCCCCCCCCCCCCCGCTGCAATGGAAAAACTGGACCTCACCTGTCCTCCCATAAACCGAACACCCCGCTACAGTGGAGAAAGTAGCCCTCACCTGTCCTCCCGTAAGCCGAAAAGAAGTAATTTAAACCCTTTACCTAACCTCAAAAGCTGTCGACACTTGCCAAAAAGTTATTGAATAACTAATTCTCTTCATTTTTGTCTCCAAAACATAAATTGTGAGCCCTCTTTGGAACGGGCTCGACGAGCTCGTTCCAATGAGGGATCATAACCTATGTTTTGGAGACAAAAAAAAATGAAAAAATAATGAAAATTAATTGGCGATTTTTGAGAATAGCGTTGGTCGGTTTTGGCCGTTACGTTGTGTAAATGGTTGATTAACCGTCCCTCCACCACCTGCTACAATGGAGAAACTGGCCCTTACCTGTACTGCTATAGGACGAAAACAATATTAGGTCCTATCGCCTCCAGTATTTTTTTCTATTTTGTCATCGGCCAGTGATTTAATCCCAAGTGGCAGGCGGTGGCGCAGTATTCGAAGGCTCACATCAAGTTTATGGTACACGTGCCCACAATGAAGATGGTTACTGCGATTAATCTTCACCGATTGGCATCTCTCGGACGGCAAAATATATCACTATCAATAAAGCCATGAAAACCATGAAAAGCAGATGCCCATATGAAACTAACATTCAAAAAATGGGATAGGGCGGCACCAATAAGGTTGACTCCCTAGGGACAATTAATGCTTGTCCGACACTGTATTTGATCTGTTGAAAAAGTATTATTGCACTCGAAAATTACAAATAAATAAACATCTTAATTGATACTCCACGTAGCTGCGGTAATCATTTATGAATCAAAAGCGGCTCGGAGAAAGACCTGACATGTAGGGTAGGCTGGTCCCGCTTCTATCACTGAGTAAAAATCCATCATTCCTTGAAAGTAGCATAACGCACGTGTACGAATCATACTTTATTACCTGAATACCTGGACCATTGGTGGAGCCTTATCAGACTTTTGGTGTAGCCGATGTGAGACATGTTTTTGGTATACGTACTTCACGTATAATATGCTATGATGTGTCTGTGTATGGATATGCAGTAAAGGGTTGTGGGGGAAGGGGAGTTTTCTTGAAAGTGTTCTCCATGGAACTGTTGGCGTTGTTAATGACTTGGTGACGCCATAGTGCGCACGCGGATTCATAGAAACGTTGACCTTGTGGATTTCCACTGGACAATCCGTTTTTACGTTGTTGGGGTCATAGTGTATCGGGCTTCTCGAACTGGACCGATATGGCAGTGTTGTTTTGGGGGTATATAGTACTGTATATGACTGTTAGTCTACATTTAGAAGAACATTTGCTACTTTTAATCTATCAAAATGCTTTATTCCAGCATGTGGGTACTAATGGAAGGTCATTTGATGTATTGCTTGGTGGGCCGTAATGGTAGCATAGGATGAACGGTCTGTACTCCTGTTGATCCATTATCACTCATTTGCTCTACTAACACATCGCATGTGTTATACCATCGGATTGTTGCTATTGGGGGTACGAAATATGGACTAGCGGGGATTATGGAGACTGATGACAATGGTGGTTTGGGGACTGATGGGCACTGAAGACAGTGCTGGGCTGGGAACGTTTGAGGACAAAGTATAATTATGGTTTGGGGACGACTTTTGGGGACTGGATATAGTGGCAATTTGGGGACTGTTGGGGACTGAAAACAGTTGTGAGTTGGGAATTGAATATAATGGTGGTATGAGGATAGATGAAGACTGTGCTGGTGTGGTGCAGTTGGAGACTATTGGAGACCAAAGAGAGTGATGATTTAAGGACTATTGTGGACTGAAGACATTGGTGATTTGGGGACTGAAGACCGTATTACTTTGAGGGCTGAAGGCAGTGGTGTTTTGTGGACTGCTGGGGACTGAATACAGTGGTTATTCGGAAACTGTTGGTCAGTCTGTTGTAGGTTGTTGTAGTTGTCAGTGTTGTAGTTGGTTTAGTGATTGTATTGGTGGATGTGGTAGTGTGCTTGGTATAGTAATGGTTCCTACAGTAGTTGTACTGGTCAATGTTGTAGTTGTTAGTCTTGTAATTGTAGCTTGCTTCGTCACTGTGATGGTTGGCGTTGAAGTGGTTTGTATAATAGTGGTCGACGTATTAGTTGTAGTGGTCGTTGTTGTGGTTGTTTGTGTTATAGTTGGTTTAGTCATTATAGTGGTTTTGTTATTCTGATTGGGATAGCAGGGGACGATGAAGTGGTAGCCGGGGTGGCTTTGGTAGTTGTTAGTGCTGTAGTCGTTTAGTCGTTGTAGTGGGTGGTGTTGTAGTGGTTGGTATAGTAATGGCTGGTGTAGTATTATTGTAGTTGGTGTAGTAGAGGTTGGGGTAGTGATTGTGGTGGTGGTTGACGTAATGGTTAACAAAGTTGTTATCGGCTGCGGTGGTTGGTGTAGAAGTTGGTTTAGACATTACAGTGGTTGTTGTATTTGGTTGTTTTTGTACTCACTTGTGTAATTCTTGTTGTGTTGGAGTAGTAGTTGTCGTGATTGTGTCGTAGTGGTTGGTCGTGTTTGTGTAGTTGTTTTTGTTGTGAACTTTGTTGTTGTAGAAGTTAGTGTATTAGTTATTGGTACAGTAGTAGTTGTGGTGCTTGGTGCTGTAGTGGTTGATGGTGTAGTAAAGGCCAGTGTACTAGTTTAGGAGCTGAAGTAGTTGATGTGGTGGTGATTGATATAGTCCTTGTTTGTGTTGTAGCAAAATAGCCAGTGTGAGTGCAGTAGTGAATGATAGTGCCCACATAACCACGTGCTAACAAAGAAACCAAGGTGTCAGGCCCACATAACCACGTGCTAACAAAGAAACTAAGGTGTCGGCACCCACTATACAAAATGGACGACGGAAACACATATCCCTGTAACAAAACGCACTGCGCATGTGCACAAACACCGCCCACGTATCACTATGGGAATGACGTTATAACATGGCCGCTCAAGCGGGCAACCATGACAACCAAACAAGACGTAACTGGGTCACGCGATATGACGTCATCTCCGGGGTCCGGGAAGGGACGTGGCGACAGGGTGGGGGTGTTATTACCCCCCCCCCCCCCCCCCCCCCCCCCCCATCCTGGCCAATAATTTCCTATAGTTGGAAATTCGGAGAGCAAGTCATGAGTAGTTGGAAATTGCATCTTTCTGGATTTTAGAGCTTCTTTGGTGATGCTGATGTCTCCTTTACTTCCCAAAATCCCAACTCGGGTTCAAATCGGCAAAAATTCCAACTGTTACTATTTACAACTACAGTGTACGCAGTATCAAGCTTAATAAGTATGCATGAATCGGATACAGTTGTATTTTTTTTTTGTCGCATCTCCATTCTGTCAGCAATTGAAAATATGAATAGCTTTTGTCATTTAAATTTAGTTTTTATTCAGCCTCAACTGATTTGGTAATTCGTGACTAAAGCGCGATAACATTGCCATTATTTGTGAAGCTTTAACAATGGTGTTCAATAAGTTCAACTTGACAAAGTCGAAGTAAGTTATCATATTGCCATTTCACGACTGAATGTCTGTTAGGATTTGTCTGTCATTTTTAGCTTAACTTGACAAAGTCAAGATAAGCTATTGCCATCACGTGTGCGGAAGTCTGCGAGTCTGTCGGTCTGTTCTCATTTACTTTAGCACAGGTTACACCCCGAAAACGTTTAGCACAGTCTATAGGTCGTATTTATGAAGGGATTTTATTGTAACCGTGACGGCCGCAGGGGCGCGTAACCTAGATTCCTTTAGTACAGTTGCATTTATAAGGGATTTCATTGCAAATTTGTAGGATCACTCAGTATAATGCATAGATGAGAACATGCTCTTTTGGTTGTGATCGGTCAACCCTGACGGCCACACAGGCCTGTGATCTAGACTTGTTTACCACAGTCTACAGTTCATATTTAAGAAACCATTTCATTGTAACTTGGAAGGATTACTCACTATGGTGTCTAGATGAGATTGTTCTATTTTGGTCACGGTCGGTCAGCCGTCACCGCCACCTGGTCACGTGACCTAGATTCCTTTAGCACTGTGTACGGGTTGTTTTTATGGAGGGATTTCATTGTAACTTGGTAGGACAACTTGGTATGCTATCTAGATGAGTCTCGTCTATTTTGGTCATGATCAGTCAACCGTGACCGCGCCGAGCTGTCATGTGACCTGGATTCCTTTAACAGAGTCTACAAGTTATATTTATGAAGGGATCTCATTGTAACTTGGTGGGATGACTCGTTTTGGAATAATTTTACTGTAGCTTGGTAACTTTGGTTGACATAAACTGTGAGGGCCACATTAACCCAGGTTTCAATTCTTTGGTACATTCTACACCTCAAATTATTCTTATTGAAAACACAGCGTACAGGAAACACAAATTAACGTATTCTCAGTTATCGCAATTCTTGTCTTATTTCATAATTCTGGTAGATTAGAAGTACCAAGGACTAACTGTAGACAAACAGGCGTATATACCCAATACTACAGCGCTATATCGGCCCAACACTAGAAGCCCGATATACACTGACCCGACCAACGTAATATCGGATTGTACAGTGGACAACACCAGCGGTCAATGTTTCTTTGAAACCGCGTGCGCATCTTGACGTCACCATGTCATTAGCAACGCCAACCGCTCCATGGAGAAAACTTTTAAGAAAACTCGCACCCACCCCCACCCTATCCCAACCCACCCCCATTCCTCTACTACATATACATACAAACACACATCACTATACATATAATGACGCATTATATATGAAGTATGTATACCACTTGCGGAACGCAGTTCTAAATGGAGCAAAAACATGTCTCACGTCGACTCCACCAAAAGTGCGACAAGTACCCACCAATGGCTCAGGTATTAAGACCCGATCCATACATGTGTGCTATACTACTTTCAAGGAATGGTGGATTTTTACTCATTGGTTGTAGCGGGGTCAGCCCACCCATCCCTTCTCTCATAGAAACTTATCGGGTCTTTCTCCAAGCTGCTTTTCACTCCTAAACGATTACCGTCGCTACTGTGCAGTATCAGTAGTGTGTAATGAGGTGTTCGTTCCTCATCACCCCGGCCCGGCCCCACAGACGTGACTAGAGGCTTCCGATTGGGGGCGGGGGTGTGTAGGGTAGTGAATTTCGAACTGGGGGGGGGGGGCGGGAGAAAAAGTTTGAAATGAAGCCATGAAAGGTGGCCTAAAATTGATTCTAGTAACTGAAATGCCAACGCATTTATGATAGAATTATCAGGTTTTTATTATTTGGTATTATTCTAGGAATTGAATATGTGCTAAACAAATGCTCAAGCTGAGAACTTTGAGAAATTCGCACAGTGGCACTATCAGGTAGTGTTGGAATAATATTGCATAACAATTACTTGTTTGAACTGATTTAGAGTAGTTCAGTCATTGAGGAATACACATTCATTTGTGTAACTGTTACTGGTACTGAACCTGCATTAGTTAAAAGATTAGTCAACTGATTTATATAGGATTTGAGGTTCTGAGAAAAATGGAGAATTAAACTTGATTGCTACTATGTGTATCACACAAAAATAGAACCAAGAAGATAAAACACAACTCAAAATTTAGATGTTTCAACTAGCAAATTGTTCACTAAGCTGCTTATGGCATTCAAATTGAGCAAAATGTGTGGAATTCATCTGCGATCATGTGCATTAATTAATTCATGCGCCACTGCTTGAACATAGTCGTATTTTGCTTGATTTGCTTGTAGAATGTATAGTACTACTTGTACTATACTACCACTAGTTACTCTACTACCATGAAAGAAATCAACATGAACCTGTCTGGAGAATAAGACTCGAACCTCGCAGCCTTCATGGTCAACCAATCTTGACCAAGGAAGAATGTTTAACATCTGAACATCATAGCAAGTCGTTTTATTAAGCTGTAATGGATATCCTTCATGTATATACTGAATTGAACAATTTTGGGATTAGAACTCCTGCACCCAAAACAACTGACCATCGCAGCAAAGGAGTTTCTCATTTAGATATGACCCTGAACTTACAGACCAAATTTTGTGGTGACCAGAATGAAAGGCTTTTGACAATGTTGAATAAATGAAAGTGTCAATGATACTGTGACATAACTTGACTGTGTGTAGTGTTTGGTGAAAAGGATAATGTTCAATGTTTATGAAAGAATTATGAAATACGACAAGCATTGTGATAATTGAGAATATGTTAATTTCTGTTCCCTGTACGCTGTGTTTTCAATAAGAATAATTTGACATGTAGACTGTACTAAAGAAATGAGGCCTGGGTTAATGTGGCCCTCACAGTTTAATGTTTGTCAACCAAAGTTACCAAGTTACAGTAAAATTATTCTGAGAGTATGGTCGATTGAATAGGAGTAAATAAAAAACAACCCCAAACCACCAAAAGGGTCTTGGATTTCCCCATTTTGGTTTTATAAGGATAGTGCTATTAGACGCGTATCTTTGTATAAGAGTACTGGCTCGGATTCCCACAGAAACATCGGATAGAATTATCTAAATAGACCCGACGTGTTTCTTTCAGAATCCTCTGCTTCTATCTATGTTATGGTGTCTGCGCATCCCGATCTGTTCGACTATTACTGGTAGAAGACTACAGTATTGGGTGACAACAATCGAGGTAAATCATAGGAAAGATAGTTGAAGAAAGGGTGGAAGCCAACGGTAAAACTACCAGGAGAAGAATAGGAACTTGGAATCCCACCTAGGAATCTAACTTATAGAATCCCTTTTATGGAGCCCCCCCCCCCCCCCCTCCCCCTTTGGGACTGTTTTTGTAGTTAATGTTGGTGTAGTAGCTTTATTGATTGTTGAAGTGGTCGATAAAGTAGTAGTTAGTGTTTTAGCTGTTGGTGTTGTAGATATTGCTATGACATAACTGTTGTCGGTGTCGTAGTTATTTGTTTTGTCAAGGTTAGTGTGGTAGTAGATGATGTAGTAGGTGTCGTAGTTATATGTTTCGTCAGGGTTAGTGTGGTAGTAGATGGTGTACTAGGTGTTGTAGTTGTTGGTGTTGTAGATATTGTTATGGCAGAACTGTTGTAGTAGGTGTTGTAGTTGTTGGTTTTGTCAAGGTTAGTGTGGTAGTAGATGATGTAGTAGGTGTTGTAGTTGTTAGTTATATCAATGTTAGTGTGGTAGTAGATGATGTAGTAGGTGTTGTAGTTGTTGGTTATATCAAGGTTAGTGTGGTAGTAGATAATGTAGTGGGTGTTGTAGTTGTTGGTCATATCAAGGTTAGTGTGGTAGTAGATGATGTAGTAGGTGTTGTAGTTGTTGGTTATATCAAGGTTAGTGTGGTAGTAGATGATGTAGTAGGCGTTGTAGTTGTTGGTTATATCAAGGTTAGTGTGGCAGTACATGATGTAGTAGTTGTTGCAGTTATTTGTTTTGTCAAGGTTAGTGTGGTAGTAGATGATGTAGTAGGTGTTGTAGTTGTTGGTTATATCAAGGTTAGTGTGGTAGTAGATGATGTAGTAGGTGTTGTAGTTGTTGGTTATATCAAGGTTAGTGTGGTAGTAGATAATGTAGTGGGTGTTGTAGTTGTTGGTTATATCAAGGTTAGTGTGGTAGTAGATGATGTAGTAGGTGTTGTAGTTATTTGTTTTGTCAAGGTTAGTGTGGTAGTAGATGATGTAGTAGGTGTTGTAGTTGTTGGTTATATCAAGGTTAGTGTGGTAGTAGATGATGTAGTAGGTGTTGTAGTTGTTGGTTATATCAAGGTTAGTGTGGTAGTAGATGATGTAGTAGGTGTTGTAGTTATTTGTTTTGTCAAGGTTAGTGTGGTAGTAGATGATGTAGTAGGTGTTGTAGTTGTTGGTTATATCAAGGTTAGTGTGGTAGTAGATGATGTAGTAGGTGTTGTAGTTGTTAGTTATATCAAGGTTAGTGTGGTAGTAGATGACGTAGTAGGTGTTGTAGTTGCTTTAGATGCTGTGGTAGTTGATATTGAAGTAGTGGGTGTAGTAGTGGTTGTGCTTGTATTTTAGTTTGATGATATTGTCCAGGGTGGCGTTGTAGTGGACTCATCAGTAGTTGTAGTTGTTGGTGTAGTGGGGAAGCCGAAGAACCGCTTGTAATACGTAATTACATATACAGTTCTTCAGGTCCACCGCTACTACACCAATGTTTATTGCACCATCAATCACTACTGCACCCACACTTGCTATATCAGTGTCTACAACACCAACAAGGACTATATCAAACACCCCCACATCAACTACTTCAACTTCAAAACTAGTACACTGATCTTTACTACACCATCAACCACTAAAGCACCAAGCACCACAACTACTACTGTACCAATAAGTAATACACCAACTTCTACAACAACAACGTTCACAACACAAATAAAAGCAACAAAGTGAGCGGGGGCTCAATAGAAATACCCCCACCCCCTTTGCCGTTCATCCATCTGAATGTGATGTATCCACCCCCACCCCCCAGTAAGATGTACATCAAATTTAATTGCAATCAGTTCACCCAAACTCACGTTAAAATTCGGACAATACAAAAAACATGTTTCCTAAGTCAAAAAAGGACCATAACGCTGGTGAAAATAAACGGACCATGTACATTTTCAGACTTACCTGCATTACCTCCCAAGTAAGCCCTATGCCAAATTTGGTTACGATCACTTCAAGTTAAAATTTGGACGCCAAAGTGTTTTGGACGGACGGATGGAGGGACATCTCGGATAGACTGATGGACGGACATCATTCATTACTATAGTCTCCCGAAAAAAAATTTTCGGGGGACAATGAAGTTACAGCTTCCGACAAAACGATCGACATCTCAAATGCAACCACAGTATGAAGTTATAGCTTCGTACACAAAAGAAAACTAAACTTATTGCACGGACAACAAAAATTTATTTATTGTAACGGTGACATTGATCTTTGACTTGTTGACCTCAAACGCACTCCCAATGATCGACATCATAATTCCAACCACAGTATGAAGTTATAGCTTCGTACACAAAAAAACTAAAGTTATTGGACGGAAATTAAAAATTATATTTACAGTAATGGTGACCTTGACCTTTGACCTACAGATCCCAAGAGCAATCTCAATCATCATCCCAATACAGCCAGCCTACCTGTGAAGTACGAGTATTGTGCAACCAATGGTACAAAAGTTATTGCCCGGAAACGAGTGTGACGGACGGAAGACCAACCGGAAGGACGGACGGACGGACGGACGGACGGACGGACGGACGGACGTCCCAGCGGACGGACGTACGGACAGAAAAATTGAACGGACAAAGTGATTACTGTATGCCCCCTCCCTTTTCAAAGGGGGTACAACCACCACATAACCACGATCAACCACTACGACACAATCACCAGAATTACTACATCAACACAAGTATTACACCAGTGAGTACTACAACAACCACTGTAATGTCTAAACCAACTTCTACACCAACCACCGCAGCCACTAACAACTTTGTTAATCATTACAACGTCAACTACCATCACAATCGCCACCCCAACCTCTACTACTACACCAACTACAATACTACTACACAAGCCACTATTATACCAACCACTACAGCACCACCCACTACAACGACTAAACGACTACAGCACTAACAACTACAAAAGCCACCTCGGCTACCACTTCCTCGTTCCCTGCTATCACAACAAAACCACTACAATGACCACACCAACTATAACACAAACAATCACAACAACGACCACTACCACCAATACGTCGACCACTATTATACGAACCACTTCAACACCAACCATCACAGTGACGAAGCAAGCTACAATTACAAGACTAACAACTACAACATTGACCAGTACAGCTGCTGCAGGAACCATTACTATACCAAGCACGCTACAACATCCACCAATACAATCACTAAACCAACTACAACAACCTACAACAGACTGACCAACAGTTTCCGAATAACCACTACATTCAGTCCCCAGCAGTCCACAAAACACCACTGCCTTCAGCCCTCAAAGTAATACGGTCTTCAGTTCCCAAATCACCAATGTCTTCAGTCCAGAATAGTCCTCAAATCATCACTGGCTTTGGTCTTCAATAGTCTTCAACTATACCACACCAGCACAGTCTTCATCTGTCCACAAACCACCACTATATTCAATTCCCAGCTCACAACTGTTTTCAGCCCCCAAAAGTCCCAATATTGCCACTGTATTCAGTCCCCAAAAGTCGTCTCCAAACCATAATTATACCTAGTCCTCAAACGTCCCCAGCCCAGCACTGTCTTCAGTGCCCATCAGCCCCCAAACCACCATTGTCATCAGTCTCCAAATCCCCGCTAGTCCATATTTCGTACCCCCAATAGCAACAATCCGATGATATAACACATTCGATGGGTTAGTAGAGCAAATGAGTGATAATGGATCAACAGGAGTACAGACCGTTCATCCTATGCTACCATTACGGCCCACCAAGCAATACATCAAATGACCTTCCATTAGTACCCACATGCTGGAATAAAGCATTTTGATAGATTAAAAGTAGCAAATGTTCTTCTAACTGTAGACTAACAGTCATATATAGTACTATATACCCCCAAAACAACACTGCCTTATCGGTCCAGTTCAAGCAGCCCGATACACTTTAACCCGAACAACGTAAAATCGGATTGTCCAGTAGATATCCACAGAGGTCAGCGTTTCTATGACGCCGCGTGTGCATCATGACGTCACCAAGTCATTAGCAACTCCAGCCGTTCCATTGAGAACACTTTCAAGAAAACCTCCCTTCCCCCACAACCCTCTACTACATATCCATATACACAGACATATAACTAAACACACCATAGCATATTACATGTGAAGTTCGTATACCAAAACGCATGCCTCACGACGGCTTCACTAAAAGCCTGACAAGGCTCCACCAATGGCCCAGGTAATAAAGTACGATTCGTACACGTGTGTTATGCTACTTTCAAGGAATGGTAGATTTTCACTCAGTGGTAGTAGTGGGACCAGCATACCCTACATGTCAGGTCTCTCTTCGAGCCGCTTTTGGTTCATAAACGATTACCGTCGCTACGAATAGCATCAATTAAAATGCTTATTTATTTGTAATTTTCGAGTGTAATGATACTTTTTCAACAGGTCAAATACAGTGTCGGACAAGCATTAATTGTCCCTAGGGAGTCAACCTTATTGGTGCCGCCCTATCCCATTTTTTTCATATGGGCATCTGCTTTTCATGACCTTCATGGCTTTATTGATATATTTTGCCGGCCGAGAGATGCCAGTTGGTCAAGATTAATCGTAGTAACCATCTACTACGCGCACAAACAGTTTCTGGCATTCATTGTGGGCACGTGTACCATAAACTTGATGTGAGTCTTCGAATACTGCGCCACCGCCCTGCCACTTGGCCAGTTGGGATTAAATCACTGGCCGATGACAAAATAGAAAAAAAATACTGGAGGCGATAGGACCTAAGATTGTTTTCGTCTTATACCAGTAGAGGTGAGGGCCAGTTTCTCCATTGTAGCAAGGGGAGGGTGGGTGGGTGGTAAAATGGCTTCTTTTCGGTTTACGGCAGAACAGGGGAGGGCCAGTTTCTTCATTGTAGCGGGGGGGGGGGGGGGGTAGCTAAAATTGCTTCTTTTCGGTTTAGAGTAGGACAGGTGAGGGCCAGTTTCTCCATTGCAGTGTGGGGGGGGGGGGGGGCATTCATTGTGGGCACGTGTACCATTTTCGTGAGTTTTTGAATACTGCGCCACCGCCCTGCCACTTGGGCAGTTGGGATTAAATCACTGGCCGATGACAAAATAGAAAAAACAATACTGGAGGCGATAGGACCTAAGATTGTTTTCGTCTTCTAGCAGTACAGGTGAGGGCCAGTTTCTTCATTGTAGCAGGGGGGGGGGGGGGGGTTAAAATGGCTTCTTGTCAGTTTACGGGAGAACAGGGGAGGGCCAGTTTCTTCATTGTAGCGGGTGGGGGGGGGGGGGGGAGTTAAAATTGCTTCTTTTCCGTGTACGGGAGGACAGGTGGGGGCCAGTTTCTCCATTGCAGCTTTGAGGGGGGGGGGGGGGGGGGTGCGGTTAGTTAAAATTGCTTCTTTTCGGTTTAGAGCGAGGAGGGGTGAGGGCCAGTTTATCCATTGTTATGGGGGGGGGGGGGGGGGCTAGTTAAAATTCAACTTTAACAGTTTACCCAAAATGACACTTACAATATAACTTCGTAAGTTCGTGAATAACTACAAATTTTCATTTTTGTCACAAAGAACATAACTTACGACTCTTCATTACGACGAGCTCGATCAAAGCGTTCCAGAGGAGATCATTCGCTTCATTTGTTTTGCTGGCAAAAATTGAAACAGAGAATGGAAAAATAATATATTATGTTGGAAACGCGATTTGTTTTAATAGCGAAGCGCCGGCCAGTTGTGGCCATCAAATAAATGGGGAAATTTAATACAACCCCCGTATAATGTGCGGGGGGGGGGGGGGGGGGCAAATGGGATCGCAAAACGTTTTTCCTAAGGGCAAATGTTCCAGCTGCGTCACGACTGTTTTAATTTGCTCTGACGCCCAAGCTGTTAACCACTGAATCGCGGCGAAGATTCCATCATGGATGGGGAAACAGGAAAGCAGTGGTTCTCACAAGGATTTAAGAAATGAGTTAATAAATATGATCAATTGTTGGTTTTTTATATACAATACTGAGAAAGTTTTGTCGATTTAAAGATTTGGAGATGGAAATAGACAAATTGGAGAAGCATCATCCAGATTTCACATTATAAACAATTTATGGATTTACGGACCGGGCCGGGAATGTAACTTCCGTCCCCGGCTCCACTTCATGTTCCTCAAGATTGATGCTTTTAGACAGTGAAAAACAGAGTTTTCGAATATACGAAAGAGTTTTCGTATATACGAAAGATTTTTCGTACTTACGAAAGTGTTTTCGTAGTTACGAAACAGTTTTCGTACTTACGAAAGTGTTTTCGTACTTCGTACTTACGAAAGTGTTTTCGTAGTTACGAAACAGTTTTCGTACTTACGAAAGTGTTTTCGTACTTCGTACTTACGAAAGTGTTTTCGTAGTTACGAAAAAGTTTTCGTACTTACGAAAGTGTTTTCGCACCTACGAAAAAGTTTTCGTACTTACGAAAAAGTTTTCGTACTTACGAAAGTGTTCTCGTAGTTACGAAAAAGTTCTCGTACTTACGAAAATGTTTTCGTACTTACGAAACTTCAAATTTTTTTTTAGCGTGGCAGCAATACGCTTCCGTAGTTGGGCAAGAGAATGAACTGGGCATCATCTGAGCTGTTTTTGTAAACGCAAACGTATGGTAGGTACTATATGTGTCGCCAACTTCACATGACAGGCTCGCAACTGAACGTACTGAGCTGACGATTCAGAAACCCGTGAATACTGTCATTTTCAAAAGAAAAATGTGTTTAAAATTCACAGTAGGGCCTTTATTGTTCAAGGACGAGAGAGGGTCCACGTAGAAGAGTTTTACAGTGTGTAAGCTTACATTTAACAGAATAAACACATATTTATAAAGCCGTTCGAATTGTCAGCTGACTTCCCGGAGGACCCAGCTGACGGTTCGAGATTTCGAAATATTACCAATGTACCAGTGTCGTAGCTGTGGTAAATGTGAATTGGAGACTCTTTTTACAGAACTGTCAACTGCCACCTGTAGATTACAGATTGCAAAATAATAAATAATTTGTTTTGCATCATGTATTGGAACGGGGTCAAAAATCCGATCTATCAACTCGTTGAAATGGCACTGTGATCGATTCATAGTTGACAATTCGGAAACCTTCAATTGCCGTCATTTTCATGAGAAAAAATGTTTAAAATTCACAGTATATTGTGTTAGAGCACGAGAGTGGACCAGCGTAAACGAGTTTACAGCGTGTAAGCTTATATACAACATGGTAAACGCATATTAATAAAGCCATTCGAATTGTCAACTAACTTCACATCACACGCCCGCAATTGAAAGTAGCCTAGTCAGCTGGCGATTAGGAAACATGCGAATACTGTCATTTTCAAGAGACAAATTGTTTAAAATTCACAGTATGTTGTTAAAGCACGAGAGTGGGTCCACGAAGAATAGATTTACAGCGTGTAAGCTTAAATATAACAGAGAATAAATTCATATTTATAAAGCCTTTCGATTTGTTAGCTGACTTCACGGAATTGTCAGCTGGGATGATCTAGCTGCCAATTCACATTCAGCTGACAGTTCGTAAATATTCGCGCACATGACATGTAAAATGACGTAACAGTGGTGTAGCTGTGGTAAATGCGAAAACAGTGATGTAGCTGTGGTAAATGTGAATTGGAGACCCTTTTCCGAATTGTCAACTGTCAGCTGACTTCACGTTTGAATTGTCAACTGTCAACTGTCAGCTGACTTAACACTTCGAATTGTCAACTGTCAACTGTCAGCTGACTTCTCTTGATCACTTTCCTCTGTACGGCCAGTTAAATAATTGTTGACCGAAGACCAAGATTCGCATTTTTGTTCTGTGAGGCAAATGCTACAATAACAAGACGTGTTGCGCACTACAAGGTGTCGTTTTTCGTAGGTAGTGATTGAGTGAAGTTTGAGTGTCCCTTTCACGGGAGTATATACAATGCCTTGTGTTTGAGACACTATCTGACCACAATCTCTCTTTGAAATAAAAAAGAATGTCACACAGCGCATTTTCGATGCACGTGCCCAGGCAAAAAAATCTTCAGCGTCCTGTATCTGAGTTTTTCCAGATTTAACAGCTTCATCGGCCATTCTCTTTGTGGTTCCCCCCAGCCCACCACAGGGCCCCTTACCATGGCCCGCCTCGAAATAATCCAGGCAGGCTCGTCGGAATGAAATTTATATTGGGGGGGGGGGGGGGGGGGCTGATATTGCTAATTTGAGTGAACTGGCTGATACTAAATGGGTATGGGGTATCCAGATGCCGAAGGCATTTGGCGCGAGTGCTGAAGGCACAAGCTTTTTGAGGGGGGGGGGGGGGAGAGGAGGGGGGGTTACTCCCCAGAAAATTTTTTGAAAACGGCAATCAAAGGAAGCATTCTGGTAGCTTTTGAAGCAAAAACCTCTTGATTTTTTTAAGCGGCAAAAGTTGTTTTTTTTAACAAAATGTTTCAAAAATCCCAATAGAACCCCATAACATTTGGGAACGGTTCTCACACCGGGCTCACCTGTAGGCCGTGGCCGTATTCCGTCATGCTAAAAAACAGTCAGGCCTTATGGTGGATTCATTAGTTTTATCATTACGCCAACGGTTGTCGTGGTCTTCTAAGCTGCCAATGGAATTGCTCAAAACGTTTGCACATCAACATATGCAGGTGCATGTTATACATTCAGTGATACGTTCATAATTCTAATCCAGGGGCGTAGTAAGCTAATTTTATTTTATTTTTATTTTTTTTTTTTTTGGGGGGGGGGGGGGGGGGGTAGGACCTATATTCCCATGACGCGATGCGTCATCCGAGCGGTGAGTGGGGGTGAACCTGAGAGGGGGTATCCTCCGTCTCGTTGGTGGGGGGTGCGGGGCCTCCCCGGGAAAATTTTCGAATTTAAGATGTAAAAACATGCATTCTGGTTGATTCTGAGCAAATAAATCGTATATTCATATGACGCTTCGCGTCATCCGACCCGCGAAGAGGCGAGTGGGGGTGAGCACGAGATGGGGTACCTCCCCGTCCCGTTGGTGGGGGTCCGGGGGGGGGGCCTCCCCCGGAATTTTTTTTTAAATTTAAGATGTACAAATATGCATTCTGAGCGATTCTGAGCAAATACATCGTCAATAAGGATATACGTCAGCTCTCTGATCAATTCAGCGAGATTTCCGAGCAGAATGACAGGAATTGTGAACATGCAATGAATTACCCTGTGGTTGGTTGGGGTTTAACATCGCTTTCCACAATTAGGCGAAAACACGACTGTCAGTTTTATTGGTGGAAGAAAGCCCACATGGAACCCACTCAATCCAGTAATCATTAACAGCAATGTCGGAATATGGTAACCAGTGGGCATCCCGGGTGGAGAAACCACCAACCCAGCCCAGTAAAGCCTACTTTTGACAAATTTGCGGGGGTGGGGGTGGGGGTGGGTGGGAAATATCTCCCTTACCCCCCCCCCCTGTTCCTACGCCACTGTTCTAATCTGAGTTAAATAATGTAATGTCCAGTTTTATTCAGATTACATCGGTTGCTCCCACCATGGATAAACTAACGACGAAATATGAGCAAATTATGGAGGTGGGGTGGGGCTGCAGCCCCCCCCCCCCCCCCGGTTCCGACGGGCCTGATCCAGGTCGCTGTGCACCCATGCGTATCTGAATGGTTTGCCACAAGATGAAATATATGCCGATTTCTGTACTGACTGGTTGGACTGTCAGTCCAGTAGTGTACGTGGTTTACTTCTGGGCAGCCAGGAATTTCGAGTTTGAAAAAGGTGTTCAGAATACTTTGAACTGTATTAGACGTATGTGACGACTCGTCTGAAATACACACGAAACTGTGGTGCTTTAATTCCCTGCTGTTTTGATCTTTAAAATAAACAACTAATGGGTGAATAGTGACCTGCGACTGATTCCAGTACGCACTCTGGATCTCATTGGCACTTTTGCATGTGTAATTTTCCGCAAAATCCATTTGTACAATAATCTCATTTAGGGGCAAATTTTCTTTCAGTGTTTTCATTTGTGAATATTGAGTTTTTACTCTAAAAACATGTGCTTTGAACATATCTAATTCCTTTTCCCACTCATCTAGAAACTCCTTTTTCGGCATTTCAACTTCAACAATCTTCATCTTCTTTCTGTCACCAATAGCTACCCGCTTCCATGTAGAAAACTGGACTACACTGGGAAGTTTATTAACATCAATAACTGAAAGTTCTTTTAGAAAAACATCGGGATTAACAGAATTATTCATTCCAAACTTATTAAGCATTTTCAACTTCAGGGCAATATTTTGATGTTTGGTACACAAGCATGAATTACAATTCAGAAAGTTTGCTAACAGAATATGTTTGGGCCTTATTCTACAAAATGTAGCAAGTGAAAGCTTGCTCTCGGGGTTTTCAAGTTTGTATTTTGCATACAGATTTCCCATATAGTCTGTCAAAATCCGTTTCTGAACTTTCCCGTCTTCTGTTTTGACGGCATCTTTTTTGCCTGGTTGAATTTGACAATTGTCCTCACGTTCTAAAAAACGAATAACACTCTGTTTTACTTTTGCCAGAACTCTACACCTCTGCTTCTTCGCGAAGTCTACGCCATCCTTGACAATTTTGTTGCGATTAATAGTCGTTTCATTGCTGACATGTGTTACACACCTGTATCTTTTTACTATTTTTCCAGCTACTGTAGACAACACTCTTGACTTTACACTTATGCCATTCTCGAGAGCTTCATTTCGTACTTGTGATAGTAAAACATTTCCCAAAAGAAGTTGTTTTCTTATATGTTCGGCTTGGTGCTTTTTTATTCCCAATTTTCTAAGCAGCTTATTCATTTTGCTATTTGGTGTAAGTGGTGCTTTTGGTGTCAGTTTTAGTCTTTGTATTGTTCTTTGTGTTGTTTTGAGCTTCCGACGAAGTGAATCATTTGCAGTTTTATAAGTTTGAATTACCTTATAACTTCTTGCCAAGGCATTTGAGAGTCGTTTCCTGGGACCATTACGCCTACGGTTGGGGAGGCGAACAATCAACCGTTCACGTGACGTACCTTGCGATTCATATCCACTTGTGTCAATACACGGCTGTGCAAGAACGTTCGCAGTGAGTTTTTTTCGAAGGCGATGCTGTTTCACCCTCTGTTTTACCGATTTATTTCTAGCCTTTCTATCTGCGGTATTGAGGTTGGCAATTGACACATAATTTCGCTTTTGCCTCTGACGTTATTTTTCTAAATATGTATCGCCTTCGTTTTCTTTCTTACGTTCTCTATACTGCTTTTGTATCTCTGCCCGGCTTAAAACCATTGTCTCCTTCTGAAAATATAAAAAAAATGGAATCACTAAGTAATGGTCATGACCATATGGGCACTGTCCCCTCCCTCTGTGCATGTCAGCAACCACACACCCACCCCACCTGCACCCCGTGTCTGCAAAAGATCGTTCTTTTGGGGGAATTAAAATATTTTTTCGGGCAAGTTTGAATTGAAAGAATAATGAAAGCTGCACGAAAAATTTGATTTTCACAACTCAACTTTAGACCTTTACCGTACCACTTGAAGCGTAAACGTTTCAAGTGGTACGGTAAAGGTCTAAAGTTGCGTTGTGAAAATCAATTCAGCCAGGTAGGCCTATACCCCAAAACAATGGCCGATTTCCCCCTAAAATACAATATCGAAAAGTCAGGTGGGTGCTCTAGAATTGGTCTCATCCCATTAACATTTTCTCTGGGAGACCCCTTGGACCCTATCCGAGAAGGCGGGTGTGGGGGGGGGGGGGGCACATTCTCCTACCTCGGTGTTACGCGCCTCGATCTCAAAACTTCCAGGACTGCCCCCTAAAAATAGCCCATACGCCTAGGGTAATGTTTGAAACATACGTTACCTGCATGTGAAATATTCGTTATGTATATATGCATTCAACCCCACATTTTAATATTCCGAGTTTATAATAAAAGTATACATTTTGTGAAGCTCTTGTCCAAGTACATTACTGACGAACTCCGGTGTGCTATCATTGACAAAACACATTACAGATCTTTCCCCGGAGAAGGGTAGTGGGTTCATTTCAACGCAAGATCAGTTAACATAGTTTTTAGTTCACACACAAAAAAAGTATATTAGTCACACAGAAGCAATCAGTTGATGTCGTAATTTGAAATAGATAATAAATAGATATCACCCCAGTGACATACATTCTGGATATACAACTTTGAGAAGTATTAGTTAAAAAGCAGGCCGATAATCACAAGGCTTTAAAACAAGAAACATACGTTACCGCCAATAACGTATGTTACACCTAGGCCTATTATAAATGTCTCTATTTTTGAAAGACGCGCCAATGACAAGTATTTATTGATTATTTCTGAACCTAGGACAACCTACCTAATAAGTGATCGTTTGGTATGTACCATATCGTATCACAAACAAAAATGCCATTCAGCTATTTCGAATAGCCACAGCAGAATTAAAAAATGATAAAATAAAGTGTAGGCCTAATCACAAATTTTATTTGCCATCCAGAGTGACTGTTTCAACTGTATTCAACATGTCCGACCACAACAACCACGTGTTGCAGACAAACGGTTACAGAGGATGAAGTTTAGATGTAGTTTCGCATTTCAAAGTATTTGCTGGTCACGAATGTTTCAGTAACATAGGTTTCTTTCCTCCATCTATGGTGTGAATCACACAATTAGAGTTGGTTCAAAACAATGCGATTTTGTTTTTTGTTGAGTCTAAATGCTACCATTACGAAACAACAAGGAGTTATTGCATTCACTACGTGTGTTTGGAAATGTGGTAACGAATGTTACTTTCTTATTTCTAACCTCACCAGCTCCAATATTTGTACACACGCACCACGCATACAACAACTGAAATAATATCTGCAACAAGAACGTTTGCTTCCCTTATAAAAAAAAGTACCATGGTAAACCATCCATGGTAAATCGCAAAATACCCTGGTAATACCATGGTTTACCATGGTATTACCAGGGTATTTTGGGATTTACCATGGTTTACCATGGTACTTTTTTTTATAAGGGTTGGTCGCCGGTTTCAAAGTTGTTGACAAGATAAACATAAATCACGTTTTTTTTCGGCAGACACTATTAGTATAAAACTGTGTCACGTATGTTAGGCCTACAACAGAAGTGGCGACAACGATTATTTGTTAATTTCGTGAGAAAATCAAAACCCCATTCTCGGGTTTTAAGCAATATTTTATACTTTTTGTGAAACTTGAAGAAAATAAAATAATATACTGTAGTCTGACGTTAAAACAACTTGACAAAACTGGACCGCGATTCGTTGATTTCGTCACGGCGACAGTAACGAATGTTACATTTTGACATGTTTTGGAATCTATTTCTTCCAAAGCTCTCAACAAGTCAGTAAGCTGTCGGCTGTTCTCGGTAATGGCGTTGTAGGTCTGACAAAGTGTAGGCCTATAGTTGTTTATACCCCAGGAGGATTGGTATTAATTTTAATAGCCGGCGACAGAAATGCACGGTCTTACTGAGAAAGAGCCAGAAAGTGAGATGCACAGGGTTTGTAAGCGGTTCTTCTAGCATTCTACGATTCTTGTAAAAATAAAGACATTTTGTTGAACAGCACAAATAATGTAGGGTTAATTCATCAGGTTATCTCATGTGAAGTTTAGGCGGCTCGTGAAAAAGGAAAAACAATATTTCCTCACGTGCTAATAGTCTCACAACAGCCAACAATATTCTCTATGAATCAATTCGTGACTTCCTCGTAGCTGTAACGCATGCGAAAGGAAAGAGCCACGCAAATTTCAAAGCCTAGTGACGTACCGAGAGGACGTCATGATGTCATACTTTTCCCACAACTTTGTCCGAAGTCACCCCCGTGTCCGAAGTCACCCCATTTTACGGTACTCTGGCTTCCTCCACCCGTAAAACTGCCATGGTCATGATTAGCCATTGTGCATAAGTATGTGACCTTAAATACCAATAAATAAATAATTTCAATGACAATATAGGCCTAGTGGAGACAGGTTACAAATCGCGGTATAGCTTTCAGTTGGCAATATCAAACTCCCTGTCATTACATCCAATACCGAATACTGGTACGCATACCTGCATGTCGGAAATTGACTGCCATGAGTAGCCTGCCTTCTGATGAATATTAATTAACCCCCTGTTGATTTAAATAAAAAAAATCCTACCCATAAATCATTGCTGTATATTGATGGTCGCCATATTAAAAACAAAAAATGAAATATGAGCTCTTAATTATCAGTGTATAAAAATAGAGAAGGGGCCTCCACCGAGAATATTATAACAAACCCAACAAGGTAACAGGGTGTCCAAGTTTAAAACATTTATATAAATTGAAGATGTAAAATTTGCCAGCAGTGCCAGCGCCAGAAAAACTAAAATTAAGGGGGCTATCTAAGTAATGGACCTCTCATAAGACATTCCATATTGTTTATTTTGAAATTCTCACCTCTCATATTCCTTAAATTCAGATTAAATATACACAAATTATACATCAAAATGAAGGTTGAGATGTATAGAAAACGAAACACGTATGTAATCAACTCATCGAGTTGACAGCAGGCACCACTGGTTCCTGGAAGTCTGCTAGTGCTATCGTATTCACACCAGAACTGATCATAAAAATTAAAATAATGTTTCATGAGAACAACTTGTGGCCAAATGTGCTTCACATATCCAAGAAGACAGCTAGGCATTCAAAAGGTAACAGGTCGATCCGGTGTGCCACGTTATCCCCCCCCCCCCCCCAGGATATCTCCACCCCCCACCCTGGATATATCCCCCCTACCTTAAAAATAAAATACAAAAAGAACTGAACAATAAGATAAAGATAAGAACATTTCTTTATGGAGTTTTCATTGAAATTAACACAAAAAAGTGGTTCAACTCTTTAATATATACATGACCAGTGAATAGAAAATGGGCAATATCAGAAGCAACTATTTTACAAATATCAATACTCCAATAGGTTTTTTTTACACTGTGGGGCCAACCATAACAAAGTCCAAACAGTGGCTGCAAAAGGTTCTATGAATGTTTATTGGGTGTTTGACATGGGTGGGGGAAGATATCCAGGCCTGGTTATCTCCCCCCCCCCCCCCCCCCCACCCATGTCAAAAAATATAGAACAAATTAAAAACGGTTTCAACTTGGCTTATATCATTGAATAATGACCAGTGAATTGAAAATAGTCAATCTTAGAACCTTTCCAGGAATTTTGGGGACTTTTCCGAACACATGGATGGGGTTGGAATGGAGGAGATGTCAAACCTGCATATTCCGCCTCACCCATCAAAAAAACATAGCTACTATTTCAAAAATATCAATAGGTTTTTTTACACTGTGCGGCCAACCATAACAAAGTCCAAACATTGGCTGCAAAAGGTTCTATGAATGTCTATTGGGTGTTTGACTTGGGTGGGGTGGGGGGGAAGATATCCAGGCCTGGTTATCTCCCCCCACCCATGTCAAAAAATATAGAACAAATTAAAAACAGTTTCAACTTGGCTTATACCATTGAATAATGACCAGTGAATTGAAAATAGACAATCTTAGATCCTTTCCAGCAATTTTGAGGGCTTTTCCGAACACTTGGTTGGGGTGGGGGAGATGTCCAACCTGCATATCTTCCGCCTCACCCATCAAAAAAACATAGCTACTATTTCAAAAATATCAATATGTTTTTTACACTGTGGGGCCAACCATAACAAAGTCCAAACAATGGCTGCAAAAGGTTCTATGAATGTCAGTTGGGAGTTTGACATGGGTGAGATGATTTATTGTTACAGGTTTGGCACTGGATGGACCTGGAAGCAAGATATCCATGTTGGAATTGAAAAAAAAATTTGGACCAAAATGTTTTTCTCGCCATTTCATCATCAAATAATGTCAAATGAAAAAACATTTTTTGTCATGGGTTGGGGGAAGATATCCGAGGTGGGGGGAAGATAACCTAGGATACCCCCCTCCCCCCAGGGGGGGGGGGAGACATCCAGGGGGAAGATATCCTGCTACACCGGCCCCAAAGACGATCTGTCCCCAGACGATCCAACCTCAGCCGTTTCTACACCCAGAACGATCCTGCCCCAGTCGATCCGTCCCCATGTTCAATTCATTAGTTGTGCCATGTATTGCTTTGTGAGCCAGCACAAAATTCTATCATTCCTTACAGTAATGAACCTTTTTAGCTCACCTGAGCGAAGCTCAGCGGGAGCTTTACTGATCGTGATCCGTCCGTCGTCCGTCCGGCGTTAACTTTACATTATCGACTTCTCCTCCTAAATCACTAGCCCAATTTTATTCAAATGTTTGCTAAATATTTATTACCTAATGTCAATTCAGATTTGTTCAAATGAAGTTGCCCCTCCTCCTGGGTGGGGCCACGCCCCCAAGGGGCACCAAAATCTTTGAAAATCTTCTTCTCAAGAACCAGCAGTAGCAGACACTTGATATATGGTATGCAGCTTCCTTTTGAGGTGTAGACTCAGATTTGTTCAAGAGAAGTTCGAGGGATAATATTTGGCGTTGTTATGGGAGGGGCAAAATTTTGGCCCCGCCCTAAATTTCTATTTTCTGAACCGAGAGGCCGATTTGAACCAAATTTAATGTGAGGACTTATTGGGTCATAAGTACTTGATTTATGCCAAAAAAAATTTCCCGCAGCCCCGTGGGAACCTTACGAGCTGAAAATAGAAAAAATTTAAAACGCCTATATCTGCAAAACTGCACGGTACTGAGAATTTTTATTTGGTGTGAAGCTTCCTTAGGACCAACAGAAAGGATTGGTAAAAAAAAATTGCCATCGGTTTTATCATAGGTTACAGTTTCAGGACTTTGAAAAGTGCTGAGTCAGCACTTTTTAACACTGTAGGCAATGGGAAAAACATTTAAGTATCTTCTTTTTTAGATTCACCAGTCAGAATCCTTTCATATTTGGTATACAACATCAATAGGGTGGTCAGATTTAAGTTTGTTCAAATCGAGCCCCTGGGTTAATATTTGGGCTCCCTATGGGAGCCTGAATTTCAACTTAGTGCAATATGAGGTCTATTATTTAAAAATCTTCTTCTTCAGATCCGCCAGGCAGAATTCTTTCATATTTGGTATACAACATCAATAGGGGGGTCAGATTCAAGTTTGTTCAAATCAAGGCCCTGGGTTCATATTTGGTCTCCCTATGGGAGCCTGAATATTAACATAGTGCAATATGAGGATTATTCTTTAAAAATCTTCTTCTTCAAATTCAACAGGCAGAATTCTTTCATATTTGGTATACAACATCTCTAGGGGGGTCAGATTCAAGTTTGTTCAAATTGAGTCCTTGGGTTCATATTTGGGCTCCCTATGGGAGCCCGAATTTTAACTTAGTGCAATATGAGGTCTATTATTTAAAAATCTTCTTCTTCAGATCCACCAGGCAGAATTCTTCCATATTTGGTATTCAACATCAATAGGGAGGTCAGATTCAAGTTTGTTCCAATCGAGCCCCTGGGTTCATGTTTGGGCTCCCTATGTGAGCCCGAATTTTAACATAGTGCAATATGAGGATTATTCTTTAAAAATTTTCTTCTTCAGATCCACCGGGCAGAATTCTTTCATATTTGGTATACAACATCTCTAGGGAGGTCAGATTCAAATTTGTTCAAATCAAGCCCCTGGGTTCATATTTGGGCTCCCTGTGGGAGCCCGAATTTTAACTTAGTGCAATATGTGGAATTTTCTTTAAAAATCTTCTTCTTCAGATCCACCAGTCAGAATCCTTTCATATTTGGTATACAACATCTCTAGGGGGATCAGATTCTCGTTTGTTCACATCCAGTTCCTGGGTTAATATTTGGGCTCCCTATCTGAGCCCGAATTTTAACTTAGTGCAATATGTAGAATTTTCTTTAAAAATCTTCTTTTCCAGATCCACCAGTCAGAATCTTTTCGTATTTGGTATATAATATCTCTACGGGGATCAGATTCCAGTTTGTTCAAATCGAGTCCCTAGGTTAATATTTTGCCTCCCTATGGGAGCCCGAATTTTAACTTAGTGCAATATGTGGAATTTTCTTTAAAAATCTTCATCTTCAGATCCACCAGTCAGAATCTTTTCATATTTTGTATATAACATCTCTAGGGGGGTCAGATTCAAATTTGTTCAAATCAAGTCCCTGGATCAATATTTGGGCTCCCTATGGGAGTCTGAATTTTAACTTAGTGCAATATGTGGAATATGCTTTAAAAATCTTCTTCTTCAGACCCACCAGTCAGAATCATTTCATATTTGGTTTACAACATCTCTAGGGAGGTCAGATTGAAGTTTGTTTAATTCGAGTCCCTGGGTTCGTATTTGAGCCCGAATTTCAACTTAGTTCAATATGAGGTCTATTCTTTAAAAATCTTCTTCTTCACATCCACCAGTCAGAATTCTTCCATATTTGGACCACAACTTATCTAGGGGTACCATATTCAAGTTTGTTCAAATCGAGTCTCTGGGTTCATATTTGGGCTCCTTATGGGAGCCCGAATTTTAAGTTAGTGCAATATGAGGATTATTCTTTAAAAATCTTCTTCTTCAGATCCACCAGGCAGAATTCTTTCATATTTGGTATACAACATCTCTATGGGGGTCAGATTCACATTTGTTCAAATCGAGTCCCTGGGTTCATATTTGGGCTACCTATGGGAGCCTGAATTTTAACTTGGTGCAATATGAGGATTATTCTTTAAAAATCTTCTTCTTCAGATCCACCAGGCAAAATCCTTTCATATTTGGTATACTAGTACAACATCTCTAGGGGGTTCAGATTCAAATTTGTTCAAATTGTGTCCCTGGGTTCATATTTGGGCTCCCTATGGGAGCCCGAATTTTAACTGAGTGCAATATGGAGATTATTCTTTAAAAATCTTCTTCTTCGGATCAACCAGGTAGAATTCTTTCATATTTGGTATACAACATCTCTAGGGGGGTCAGATTCACGTTTGTTCAAATCGAGTCCCTGGGTTCATATTTGGTCTCCCTATGGGAGCCCGAATTTCAACTTAGTGCAATATTAGGTCTATTCTTTAAAAATCTTCTTCTTCATATCCACCAGTCAGAATTCTTCCATATGTGGTATACAACTTATCTAGGTGTACCAGATTTCTGTTTGTTCAAATCGAGTTTCTGGGTTTATATTTGGGCTCCCTGTGGAAGCCTGAATTTTAACTTAGTGCAATATGAGGATTATTCTTTACAAATCTTCTTCTTCAGATCCCCCAACCAGAATCATTTCATATTCAGTATATAACATCTTTAGGGAGCTCAGATTCAAGTTTGTTGAAATCGAGTCCTTGGGTTCATTTTGAGGCTCCCTATGGGAGCCCAAATTTTAACTTGGTGCAGTATGAGGATTATTCTTTAAAGATCTTCCTCTTCAGATCCCCCAGTCAGAATCATTTTATATTTGGCATACAACATCTCTAGGGAGGTCAGATTCAAGTTTGTTCAAATCGAATCCCTGGGTTAATATTTGGCCTCCCTATGGGAGCCCAAATTTTAACTTAGTGCAATATGTGGAATTTTCTTTAAAAATCTTCTTCTTCAGATCCACCAGTCAGAATCTTATCATATTTTGTATATAACATCTCTCTGGGGGGTCAGATTCAAATTTGTTCAAATCGAATCCCTGGGTCAATATTTGGGCTCCCTATGGGAGCCCGAATTTTAACTTAGTGCAATATGTGGAATATGCTTTAAAAATCTTCTTCTTCAGATCCGCCAGTCAGAATCATTTCATATTTGGTTTACAACATCTCTAGGGAGGTCAGATTCAAGTTTGTTCAAATCGAGTCCCTGGGTTCATAATTGAGCTCCCTGTGGGAGCCTGAATTTCAACTTAGTGCAATATCAGGTCTATTCCATAAAAATCTTATTCTTCAGATCCACCAGTCAGAATTCTTCCATATTTGGTATACAACTTATCTAGGGGCACCAGATTCAAGTTTGTTCAAATTGAATTCCTGGGTTCATATTTGGGCTTCCTATGGGAGCCCGAATTTTAACTTAGTGCAAGCAATATGAGGACTGTTCTTTAAAAATCTTCTCCTTTCCGATTCACCAGTCAGAATGATTCAGGTTTGGTATACAACATCTCTGGGGGAGGGGGGGGGGGGGGGGGTGTCAGGGGTCAGATTCAAGTTTGTTCAAATCGAGTCCCTTGTTTCATCAGTTATGGCTTTCAAACTGCAGTGGCGTAACAACGCTTGGAAATTTGGAAATGCTTATCTATAGCTGGGAGAATTGGATCTAGTTGGCAAGACCTATGCTATTATAATGATTATCTGACATGGACACCTGAATTTAATTTCATGATGTCATTCCTCTGGGTGTTGATGAACCATAACGAGCTGAATGTGATCCAAAATACTTCTTTGAACCACTTTGTCAGGTGAGCGATTTAAGGCCACGTGGGGCCTCTTGTTTATTAATTTTTAAATTGTGTTTAATCTTTTGAACTTTACTCTGCAAGTCTTAAATCATCAGGTAGATTTATAAGGTATTCCCTATACGAGTGTCATCACTCTTTACTGTTCAAACTATTCCTGTCTTTGACATTCTGTTATAATTATTTCTTATTTTTAATCACTCATATTTTTATACTGTACCAATGACCCAGACATAGCTGGTGTTAACTCTTAAAATATAGGGCCAAACACAAATTTTGCCCCCCAATCCCCAAAATTTGCATCTAAAACCAAAGAAAACATGTCCTGAATGGCCCTCCACACTTCACCTCTACTGCGCATGTGCAGTGTCAAGGACGTTCCGAAATTGGCGCCATTAATCATTCTAAGTTTGGCCCTTCATCAGTTAACATCTGACTGATCTTTGTGCTTGTAAATCTCAGTTTAAATGATGCGAGACGCATAAATATTAGTGAAATGGTGATTCTAAGGAGGATAGAGAAGGAGGAGAGGAAAAATGTGTGACAGAATATTATCAGGGCTGTAACTTAAAATTTTTTTAATGAAATTATGTTAAGTTACCTATTTTCGAGGCAGCAGCCATTTTGTTGTCATTCTGGTTATTTAGTTACACTGATTTTTCAGTGTTTTCCTCTCTCCCTTTCCTTTAAGTCCCCTCTTGCTATTCTCCCTTGCTTTTGGCATAGTTTCTGTAATTATTATTACTAAAATTTCTTGGGAGTTTTAGCTGAATAACAGAATGAATTCTGTTCTTTTCCCCATGTTTACGTCTTCTAGTGATGAACCGATATGGTAAACAAACCATCGGCCGATACCGATGTTAAAAAATTAATAATCGGCCGATACCGATGCCGATTCCGATGTTTTAAATTCCATGAAAATGTGTGATCGAACCCTGCAAAGTTGCAATTAGAATGTCAATGCGGGGTTGTGTTTCTTGGTTCTTGGTCAGCTCGCCACCAAATCAACTCCCCAGACAATTTATCCGATCGTTTTGTGCAGTCCGTTCCTCAGTGGGAAGAACGGAATCACCCGTGTCAGATGGACTCTCCCTGCATGGAATACTACATATTCTCCCAATAAGATTAAATCCTATATACATGTATTTAAAACTCATAGCAATCCTGTGGGAACTCGTACACAGATCGACAGACACTGTCCTGACTCTGGATAAATCCGACTTATTCCTTTCTTCTCATGCCAGTCATAAGCCCAATACTCAATATGTACGTTCAGAATAGATCTCTCCATTTGACCATTTTGAAAATCACATGATTCTGCCCTACCATGGAATGGGGCTGGACGTTTCGTACACTTGTAGGACGTTTCGTGCACAAGCTACGACGTTTCGTACACGGGGTTCTGACTTCCTTGAGCCAAGTAAAGATGACAACCCCGTATGTAAAAATAATTTAGACTGGATTATAATACCTTACAGTCTATTATTTCATATAAAAAATACTTAAAAACCCCCAAAAATTTGCCTGTGTACTAGTGATGATATATGTATGAAATGTCTTCTTTTGTATACGAAAGTCAGTATACGAAATGGGATCAGGGACAACCCGCCCCAGGGACAAACTGCCTGACGCCTATTTTTGGGGCGGGTTGTCCCGATTTTTTTCTGATTTTTGTAGAAAAAGTTTTTGGGGATACATGTAGTAATATATAAAAACAAATTTTTACTCACTTTTTTATCAAAAAATTATCCAATTTTATCGAAAATTATCCACAGTGATCCTATTAAAACATCCCAGAATGACTGAATTAAACTAATAATAGTTGTATACTGAATTTGTTGCATGTAGAGACAAGTCAGAAGTGGAGTGTTGTTTTAGTCATGTTGTTTCAGTCGGGTACCCTCTAAGGGGAATGATATTTGTTTGATGAGAAAAAATCAAATGAACAGACATGTCGTTTCAGCGTGATATGGATTCATCACAGCGTTGATCACTTTTCCTTTATCTAAAACTAATAAGACAATAAATGTGCCTTTTAAGCTGTCAACAATCATTGACTTAGATGAAGCCATGGACACGTCCGAGACAACAAACAGTCAAGCCACTGAAACATCCATTAATGAGACACCCACAGATACATTACCACAGATACCTCTGATAATAATAATTCATTCGGAATTATTCCTGATATTACTTTTAATATCATCATAATTAAGTTCAATAAACAAATCTATTGTCCGCAAATTAATAATGATCATATTATAAGTAATAACAGCTGAATAGTTCATTTGTTATTACTTATAATCTAATCATAGTCCAATACCATAGTCAAATAGCTAATAACTGTGGCGCATGAAAAACTTGGGGCGAGTTGTCCCAGGGCGGGTTGTCCCACCCAGTTTCGGCCTTCGGGGGGGAGGGGGGGGGGGTCGTGACGTTTTGGCCTTGAGAGTTGAGACGTTTCAGCCTGGGTTTCGGCCCCATAATTATATAAAAGGCCGAAACGTCCCACATTGGGAGGCTGAAACGTCTTACTTTTTAAGTTTTTACCAAGTCATTTCGGCCCCAATAAATAAATATTTGCGTAAGACGCAAATTCACGCAATAAATATTTTCAAATATAATTCAACATTTACACCTCTGGAGTTTTTTTTCACAGCTCAGTACATAATTAAACACAATGACAAGCTGTCAGCTGTCACCCATATAGATGATTCTTGAGTTTGGTTTTCACAACTCAGTTTGTTTTGAAAAACAACAAACCATCATATGTCAAACTTGAAAAACGACTGAAGGAAGCTTGGGGTAAATGGGAGCATACACCCCCCCCCCCCCACCACCCGACACTCTCTTAAATGAATTTCTCATAACCTTGTTGTTTGGCAGTGACTAAAATAAGCTACAATTATTCGATTTTTACTGATTTCATTTAATTTAATAAATTGCCAGATTATGCCCAGATAAGTCCATACCATTGTTATTTATATTTGTCTCAAGTAATTTTGCGTAATTATTCATTGAAGTGGCTCCATTCAGCTTTTTCCACGAATAAACGAAAAATTATTTCATTTTTTACGAGATTTTGTTTAATTTAATATATTGCTAGATAAGTCTAAATTTGTCGCGTAAATATTCATTGAAAGGCTTCAATGAATCAACGCAAAATTATTTCAGTTCTATCAGATTTTATATAATTTAATGCACTGCTAGATAAGACTAACCCTAATTTTTATATATATCTGTCACAAATAATTTCGTGTTTATTCAGTGAAAAAGCTCCACTGCAGCGTTTTCAACGAATAAACGCATATTATTACACTTTTTCAGATTTAATATTATTTATGTCGTATAAACCCATCTTCTTTCGAATTAGTGAAATAAAATTCAGGCAGAAAATCAGTATACACACATTGTCAGAGCATTCTTCGACTGAATCTATTTTATTTACGTTGTCCCTCCACCCTCTTTCTTCGAGGCCGAAACGTCCCAGGCCGAAACGTAACGTCCCAGGGCCGAAACGTCTCAAGGCCGAAATGTCCCGATCCCGTTTCGGGTGGGTTGTGCCGTTCCCTACGAAATGCCTGTGAACGAAACGACACTAATCCTCCATGGAATGCGCACGGTGTATTGTTTTCAAAGAAGCTGCCTTGTATAGTTTACTTCACTTGCCTCCCACCAGATTTTTTTTCGTAATAAAGTACTTATGAATAAATGAAAAATGAAACCGGCACCGACAGTCTGACACGATTTGTTTTAATAAGAATTGTGCGATTTCCAAAATGGAGTAATATAGGAAGGCTAAATTTTAAACAATGATGACTGATGTCACAACTTAAGAAACTGGGCCGAGATTTCCAGGTAATAAGAATCATACATAACTGTGTGACAAACTGAACTTGCGGTTTAGCTTTAAATTATTCATAGAATATTAAAATGCACAAAATTTTAGAATCAGTAGTGTTGACACGTTCCCCAGAAGTTTCAGGTGTAAACACTCTTTTCGACGATATGGCCGTGAGTAAAAAAAACCAGACCGTTTATTTTTACCTTGTAACAATCGGCGCACCCCTATCGGCAAATGATGCCCTTTTTGCCGATGCCGATGATTCACCGATTACCCCATTATCGGCCGATGCCGATGGCCGATGCCGATAATAGGTTCATCACTAACGTCTTCACCTACGGGTGGTTAGGCGTTGTGTTCTGCATCTACCATCTGATGTTCTGCAGTTTCTTCCCTGGAAGTCTCTGTTTTGCATCAGATAGTGTATTTTTGGTAACTGATTCCGGGCCTGGGTGCCTGGAGTCTTATTTTAGTGTTTTTACACTCATTGTTTACATTTACAACAGCCCTCTGTGTGAGGGGGGGATTTCTTGAAAATAATATCTTGATGTTATTTTAATCTTAACTAGATACATTATTATTGTTCGTAAGTGTTGAATAAATTGTTTAAAATATTTTTAAAATTTTTGTCCACACTTAGGCTTGGGATCCATTGGGGCTCAACGTTACTTTTCAGAAACTTGGGCTGTTCTGAAAAAATATTTTTTCAAAATATTTTGATTTCAATTATTTTTTCTATATTAATGGATCATATTATTATTATGTATTTTGATTGCCAGGGGTTGGTGCGAGTACCAGGACTTTGTTTTCTTTTCACATTGAAAGGATTTTGATCAATTGTAATAAGAGGAAGTCTTCCTCTGACTTTTATAATCATTCTATATGTGGTGAGTGTACTCGCATTAACTCCTGTTCTGTATCGTATGATTTCGATGACAACATGGGAAGCGTATGTCATGGTATGTTAGTGGGGAATTGGACATTCCGGTCCTTTCCCCGCAGGGTCACTCTACTTTATCAATTTCTTTTTCAGATGATCAAGATTAGGGTGATGTATCTGTGATGTCTTCCAACAGTGTGCCTCCGTCGTCACAATTAATGAAGGGCTAGCGGAAAAGTGCTCATGTAAATACGCCAATTGCCTAAGAGGACCCTAGTAGGTTCGACAGCCTTTGATGTCCGCTAGCTCGCCCGGTGTAGCGTCCATTCATCGAATGGTTCGGCAGCCGGGTTCGTCCGTTGCGGTCTAGAAGGAGTTTTGGGGTGATGCGAGCACTATAAATCAACCAAATGCACACCCAGTGACGGCGGATTAGAGGGAGAACGGAGGAAGCCTTTTAGTCCGGTTCATAGCTCGTTCTGGTCCATCCGGACGGCGAGCGAGAGAGGCCCCTCTCTCGTACAACAACATCTGGCCCCAGATGTTGTGGTACAAAATGTTTCGCATTCGGAGCATACGTCCGTCGTTCGGGACGCTCCGACATATAGTCAGTCCGGAGAGACTGTCAATAAGGCTTCCTCATTCTCATGGTAGCGCACACGACCGCTCTTGGCTACGTGACCTCGGATATCCAGTCAGCTTCGCCAGTCAGAGAATCATCGGCGACCAGGTCACACCATCCGGTAGCCAGGGACACGAGGCCTGCAGACTCCGGACGTTCGCATAGGAAAGTGTGCGGGAGTCAACGTACACGGAGCTTCCGGCGGCAATGCATCGTAAGACCGCTACTGCATAGGCCTCGGGGACGGATGTGCTTTCCTAAATAGCACAGCTTATCGCAGCATCCCAGCATCAACTGAATCTGTCGCATATGTTTATCCGACGATGCTGGGTCGGGACGCTCTGCAGAAGCGGGTACGGACGGCCGAAAATTTCATCCGGTCCGACGGGATACCGAAAGGGATTCGGAGGATTTCGAGCTTTCCCTTTCGGAACAACATATGCTGTTGTGTATGTCATCTGACTTGATCTTCTACAGGTTCTTTCGTCGGACCAGAATGCTGCGATGCCAGATAAGAAACTGATAGCGTCGGTGGACTTAGAAATTTTTGGTTCGGTTCAGGGACATCGTCCCTCAGTTCCGACATAGTCCAATAATGTCACACAAACTTTCGAATTATTGAACGACGCTATATATGTTATTATTATATGCTTGCTATTACCAAGCATTTCTGGTTTCTTGTTAGCAAAGTTACGGAGATGTCTTTCAAAAGTGTGCCTCTGTCGTCATAGTTAATGAAGAGCTAGCGGCAATAAGTGCTCATGGAATATGTCTATCGCCTAAGAGGTCCCTTGTAGGATCGACGGAGTGACATTCGCTAGCTCACCCGGTGTAGCTTACATTCATCGAATGGTTTGGCTGCCGGGTTCGTCCGTTGCAGTCTAGGAAGGAGATTTGGGTGATGCGAGCACTATAATTACTTTAGTACTCACCCAGTGGTTCGGTGCGGTCCGCGGTTGCATCAGGTACGGACGACCGAACGCTTTATAGGGTCCGACAGGATGGCAAAAGGGATTCGAAAGATTTCGAGTTTTCCCTTTCGTAGCATCGGAAGCTGCCATTCATATCTTCCGGCATTATCTTCCAGTGATTGTTATTTCGGACTACATTGCTGCGATGTTGGATAAGAGACTTATAGCGTCATTGGACACGGAATTTTGGATCGGTTCAGGGACATTGTCCCTGACTTACCGACACAGTCCAATAATGTCATTAGAACATGTGTATTATTTATCGACACTATATATACATATAAGCCTGCTACCAAGTATGATAGTTTAGTTTCTTGCCCGCAATGCTCCTTTCTGCCTTTTTATCATTTATACGAATAATTTATTTTGGCAGAACAGGGCATACCGAGAGTTCATATGCGTCTAGGCGGCGTGGTTAAAGACTGGAAATATTCTTTTTGGCCGTCTATGTCTTTTCCAACCACAATGTTGGAAACGACAATGATGTCTAATAGACTTAACTTAGATGCTTTATCATACGTTATCCACCTTACTGAGGCGTTATCATTACGTCTTCAAGAGAAAGAATTACGGGATATTATCCTCAATGTGATTTCTTTTGAGGGCAGTAGTTTGTTCACGTATAACTCCGCCCTTCAGTGGCTGATTGGAGTTGGTTAGACGTGACGCAGCCCTAGCTACATCCACGCGCGTGGATAGTAAGGTGAAGAACTCTCTCAGCATGATAGTTTAGTTTCTTGTCCGCAATGCTCATTTCTGCCTTTTTATCATTTATACGAATAATTTATTTTGGCAGAACAGGGCATACCGAGAGTTCATATGCGTCTAGACGGCGTGGTTAAAGACTGGAAATATTCTTTTTCGCCGTCTATGTCTTTTCCAACCACAATGTTGGAAACGACAATGATGTCTAGTAGACTTAACTTAGACGCTTTATCATACGTAATCCACCTTACTGAGGCGTTATCATTACATCTTCAAGAAAAGAATTACGGGATATTATCCTCAATGTGATTTCTTTTGAGGGCAGTAGTTTGTTCACGTATAACTCCGCCCTTCAGTGGCTGATTGGAGTTGGTTAGACGTGACGCAGCCCTAGCTACATCCACGCGCGTGGATAGTAAGGTGAAGAACTCTCTCAGAGTCGCTTCGTTCTCGGAGAAGCTTCTCTTCGACGGCAACTTTTCAGCAATCCATGAATTGCTCGATTTACACGTTCTCTTGTCTATCTA
The DNA here is from genome assembly GCA_031216915.1 of Pictodentalium vernedei. Lineage (NCBI taxonomy): Eukaryota > Metazoa > Mollusca > Scaphopoda > Dentaliida > Dentaliidae > Pictodentalium > Pictodentalium vernedei. The sequence goes on from CM062294.1 coordinate 579,362,008, forward strand.
GTGTTGCAAGAGATTCAGACTGGGGCAAACATTCGGTGGTTGACTCAGAGAGTGCCACTGCAGTTGCCGGATCCGAGTTTTATAATTATGACGGTTGCCAGTCAAACAGGTTGGGATATAATATTGATCCCAACGGATTCGAAATCCCCAGAATTTGCATCTAAAACCGAAAAAATCATGTCCTAAAAGGTCCTCCATACTTTCCCTCCACTGCGCATGCGCAGTGTCAAGGAGGTCTCGAAATTGGCGCCAATTATCATTCTTTGTTTGGCCCTTCATCAGTTCACATCTGACTGATATTTGTGCTTGTAAATCTCAGTTTAAATGATGCCAGACACATAAATATTAGAGAAATGGTGGATCTAAAGAGGAATTAGAAGGAGGAGAGGAAAAATGAGTGGCAGGAAATAATCAGGGCTGTAACTTAAATTTTTTTTACGAAATTATGTTATGTTGCCTAATTTCGAGGCATGGGCTGTTGTTGTCATTCTTGCTATAAAGTTACACTGCTTGTTCAGTGTTTCCTCTCTCCCTTTCCTTTAAGTCCCCCCTTGCTATTCTCCCATGCTTTTGACATATTTTCTGTAATATTATTACTAAAATTTCTTGGGAGTTTTAGCTGGATGACAGAATGAATTCTGTTCTTTTCCCCATGTTTTCGTCCTCACCCATGGGTGTTTAGGCGTAGTGTTCTGCATCTACCATCTGATGTTGTGCAGTTTCTTCCCTGGAAGTCTCTGTTTTGCATCAGATAGTGTGTTATTGGTAACTGATTTCGGGCCATGGTTATCAGTGCCTGGAGTCATGTTTCTGGTGTTTATACACTTCTTGTTTACATTGACAACGGTTCTGTTGAGAGGGATTTTCTTGTCTTTGTATTAGCTTAATCATTACAAGATACATTATTATTATACGTAAGTGTTGCATTAATTTTTTTGTAATATTTTAAAAATTTTTGTCCACACTTAGCCTTTTTGGGATCCATTGGGGCTCAATGTTACTTTCAGAAACTTGGGCTTTTCTGAAAAAAATATTTTTTCAAAAAATTTTTTTGATTTCAATTATTTTTTCTATATTAATGGATCATGTTATTATGTATCTTTGTTTTCAGGGGTTGGTGCGAGTACAAGGACTTTTTGTGTTCTTTTCACAATGAAAGGATATTGTTCAAATTGTAATAAGAGGAAATCTTCCTCTGACTTTCATAATCATTGTATTAATTGTAGTCAGTGTACTCGCACTAACTCCTGTTCAGTATGTGTCAATTGGGATGACAAACATTGGAAACGTGTGTCACGGTATGTTGTTAGCGGGGAAAAGGCCATGCCGGTCCTTTCTCCGCAGGGTCACTCTAGTTTATCAATCTCTATTTCAGAGGAACAAGAACAGGGTGATGTTTCCGTGATGTCTTCCAAAAGTGTGCCTCCGTCGTCGCAGTTAAATGAAGATCTAGCGGCAAAAGTGCTCATGGAAATACGTCAATTGCCTAAGAGGTCTCTAGTAGGATCGACGGCATTGGCGTCCGCTAGCTCGCCCAGTGAGCGACCATTCATCGAATGGCTCGGCAGCCGGGTTCGTCCGTTGCGGTCCAGGAAGGAGATTTGGGTGATGTGAGCACTATAACAAGACAAAGTGCACTCCCAGTGACGACGGATCAGAGGAGAGAACGGAGGAAGCCTATTAGTCCGGTTCCTAGCTCGTCCAGGTCCATCCGGGCTGCGAGCGAGAGAGGTTCCTCTCTCGTACAACAACATCTGGGACCAGATGTTGTGGTACAAAACGTTTCGCATTCGGAGCATACGTCCGCCGCTCGGGACGCTCCGTTATATAGACAGTCCGGAGAGACTGTCGATAAGGCTTCCTCATCCTCACGGCAGCGCACACGACCGCACCTTGGCTACGTGACCACGGATATCCAGCCAGCTTCGCCGATCAGGGATTCCACAGCGACCAGGTCACGCCATCCGGTAGCCAGGGACACGAGGCCTGTAGACTCCGGACGTTCGCATAAAAGAAGTATGCAGGAGTCAACGTACACGGAGCTTCCAACGGCAAAGCAACGTAAGACCACTACTCCACAGGCCTCAGTGACGGACGTGCTATCCCAAATAGAACAACTTATCGCAGCATCCCAGCAAACGACAGAATCTCTGTCGGATCAGGAATTATCCGACGACGCTGGGTCGGTACGCTCCGCCGAAGCATCGGGTACGGACGACCAAGAACTTCGTAGGGTCCGACAGGATGGCGAAAGGGAGTCGGAGGATTTGGAGCTTTCCCTTTTGGAACAACATAAAGCTGCCGTAGATTTTATCCGGCATTACCTTCCAGAGGTTGTTCCGTCAGACCAGAATGATGCGATGCCGGATAAGAGACTGATAGCGTCATTGGACACAGAATTTTGTGATCGATGTCGTCGGTTCAGGGACATCGTCCCTGAGTTTCCGACACAGTCCAATAAGGTCACAAGAACATTTGAATTATTGAACGACGCTATTTATAAGCTTGCTACCAAAATGGGCAAGTCTGGTTTCTTATCCGCAAATGCCCTAAATCTGCCTTTCATCAATTCAAGGAATAAATTCGAAACGGAAGGACAGGGCATACCGAGAGTTCCTCTGCATCTAGACGACGAGGCTGAAGACTTGGAATTGTCTACACCGTCGTCTATGTCAATTCCAACCACAACGTTGGAAACGACAATAATGTCTAACAGAGTTAACTTAGATGCCTTATCATACGCAGATCACCTTACTAAGGCGTTATCATTACGTCTTCAAGGGAAAGAATTCCAGGATATACAATCCTCATTAAGACTTCTTTCAAGGGCAGTAGCTTATTCCACATATAACTCTGCCCTTTCAGTGGCAAACATGGAGTTGGTTAGACATGACGCAGCCCTAGCTACATCCACGCGCGTGGATGGTAAGGTGAAGAACTCTCTCAGAGTCGCTTCGGTCTCCGGAGAGCTTCTCTTCGTCGGCAAGCTTTCAGCAATCGATGATAAGATAACTAAGAAAGCTTCGGATTCTCTGCTTTTCAAATCTGCTTCCAAAAAGCCGGATACAGCAGAAAAGAGTAAGACAGGCACTTCTGGGACAAGTACGCCCAAGAGAAGTTCCTATAGAGGTTCCTGTGCGTCCTCTAGGTCTTATTCAAGAGACCGTCAAGGCAGCGACTCTCATGCGGGACGTTCTTCTGGCCAAGATTACCGGTCAGACGTCCCTAGGTCAACGGGGCGAGGTTCGGGTCGTAGAGGACGTAGTTTCTCCTTCCGCAAGCCTCGCAGGTCCAGGAGGTGATGGTTTGAACCTCTATCGTGTTCCAGTAGGCGGAAGATTATCGAGTTTTATAAACAAGTGGGCGTCAATTACGGACGACCCCTGGGTTCGAGGGGTGATTTCGGAAGGACTAAGAATATCCTTCAAACGAAAACCTCCATTAACTCGAAGTCCAAAATGGACTCAGCTTCCGTCGAATCCGCAGAAAAGAGACGCTCTTTTATCAGAAGTACAGTTTCTTCTGAAGAAGAACGCGGTAGAGGTCGTAGAAGACCAGGAATCACCGGGTTTCTACAGCCATCTGTTTCTGGTTCCGAAACCAGACGGCTCGTTCCGTCCAGTCATAGATCTGAGCTGGATAAACAAGCTGATCGTCGCTCCGAAGTTCTATATGGAGACAATTCGATCAGTCAGAGCGAGTATTCGGGTGAACGACTATGCTACAAGCATAGATCTCAAGGATGCGTACTTTCACGTCATGGTACATACGACATTCAGAAAGTATCTACGCTTCGCAGTCCTAGGAGTTGTATATCAGTTCCGAGCGATGTGCTTCAGTTTGAACCTAGCGCCCTGGGCTTTCACTCGAATAATGAACTCGGTAATGATATATTTCCGAGCTCATTCGTCTGCGGTAACGTCGGCCTACCTGGACGACATTCTTCAGAGGTACGGCAACGAGTTAACACCTCAGAACGATGTGCAGAATCTGCTTCTATTACTCCGACATCTCGGTTTTATAATAAACGAGGAGAAGTCGGATCTGGTGCCGTCCAAGTCATTCACTCATCTGGGAATGAGCTTCGAGACGCACAACAATCTCGTTCGTCTGCCATTAACCAGAGCGAAATTAATCAGTTGTTACGCTCGCTATTGTCTTCACTCAGACAAAGTCACAGCAAGAGAGTTCATGAGACTGATAGGTCTGTGCGGAGCCGCTGCGGATCTCATTCCGATTGTGCGGTTACGCACTCGTCCTCTCCAAATTTTCTTGACTCAGAATTGGAGTGTAAAGATTCATTCGCTCGATATAGACGTTCTCTTGTCAAATCAAGTGAAACAAGAGATTCAGACTTGGGCAAACATTCAGTGGTTGACTCAAGGAGTCCCACTGCAGTTGCCGGATCCGAGTTTTACGATTATGACGGATGCCAGTCAAACAGGTTGGGGTGCAACATTGATCCCAACAGATTCGAAGTGCCAGGGTCTTTGGGATCCGCAGTTCCTAGGCAAGCACATAAACATCAAGGAAATGATGTCAATTTGGCTTGCACTACGTCATTGGATGAACATTATTCAGAAAGCACATGTCCAAATCCTGTCCGACAATACGACAGTAGTAGCGTATATTCGGAACCAGGGAGGCACTCATTCCGTTCCGTTATTCAATTTAACGGAAAGAATCCTTCTGTTTGTTCTAGAACACCAAGTTCTACTTTCGGTCCGTCATATTTCGGGTCGTCTGATTGTATTAGCAGACTTCCTTTCACGGAAGGGTCGCTTGTTGCCGTCAGAATGGACTCTCAACAAACAGGTATTCAATCAGATTTGCTACCAATGGGAGCGGCCAATGATAGACTTATTTGCGACACAACTCAACAATCAGTTGCAGACGTATGTGTCTCCATGTCCGGATCCCTGAGCATATGCAGTGTCTCCATGTCCGGATCCCCGAGCATATGCAGTAGACGCTCTATCGATCTCGTGGGACGGAATGATAGGGTATGCGTATCCTCCAGCGCCGTTGATTCAGCAGATATTGCTGAAGATAAAACAATCTCATTGCAAAATTCTATTGGTAGCATCTCTGTCTCCACAGAGACCGTGGATAAATCTACTCAGGTGTCTGCTGTGGGACTTACTGCGAAAACTTCCTCCACGAGAGGATCTTCTTTCGCAGGGGAAATCGCGTCAACTACATCACAACCCGCAAGGTCACAACCTTCACGTATTTTCGTTGTGCGGTCCTTCTTGCACGGCAAGCATTTTACAGGATGAGCAGTGGACACGATTTCTAACTGTAGGAGGACCTCCTCTTCGCTAAACTATGCGGCTAAGTGGAAGGTCTTTCGTCGTTGGTATAGGGATCATTCTGTTGATATTTTTGATCCCTCCATACCAGACATTGCAAACTTTCTAGTATACTTCTTTGACGAGATCAAACTGCAGCCTGTTACTATTAAAGGTTATAGGTCTATGTTATCTGATACCTATGCACACCATGATAGTTTACAAATTGGATCTAATGTCTCTTTATCTAAATTAGTTAGAAACTTCTCGATAAATAGACCTAGAACCCTTAGATTAATTCCTAAATGGAATTTAGCTTGGGTTCTTCTTAAATTAAAAGAAAAGCCATTTGAGCCTCTTGAGACAGTAGATTTCAAATTCTTGTCTTATAAGACAGCTTTTCTCTTAGCTTTCTCTTCTGCTAGAAGAGTCAGTGAGCTTCATGCACTATCTGTGGACGATTCTCACTATCGTAGTGTCGGGAACACTATTACCTTTACTACTAATGTTGGATTTTTGGCTAAGAATCAGGCTCCTAATAAATATCCGGAACCTATTGTTATTAAGGCCCTTCCATCATCAGATGGGCATAGGCCTTTACTCTGTCTGGTTAGAGCTTTACGTATTTATAAACAAAGATCTCAGTTTATCAGAAAGGGACGAAAACGCTTCTTTCTGTCTCTGATGCCTAATAGAAAGGACATTACGGTCCATTCTATTGCTAGATGGATTCAATTATCGTGTTCCAGTAGGCGGAAGATTATCGAGTTTTATAAACAAGTGGGCGTCAATTACAGACGACCCCTGGGTTTGAGGGGTGATTTCGGAAGGACTAAGAATATCCTTCAAACGAAAACCTCCATTAACTCGAAGTCCAAAATGGACTCCGCTTCCGTCGAATCCGCAGAAAAGAGACGCTCTTTTATCAGAAGTACAGTTTCTTCTGAAGAAGAACGCGGTAGAGGTCGTAGAAGACCAGGAATCACCGGGTTTCTACAGCCATCTGTTTCTGGTTCCGAAACCAGACGGCTCGTTCCGTCCAGTCATAGATCTGAGCTGGATAAACAAGCTGATCGTCGCTCCGAAGTTCTATATGGAGACAATTCGATCAGTCAGAGCGAGTATTCGGGTGAACGACTATGCTACAAGCATAGATCTCAAGGATGCATACTTTCACGTCATGGTACATACGACATTCAGAAAGTATCTACGCTTCGCAGTCCTAGGAGTTGTATATCAGTTCCGAGCGATGTGCTTCAGTTTGAACCTAGCGCCCTGGGCTTTCACTCGAATAATGAACTCGGTAATGATATATTTCCGAGCTAGATAATCTATCTTCAACTCAGCAGTCTGTGCTTAAGATTTCGGCTCATGAAGTAAGAGCTCTTTCTACATCTTGGGCTTACGCAAATAGTGTTGCTATTACAGATTTAATGAAGGCTGCATATTGGTCTCAGCCATCCACATTCACGAATTTTTATCTCAGAAATATTGAGTCCATTTCTGGAGACCTGCATTGTTTAGGTCTGTTATCTGTTGCTCAGAATGTCGTCCACTAAACAGTTGCAACTATAGTTATGCAGGCTTTCTGTTCCGGCAGTGACTCCGTCCTGCTGCCCTCTTCGCTCTGGGCTATTTGACCCAGGGCAAGGGGAAGGGGTGGGGGAGGGTGTTCCCTTAGGTCACCTGCTTTATAGTGAAAAGCAAGGGGATACCTTCTCCGGAGTCAGTAATTCTGAGTCGTTACCGGGATGGTTTTAAAGTGTAAAGTTAATGTTTAAAATTCATTCATGTCATATTTTTAAAGTGTAGCTCGGTGTGAAGCATTTGTATATGTCACGTGTCAAACGGGCGTTAATATACAATCCTCGGACACTTTTAAAGAGTATAAAGAGTCTCAATTCTCTGGACTGGCTTTATTTATTGGCTTACTTTAAAAATAATTAGTATAAAGGGTTATACTGGATGTTAATAGAGAACATGAATGTTATTATGCTCAATTATGGAGGGTGTTGTGTCTTTCTAATTTATCATAAATAAGAAAGATACATGTAAAGCCTAATACTCCTTTTCTCCTCGAGGGGATGACTCTATTATATATAGTTGAGCTTATTGGATTTTCCTCTATGTCCTAGGCCCTCCAGCCTTTTTACTATTCAGCTATGTCTGGGTCATTGGTACAGTATAAAAATGTTAAAAAATTTATAGTAATTTATATATTTTTTATACTTAACAATGACCCAGACGGGGATGGCCCTCCCAGGAGTTGGGAACTCATACCTCCCCGCTGAGTACATAGCACTGACCAGGCACTGCTTGTAAGAATGATAATTGGCGCCAATTTCGAGACCTCCTTGACACTGCGCATGCGCAGTGGAGGGAAAGTATGGAGGACCTTTTAGGACATGATTTTTTCGGTTTTAGATGCAAATTTGGGGGATTGGGGGGCAAAATTTGTGTTTGGCCCTAGATTTTTAAGAGTTAGCACCAGCTATGTCTGGGTCAATGGTAAGTATAAAAAATATATAAATTACTATAAATTTTTCAACTTTAGTGTATAATTGGTGTGTATTTAATTTGAATTTAAGGAATATCAGAGGTGAGAATTTCAAAATAAACAAAATTCCATTACTTATATAGCCCCTTAACGGAGGGCAGCAATGTCGAGGCATGGAAATCGTTCAAACTGGGCTTTGAAATTTACCTCACAGTGGCTAGAGCAGACGGTAAGGAAGATAAAATTAAAAAGGCACTTCTTCTTCATTTGATAGGGGAAGATGGCAGAAAGATTTAAAATAACTTTTCAAATGTTGACCAAGCAACTTACACTGATCTTTTCAATAACATGTTTAATGACTATTTTGTTGGTAAAGGTAATTGCACTTTTGAGCACCATCTATTCAGATCGATAAAACAGAGTGACAAGCTTTTCCATACTTTTTATACAACCGTCATTTTTTGACGGGCGTATTATGTTATGGCTTTGTCCATCTGTCTGTCTGTCTCTGTCTGTCTGTCTGTCTGTCTGTAAACAACTTTTGTGTCGCCTACTCCTCCAAAAGTTTACATGCTATATTGTTCAAACTTTGCACACCTGTTGATCACCAATTGCCGTTGTGCATGTGACAAGAGCAGGTAACTCGGCTTTGTATTTCCAGAGTTATGCCTCCTTTTAGTACTTGAAACATTACACTATTGTGTTGCCTTCTCCTTCAACATTTTACTTGCTTTATTGTTCAAACTTTGCAACCATGTTGATCATCAATTGTCGTTGTGCTTGTGACAGGAGCAGATAACCCCATTTGGTTTTTAAACGAAGAGAATACTCGCCGTTTATAGCTGTTATCATCCTCAAAATGTTCTTTTCCTTGGTGCCACCTATCGTCAATCGTTATCAGTGAAGTAAAAAATTGAAGTTAACCTGTCAATGAATGGATGCTACTATTGTAAATGGCGAGGAGAATCTTCTACAGCAGCCTTCTAGCCCTTTAGAAGTTATCTTATGAATAAAATGGATGCTACCATTTTTTAGCTCACCTGACTGAAAGTCAGGGTGAGCTATTCTGATCACTTTTCGTCCGTCGTCCATCGTGAAGGTGGTGTTTGGGCCTTTTTCACCCAAACCACTGGCTGCATATTAATGAAATTTCATGTGAGTAAGGGTTATATAAGGGCATTTTGATGTTTTGTCAAATTAGGCTTCGGCTCATATTAAGCAGAGGGATGGGGCAAAAATGCTCCAATTCTTAAAAAATCTTCTTCTCAAGAACCAGCAATAGCAGAGACTTGATATTTGGTATGCAGCTTCCTTTTGAGGTGTAGACTCAAGTTTGTTCAAGAGAAGTTCGAGGGGCTATATTTGACGATGTTAAAGGAGGGACAAAAATTTTGGCCCCGCTCCAAATTTCTATTTTCCAAACCGCGAGGCCGATTTGAACCAAATTTTACTTGAGTGCTTATTGGGTCATAAGTACCTAATTTATGCAGAAATTTTTTTTCCCTGTAGGAAACACAGGAGCTAAAAGTAAAAAAAAAATTAAAATGCCCATATCTCCAGAACTGCACGGCAGTGAGAATTTTTATTTAGAGTGAAGCTTCCTTGGGACCAACAGAAAGGATTGGTAAAAAAAAAATTGCCATCGGTTTTATCATATGGTACAGTTTCGGGACTTTGAAAAAGTGCTGAGTCAGCACTTTTTAACACTGTAGGCAATGGGAAAAACATTAAAAAATCTTCTCCAGATCCAACAGGCAGAATCTTTTGATATTTGGTTTGCAACATTGTGGGGTGGATCTGATTCAAGTTTGTTCAAATCGGCCCCCTGGATTCATATTTGGGCTCACTATAGAAGCCTGAATTCAAACTAAGTGCATTTGAGGCAAATTTCTTAAAAAATCTTCTTCTCCAGATCCAGCAGGCAGAATCTTTTGATATTTGGTATGCAACATTGTGGGTGGATCTGATTCAACTTTGTTCAAATCGGCCCTCTGTGTTCATATTTGGGCTCACTATAGAAGCTCGAATTGGAACTTAGTGCATTTCAGGCAAATTTCTTTAAAAATCTTCTTCTCCAAATCCAGCAGGCAGAATCTTTTGATATTTGGTATGCAACATTGTGGGGTGGATCTGATTTAACTTTGTTCAAATCGCCCTCCTGGGTTCATATTTGGGCTCACTATAGAAGCTCAAATTGGAACTTGGTGCATTTCAGGCAAATTTCTTTAAAAATCTTCTTCTCCAGATCCAGCAGGCAGAATCTTTTGATATTTGGTATGCAAAATTGTGGGGTGGATCTGATTCAAGTTTGTTCAAATCGGCCCCCTGGATTCATATTTGGCCCACTATAGAAGCCCAAATTCGAACTTAGTGCATTTCAGGCAAATTTCTTAAATCCAGCAGGCAGAATCTTTTGATATTTGGTATGCAACATTGTGGGGTGGATCTGATTCAAGTTTGTTCAAATTGGCCCCCTGGGTTCATATTTGAGCTCAGTATACGAGCCCAAATTTGAACTTAGTGCATTTCAGTCAAATTTCTTTGAAAATCTTCTTCTCAAGATACAGCAGGCAGAATCTTTTGATATTGGGTATGCACCATGCTAGGGGGGTGAGATTCAGTTTTGTTCAAGCCAACTCCCTGGGTTCATATTTGGGCTCACTGTGGGAGCCTGAATTATAATTGAGTTCAAAATGAGGAATTTTCTTTAAAAATCTTCTTCTTCAGATCCAGCAGTCGGAATGTTTTGATATTTGATATGCAGCATCCTTAGGGAGGTGAAATTCAAGTTTGTTCAAGCCATGTCCCTAGGTCCATATTTGGGCTCACTGTGGGAGCTTGAATTGTAACTTAGTTCGAAATGAGGAATTTTCTTAAAAAATCATCTTCTTCAAATCCAGCAGTCGGAATGTTTTGATATGTGGTGTGTAGCATCCTTGGGGGGGGGGGGGGGGGGGGGATTCAAGTTTGTTAAAGCCAAATCCCTGGGTCCATATTTGGGCTCCCTATGGGAGCCTGAATTATAACATAGTCAGTATGATAAATTTTTCTTTAAAAATCTTTTTCTTCATATTCAGCAGGTGGAATGTTTTGATATTTGGCATGCAGCAACCTTAGGGGGGTGAGATTCAAGTTTGTTCAAGCCAAGTCCCTTGGTTCACATTTGGGTTCGCTGTGGGAGCCCGAATGACAACTTAGTTCAAAATTAGGAATTTTCTTTAAAAATCTTTTTCAGATCCAGCAGATGAATGCTTTTGATATTTTTTATGCAGTATCCTTAGGGGGTAAGATTCAAATTTGTTCAAGCCATGTCCCTAGGTCCATATTTGGGCTCATTGTGGGAGCTTGAATTGTAACTTAGTTCAAAATGAGGAATTTTCTTTAAAAATCTTCTTCTTCAGATCCAGCAGTCGGAATGTTTTGATATTTGATATGCAGCATCCTTAGGGAGGTGAGATTCAAGTTTGTTCAAGCCATGTCCCTAGGTCCATATTTGGGCTCACTGTGGGAGCTTGAATTGTAACTTAGTTCGAAATGAGGAATATTTTTATACTGTACCAATGACCCAGACTTAGCTGGTGCTAACTCTAACAAAACCAGGGCCAAACACAAATTTTGCCCCCCAATCCCCAAAATTTGCATCCAAAACAAAAAGAAATCATGTCCTAAAGGACCTCCATACTACGCCTCTACTGCGCATGCGCAGTGACGCAGACGTCCTGAAATTGGCGCCAATTATCATTCTCTGTTTGGCCCTTCATCAGTCAACATCTCACTGATCTTTGTGCTTGTAAATCTCAGTTTAAAGGATGCCAGACACGTAATTCTTGGAGAAAATGTGATTCTAAGGAGGATAGAAGGAGGAGAGGAAAAAGAAGTGACAAAAAATAATCAGGGCTGTACTTAAAATTTTTTGATGAAATTATGTTAAGTTGCCTATTTTCGAGGCATGGGCCTCTTGTTGTCATTCTTGCTAATTGTTGCACTGCTTATTCAGTGTTTCCTCTCCCCTAGCCTTCTAAAGTCCCCCCTTGCAATTCTCCCATGCTTTTGGCATATTTTTGAGAAATTTCATTTCTAAAATTTCCTGGGAGAGTTGCTTGGTTACAGAATGTTTTCTGTTATTTTCCCCATAGTTACGTTTTCACCCATGGGTGTATAACGTTTGTGTTCTGCATCTTCCATCTGATGTTCTACAGATTCTCCCCTGGGAGTCTCTGTTTTGCATCAGATAGAGTGTAATTGATGACTGATTCCGGGCCAGTTTTTTCAGTGCCTGGAGTCATGTTTTCTGGTGTTTTTACACTGTTTGTTTTCATTGGCAACAGCCTTTTTGAGGGGGGCTGTTTGCCTTTGCTGTAGTTTATCTCACTATAAGATACATTTATATTATCCGAAAGTGTCTCATTAATTATTTAATATAAATTTAAAATTTTTGACCACATTTTGCCATCGGATCCATCGGGGCTCAACGTTACTTTTCAGCAACTTGGGCTTCGCTGAAAAAATATTTTTTCAAAATTATTTTGTTTTGCAATTGTTTTTTCATTTATTAATGGATCATGTTATTATGTATCTTTGTGTCAGGGGTTTTTGCGAGTAACTAGGACTTATTGTTGTTCTTTCACAATGAAGGGACATTGTTCAAATTGTAATAGGAAGAAATCTTCCTCTGACTTTCATGATCATTGTATTAATTGTAGTCAGTGTTCTCGCATTAATCCCTGTCCTATATGTGAACATTGGGATGAGAAACATTGGAAACGTGTGTCACGATATGTTGTTTCTGGAGAAAGAGCGATTCCGGCTCTTTCTCCGCAAGGTCACTCTACTCTCTCAGTTTCTATTTCAGAGGAACCAGAACAGGGTGATGTTTCCATGTTATCTTCTTCAAGTGTGCGTCCGTCGTCACAAATGAATTCAGAGCTAGCGGCAAAAGTGCTCATGGAGATTAGACAAATGTCGTCCGCTAGCTCGCCCGGTGTAGCGTCCATTCACCGAATGGTTTGGCAGCCGGGTTCGTCCGATGCGGTCCAAGAGGAAATTTTGGGTGATGCGAGCACTATAAACATAATAGATGCACACCCAGTGACGGCGGATAGTAAGCGAGAACGGAGGAAGCCTTTGAGTCCGGTTCCTAGCTCGTCCAGGTCCAGCCAGGCCGCGAGCGAGAGAGGTCCCTCTCTCGTACAACAACATCTGGGACCAGATGTTGTGGTACAAAATGTGTCTTTAGCGGAGCATACGTCCGTCGCTCGGGACGCTCCGTTGTATAAGCAGTCCGCAGAGACTGTTAAGGCTTCCTCTTCTCGTCAGCGCACACGACCGCACCTTGGCTGCGTGACCGCCGATATTTTACCAGCTTCGCCGATCAAGGATTCTTCGGCGACCAGGTCACACCATCCGGCAGCCAGGGATTCGAGACCGATGGACTCCGGACGTTCGCATAGGAAAAGTATGCGGGAGCCATCTGATGCGGAGCTGCCCTCGGCGAAGCAGTGAAAGACTGCGCCTCCGCAGGTCTCGACGCCGGACATTCTTGTGCAGATAGCACAGCTTATCGCAGCATCCCAGCAACCGACAGAACGGTGTCGGATCGAGAATTATCCGACGGCGCTGGGTCGGTACGCTCCGCCGAACCATCGGGGGCGGACGACCGGGAACATCATGAGGTCCGACCGGATGGTGAAAGGGATACGGATGACTTGGAGCTATCCCTTTCGGAACAACATAAAGCTGCCGTGGACTTCATCCGGCACTTTCTCCCTCAAGTTGTTCCGTCGGGCCAGACTGCTGCGCTTCCGGACAAGAGAATTATAGCGTCATTGGACTCTGAATTTTTTGAGCGGTTCAGGGACATCGCACCCGAGTTTCCGTCGCAGTCCAATAATGTTGCAAGAACATTTGAATTATTGAACGACGCTATATTTAAACTTGCTTCCAGGACGGGGAAAGCAGGTTTCTTGTCCGCTAATACTCTCAACCTGCCTTTCATTAATGCAAGGAATAATTCGATACGGCAGGACAGGGTATACCGAGAGTTCCTCTGCGTATGGACGACGAGGCGGAAGACTTAGAGCTATCATTACCGTCGTCAGCTTCTATTCCAACCGCGGTGTTGGAAACAGCTATTGCGTCTAACAGAGCCAATTTAGATGCCTTATCTTACGCAGATCACCTTACTAAGGCGTTATCACTGCGCCTTCAGGGGAAAGAGTTTCAGGATATACAATCCTCTTTAAGACTTCTTTCAAGGGCAGTAGCTTATTCCACGTGTAACTCCGCCCTTTCAGTGGCAAATCTGGAGTTGGTTAGACGTGACGCAGCCCTCATCCACACTAGTGGATTCTAAGGTGAAGAACTCTCTTAGAGTCGCTTCGGTCTCAGGAGAACTTCTCTTTGACGGCAAGCTTTCCGCTATTTATGATAAAATTACAAAGAAAGCTAAGGATTCTCTGTTGTTCAAATCTGCTCCTAAGAAGTCGGATACAGCAGACACGAATAAGACAGGCACTTCTGGGTCTAATGCGCCCAAGAGAGGTTCCTATAGAGGTTCCGGTGCGTCCTCTTGGTCTTATTCGAGAGACCATCAGGATAGCGACTCTCGTTCGGGACGTCCTTCAGGCCGGGACAATCGGTCGGACGCCCCGAGGTCGACGGGGCGAGGTGCGGGTCGTGGAAGACGTGGTTTCTCCTACCGCAGGCCTCGCAGGTCCAGGAGGTGATGGCTTAAACCTCTATCGCGTTCCGGTTGGCGGAAGGTTGTCGAGCTTTTCACAAGAATGGGCGTCGATTACGGACGACCCTTGGGTGAGAGGAGTGACTTCGGAAGGTCTAAAGATATCCTTCAAACGAAAGCCTCCATTAACTCGAAGTCCAAAGTGGACTCATCTTCCGTCAAATCCGCAGAAAAGAGACGCTCTGTTATCAGAGGTGCAGTCTCTTTTAATGAAGAACGCGGTAGAGGTCGTAGAAAACCAGGAATCTCCGGGATTCTACAGCCATCTGTTTCTGGTTCCGAAACCAGACGGCTCGTTCCGTCCAGTCATAGATTTGAGCTGGATAAACAAGCTGATCGTCGCTCCGAAGTTTTATATGGAGACGATTCGATCGGTCAGAGCGAGTATTCGGGTGAACGATTATGCAACGAGCATAGATCTCAAAGATGCGTACTTTCACGTCATGGTACATCCGACATTCCGAAAGTATCTACGCTTCGCAGTCCTAGGAGTGGTGTATCAATTCCGGGCGATGTGCTTCGGATTGAATCTAGCACCCTGGGCTTTCACTCGGGTAATGAACTCGGTAATGATCTACTTCCGAGCTCATTCGTCTGCGGTAACGTCGGCCTACCTGGACGACATTCTTCAGAGGTACGGCAACGAGTTAACGCTTCAGAACGATGTTCAGAATCTTCTTCTATTGCTCCGACGTCTCGGTTTCATAGTAAACGAGGAGAAGTCGGATCTGGTGCCGTCCAAGTCATTCACTCATCTGGGAATGAGCTTCGAGACGCACAACAATCTCGTTCGTCTGCCGTTAACCAGAGCGAAATTAGTCAGTTGTTACGCTCGCTATTGTCTGCACGCAGACAAAGTCACGGCGAGAGAATTTATGAGACTGATAGGTCTGTGCGGAGCCACCGCGGATCTCATTCCGATGGGGCGGTTACGCACACGTCCTCTTCAAATTTTCCTGACTCAGAATTGGAGTGTGAAAATTCATTCGCTCGATGTGGACGTTCTCTTGTCAGATCAAGTGAAACAAGAGATTCAGACTTGGGCAAACATTCAGTGGTTAACTCAAGGAGTTCCGCTGCAGTTGCCGGATCCGAGTTTTCCCGTTATGACGGATGCCAGTCAAACAGGTTGGGGTGCATCATTAATCCCAACGGATTCGAGATGCCAGGGTCTTTGGGATCCGCAATTCCTGTGCAAGCACATAAACATCAAGGAAATGATGTCAATTTGGCTTGCGTTACGTCACTGGATGGACATTATTCACGATGCTCATGTCCAAATCCTATCCGACAATACGACAGTAGTGGCGTATATACGGAATCAGGGAGGCACTCATTCAGTTCCGTGGTTCAATCTAACGGAAAGAATCCTTCTGTTTGCGTTAGAACATCACGTTCTTCTTTCGGTCCATCACATACCGGGTCGTCTGAATGTGCTAGCAGACTCCCTTTCACGAAAGGGTCGCTTGTTGCCATCGGAGTGGACTCTCAACAAACAAGTATTCAATCAGATTTGCTACCAATGGGAACGGCCAATGATAGACTTATTTGCGACACATCTCAACAATCAGTTGCAGGCGTATGTGTCTCCGTGTCCGGATCCAAGAGCATTTGCAGTAGACGCTCTGTCAATCCCTTGGGACGGAATGATAGGATATGCGTATCCTCCAGCGCCGTTAATTCAACAAGTATTGCTAAAGATAAAACAATCTCAATGCAAGATTCTGTTGGTAGCATCTCTGTCGCCACAGAGACCGTGGATAAATCTACTCAGGTGTCTGTTGTGCGACCTACCGCGGAAGCTTCCTCCATGGGAGGATCTTCTTTCGCAGGGGAAATCGCGCCAACTCCCATCACAACCCGGAAGGTCTCAACCTTCACGTTTTTCCGTTGTGCGTTCCTTCTTGCATGGCAAGCACTTTACAGGACGAGCAGTGGACGCGATTTCTAACTGTAGGAGGACCTCCTCTTCGCTAAACTATGCGGCTAAGTGGAAGGTTTTTCGTCGTTGGTGTAGGGATCATTCTGTAGATATATTCGATCCCTCAATACCAGACATTGCAAACTTTCTAGTATACTTGTTTGACGAAATCAAACTGCAGCCTGTTACTATAAAGGGTTATAGATCTATGTTATCTGATACCTATGCACATCATGATAGTTTACAAATTGGATCTAATGTCTCTTTATCGAAGTTGGTTAGAAACTTTTCGATAAATAGACCCAGAACTCTTAGATTAATTCCTAAGTGGAATTTAGCTTGGGTTCTTCTTAAATTGAAGGAAAAGCCATTTGAACCTCTTGGGACAGTAGATTTCAAATTCTTATCTTATAAGACAGCTTTTCTCTTAGCTTTCTCTTCTGCTAGAAGAGTCAGTGAGCTTCATGCACTATCGGTGGATGATTCTCATTATCGTAGTGTTGGGAATACTATCACCTTCACTACTAATGTGGGTTTTTTAGCTAAGAATCAGGCTCCTAATAAATATCCGGAACCTATTGTTATTAAGGCTCTTCCGTCTTCAGACGGGCGTAGGCCTTTACTCTGTCCTGTTAGAGTGTTACGTATCTATAAACAGAGATCTCAGTTTATCAGAAAGGGACGGAAACGTTTCTTTCTGTCTTTGATGCCTAATAGAAAGGATATTTCAGTCCATTCTATTGCTAGATGGATTCAGTTAACTATCCGTACTGCTTATGAAGATTTATCTTCTTCTCAGCAGTCTGTGCTTAAGATTTCTGCTCATGAAGTAAGAGCTCTTTCTACTTCCTGGGCTTATGCTAATAGTGTTGCTATTACAGATTTAATGAAGGCTGCTTATTGGTCTCAGCCATCCACATTTACGAATTTTTATCTCAGAAATATTGAGTCCATTTCTGGAGACCTGCATTGTTTAGGTCCGTTATCTGTTGCTCAGAATGTCGTCCACTAAACAGTTGCAACTATAGTTATGCAGGCTTTCTGTTCCGGCAGTGACTCCGTCCGGCTGCCCTCTTCGCTCTGGGCTATTTGACCCAGGGCAAGGGGAAGGGGGGGGGGGGGGGGCAGGTGTTCCCTTAGGTCACCTGCTTTATAGTGAAAAGCAAGGGAATGCCTCCTCCAAGTCAGTATTTCTGAGTCGCTTCCGGGATGGTTTTAAAGTGTAATATTAATGTTTAAAATTCATTCATGTCTTATTTTTAAAGTGTAGCTCGGTGTGAAGCATTTGTATATGTCAAGTGTCAAACGGGCTTTAATATACAATACTCGGACACTTTTAAAGAATATAAAGAGTCTCAATTCTCTGGACTACTTTATTTATTGGCTTGCTTTAAAAATAATTAGTATAAGTGTTATACTAGATGTTAATAGAGAACATGAATGTTATTGTGCTCAATTATTAAGGGTAGTGTATCTTTCTAATTTAAGATTAAATAAGAAAGATACATGTAAAGCCTAATACTCCTTTTCTCCTTAAGGGGTTACCTCTTTACTATATAGTTGAGCTTATTGGATTTTCCTCTATGTCCTAGGCCCTCCAGCCTGTTTACTATTCAGCTAAGTCTGGGTCATTGGTACAGTATAAAAATGTTAAAAAATTTATAGTAATTTATATATTTTTTATACTTACCAATGACCCAGACGGGGATGGCCCTCCCTGGAGTTGGGAACTCTTGCCTCCCCGCTGAGTACATAGCGCTGACCAGGCACTGCCAGTAAGAATGATAATTGGCGCCAATTTCGGGACGTCTGCGTCACTGCGCATGCGCAGTAGAGGCGTAGTATGGAGGTCCTTTAGGACATGATTTCTTTTTGTTTTGGATGCAAATTTTGGGGATTGGGGGGCAAAATATGTGTTTGGCCCTGGTTTTGTTAGAGTTAGCACCAGCTAAGTCTGGGTCATTGGTAAGTATAAAAAATATATAAATTACTATAAATTTTTTAACTTTCTTAAAAAATCATCTTCTTCAGATCCAGCAGTCGGAATGTTTTGATATGTGGTGTGTAGCATCCTTGGGGGAGGGGGGGGGGGGGGGGGTGTTACGGTATGGAAATATTATTGATATTGGTAACAGAAAGAAATCTGAGAATCAGCAACAATAACTATGAATTTAACTATTCTGAAATTTAATTTAAAAAAATTAATATATATAAAAAAAAATGATACAAAGATCTTTTACACTAATTGGGTTACAGAAAATAAAAACAATGGTACTTATCAATTATAGAATTAGTCCAAAGTACAGTTTCACAGAATCCAGTAATCCAGTGGTGAAGTATCTTCTGAAGAAAGTTACCAGCTGGTAGATGTGGTATTAAATCCAACAATGTCTCTTCAGAAACAGTATCCCGTAGATTTATAATAAAATTTTCACTTTGAAATTTCAGCAGTCTCCAATAAAATATAATAAAATTCTCCACAAAATTCAAATGGAGTAAAAATCCAAGAAGTATTGGCGCCACAGGTAATTTCCAAACAATCCAGTAGAATCCTGGCTTTTCACAAAATATTATTCTGTTTCACAGAAAGTATAAATTCTCTTTTCCAAGACGAACAAATTCTCTTCAAAGTTCACTTTTGGAATCAATCTTCCAAATTCACAAAGAAGCACTGCTTCTATAATAAATGCACTGCTCTGAAACAATAATAATCTCCAATGGAAACAATTGAAGTTAGTCTTTCTGAAATGGTTTTCTAAAATGAGTTTTTGAATTCTGTTGACAAACCTTTATATAGTAACCAGATAGAATGTCCCAGAAGAGGAAGTTTCTGCAATGTTCTATTTGTTTCTGGGGGATTCTGTTAAAGTTCAAGTAAACAAGGTCATTGACCTATTTAAACAATTAAACAATCAACAGCTATATGTACAATATATCAGTGTAACAAAGATGTAAACAAGGTCACTGAGTGCAAAAGAGTTAGACCAGTCAGAAAATGCAGAAATAAAAAAAAAATCTTTCTCACATAATTATCAACTTAAGGATATATCAATCTCAATATAATATGGGGGCTATAACACACCCCGCCTTAAAAGAAAAAGTTTGAAGGTACTGAAAACTTTTTACATAATTTTAGCAGTCTCTGACTGGTTTACAATACACACGATAATCTTCACAAAAATTTTTAATAAACATATATACACTTAAAGTGAATGGGGACCGATCAGATAATTTTAAATTAGGATATTCTGGAAAGAGCATCAGCTACAACATTATCTCTTCCCGAAATATGCCTAATCTCTAAATTATATTCTTGAAGGGCTAAACTCCACCGCAATAATCTTTGATTCTTGTTTTTCATTTTATTGATAAATGTTAAGGGGTTATGATCGGTGTAAACTGTAATTGGACATTGGGCGGTTCCTAGATACACATCAAAATGGGTTAATGCCAAAATTAGAGCCAAAGTTTCTTTTTCTACTGTAGAGTAATTCTTTTGATGTTTGAGAAATTTTCTGGAAAAATAACATACAGGGTGATCAATACCTTGGGAATCTTCCTGGGCAATATACCCACCTGCTCCATTGTCACTTGCATCTATGAATAATTTGAAGGGCTTTTCATAATTGGGAGTGGCCAGGACAGGGGAATTATTTAATAAAGTTTTTATTCTGTTAAAGGATTTCTGACATTCCTCAGTCCAAACAAACCTAACCCTTTTGCTCAATAAACTGGTCAAAGGGGAGACAACATCTGAAAAATTTAAACAAAATTTTCTATAATATCCAGCCATGCCTAAGAATCTCATGAGCTCTTTTTTAGAGTTTGGTACTGGAAAATTTACAGTGGCATCAACTTTAGCCGCAATCGGCCTCACCTGCCCCTGCCCCAAAACATGACCTAAATAATTTACAGTTGCTTTGCCAAATTCTGATTTTACCAAGTTAATAGTTAGGTTGGCTTGGGTCACTTTGTCAAAAAATTCTTGAATATGCTTTAGATGATCAGCCCAATTTGTATCTGTGTGTATAATAACATCATCAATATAAGCTTCACTGTGATCTAGGTCTGCAATTAAGTGGTTAACCATGCGCTGGAATGTTGCCGGAGAGTTTTTCATGCCAAAAGGGGTTACTTTATATTGATACAACCCAAATGGGGTAACAAAAGCAGATATTTCTTTTGCTTTTTCTGTTAAAGGGACTTGCCAATAACCCTTTAACAAGTCAAATTTTGTCACAAATTTAGCATGGCCAAGTTTGTCAATGCAGTCATCAATTCTAGGAATTGGATAATTGTCTGTTTTGGTGAGGCTGTTCACCTTTCGGTAATCCGTACAAAATCGGTAACTGCCATCAGGTTTTGGGACGAGTATACAGGGCGAACTCCAGTTGCTATGGCTAGGTTCTATGATATCATTGTCCAGCATATACTGTATTTCCTTTCGCATGATCTCAGCTTTGAAAGGGTTCAATCTATATGGATGCTGTTTGATGGGATTTGCCTCTCCTACATCAACATCATGAAAAATAACAGATGTCCTACTAGGCACATCGGGAAATAAGTGTTGATATTGGAAAATTAAATCAACTAAATCCTTTCTTTGGTCAGGCAGTAAATAATCAGTTTTATTTTGTAGATCTCTCAGGACATCTGAGTTCTGTAACTTTAGAGGTACATTTTCGCCGCCTTCATGAATATCCTCTACAGGATTTTCCAGCTCATCCATGTGGGTGACTGTTGAGACTGGTAGAGAGTTTGGTTCTCTCTCATAATATGTTTTCAACATATTTATATGGCACAGCTGAGTATTTTTGAGTCTATCGGGAGTCTCAACAACATAATCAGTATCACTGATCTTGTGCTTAACAATATAAGGGCCTGAATATCTTGCTTGTAAAGCATTGCCCTTTAAAGGGAATAATACTAACACCTTGTCCCCAGGTTTAAAGGTGCGAAATTTCGCCTTTTTGTCATACCAGGTCTTCATATGACTCTGGGCTTTCTGTAAATGTTTATTTGCCATTTCTCTGGCCTGGTGCAATTTTTCCTTAAAAGTGGACACATAGTCCAGGAGAGAAATTTCAGGTGGCTCTTCCTTGAGCCATTTCTCCTTCAAAGCAGTGAGTGGACCCCTCACTGAGTGTCCAAAGACTAATTCAAAAGGGCTGAACCCCAGAGATTCCTGTACAGTCTCACGGACTGCAAATAAGAGGAGATGTACTCCTTCATCCCAATCCTTCTCATTATCCACCCCATATGCCTTTATCATGGTCTTCAGTGTTTGATGAAAGCATTCTAGAGCTCCTTGACTTTCGGGATGGTAGGCACTTGATGTGTACTGCTTAATTTTGAGCTCATACATCACCTGCTGAAAAAGGTTTGACATAAAATTTGAGCCTTGGTCCGATTGCACTGACCTGGGTAGACCGAAAGTTGTAAAAAATTTTATCAAGGCCTTAACTATTGTCTTAGTTTTAATATTTCTTAGAGGTATAGCTTCAGGAAATCGTGTAGAAGCACACATGATGGTAAGAAGATATTCATTTCCAGATCTTGTTCTAGGCAATGGGCCAACACAATCAATAATAATTCTACTAAATGGCTCCTCAAAAGCAGGGATTGGTTGAAGGGGAGCAGGAGGAATCTTCTGGTTGGGTTTTCCTACAATTTGACAGGTGTGGCAGGTTTTACAAAATTCGACAACATCCTGTCGAAGCTTGGGCCAGTAAAAACATTGTTGAATACGAGAGTAGGTTTTCCTAACTCCCAAATGTACAGCCATTGGATTTTCATGAGCCAGGCTTATTATTTCATTCCGGTATTTAGTGGGGACAACTATTTGATAAATAACCTCCCAATCACTATTGGAGGGTACTTCTGGTGGTCGCCATTTCCTCATAAGTACACCAGATTTTCTGAAATAACCGACAGGGGAGTTTTGGGCTTCAGCCTGTGTTAGAGCCTTTTCACGTGGCTCGGCAAGGTCAGGATCACTTTCCTGTTCCTGAATTAAAGATGTCCGGGAAATGACATTCAAGGAGGTCCCCCTATCACTCTCAGGTGTAGTGGCCTCTTTACAATGTCTGGATGAGTCATCACTTTGACTCAAAAAAGTCTGAGACAAATCAATGTCTTCAGAATCCGTAATTCTGTGACAGTTCTTATCCTCAGCTTTGCTGTTTAAATCAACACAATTGAGGTTGTTATCAACCTCAGTTTTCTTTGCCATGGACCGAGTCACAGCACATGCTGGAAAGGCAAAAGGAAAACATTCCTTCAAATTAATAATACTTTCATCTGTGCTCGGCTTATCCACCACTTGAGGTTCTACAGTGACTTTGTCACCAGCTAAGTCATTTCCCAATAATAAAGAAATACCTTTTACAGGTAGAGTAGGTCTGATTCCTACTGTCACAGTCCCATTTACTAAGCTACTTCTTAAATTTATTTTATGAAGTGGGACATTTAAAGAGTTTGACTCAATACCTGATATTAGAACTTGTGCCCCTGTAGCACTTTCTTCAGAAAATGGCAAAATGCCTTCTAACATTAATGACTGAGTAGCCCCTGTGTCTCTCAGTATTTTTATTGGTAAGGAACAGTGCTTATCCCCCTCAAGGGAAACAAAGCCTTCAGAAATGAATGGCTTATAATTTTCTAAAGCATCTTGCTTTATAACATAATTTTCAGGGCATGGAGCACATGCTAGTGCATTCTGTGAAGTTGAGGACTCATTTTTCCTTTTTAACAGCCAGCAATCAGATAATAAATGACCTGCTTTCTTACAATAATTACAAGTTTTAGTTGAACTGTTGGGTCGTAATGGTGTAGGGCTGGCATTGGATGACTTATTCTCATTAGGCTTCCGATTAAATTTAGGTGGTGAAAAGTTTGTAGGATGGGAAGGATGATTGGAAGGATGTGTTTTATCTGAAGCTGGTCTAGGTCCACTTTGGAAAGAATTCTTGTGGGGCCAAAAATCTGTGGCGTTACGACTCATTTTATGAGTTAAGGCATAGTCATCTGCCAGTACTGCTGCTCTGTTCAAAGTGTCAACTTTTTGTTCATCCAGGTGGGCCTTTATACCTGAATGTATCTTTCCTTTAAACTCCTCAATCAGCATCATTTCCTTTAATTTTGTAAAATCTTTCCCTATTTCTTTTGAGTGGCACCACCTGTCAAATAAATTTTGCTTTTCTCTGGCAAATTCCACATGAGTTTGATTTTCGTTTTTATAGTAATTTCTGAATTTCTGCCTATAGGCCTCTGGAACAAGTTCATATGCCTTAAGTATTGCCTCTTTAACAGCATCATAATTGTTGCTTTGCTCAGAAGATAGGGCAGAATAGATTTCTTGGGCCTTCCCTTTCAAAACACTTTGCAATAGCAAAGTCCAGACATCCCTTGGCCACTCTAAACTTGTTGCCACTTTTTCAAAATGTGAAAAATATTTATCAACTTCTCTTTCTTGAAAGGGGGGAACTAGCCTAACATGTTTAGTTGCATCAAATCTACTTGGAGAAATTACATTTGAGCCTTGACGTTGAGATTCTAATTCTTTTATTCTTATTTCCTTTTGGGCCTGAATTTCTAATTCTTTTAAGTGCATTTCTTTTTGAGCTTCTATTTCCCTTAATTTTAGTTCCCTTTCTTTTTGAGCTTCTAATTCTTTTAATTTAATTTCATTTTCTCTTTCTTCTTTTTGGGCCTCTAATTCTTTTAATTTCATTTCATTTTCCTGCCTTTTCATTTCTTGTTGCATTTCTAATCTCTTTAGTTCTAATTCTAACTTTTTGAGTTCAAGGGCATCAGTAGGTTGTGGTTCAGAGACAGGTGACCCAGACTGAGGCAACAGACCCTCCTCAATATAATGATTAACAATGAGCTGTTTAAGTTTATGCTTGTTCAGACCAGGGGTGGCAGGTAATTTTAGACACTGAGCAAGTTGAAATAAATCCTCCTTCTTAAGAGATTCTAAAAGGGCCAAACTAGGAGATCTTTCAAATTCAGAAATAAATTCTGTCACAATAAATACCATGATGAAAAGGTTTGCTGGTTCTCAGATTATATAAATAATAATACTGAAAGTTTCTAAGAAAGTTAAAATGTTTTGAAAGTGAGCCAAAATAATAATTGAAATATGCAAATAAAGCTTTCTCGTTATCTAACATTCAATCTCGGCAACGAGCCCCCAATTTCTTTTACGGTGTGGAATTATTATTGATATTGGTAACAGAAAGAAATCTGAGAATCAGCAACAATAACTATGAATTTAACTATTCTGAAATTTAATTTAAAAAAATTAATATATATAAAAAAAAATGATACAAAGATCTTTTACACTAATTGGGTTACAGAAAATAAAAACAATGGTACTTATCAATTATAGAATTAGTCCAAAGTACAGTTTCACAGAATCCAGTAATCCAGTGGTGAAGTATCTTCTGAAGAAAGTTACCAGCTGGTAGATGTGGTATTAAATCCAACAATGTCTCTTCAGAAACAGTATCCCGTAGATTTATAATAAAATTTTCACTTAGAAATTTCAGCAGTCTCCAATAAAATATAATAAAATTCTCCACAAAATTCAAATGGAGTAAAAATCCAAGAAGTATTGGCGCCACAGGTAATTTCCAAACAATCCAGTAGAATCCTGGCTTTTCACAAAATATTATTCTGTTTCACAGAAAGTATAAATTCTCTTTTCCAAGACGAACAAATTCTCTTCAGAATTCACTTTTGGAATCAATCTTCCAAATTCACAAAGAAGCACTGCTTCTATAATAAATGCACTGCTCTGAAACAATAATAATCTCCAATGGAAACAATTGAAGTTAGTCTTTCTGAAATGGTTTTCTAAAATGAGTTTTTGAATTCTGTTGACAAACCTTTATATAGTAACCAGATAGAATGTCCCAGAAGAGGAAGTTTCTGCAATGTTCTATTTGTTTCTGGGGGATTCTGTTAAAGTTCAAGTAAACAAGGTCATTGACCTATTTAAACAATTAAACAATCAACAGCTATATGTACAATATATCAGTGTAACAAAGATGTAAACAAGGTCACTAAGTGCAAAAGAGTTAGACCAGTCAGAAAATGCAGAAATAAAAAAAAAATCTTTCTCACATAATTATCAACTTAAGGATATATCAATCTCAATATAATATGGGGCTATAACAGGGGGGGATTCAAGTTTGTTAAAGCCAAATCCCTGGGTCCATATTTGGGCTCCCTATGGGAGCCTGAATTATAACATAGTCAGTATGATAAATTTTTCTTTAAAAATCTTTTTCTTCATATTCAGCAGGCGGAATGTTTTGATATTTGGCATGCAGCAACCTTAGGGGGGTGAGATTCAAGTTTGTTCAAGCCAAGTCCCTTGGTTCACATTTGGGTTCGCTGTGGGAGCCCGAATGACAACTTAGTTCAAAATTAGGAATTTTCTTTAAAAATCTTTTTCAGATCCAGCAGATGAATGCTTTTGATATTTTTTATGCAGTATCCTTAGGGGGTAAGATTCAAATTTGTTCAAGCCATGTCCCTAGGTCCATATTTGGGCTCATTGTGGGAGCTTGAATTGTAACTTAGTTCAAAATGAGGAATTTTCTTTAAAAATCTTCTTCTTCAGATCCTGCAGTCGGAATGTTTTGATATTTGGTGTGCAGCATCCTTGGAGGGGTGAGATTCAAATTTGTTAAAGCCAAGTCCCTGGGTTCATATATGGGCTCCCTGTGAGAGCCCGAATTATAACTTAGTTCAATATGCGGAATATTCTTTAAAACTCTTTTTTTTTAGATCCACTGGTCAGAATCTTTGGATATTTGGTAGGAGGCTTTTCTTTGGAGGAGCAGATGCAACTTGTTGAAATCAATTCTCTGGGTTGATATTTAGGCTACCATGTCAGTTGAGCGCCCTCAGGCCCCCTGGGGCCTCTTGTTTTATTTTGTGAAGACCTCAGATCGCTTAATATGAAAATGTGAAAACAGGTGAATTACCCTTCACCTCAGACAGGGCAGAGGAATGGGCAATGATTGGGGGGGGGGGGGGGGGGCACGTGTTGGGGGTGGGGGTTTAGACAGACATAGTAGAGTCAACAAAAATTTCAAACTTTACCCCAGAGAAAATTGTGCATGTTCCAATTTTGATGGGCATATGTTGCCCCGCTGGGCGGTGCTCTTGTTTACATGAGTTACAGACTCGGGCAGTAAAATGCGAATTTGGCGATACATTAGAGGAGAATATATTTTGCAATCAGATTGCTGTTGGTCTTTCCAGTATGCAGATTAAAGAGCATTTATTGTGCAAATCAAAGTTAGATTTACAAACTGCAAAACCTATTTGTTTAACACATGAAAATGTTCAGAAACAAGTTCAGGAACTTTCACCTTTGACTTCTGCATCTGAGAGTAAAGAAATTCATGCTTTCCATAACAGCAATCTGACACACCCCGGTAGTGTAAGTGGTTTTTGAACCCGTTTTTTCCCAATTACCTAGAAATCATCGAGGAGCTTCGCATAATAGGACGAATGTATTTCATATGCGAGGTGGAAGTCATTCTCATGTTCAAAATGAGGCCACCACGATTTACCGAGAGGTACTGGTAGCTACGGAAAAAAAGCTTTTAGAAATTATTTTCACAATAAATTGAATGCAAATGATATATTTCATGCATTTTATGCATTTATTTCTGGAAATGTGGCTATTAATGATGCAATTTGTCGCGATAATCATAGTTTGGAGTTATTGAGTAGAGCGGTTGACCTCTCGATAAATCGTGTTTTCTCAGTTTGACAAGAGGCACCGAGAGGTACGCAAAAAAAAAAAAAGCTTCTTATAGATTATTTTCACAATAAATTGAATGCAAACGATATATTTTATGCATTTATTTCGGGGGATTTGGTCATTAATGATGCAATTAAATTTTGTCACGATAATCACAGATTGGGTGTTATTTATTGAGTGGCGCGAGGGACCTCTCGGTAAATCGTGTTTTCTCGGTTTGACAAGAGGCACCGAGAGGTACAGAAAAAAACCTTCTTGAAAATTAATTTCACAATAAATTTAATGCAAACGGTATATTTCATGCATTTTATGCATTTATTTCGGGGATTTGGTCATTAATGATGCAATTTGTCTCGATAATCATAGTTTGCAGTTATTTTTTGAGTAGCGCGGTTGACCTCTCGGTAAATCGTGTTTTCTCGGTTTGACAACAGGCACCGAGAGATCCTGTACGCAAAAAAGCTTCTTGAAAATTATTTTCACAATAAATTGAATGCAAACGGTATATTTCATGCATTTTATACCGTTTGCATTCAATTTATTGTGAAAATAATTTTCAAGAAGCTTTTTTTGCGTACCTCTCGGTGCCTGTTGTCAAATAGAGAAAACACGATTTACAGAGAGGTCAACCGCGCTACTCAATAAATAACTCCAAACTATGATTATCGAGACAAATTGCATCATTAATGACCAAATCCCTGAAATAAATGCATAAAATGCATGAAATATACCGTTTGCATTCAATTTATTGTGAAAATAATTTTCAAGAAGCTTTTTTTGCGTACCTCTCGGTGCCTGTTGTCAAATAGAGAAAACACGATTTACAGAGAGGTCAACCGCGCTACTCAATAAATAACTCCAAACTATGATTATCGAGACAAATTGCATCATTAATGACCAAATCCCTGAAATAAATGCATAAAATGCATGAAATATACCGTTTGCATTCAATTTATTGTGAAAATAATTTTCAAGAAGCTTGTTTTGCGTACCTCTCGGTTCCTGTTGTCAAACCGAAAAAACACAATTTACCGAGAGGTCAACCACGCTACTGAATAAATAACTCCAAACTATGATTATTGCGACAAATTGCATCATTAATGGCCACATTTCCAGAAATAAATGCATAAAATGCATGAAATATATCATTTGCATTCAATTTACTGTGAAAATAATATCTGAAAAGCTTTTTTCCGTACCTCTCGGTACCTCTTGGTACCTACCGGTACCTCTCGGTAAATCGTGGTGGGGCAAAATGACAGTGCCAGAAATAAACAACACAACATGCTTCGCGATTGTTCCCGTTGTGGCAGAACTCACAGAATAAATAATTGCCTAGCTTTTGGAAAGCCTTGTTCACGTTGTCAGAAACTGAATCATTTCAAAATGATGTGTCGTACCAAAAACATTCACGCTTGTATGCACTTTCAACCAGCTGAACCTGAAAATGAACTGGCTAATATTTTTATACTGTACCAATGACCCAGACTTAGCTGGTGCTAACTCCAACAAAACCAGGGCCAAACACAAATTTTGCCACCCAATCCCCAAAATTTGCATCCAAAACAAAAGGAAAACATGTCCTAAAGGACCTCCATAGTACGTCTCTACTGCGCATGCGCAGTGACGCAGTCGTCCCGAAATTGGCGCCAAATATCATTCTCTGTTTGGCCCTTCATCAGTCAACATCTCACTGATCTTTGTGCTTGTAAATCTCAGTTTAAAGGATGCCAGACACGTAATTTTTGGAGAAAATGTGATTCTAAGGAGGATAGAAGGAGGAGAGGAAAAAAGAAGTGGCAAAAAATAATCAGGGCTGTACTTAAAATTTTTTGTTGAAATTATGTTAAGTTGCCTATTTTCGAGGCATGGGCCTCTTGTTGTCATTCTTGCTAATTGTTGCACTGCTTATTCAGTGTTTCCTCTCCCCTAGCCTTCTAAAGTCCCCCCTTGCAATTCTCCCATGCTTTTGGCATATTTTTGAGAAGTTTCATTTCTAAAATTTCCTGGGAGAGTTGCTTGGTTACAGAATGTTTTCTGTTTTTTTCCCCATAGTTACGTTTTCACCCATGGGTGTATAACGTTTGTGTTCTGCATCTTCCATCTGATGTTCTGCAGATTCTCCCCTGGGAGTCTCTGTTTTGCATCAGATAGAGTGTAATTGATGACTGATTCCGGGCCAGTTTTTTCAGTGCCTGGAGTCATGTTTTCTAGTGTGTTTACACTGTTTGTTTTCATTGGCAACAGCCTTTTTTGAGGGGGGGGCTGTTTGCCTTTGTGGTAGTTTATCTCATTATAAGATACATTTATATTATCCGAAAGTGTCTCATTAATTATTTTATATAAATTTAAAATTTTTGACCACACTTTGCCATCGGATCCATCGGGGCTCAACGTTACTTTTCAGCAACTTCGGCTTCTCTGAAAAAATATTTTTTCAAAATTATTTTGTTTTGCAATTGTTTTTTCATTTATTAATGGATCATGTTATTATGTATCTTTGTGTCAGGGGTTTTTGCGAGTAACTAGGACTTATTGTTGTTCTTTCACAATGAAGGGACATTGTTCAAATTGTAATAGGAAGAAATCTTCCTCTGACTTTCATGATCATTGTATTAATTGTAGTCAGTGTTCTCGCATTAATCCCTGTCCTATATGTGAACATTGGGATGAGAAACATTGGAAACGTGTGTCACGATATGTTGTTTCTGGAGAAAGAGCGATGCCGGCTCTTTCTCCACAAGGTCACTCTACTCCCTCAGTTTCTATTTCAGAGGAACCAGAACAGGGTGATGTTTCCATGTTATCTTCTTCAAGTGTGCGTCCGTCGTCACAAATGAATTCAGAGCTAGCGGCAAAAGTGCTCATGGAGATTAGACAAATGTCGTCCGCTAGCTCGCCCGGTGTAGCGTCCATTCACCGAATGGTTCGGCAGCCGGGTTCGTCCGATGCGGTCCAAGAGGAAATTTTGGGTGATGCGAGCACTATAAACATAATAGATGCACACCCAGTGACGGCGGATAGTAAACGAGAACGGAGGAAGCCTTTTAGTCCGGTTCCTAGCTCGTCCAGGTCCAGCCGGGCCGCGAGCGAGAGAGGCCTCTCTCTCGTACAACAACATCTGGGACCAGATGTTGTGGTACAAAATGTGTCTTTAGCGGAGCATACGTCCGTCGCTCGGGATGCTCCGTTGTATAAGCAGTCCGCAGAGACTGTTAAGGCTTCCTCTTCTCGTCGGCGCACACGACCGCACCTTGGCTGCGTGACCTCCGATATTTTGCCAGCTTCGCCGATGAAGGATTCTTCGGCGACCAGGTCACACCATCCGGCAGCCAGGGATTTGAGACTGATGGACTCCGGACGTTCGCATAGGAAAAGTATGCGGGAGCCATCTGATGCGGAGCTGCCCTCGGCGAAGCAGCGAAAGACCGCACCTCCGCAGGTCTCGACGTCGGACATTCTAGTGCAGATAGCACAGCTTATCGCAGCATCCCAGCAGCCGACAGAAACGGTGTCGGATCGAGAATTATCCGACGGCGCTGGGTCGGTACGCTCCGCCGAAGCATCGGGGGCGGACGACCGGGAACATCGGGAGGTCCGACCGGATGGTGAAAGGGATACGGATGAATTGGAGCTATCCCTTTCGGAACAACATAAAGCTGCCGTGGACTTCATCCGGCACTTTCTCCCTCAAGTTGTTCCGTCGGGCCAGACTGCTGCGCTTCCGGACAAGAGAATTATAGCGTCATTGGACTCTGAATTTTTTGAGCGGTTCAGGGACATCGCTCCCGAGTTTCCGTCGCAGTCCAATAATGTTGCAAGAACATTTGAATTATTGAACGACGCTATTTTTAAACTTGCTTCCAGGACGGGGAAAGCAGGTTTCTTGTCCGCAAATACTCTCAACCTGCCTTTCATTAATGCAAGGAATAAATTCGACACGGCAGGACAGGGTATACCGAGAGTTCCTCTGCGTATGGACGACGAGGCGGAAGACTTAGAGCTATCATTACCGTCGTCAGCTTCTATTCCAACCGCAGTGTTGGAAACAGCTATTGCGTCTAACAGAGCCAATTTAGATGCCTTATCTTACGCAGATCACCTTACTAAGGCGTTATCACTGCGCCTTCAAGGGGAAGAGTTTCAGGATATACAATCCTCTTTAAGACTTCTTTCAAGGGCAGTAGCTTATTCCACGTGTAACTCCGCCCTTTCAGTGGCAAATCTGGAGTTGGTTAGACGTGACGCAGCTCTGGCTACATCCACACTAGTGGATTCTAAGGTGAAGAACTCTCTTAGAGTCGCTTCGGTCTCAAGAGAACTTCTCTTTGACGGCAAGCTTTCCGCTATTTATGATAATATTAAAAAGAAAGCTAATGATTCTCTGTTGTTCAGATCCGCTCCTAAAAGGTCGGATACAGCAGACACGAATAAGGCGGGCACTTCTGGGTCTAATGCGCCCAAGAGAGGTTCCTATAGAGGTTCCGGTGCGTCCTCTTGGTCTTATTCGAGAGACCGTCAGGATAGCGACTCTCGTTCGGGACGTCCTTCAGGCCGGGACAATCGGTCGGGCGCCCCGAGGTCGACGAGGCGAGGTGCGGGTCGTGGAAGACGTGGTTTCTCCTACCGCAGGCCTCGCAGATCCAGGAGGTGATGGCTTAAACCTCTATCGCGTTCCGGTTGGCGGAAGGTTGTCGAGTTTTTCACAAGAGTGGGCGTCGATTACGGACGACCCGTGGGTGAGAGGAGTGACTTCGGAAGGTCTAAAGATATCCTTCAAACGAAAGCCTCCATTAACTCGAAGTCCAAAGTGGACTCATCTTCCGTCAAATCCTCAGAAAAGAGACGCTCTGTTATCAGAGGTGCAGTCTCTTTTAATGAAGAACGCGGTAGAGGTCGTAGAAAACCAGGAATCGCTGGGATTCTACAGCCATCTGTTTCTGGTTCCGAAACCAGACGGCTCGTTCCGTCCAGTCATAGATTTGAGCTGGATAAACAAGCTGATCGTCGCTCCGAAGTTTTATATGGAGACAATTCGATCGGTCAGAGCGAGTATTCGGGTGAACGATTATGCAACGAGCATAGATCTCAAAGATGCGTACTTTCACGTCATGGTACATCCGACATTCCGAAAGTATCTACGCTTCGCAGTCCTAGGAGTGGTGTATCAGTTCCGGGCCATGTGCTTCGGATTGAATCTAGCACCCTGGGCTTTCACTCGGGTAATGAACTCGGTAATGATCTACTTCCGAGCTCATTCGTCTGCGGTAACGTCGGCCTACCTGGACGACATTCTTCAGAGGTACGGCAACGAGTTAACGCTTCAGAACGATGTTCAGAATCTTCTTCTATTGCTCCGACGTCTCGGTTTCATAGTAAACGAGGAGAAGTCGGATCTGGTGCCGTCCAAGTCATTCACTCATCTGGGAATGAGCTTCGAGACGCACAACAATCTCGTTCGTCTGCCGTTAACCAGAGCGAAATTAGTCAGTTGTTACGCTCGCTATTGTTTGAATGCAGACAAAGTCACGGCGAGAGAATTTATGAGACTGATAGGTCTGTGCGGAGTCGCCGCGGATCTCATTCCGATGGGACGGCTACGCACACGTCCTCTTCAAATTTTCCTGACTCAGAATTGGAGTGTGAAAATTCATTCGCTCGATGTAGACGTTCTCTTGTCAGATCAAGTGAAACAAGAGATTCAGACTTGGGCAAACATTCAGTGGTTAACTCAAGGAGTTCCGCTGCAGTTGCCGGATCCGAGTTTTACCATTATGACGGATGCCAGTCAAACAGGTTGGGGTGCATCATTAATCCCAACGGATTCGAGATGCCAGGGTCTTTGGGATCTGCAATTCCTGTGCAAGCACATAAACATCAAGGAAATGATGTCAATTTGGCTTGCGTTACGTCACTGGATGGACATTATTCACGATGCTCATGTCCAAATCCTATCCGACAATACGACAGTAGTGGCGTATATACGGAATCAGGGAGGCACTCATTCAGTTCCGTTGTTCAATCTAACGGAAAGAATCCTTCTGTTTGCGTTGGAACATCACGTTCTTCTTTCGGTCCGTCACATACCGGGTCGTCTGAATGTGCTAGCAGACTCCCTTTCACGAAAGGGTCGCTTGTTGCCGTCGGAGTGGACTCTCAACAAACAAGTATTCAATCAGATTTGCTACCAATGGGAACGGCCAATGATAGACTTATTTGCGACACATCTCAACAATCAGTTGCAGACGTATGTGTCCCCGTGTCCGGATCCAAGAGCATTTGCAGTAGACGCTCTGTCGATCCCTTGGGACGGAATGATAGGATATGCGTATCCTCCAGCGCCGTTAATTCAACAAGTATTGCTAAAGATAAAACAATCTCAATGCAAGATTCTGTTGGTAGCATCTCTGTCGCCACAGAGACCGTGGATAAATCTACTCAGGTGTCTGTTGTGGGACCTACCGCGGAAGCTTCCTCCACGAGAGGATCTTCTTTCGCAGGGGAAATCGCGCCAACTCCATCACAACCCGCAAGGTCTCAACCTTCACGTTTTTCCGTTGTGCGGTCCTTCTTGCATGGCAAGCACTTTACAGGACGAGCAGTGGACGCGATTTCTAACTGTAGGAGGACCTCCTCTTCGCTAAACTATGCGGCTAAGTGGAAGGTTTTCCGTCGTTGGTGTAGGGATCATTCTGTAGATATATTTGATCCCTCTATACCAGACATTGCAAACTTTCTAGTATACTTGTTTGACGAAATCAAACTGCAGCCTGTTACTATAAAGGGTTATAGATCTATGTTATCTGATACCTATGCACATCATGATAGTTTACAAATTGGATCTAATGTCTCTTTATCGAAATTGGTTAGAAACTTTTCGATAAATAGACCCAGAACTCTTAGATTAATTCCTAAGTGGAATTTAGCTTGGGTTCTCCTTAAATTGAAGGAAAAGCCATTTGAACCTCTTGGGACAGTAGATTTCAAATTCTTATCTTATAAGACAGCTTTTCTCTTAGCTTTCTCTTCTGCCAGAAGAGTCAGTGAGCTTCATGCACTATCGGTGGATGATTCTCATTATCGTAGTGTTGGGAACACTATCACCTTCACTACTAATGTGGGTTTTTTAGCTAAGAATCAGGCTCCTAATAAATATCCGGAACCTATTGTTATTAAGGCTCTTCCGTCTTCAGACGGGCGTAGGCCTTTACTCTGTCCTGTTAGAGCACTACGTATCTATAAACAGAGATCTCAGTTCATCAGAAAGGGACGGAAACGTTTCTTTCTGTCTTTGATGCCTAATAGAAAGGACATTTCAGTCCATTCTATTGCTAGATGGATTCAGTTAACTATCCGTACTGCGTTTGAAGATTTATCTTCTTCTCAGCAGTCTGTGCTTAAGATTTCTGCTCATGAAGTAAGAGCTCTTTCTACTTCCTGGGCTTATGCTAATAGTGTTGCTATTACAGATTTAATGAAGGCTGCTTATTGGTCTCAGCCATCCACATTTACTAATTTTTATCTCAGAAATATTGAGTCCATTTCTGGAGACCTGCATTGTTTAGGTCCGTTATCTGTTGCTCAGAATGTCGTCCACTAAACAGTTGCAACTATAGTTATGCAGGCTTTCTGTTCCGGCAGTGACTCCGTCCGGCTGCCCTCTTCGCTCTGGGCTATTTGACCCAGGGCAAGGGGAAGGGGGGGGGGGGGGGGCGGGTGTTCCCTTAGGTCACCTGCTTTATAGTGAAAAGCAAGGGAATGCCTCCTCCAAGACAGTATTTCTGAGTCGCTTCCGGGATGGTTTTAAAGTGTAATATTAATGTTTAATTTCATTCATGTCTTATTTTTAAAGTGTAGCTCGGTGTGAAGCATTTGTATATGTCAGGTGTCAAACGGGCTTTAATATACAATACTCGGACACTTTTAAATGATTATAAAGAGTCTCAATTCTCTGGACTACTTTATTTATTGGCTTGCTTTAAAAATAATTAGTATAAGGGTTATACTGGATGTTAATAGAGAACATGAATGTTATTGTGCTCAATTATTAAGGGTAGTGTATCTTTCTAATTTAATATTAAATAAGAAAGATACATGTAAAGCCTAATACTCCTTTTCTCCTTAAGGGGTTACCTCTTTATTATATAATTGAGTTTATTGGATTTTCCTCTATGTCCTAGGCCCTCCAGCCTGTTTACTATTCAGCTAAGTCTGGGTCATTGGTACAGTATAAAAATGTTAAAAAATTTATAGTAATTTATGTATTTTTTATACTTACCAATGACCCAGACGGGGATGGCCCTCCCTGAGTTGGGAACTCTTGCCTCCCCGCTGAGTACATAGCGCTGACCAGGCACTGCCAGTAAGAATGATATTTGGCGCCAATTTCGGGACGACTGCGTCACTGCGCATGCGCAGTAGAGACGTACTATGGAGGTCCTTTAGGACATGATTTCTTTTTGTTTTGGATGCAAATTTTGGGGATTGGGGGGCAAAATTTGTGTTTGGCCCTGGTTTTGTTGGAGTTAGCACCAGCTAAGTCTGGGTCATTGGTAAGTATAAAAAATATATAAATTACTATAAATTTTTTAACTTTTCGGACCAGGAATTTCATTCAGATGTCCAAATTTTCATTGGTACAGTTACAAACAAAAATGGGAATGGACTGTTTCAACACGTATTTGTGTAAAACAATATTTTATGAAATTTAAACTTGACACTTGAGCACAGGCTAACGTCATATCATATAATGATTACAAACAAATTACTTGAAAACCATTGCAGCCATGTAAGAAAAACGTACAGCTTACAATAACAAACATTAATGTGGCTGGTGAAATAAAGTTGCCTATTATTGTTAATTCCAGGTTTACTGTTTTAGAATTTATTGCAGTCACTGAGAAAAGTTTTCCAATTTTAGAAATAGATGCTTTTGAGAAACTGAAGCGTGTACAAAAAATATGTGCAGTTGACACTGAAACAAATAAACACCAGCGATTCGAAAATGTTGATAAAATTTTTCAAGAATACTCTGTTTTTTTCTTATCGACTGACTGGTTTAAATGAACCCAAATTGCATTTGACTTTGAAGGAAAATGCAATTTCTGTCCCAAATGCACCAAGAAAAATACCTTTTGCCCTGCATGATAAGGTTAAAACAGAATTAACCAAAATGGAATGTGATGGAGTGATAAGCAAAATAAATGAACCTACTGAATGGATAAATTCAATGGCTTTTGTTGTGAAGCCTTCAAAGCAAGATATCAGAATTTGTCTTGATCCTCGAAATCTTAACAAGTATCTATCTACAAACTGATAAATATAAAATTCCAACTGTAGAAGAAATGACAGCTAGATTATCTGGTTCAAAACTTTTCACAACTTTAGATGCCAGAGCATCTTTTAGGCAAATTAAATTGAATCAGGACAGTGCCAAATTGACAACATTTACTACACCCTTTAAGAACTACTGCTTTAACAGGCTACCTTATGGCTTGAATGTATCAAGTCGGGTATATCAGAAATACATGTCAAATTGGTTTGAGAATCTAGATGGTGTTGAGGCCTACATTGAAGACAGATTGATCCATGCTCCTGATGAAAAGACATTGAATGAACATGTTATAAAAGTCTTGAATATTTGTCGCAAGAAGAATTTGAAGCTTAATAAAGATAAATGCTGTATAAATGTTACTTCAGTAAAGTATTTAGGATTTATAATATCTGAAAAAGGTGTCCAGATTGATGGTGATAGAATAAATGCTATTAAAAACATACCAAGTCCTACTTCCAAGGAAGATATTCAGAGATTTTTGGAAATCCTAACTTTCGTGAAAAAATTTATCAAAAATCTGTCTCATGAGACATAACTTTTAAGAGAGTTAGTCAAGACAGACACTGTATTTGTTTGTATCAGTGAACATGAAAAAGTCTTCAACAGATTGAAGGAAATTTTAATACAAGCACCAGTTCTGAAATTCTTCAACCCGAATTAAAATGTGACAATATCTGCTGATTCATCAAAATTTGGGCTCAGTGCAGCTCTCATACAGGAAGATGGTATTACAGCTTATGCTTCCAGAACTTTATCACAGGCTGAATGTAATTATTCCCAGATACAAAAGGAACTTCTTTCCTTGTTTTTGCAATGGAACGCTTTCATCAATTTGCTTATTCACGACATGTTTTAGTTGAAAATAACCACAAACCCTTGAAATTTATTCTAAATAAACTATTGGCTCAAGCGCCACCAAGGATTGAGAGATTGCTCTTGCGTCTTCAGAAATACAATTTTACATTTATGTGGAAGCCAGGAAAAGTTTTGAAAATTGCTGAGTGATCTGAGGTTTACATAAAAACGATTATTTTCAAGAATCGAATGTGCTTGAGTGTGATAAATGGGCATTTTCATTCATCAAATAAGTGACCATTTATTTGAAATCTCACAACAAATTATTAGCTTAGTAGACTTTGGTAAAAGGCAACCAAAAGAGAGAGGGTGCTGGGGGGATTGGCAGGAAGAAGAGGGGAGGGGTCATGAAGGAGATGGTAGTAGTGGGGGATTTTCAGTCAATAATTATTACTTTGTGATTTTTTATACCCCCACTTTCAAAGAAAATGGGGGTATAGTCACTATACTGGATCACATGCGTCCGTCAGTCTATCTATCCGTCCGTGTGTGAGTCCGTCCGAGAATATTCATAACTTAAGTAAATTATTATTTCACCTGACTGAAAGTCAGGGTGAGCTTTTCTGATCACTTTTCGTCCGTCGTCTGGCGTCGTCGTCTGTCGTGAAGGTGGTATTTGGGCCTTTTTCTCCCAAGCCACTTGCCGCATATTAATGAAATTTCATGTGAGTAGGGGTTATATAAGGGCATTTTGATTTTTTGTCAAATTAGGTTTCGGCTCATATTGAGCAGAGGGATGGGGCAAAAATGCTCCAATTCTTAAAAAATCTTCTTCTCAAGAACCAGTAATAGCAGAGACTTGATATTTGGTATGCAGCTTCCTTTTGAGGTGTAGATTCAAGATTGTTCAAGAGAAGTTCGAGGGGCTATATTTGACGAAGTTAAAGGAGGGGCAAACATTTTGGCCCCCGCCCCAAATTTCTATTTTCCAAACCGCGAGGCCGATTTGAACCAAATTTTACATGAGTGCTTATTGGGTCATAAGTACCTAATTTATGCAGAATTTTTTTTCCGCATAGCCCTGTGGGAACCACAGGAGCTAAAAATAGAAAAAAATTAAAATGCCCATATCTCCAAAACTGCACGGCAGTGAGAATTTTTATTTGGTGTGAAGCTTCCTTGGGACCAACAGAAAGGATTGGTAAAAAAAAATTGCCATCGGTTTTATCATAGGGTACAGTTTCGGGACTTTGAAAAAGTGCTGAGTCAGCACTTTTTAACACTGTAGGCAATGGAAAAAACATTAAAAAATCTTCTCCAGATCCAGCAGGCAGAATCTTTTGATATTTGGTATGCAACATTGTAGGGTGGATCTGCTTCAAGTTTGTTCAAATTGGCCCCCCGGGTTCATATTTGGGCTCAGTATAGCCTATAGGAGCCCGATTTCGAACTTAGTGCATTTCAGGCAAATTTCTTTAAAAATCTTCTCCAGATCCAGCAGGCAGAATCTTTTGATATTTGGTATGCAACATTGTGGGGTGGATCTGATTCAAGTTTGTTCAAATCGGCCCCCTGGGTTTATATTTGGACTCAGTATAGGAGCCCAAATTTGAACTTAGTGCATTTCAGTCAAATTTCTTTAAAAATCTTCTTCTCCAGATCCAGCAGGCAGAATCTTTTGATATTTGGTATGCAACATTGTGGGGTGGATCTGATTCAAGTTTGTTCAAATCGGACCAATGGATTCATATTTGGGCTCACTATAGAAGCCTGATGGGCTCACTATAGAAGCCTGAATTCGAACTTAGTGCATTTGAGGCAAATTTCTTTAAAAATCATCTTCTCCAGATCCAGCGGACAGAATCTTTTGATATTTAGTATGCAACATTGTGGGGTGGATCTGATTCAACTTTGTTCAAATCGCCCTCCTGGGTTCATATTTGGGCTCACTATAGAAGCTCAAATTGGAACTTAGTGCATTTCAGGCAAATCTATTTAAAAATCTTCTTCTCCAGATCCAGCAGGCAGAATCTTTTGATATTTGGTATGCAACATTGTGGGGTGGATCTGATTCAAGTTTGTTCAAATCGGCCCCCAGGATTCATATTTGGGCTCACTATAGAAGCCTGACTTCGAACTTAGTGCATTTGAGACAAATTTCTTAAAAAATCTTCTTCTCCAGATCCAGCAGGCAGAATCTTTTGATATTTGGTATGCAACATTGTGGGGTGGATCTGATTCAAGTTTGTTCAAATCGGCCCCCTGGGTTCATATTTGGTCTCAGTATAGGAGCCCAAATTTGAACTTAGTCCATTTCAGTCAAATTTCTTTGAAAATCATCTTCTCAAGATCCAGCAGGCAGAATCTTTTGATATTGGGTATTCACCATGCTAGGGGGTTGAGATTCAATTTTGTTCAAGCCAAGTCCCTGGATTCATATTTGGGCTCCTTGTTACAAGTGGGAGCTTGTAACTTAGTTTGAAATGAGGAATTTTCTTAAAAAATCTTCTTCAGATCCAGCAGTCGGAATGTTTTGATATATGGTGTGTAGCATCCTTAGGGGGGGGGAGATTCAAGTTTGTTAAAGCCAAGTCCCTGGGTCCATATTTGGGCTCCCTGTGGGAGCCCAAATTATAACTTAGTCAATATGAGGAATTTTTCTTTAAAAATCATCTTCTTCAGATTCAGCAGTCGGAATGTTTTGATATTTGGCATGCAGCAACTTTAGGGGGTGAGATTCAAGTTTGTTCAAGCCAAGTCCCTTGGTTCACATTTGGGCGGGCCTACCTAGTGGAATGACTTCATATTTGATATGCAAGTGTATCTCATTCATGTCTAGCCCATGTCCGATGCAAATGTTGTTCCAAATATTTTTCTTGTTTTTTTTTCACCATCACATGTTAATTGCCCCTGAGAATATTTTTTTGACTTGCAGATTGCACCACCCGTCGCAGCTACGGCGTTGATGTCGTGATTTTTCAGTTACATTATTTTTTAAAAACATCTTTGCAGGAAATAAGTTGGAGAATGAAGTCGGAAGGTGTATATTCTTTGCTTTCAATGTCGTTGGAGCCAAGACACCTCCGATATTAAAATAAAAAATGTGACATTTCCCATTTCTCCTTCACAGAATGTGATATGCAATTTCGATCCTGGTTTTTGCCATTCACGGTTTATGAAATCGTGTATTGGATGAGTGATTTTTACACAAGTGAAATTCCATCCCCGGAAACACATCGGCATTAAGTCGGGAGAATGGTGTTTGTTTGGTCAGAGGTTTTCTGCATGTTTTTTTTAACTTCCTGTCAGAACTCAACCTGCAGTGCATCCATGTTGTTTTCAATTCCTTCGTCTTTTTGTTTTTCGTACTGAATGAGGAAGGACAAACAAATACAAGGCTAGAACAACATGGCAGTTTCCCTAAAGACTTTATGTGAATACTTTGGTTAAACAATATTCAAAATCTCAACTTATGTATTGTATGTACTAGAGCTTTATTCTTTAGATTGTTTGCATATGTAGGGTTTTTAAGGTTTATGGTGAAAAGTAGCAATAATCTTCGATTTTTCTTGGACTATGTTACTGTTACCCTCGTCCATCAAAACTGTGGTCAAATGCCAGAAATTTTCTCCAAACTCCAAAAATGGCTGTCAAATGCCGGAAATTTTCTCCAAACTCCAAAAATGGCCAAAAAGAAGTAACCCTGATAAATTATGTACCAAAATGTTTGAAATGAATCATAGACCATGTGAAAACTGAAATTTGCCACGGAACTACTATCATGCGGTTGGGAGTACTACCTGTATTGGCATAAGTAAAAGACCAAAATGTTGACAATGTAATACTATAAGTAAGGGACATTTATTTACTTGGAAATTCAACCTCTGCTATTCCATGAGTACAAATTAAATTATACATCAAAATGAAGGTTGTGATGTATAGAACACGAAAAATATATGAAATCAACTCTAGAGTTGACAGCAGGCACTAATGGTTTCTGAAAGT
Source organism: Pictodentalium vernedei (assembly GCA_031216915.1). Lineage (NCBI taxonomy): Eukaryota > Metazoa > Mollusca > Scaphopoda > Dentaliida > Dentaliidae > Pictodentalium > Pictodentalium vernedei. Next base: position 579,403,376 of record CM062294.1, read on the forward strand.
CTGCGACCATATGCATACCAGAACAGAAAACAAAATAATATTTTAGGTAAACAACTCAAGGCCAAATGTACTTGATATATCCAAGAATAAAGCTAGGACATCAAAATTCTTCCAAACGCAGCGACAAAGTTGTGTGGGGGTAAATTCCAAAACTCTCGGCTTTGTTTACATTGTTGGTTTATATAGATTTTCGGACAAGGCCATCGGGCCGAAAAAGCATCGATATACATTGCTGTCTAAAATCAAATAATGAGAAACATCGCCTTAACATTGCATACTATTGTTATATGGAGACTGCACAGTTGCTATATTACTTGCAAGGTCTCATCATACTATCATGACACCTGTTGGAATTGCTTAGAATTAGAATTTTGTGTTTTGTGGAAAATTCATGGTATCAAGTTATTTGCACTTGTCCGTTGAACGTGGAATCCATCTTCAGCAAAAAATGCAAACAGTGTTGACCCTTTCCCAAATGCATTGCTATTTGTGCATCATAAAGTGTTTTGAACGCCTAGCTCTGTTCTTGGATATCTGTAGCACATTTGGCCACAAGTTGTCCTTTTGGAAATATTTTATTTTCAATTCTGGTACGAATACGGTAGCAGACTTCCAGGAACCAGTGGTGAACAAATCAAAGTAAACAAATTTCTCTTACTTGTATAGCACCTTAAGGTGCTATATAAGTAATGGAATTTTGTTTTTTATATAATTCCCACCTCTGATATTCTTTAAATTCAAATTAAATATACACAAATTATACACCAAAATGAAGGTTGAGCAATAGAGAACATAGGCACCACTAGTTCTTGGAAGTCTGCTACCGTATTCGTACCAGAACTAACAAAATTATATTTCCTGAAAACAACTTGCGGCCATTTGTGCTTCACATATCCAAGAAGAAAGCTAGGGCATCAAAATCCTTCAAAACACAGTGACAGGGTTGCCATATTCTATGCAAGTTATGACACCTGGTGGAATTCATTAGAATTTCGATTTTGTTTTTTGATGGAAAGTCGTGGTATCAAGTGATTTGCGCATGTCCATCCAGCATGGAAACCATCTTCAATAAAAAATGCAGACAGTGTTGTCCTTTTCCCAAATGCAGTCCTATCGATGCATCTGGAAGTGTTTTGAGTGCCTAGCTTTGTTCTTGGATATGTGATGCACATTTGGCCACAAGTTGTTCTCAGGAAATATTATTGTATTATCAGTTCTGGTACAAATACGGTAGCAAAATTTCAGGAACCAGTGGTGACTGCTGTAAACTCTACGAGTTGTGTATATGTGTTTCGTGTTCTATACATCTCAACCTTCATTTTGGTGTATAATTTGTGTATATTTAATTTGAATTTAAAGAATATCAGAGGTGGGAATTTCAAAATAAACAGAATTCCATTACTTATACACCACCTTAAGGTGTCATACAAATAAAACACATTTGTTTACTTTAAAATTCCCACCTCTGAAATTCTATAAATTCAAATTCAGGTGCTACATGAGTGAAGGAAATTTATTTCCTATGAAGTTCCCACCTCTGATATTCCATAAATTCAAATTAAACATACGCAAATCATAAATCGAAAGGATGATTCTGAAGTATAGAACACGACAAATATATGGAAACTCAGTGAGTTTATAGTAGGCACCATTGGTTCCTGGAAATCGGCTACCTTATCCGTACCAGAACTGATAATATAATAATATTACAGTTGGTGGCCAAATGTGCTTTGGATAACCAAGAAGAAAACTAGGATATCAAAATTCTTCAAAACGCAGGGACAGAGCTGCGTAGGGGTAAATTCCAAAAGTATTGGCTTTGTTCGCATTGTCTATCTGTTTATATTTTTGGTCAAGGTCATCGGGCCGAAAAAGGCATTGATATACAATCCCATCTAAAATCAAATAGTGTGAAAGATCACCTTAATACTCTGCAATGTTTTCATATGGAGACTGCAGAATTGCCATATTACTTGCAAGGTATCTTGACACTGTTTGAATTTCTTAGAATTACGTGATTGTTTTTTCGAAGAAAATTTGTGGTTTCGTGTTTTATGCTCAAGTCCATCGATTATGGAGCCCATCTTCAGTACCAAAAAAAACCTGCAAACTGTTCTTTCCCCATATGCAGTCTGTCGCTGCATCATAAAGTGTTTGGAATGCCTAGTTTTGTGCTTGGATATCTGAAGCACATGTTGCCAGAAGTTGTTCTTCCGAAATATTATTTGATTATCAGTTCTGGTACGGATACGGTAGCAGACTTCCAGGAATCATTGATGCCTCTCGTCAACTCTGTGAGTTGATTGCATAGTCGTCAACTCTGTGAGGTGATTGCATATATTTTTCGTGTTCTTTACACCACAGCCTTAATTTTGTTGTATAATTTGTGTATATTTAATTTGAAATTATGGAATATTAGAGGTGGGAATTTCAAAGTAAACAAATTTTCCTTACTTATATAACACCTCAAATATACCCAAATTATACATCAAAATGAAGGTTGTGAAGTTCAAAACACGTAAAATATACGCAATCAACTCACAAGGTTGACAGTAGGCACCAATGGTTCCCAGAAGTCTGCTACCGTGTTCGTACCAGAACTGATAATAAAATATTTCACACATCCAAGAATTTATGGTTACAAACAGTCGTGTGACCGATTTCGAGAATAACGTTTTCAACTCGAAGATTATTTCTTTTTCGTGCAATTTTGGGGGGCATTTGTGACACATCACAGATGAAATTTTAAAATATGCTTTCTTAAAGACTTGGTTCTGTCCTGGTACTCCGGCTTCCTCCTCCCGTAAAACAGTCTAACAGGAGGTCACCCTGGCTATCGACAGTGTCATTAAATCCCAATAAATAAATAAATAAATTTCCGAAACACTGAAGTTCGAAGTCACTTATTTGAAACTCGGTCATTGGGATTGCCTGTTTGTTTGTGATTGTTGAAGCTGGTATGCTTATAGCATTTGAAGTTTTTGTGTCAGCAAACTCATAAAAATAGTATTTTTATACTGTACCAATGACCCAGACTTAGCTGGTGCTAACTCCACAAAAACCAGGGCCAAACACAAATTTTGCCCCCCAATCCCCAAAATTTGCATCCAAAACAAAAAGAAATCATGTCCTAAAGGACCTCCATAGTACGACTCTACTGCGCATGCGCAGTGACGCAGTCGTCCCGAAATTGGCGCCAAATATCATTCTCTGTTTGGCCCTTCATCAGTCAACATCTCACTGATCTTTGTGCTTGTAAATCTCAGTTTAAAGGATGCCAGACACGTAATTTTTGGAGAAAATGTGATTCTAAGGAGGATAGAAGGAGGAGAGGAAAAAAGAAGTGGCAAAAAATAATCAGGGCTGTACTTAAAATTTTTTGTTGAAATTATGTTAAGTTGCCTATTTTCGAGACATGGGCCTCTTGTTGTCATTCTTGCTAATTGTTGCACTGCTTATTCAGTGTTTCCTCTCCCCTAGCCTTCTAAAGTCCCCCCTTGCAATTCTCCCATGCTTTTGGCATATTTTTGAGAAGTTTCATTTCTAAAATTCCCTGGGAGAGTTGCTTGGTTACAGAATGTTTTCTGTTATTTTCCCCATAGTTACGTTTTCACCCATGGGTGTATAACGTTTGTGTTCTGCATCTTCCATCTGATGTTCTGCAGATTCTCCCCTGGGAGTCTCTGTTTTGCATCAGATAGAGTGTAATTGATGACTGATTCCGGGCCAGTTTTTTCAGTGCCTGGAGTCATGTTTTCTACTGTGTTTACACTGTTTGTTTTCATTGGCAACAGCCTTTTTTGAGGGGGGCTGTTTGCCTTTGTGGTAGTTTATCTCATTATAAGATACATTTATATTATCCGAAAGTGTCTCATTAATTATTTTATATAATTTTAAAATTTTTGACCACACTTTGCCATCGGATCCATCGGGGCTCAACATTACTTTTCAGCAACTTGGGCTTCTCTGAAAAAATATTTTTTCAAAATTATTTTGTTTTGCAATTGTTTTTTCATTTATTAATGGATCATGTTATTATGTATCTTTGTGTCAGGGGTTTTTGCGAGTAACTAGGACTTATTGTTGTTCTTTCACAATGAAGGGACTTTGTTCAAATTGTAATAGGAAGAAATCTTCCTCTGACTTTCATGATTATTGTATTAATTGTAGTCAGTGTTCTCGCATTAATCCCTCTCCTATATGTGAACATTGGGATGAGAAACATTGGAAACGTGTGTCACGATATGTTGTTTCTGGAGAAAGAGCGATGCCGGCTCTTTCTCCACAAGGTCACTCTACTCTCTCAGTTTCTATTTCAGAGGAACCAGAACAGGGTGATGTTTCCATGTTATCTTCTTCAAGTGTGCGTCCGTCGTCACAAATAAATACAGAGCTAGCGGCAAAAGTGCTCATGGAGATTAGACAAATGTCGTCCGCTAGCTCGCCCGGTGTAGCGTCCATTCACCGAATGGTTCGGCAGCCGGGTTCGTCCGATGCGGTCCAAGAGGAAATTTTGGGTGATGCGAGCACTATAAAAATAATAGATGCACACCCAGTGACGGCGGATAGTGAACGAGAACGGAGGAAGCCTTTTAGTCCGGTTCCTAGCTCGTCCAGGTCCAGCCGGGCCGCAAGCGAGAGAGGCCCCTCTCTCGTACAACAACATCTGGGACCAGATGTTGTGGTACAAAATGTGTCTTTAGCGGAGCATACGTCCGTCGCTCGGGACGCTCCGTTGTATAAGCAGTCCGCAGAGACTGTTAAGGCTTCCTCTTCTCGTCGGCGCACACGACCGCACCTTGGCTGCGTGACCTCCGATATTTTGCCAGCTTCGCCGATGAAGGATTCTTCGGCGACCAGGTCACACCATCCGGCAGCCAGGGATTCGAGACCGATGGACTCCGGACGTTCGCATAGGAAAAGTATGCGGGAGCCATCTGATGCGGAGCTGCCCTCGGCGAAGCAGCGAAAGACCGCTCCTCCGCAGGTCTCGACGTCGGACATTCTAGTGCAGATAGCACAGCTTATCGCAGCATCCCAGCAGCCGACAGAAACGGTGTCGGATCGAGAATTATCCGACGGCGCTGGGTCGGTACGCTCCGCCGAAGCATCGGGGGCGGACGACCGGGAACATCGGGAGGTCCGACCGGATGGTGAAAGGGATACGGATGAATTGGAGCTATCCCTTTCGGAACAACACAAAGCTGCTGTGGACTTCATCCGGCACTTTCTTCCTCAAGTTGTTCCGTCGGGCCAGACTGCTGCGCTTCCGGACAGGAGAATTATAGCGTCATTGGACTCTGATTTTTTTGAGCGGTTCAGGGACATCGCTCCCGAGTTTCCGTCGCAGTCCAATAATGTTGCAAGAACATTTGAATTATTGAACGACGCTATTTTTAAACTTGCTTCCAGGACGGGGAAAGCAGGTTTCTTGTCCGCAAATACTCTCAACCTGCCTTTCATTAATGCAAGGAATAAATTCGACACGGCAGGTCAGGGTATACCGAGAGTTCCTCTGCGTATGGACGACGAGGCGGAAGACTTAGAGCTATCATTACCGTCGTCAGCTTCTATTCCAACCGCAGTGTTGGAAACAGCTATTGCGTCTAACAGAGCCAATTTAGATGCCTTATCTTACGCAGATCACCTTACTAAGGCGTTATCACTGCGTCTTCAAGGGGAAGAGTTTCAGGATATACAATCCTCCTTAAGACTTCTTTCAAGGGCAGTAGCTTATTCCACGTGTAACTCCGCCCTTTCAGTGGCAAATCTGGAGTTGGTTAGACGTGACGCAGCCCTGGCTACATCCACACTAGTGGATTCTAAGGTGAAGAACTCTCTTAGAGTCGCTTCGGTCTCAGGAGATCTTCTCTTTGACGGCAAGCTTTCCGCTATTTATGATAATATTAAAAAGAAAGCTAGTGATTCTCTGTTGTTTAGATCCGCTCCTAAAAGGTCGGATACAGCAGACACGAATAAGGCGGGCACTTCTGGGTCTTATGCGCCCAAGAGAGGTTCCTATAGAGGTTCCGGTGCGTCCTCTAGCTCTTATTCGAGAGACCGTCAGGATAGTGACTCTCGTTCGGGACGTCCTTCAGGCCGGGACAATCGCTTGGACGCCCCGAGGTCGACGAGGCAAGGTGCGGGTCGTGGAAGACGTGGTTTCTCCTACCGCAGGCCTCGCAGATCCAGGAGGTGATGGCTTAAACCTCTATCGCGTTCCGGTTGGCGGAAGGTTGTCGAGTTTTTCTCAAGAGTGGGCGTCGATTACGGACGACCCGTGGGTGAGAGGAGTGACTTCGGAAGGTCTAAAGATATCCTTCAAACGAAAGCCTCCATTAACTCGAAGTCCAAAGTGGACTCATCTTCCGTCAAATCCTCAGAAAAGAGACGCTCTGCTATCAGAGGTGCAGTCTCTTTTAATGAAGAACGCGGTAGAGGTCGTAGAAAACCAGGAATCGCTGGGATTCTACAGCCATCTGTTTCTGGTTCCGAAACCAGACGGCTCGTTCCGTCCAGTCATAGATTTGAGCTGGATAAACAAGCTGATCGTCGCTCCGAAGTTTTATATGGAGACGATTCGATCGGTCAGAGCGAGTATTCGGGTGAACGATTATGCAACGAGCATAGATCTCAAAGATGCGTACTTTCACGTCATGGTACATCCGACATTCCGAAAGTATCTACGCTTCGCAGTCCTAGGAGTGGTGTATCAGTTCCGGGCCATGTGCTTTGGATTGAATCTAGCACCCTGGGCTTTCACTCGGGTAATGAACTCGGTAATGATCTACTTCCGAGCTCATTCGTCTGCGGTAACGTCGGCCTACCTGGACGACATTCTTCAGAGGTACGGCAACGAGTTAACGCTTCAGAACGATGTTCAGAATCTTCTTCTATTGCTCCGACGTCTCGGTTTCATAGTAAACGAGGAGAAGTCGGATCTGGTGCCGTCCAAGTCATTCACTCATCTGGGAATGAGCTTCGAGACGCACAACAATCTCGTTCGTCTGCCGTTAACCAGAGCGAAATTAGTCAGTTGTTACGCTCGCTATTGTCTGAATACAGACAAAGTCACGGCAAGAGAATTTATGAGACTGATAGGTCTGTGCGGAGCCGCCGCGGATCTCATTCCGATGGGACGGCTACGCACACGGCCTCTTCAAATTTTCCTGACTCAGAATTGGAGTGTGAAAATTCATTCGCTCGATGTAGACGTTCTCTTGTCAGATCAAGTGAAACAAGAGATTCAGACTTGGGCAAACATTCAGTGGTTAACTCAAGGAGTTCCGCTGCAGTTGCCGGATCCGAGTTTTACCATTTTGACGGATGCCAGTCAAACAGGTTGGGGTGCATCATTAATCCCAACGGATTCGAGATGCCAGGGTCTTTGGGATCCGCAATTCCTGTGCAAGCACATAAACATCAAGGAAATGATGTCAATTTGGCTTGCGTTACGTCACTGGATGGACATTATTCACGATGCTCATGTCCAAATCCTATCCGACAATACGACAGTAGTGGCGTATATACGGAATCAGGGAGGCACTCATTCAGTTCCGTTGTTCAATCTAACGGAAAGAATCCTTCTGTTTGCGTTGGAACATCACGTTCTTCTTTCGGTCCGTCACATACCGGGTCGTCTGAATGTGCTAGCAGACTCCCTTTCACGAAAGGGTCGCTTGTTGCCGTCGGAGTGGACTCTCAACAAACAAGTATTCAATCAGATTTGCTACCAATGGGAACGGCCAATGATAGACTTATTTGCGACACATCTCAACAATCAGTTGCAAACGTATGTGTCCCCGTGTCCGGATCCAAGAGCATTTGCAGTAGACGCTCTGTCGATCCCTTGGGACGGAATGATAGGATATGCGTATCCTCCAGCGCCGTTAATTCAACAAGTATTGCTAAAGATAAAACAATCTCAATGCAAGATTCTGTTGGTAGCATCTCTGTCGCCACAGAGACCGTGGATAAATCTACTCAGGTGTCTGTTGTGGGACCTACCGCGGAAGCTCCCTCCACGAGAGGATCTTCTTTGGCAGGGGAAATCGCGCCAACTCCATCACAACCCACAAGGTCTCAACCTTCACGTTTTTCTGTTGTGCGGTCCTTCTTGCATGGCAAGCACTTTACAGGACGAGCAGTGGACGCGATTTCTAACTGTAGGAGGACCTCCTCTTCGCTAAACTATGCGGCTAAGTGGAAGGTTTTCCGTCGTTGGTGTAGGGATCATTCTGTAGATATATTTGATCCCTCTATACCAGACATTGCTAACTTTCTAGTATACTTGTTTGACGAAATCAAACTGCAGCCTGTTACTATAAAGGGTTATAGATCTATGTTATCTGATACCTATGCACATCATGATAGTTTACAAATTGGATCTAATGTCTCTTTATCGAAATTGGTTAGAAACTTTTCGATAAATAGACCCAGAACTCTTAGATTAATTCCTAAGTGGAATTTAGCTTGGGTTCTCCTTAAATTGAAGGAAAAGCCATTTGAACCTCTTGGGACAGTAGATTTCAAATTCTTATCTTATAAGACAGCTTTTCTCTTAGCTTTCTCTTCTGCCAGAAGAGTCAGTGAGCTTCATGCACTATCGGTGGATGATTCTCATTATCGTAGTGTTGGGAACACTATCACCTTCACTACTAATGTGGGTTTTTTAGCTAAGAATCAGGCTCCTAATAAATATCCGGAACCTATTGTTATTAAGGCTCTTCCGTCTTCAGACGGGCGTAGGCCTTTACTCTGTCCTGTTAGAGCACTACGTCTCTATAAACAGAGATCTCAGTTCATCAGAAAGGGACGGAAACGTTTCTTTCTGTCTTTGATGCCTAATAGAAAGGACATTTCAGTCCATTCTATTGCTAGATGGATTCAGTTAACTATCCGTACTGCGTATGAAGATTTATCTTCTTCTCAGCAGTCTGTGCTTAAGATTTCTGCTCATGAAGTAAGAGCTCTTTCTACTTCCTGGGCTTATGCTAATAGTGTTGCTATTACAGATTTAATGAAGGCTGCTTATTGGTCTCAGCCTTCCACATTTACTAATTTTTATCTCAGAAATATTGAGTCAATTTCTGGAGACCTGCATTGTTTAGGTCCATTATCTGTTGCTCAGAATGTCGTCCACTAAACAGTTGCAACTATAGTTATGCAGGCTTTCTGTTCCGGCAGTGACTCCGTCCGACTGCCCTCTTCGCTCTGGGCTATTTGACCCAGGGCAAGGGGAAGGGGGGGGGGGGGGGGTGTTCCCTTAGGTCACCTGCTTTATAGTGAAAAGCAAGGGAATGCCTCCTCCAAGACAGTATTTCTGAGTCGCTTCCGGGATGGTTTTAAAGTGTAATATTAATGTTTAATTTCATTCATGTCTTATTTTTAAAGTGTAGCTCGGTGTGAAGCATTTGTATATGTCAAGTGTCAAACGGGCTTTAATATACAATACTCGGACACTTTTAAATGATTATAAAGAGTCTCAATTCTCTGGACTACTTTATTTATTGGCTTGCTTTAAAAATAATTAGTATAAGGGTTATACTGGATGTTAATAGAGAACATGAATGTCATTGTGCTCAATTATTAAGGGTAGTGTATCTTTCTAATTTAAATATTAAATAAGAAAGATACATGTAAAGCCTAATACTCCTTTTCTCCTTAAGGGGTTACCTCTTTATTTTATATTGAGCTTATTGGATTTTCCTCTATGTCCTAGGCCCTCCAGCCTGTTTACTATTCAGCTAAGTCTGGGTCATTGGTACAGTATAAAAATGTTAAAAAATTTATAGTAATTTATATATTTTTTATACTTACCAATGACCCAGACGGGGATGGCCCTCCCCGAGTTGGGAACTCTTGCCTCCCCGCTGAGTACATAGCGCTGACCAGGCACTGCCAGTAAGAATGATATTTGGCGCCAATTTCGGGACGACTGCGTCACTGCGCATGCGCAGTAGAGTCGTACTATGGAGGTCCTTTAGGACATGATTTCTTTTTGTTTTGGATGCAAATTTTGGGGATTGGGGGGCAAAATTGGTGTTTGGCCCTGGTTTTTGTGGAGTTAGCACCAGCTAAGTCTGGGTCATTGGTAAGTATAAAAAATATATAAATTACTATAAATTTTTTAACTTTTCTTTCGTGAAAAAAGTGAACATGTTCCATTTCCTTGTATTCTAGTCATTATTTTGATATATAATATTCGTTTCTTCACTGTTTTCAGTGTTTCGGGCACTGGTGAAAATTTTCCCAAACGTTTTGCTGGACAACGACTTAAGATCTATGGGACCCAGTCAGTTTCCTTGTACAGACAAAAATAAGATCTAAAACAAGTTAAGGTGCTATATAAGTAAGGGAAATTTATTTACTTTGAAATTCTCACCTCTGATATTCCATAAATTCGAATTTAGTATACAGATTACATATCAAAATGAAGGCTGTGGCATGTAGAACATGAAAAATATATGCTATCAACTCAGGCTTGATAGCAGGCCCCAATGGTTCCTGGAAGTCTGCTACCTTATTCGTGCCAGAACTGATAAAATATTTCCGGAGAATAACAAATATGCTTCAAATATTCAAGAACAAAGCTAGGACATCAAAATTCTTCAAAACGCAGCGACAGAACTGCGTGGGGGTAAATTCCAAAACTCTCTGCTTGGTTTTTATTGCCTTTTTCTTTATAATTTTGCTCAAGATCATCGGGCCGAAAAACACATTCATATACGATGCCATCCAAAATCAAATAGTGAAAAAGATCACCTTAAGGTGCAAAAGGCGATCTTTTTCATTCCCTCCAATTACTTAACTCATAACTCTCTGCACACTGATGTCAAAATATTGAAATTTCAAGTCACTAATTTTCTCATAATGCAACTAGGAATTTAACCAATTCAGTCTTGTTTGACAGATCTCAATGAGCTCTGTCAAACAAGACTGAATTTGTTAAATCCCTTGTTGCATGATGGGAGAATTTACAGCTTAAAATTTTGATATTTCGACTTCAGAGTGCAGAGGGTTAATGGGAAATTTGGTGACGTGTTATTTTCGATGCTGCCAGAATTCTAAAAAATGTTATATAATTTTACAGTTTTTGAAGTTTAAAATTGTGAAGAATTGTTCATATATACGGATGGACGACAAACAAGTCACAAATAATAATTTTTTTTTTAGATTTTTGACGACATAGAAAACGCCCTGTCATCTAATTTCAAGGTAATTTTGCATTACTTATATATCCCCTTAATAGTATGTACTATTATTAAATGGAGACTACACGATTGTCATACTTCATGCAAGGTATCAGGACTACTGTTTGGATTTCTTTGAATAACTGGTACGCGATTGTTTTTCGAATAAAAATCTGTGGTATCGCGTGATATGCGTATCTCTGTCAGCCATGGTACCCATCTTCAAAAAAAGTTCAGTGTTGTCCTTTCCCCAAATGCAGCCCTGTTGCTGCATTGTAAAGTGTTTTGAATGACCAGCAGTAGCATGTATGTCTCGTATGTTTCACCTCTCGGTTGGATGATCCCGGAAGTGACATGTCACATGACTCAGTGGCGCCATGTGTTGCCAAGGTAACCTGCGTTAGCGGCCATGTTGTGACATCAACCCCATAGTGATGCGTGATGTTAGTGTGCATGCACAGCGAGTGTTAGGGTGATATGTGTTTCCGTCCATTTTGTTTACTGGAGGCCACCATCTTGGATTCTGTGGTAGCAGGTGGTAGTTATGTGACCCAAAAGCCTACAACAGGACGGGGTATGTTTGGAGGTTGTATTCCTTTGAACAGGAGTAATTTCCCAATTCGTAGAATTACCACAAACAATCCGACAATCCCTACAAATCATCAAAATCCACCCAAAATCCATTTTAGGACCGCCATACTTTGGTACTTAGAGCCCCCTCCGGTACCGAGGTGGCCATTTGGATTATAGCCAACTGATAGACAGCCTCTATGAAAGCCTGTTTTATTCCTAAAGCCAAGAACCTATCAAGTAGTTATTGATAAGTCATTGCTCGAATGACGCAAACCCCATCAAGCAAATAAGCTATTGAGTAATTGCTCGTTCAAGTGACTCGCACATAAGACTCTTAGCCTCAATTTGGTATTTGAGGATACCTATGACCTGGTATTGTATTATTGAGGATACCTATCGAGGATACCTTCTGGAGAATCCATTTTTTGTCGTATGAGGGCCATGAAAAAATCCCTCAATGAGGTCTAATTTACTATCCCTCTTTGCCTCATTTCGGTATTTGAGGAACCCTATGACCTCGTATTGTATTATTTGAGGATACATATCGAGGATACCTTCTGGAGAATCCCTTTTTTGTCGTGTAAAGGTCATGAGAAAAGCCCTCAATGAGGTCTAATTTACTATCCCTTGTAGCCTTATTTCATTTGTGGCCATAAGCACATTGACGAAATCCCTCAATGAGGTCTAATTTACTATCCCTCTTAGACTCATCTCCGTATTTAACCGCCATATCCCATAGCACCCCCAATTTCAGCACCCCTTTTTGGAAAACGTCTGGCCTTCGGTGCCCCTTTTTAGTCCTAAGAGGCCATGAGGGCTATGACAAAAGCCCTCAATGAGGTCAATTACTATCCCTCTTAGCCTCATTTCGTTTGAGGCCACAAGGGCCATGAAAAAATCCCTCAATGAGGTCTAATTTACTATCCCTCTTAGCCTCATTTCAGTATTTAAGGATACCTATGACCCAGCTCCTATACAGCTTGTATACCAGTAGTCGTACCAACTGCTTCCATTTTATCTCCAAAGCTCCAAGGCCACTACTTGTCTATGGTCTATTTGTCCTGTCATTAGCATCTACAGCAGTCTTGTGCCATTGCGGCTTTGTGCCAGTACTATTGGCAATACTATCATCCATTAATATTGACTTACTCCCTAGCTATACCTTCGCTCAAGCCTTCAAAATGTCCAATCTGATTGCTTCATTTCTCCTGTATAACATGTATATATATAGACAGGCTATATAAGGAATTCCGTAATTGGGATTCCTAGCCGGTTCCATAAAGTTGGATTCCATGTGACACTTACTGCCAGTATTTCTTTCTCATAACAGTCCCCAATGTAACAGTTATAAATCATACAACAGCAACATAAATTGTTACAAAACGTTAAAAACTTTGCTGCAAAAACATGTAAGTTTGGGCTTTAAAAAATGTTTTGATTCTCAGGCAATCGCTCCTTGAATTTAAACCCCCCCATTGGACATTTTTTTGCCTTTCAGTGTCTCCCAATATTAGTACAAACTCAGGGAGACCTGAAACTTTTTACAGTTTTTTGATTGATACATATTTATTTAGTTGCGTCTCCAATATGTTTGCCTTGTTACAATTTTTGTGAGAGTGCCTTTACACTCTCCCATAAATTGTAACGAGGCAAATCCTCAAAGATTAAATACTTTTACTTCAATAATACGAAGTGCATCGAAAGAATATGAAGCTTTTGAATTGCGGTACCTACAGTTTGTTTTTAGAGGGATGTTTTATTTGAAAAAAAATTGCCTGAGAATCAATTAAATTATTTTGTGTAGCCTAAATCTCCATATTTTTATACTGTACCAATGACCCAGACATAGCTGGTGCTAACTCTTAAAATATAGGGCCAAACACAAATTTTGCCCCCCAATCCCCAAAATTTGCATCCAAAACCAAAGAAAACATGTCCTGAATGGCCCTCCACACTTCACCTCTACTGCGCATGCGCAGTGTCAAGGACGTTCCAAAATTGGCACCATTAATCATTCTAAGTTTGGCCCTTCATCAGTTAACATCTGACTGATCTTTGTGCTTGTAAATCTCAGTTTAAATGATGCCAGACACATAAATATTAGTGAAATGGTGATTCTAAGGAGGATAGAGAAGGAGGAGAGGAAAAATGTGTGACAGAATATTATCAGGGCTGTAACTTAAAATTTTTTAATGAAATTATGTTAAGTTACCTATTTTCGAGGCAGCAGCCATTTTGTTGTCATTCTGGTTATTTAGTTACATTGATTTTTCAGTGTTTTCCTCTCTCCCTTTCCTTTAAGTCCCCTCTTGCTATTCTCCCATGCTTTTGGCATAGTTTCTGTAATTATTATTACTAAAATTTCTTGGGAGTTTTAGCTGTATAACAGAATGAATTCTGTTCTTTCCCCATGTTTACGTCTTCACCTACGGGTGGTTAGGCGTTGTGTTCTGCATCTACCATCTGATGTTCTGCAGTTTCTTCCCTGGAAGTCTCTGTTTTGCATCAGATAGTGTATTTTTGGTAACTGATTCCGGGCCTGGGTGCCTGGAGTCTTATTTTAGTGTTTTTACACTCATTGTTTACATTTACAACAGCCCTCTGTGTGAGGGGGGGATTTCTTGAAAATAACATCTTGATGTTATTTTAATCATAACTAGATACATTATTATTATTGTTCGTAAGTGTTGAATAAATTGCTTGGGATCCATTGGGGCTCAACGTTACTTTTCAGAAACTTGGGCTGTTCTGAAAAAATATTTTTTCAATATATTTTGATTTCAATTATTTTTTCTATATTAATGGATCATATTATTATTATGTATTTTGATTGCCAGGGGTTGGTGCGAGTACCAGGACTTTGTTTTCTTTTCACATTGAAAGGATTTTGATCAATTGTAATAAGAGGAAGTCTTCCTCTGACTTTTATAATCATTCTATATGTGGTCAGTGTACTCGCATTAACTCCTGTTCTGTATCGTATGATTTCGATGACAACATGGGAAGCGTATGTCACGGTATGTTAGTGGGGAATTGGACACTCCGGTCCTTTCCCCGCAGGGTCACTCTACTTTATCAATTTCTATTTCAGACGATCAAGATTAGGGTGATGTATCTGTGATGTCTTCCAACAGTGTGCCTCCGTCGTCACAATTAATGAAGGGCTAGCGGAAAAGTGCTCATGTAAATACGCCAGTTGCCTAAGAGGACCCTAGTAGGTTCGACGGCCTTTGACGTCCGCTAGCTCGCCCGGTGTAGCGTCCATTCATCGAATGGTTCGGCAGCCGGGTTCGTCCGTTGCGGTCTAGAAGGAGTTTTGGGGTGATGCGAGCACTATAAATCAACCAAATGCACACCCAGTGACGGCGGATTAGAGGGAGAACGGAGGAAGCCATTTAGTCCGGTTCATAGCTCGTTCTGGTCCATCCGGACGGCGAGCGAGAGAGGCCCCTCTCTCGTACAACAACATCTGGCCCCAGATGTTGTGGTACAAAATGTTTCGCATTCGGAGCATACGTCTGTCGCTCGGGACGCTCCGACATATAGTCAGTCCGGAGTAGACTGTCAATAAGGCTTCCTCATTCTCATGGTAGCGCACACGACCGCTCTTGGCTACGTGACCTCGGATATCCAGTCAGCTTCGCCAGTCAGAGAATCATCGGCGACCAGGTCACACCATCCGGTAGCCAGGGACACGAGGCCTGCAGACTCCGGACGTTCGCATAGGAAAGTGTGCGGGAGTCAACGTTCACGGAGCTTCCGGCGGCAATGCATCGTAAGACCGCTTCTGCACAGGCCTCGGGGACGGACATGCTTTCTTAAATAGCACAGCTTATCGCAGCATCCCAGCATCAACTGAATCTGTCGCATATTTTTTATCCGACGATGCTGGGTTGGGACGCTCCGCGGAAGCAGGTACGGACGTCCAAAAATTTCATTTGGTCCGACGGGATACCGAAAGGGATTCGGAGGATTTTGAGCTTTCCCTTTCGGAACAACATATGCTGTTGTGTATGTCATCTGACTTGATCTTCTACAGGTTCTTTCGTCGGACCAGAATGCTGCGATGCCGGATAAGAAACTGATAGCGTCGGTGGACTTAGAAATTTTTGGTTCGGTTCAGGGACATCGTCCCTCAGTTCCGACATAGTCCAATAATGTCACACAAACTTTCGAATTATTGAACGACGCTATATATATTATTATTATATGCTTGCTATTACCGAGCATTTCTGGTTTCTTGTTTGCAAAGTTACGGAGATGTCTTTCAAAAGTGTGCCTCTGTCATCATAGTTAATGAAGAGCTAGCGGCAATAAGTGCTCATGGAATATGTCTATCGCCTAAGAGGTCCCTTGTAGGATCGACGGAGTGACATTCGCTAGCTCACCCGGTGTAGCGTACATTCATTGAATGGTTCGGCTGCCGGGTTCGTCCGTTGCGGTCTAGGAAGGAGATTTGGGTGATGCGAGCACTATAATTACTTTAGTACTCACCCAGTGACGGCGGATTGAGGACAGATCGGAGGAAGCCTGTTAGTCCGGTTCCTGGCTTGTCCAGGTCCGTCCGGGCTGTGAGCGAGAGAGGTCCCTCTCTCGTCCAACAACATAGGGGACCGCATGTTGTGGTTCAGATATTTTACATTCGGAGCATATGTCCGTCGGTCGGGACGCTCCGTTATATTGACAGTCCGAGAGACTGTCGATAATGCTTCCTCATCCTCACAGCAGGGCACACGACCGCACATTGGCTACGTGACCTCGAGTATCTGATCAGTTTCGTCATTCAGTGATTCCACGGCGAATAGGTCACGCCATCCGGTAGCCAAGGCACACGAGGCCTATACACTCCATTCGCTCACATATTAGTAGTATGCACGGGGTAACGATCACGGAGCTTCCAGTGGCAATGCATTGTAGGACCGCTTCTCCACAGACCTCAGTGACGTGCTATCCGAGTTAGCACAGTTTTTTCGCAGCATCCCAGCAATCGACAGTTTCTTAGTCGAATCAGGAATTATCTGACGGCGCTGGGTCGGTGCGGTCCGTGGTTGCATCAAGTATGGACGACCGAACGCTTTATAGGGTCCGACAGGATGGCGAAAGGGATTCGATAGATTTCGAGTTTTCCCTTTCGTAGCATCGGAAGCTGCCATTCATATCTTCTGGCATTATCTTCCAGTGATTGTTATTTCGGACTACATTGCTGCGATGTTGGATAAGAGACTTATAGCGTCATTGGACACGGAATTTTGGATCGGTTCAGGGACATTGTCCCTGACTTACCGACACAGTCCAATAATGTCATTAGAACATGTGTATTATTTATCGACGCTATATATGCATATAAGCCTGCTACCAAGCATGATAGTTTAGTTTCTTGTCCGCAATGCTCATTTCTGCCTTTTTATCATTTATACGAATAATTTATTTTGGCAGAGCATGGCATACCGAGAGTTCATATGTGTCTAGACGGCGTGGTTAAAGACTGGAAATATTCTTTTTCGCCGTCTTTGTCTTTTCCAACCACAATGTTGGAAACGACAATGATGTCTAGTAGACTTAACTTAGACGCTTTATCATACGTAATCCACCTTACTGAGGCATTATCATTACGTCTTCAAGAAAAGAATTACGGGATATTATCCTCAATGTGATTTCTTTTGAGGGCAGTAGTTTGTTCACGTATAACTCCGCCCTTCAGTGGCTGATTGGAGTTGGTTAGACGTGACGCAGCCCTAGCTACATCCACGCGCGTGGATAGTAAGGTGAAGAACTCTCTCAGAGTCGCTTCGTTCTCGGAGAAGCTTCTCTTCGACGGCAACTTTTCAGCAATCCATGAATTGCTCGATTTACACGTTCTCTTGTCTATCTAGTGTTGCAAGAGATTCAGACTGGGGCAAACATTCGGTGGTTGACTCAGAGAGTGCCACTGCAGTTGCCGGATCCGAGTTTTATAATTATGACGGTTGCCAGTCAAACAGGTTGGGATATAATATTGATCCCAACGGATTTGAAGCGCCAGGGTCTTTGGGTTCCGCAGTCTCTAAGCAAGCACTTATCTTCCGCGGAATAATGTTTTTTTAGGCTTGCTTTATGTCATTGGATGAACATTATTCAGAAACGCATGTCCAAATCCTGTCCGTTAATTCGACAGTAGTGGCGTATCTCCGGAACCAGGGAGGCACTCATTCGTTTCCGTTATTCAATTTAAAGGAAAGAATCCTTCTGTTTGTTATAGTACACCAAGTTCTGTTTCGGTCCGTTATATTCCGGGTCGTCTGATTGTTTTACCGGACTCCCGTTCACTTATGGGTCGCTTGTTGCTGTCTGAATGGACTCTCAACAAACAAGTATTCAATCAGATTTGCTATCAGTGGGAGCGCCCAATGATATTTTATTTACGACACAGCTTGCTAATCAATTGCAGACGTATGTGTTTGCTTGTCCGGATCTCTGAGCTAATGTTGTTAACGCTCTATTGATCTAATAGGACGGAATGATAGGATATGCGTATCCTCCGGCACTGTTGTTTCAGCAGGTATTGCTAAGATAAACAACCATAATACATTTCTGTTGATAGCATCTCTGTCTTCACAGAGACCGTGGGTAAATTTACTCGTGATTTCTACTGTGGGACTTAACGTGAAATCTTCCTCAATGAGAGGATCTTTTTTCGCTGGGTAAAATCGTGTCATCTTTATCACAACCCGCAAGGTCGCAACCTTAATGTATTCCGTTGTGTGGTCCGTATTGCATTGTAAGCATTGTACTGGACGAGCTTTGGACGCGATTTCTTACTATAGGAGATCCTCTTCTTCGCTATTCTATGCGGCTAAAGTGGAGGCTCTTCCGTCGTTGGTGTAGGGATCACTATGTTCATAGTGTTGATCCCTCCATACTACTCATTGCAACTTTTTAGTATACTTGTTTGACAAGATCTACTGCAGCCTGTTATTATTAAGGTTATAGGTTTATGTTACCTCATACCTATGCACTCTATGATAGTTTACAATTGAGTCTTATGTCTCTTTATCTAAGTCAGTTAGTAACTTTTTGATAAATAGACTTAGAATCATTAGATTAAATTCCTATATGGAATTTAACTTCGGTTCTTATTTAGCTAAGTAATCATTTGAGCCTCTGGAAACAGTAGTTTTCAAATTCTGACCTTTTAGACAGTAATTCTGTTGGCTTCTCTTTTACTGAAGAGTCATTGAGTTTCATGCACTATCGGTGGATGATTTTCACTTTCGTAGTTTTGGAATCACTACTTCCTTTACTATTTAGGTTGGATTTTTACATAAGAGTTAGGCTCTTAATATCCGGAACCTATTGTTATTAAGGTCCTTACATCTTCGTACGGGCATAGACCTTTACTCTGCCCGGTTAGAGTTTATGTATTTATAAACAGATATCTGTTTATTACTACGGGCGTAAACTTCTTCTGTCTTTGATACCTATTAGAAGGACGCTATGCTCCATTCTATTGCTAATGGATTCAATTAACTATCGATACTGCTTATGGTATATCTTTGACTCAGCAGTTGTGTTTGAGATTTCGGCGCATGAAGTAAGAGTTCTTCTACATCTTGGGCTTACATTAATAGTGTCGCTATTATAGATTTTTGAAGGCTGCTCATTGCGCTCAGCCATCCACATTCATGAATTTTTTATCTCTGAAATATTGAGTCCATTTCTGGAGGCCTCTATTGTTAGGTCTATTATCTACTGTTCAGAATGTCATTCACTTAACAGTTGCTACTATAGCTAGGTAGGCTGTCTGTTTCGGCAGTGACTCCGTTCTGCTGCCCTCTTCGCTCTGGGCTATTTGACCCAGGGCAAGAAAAAGGAGGGGGGGGGGGAGGGTGTTCCCTTGGGTCACCTGTTTTACTATGAAAACAAGGGGATACCTCCTCCGGAGTTAGTAATTCTGAGCTGTTATTGGGATGGTTGTTTAGTGAGAAGTTTATGTTTTAAAAATTCATTCAAGTCTTAGTTTTTAAAGTATAGCTTTTGAATATAGCACGTGTCAACGGACATGATTATGCAATCCTCAGACACTTTTAAGGAGTATCAAGAGTCTCTATTCTCTAGACTTACTTTATTTATTGGCTTACTTTAAAAATTATTAGTATAAGGATTATACTAGATATTAATAGAGTACATGTTTGATGCTCAATTTTGGAAGGTGTTGTATCTTTCTAATTTATCATAAATAAGAAAGATACATGTAAGGCCTAATACTTCTTTTTCCCTAGAGGGGATGACTCTATTTTATATAATTGAGCGTATTCCATCTTGCTCTATGTCCTTGGCCCTCCAGCCTTTTTACTATTCAGCTATGTCTGGGTCATTGGTACAGTATAAAAATGTTAAAAAATTTATAGTAATTTATATATTTTTTATACTTACCAATGACCCAGACGGGGATGGCCCTCCCAGGAGTTGGGAACTCTTACCTCCCCGCTGAGTACATAGTGCTTACCAGGCACTGGTTATTAGAATGATTAATGGCGCCAATTTCGGAACGTCCTTGACACTGCGCATGCGCAGTAGAGGTGAAGTGTGGAGGGCCATTCAGGACATGTTTTCTTTGGTTTTAGATGCAAATTTTGGGGATTGGGGGGCAAAATTTGTGTTTGGCCCTATATTTTAAGAGTTAGCACCAGCTATGTCTGGGTCATTGGTAAGTATAAAAAATATATAAATTACTATAAATTTTTTAACTTTTGTGATAAAAGCATACAAACAATAATGTCTTTGCTTGCTTTGTTTAGAACCATATGGAAATGAGCATTTGTTACAAGAGATACATATATTATGAGAAAAACCTGATCAAGGCAGTTGATTAACTCACTGCCCAAGCTCAAATAATAGCAGCTGAATGTAAGAGCACCATTGACGTGCAGTACCTACACAGAATGACACACGGTTGTGAATGGGTTAATCTATGTGGCATGGAGCGCAGTGATTCAGTGGTAAACTCTTGGACTTCTATGCTAGAGGTCCCGAGTTCGATCCCCGTCCGGGACGACCCGTGTTGTGTCCGTGGGCAAGGCAGTTTATCCTGGTTGTCTACATGTGGGCACGCCGCCGCCATGTACTAAGGCGTACTGCACGTCGATGGTGCACATCTTCAACTGCTGTAACCCTGCTTGTGCTGAGCTTGAACAGAGTTAGAATGTTGAGGAGCTGACAGTTGCTTGTTGATGCTCGATGGTTATCTCCGGGTACTCCGGCTTCCTCCACCCGTAAAACGTCACGGTCACGATTAGCCGTTGTGTGTAAGTATGTAACCTTAAACACTAATAAATAAATGTATCGATATGGCACAAGTGCTATATCGATTAAAACATTCACACGCATGTGTAGTTCTGTGTTTATTACATGCTTCACTTCTTATAAAAACAATCATTAGAAGGACACTCCGCAATTCATTTGACAACTATCAACCAAAACAACACATTTTATCGCCAACCAAGTTTGCGAGGGGACGATGTTCAGCTATCGCTAGCGATTCAAATTGTAATTGCGTTGCACGATTTGTACAAAATTCCAGTGAAATTTCGCTTCTGTTTAAAAATAGTCTGTCAACGATTTCTGGTCCGCACATATGTGCGGAACAGATTTTCTTTTTCCGTATGGTTTAGTGTTGCTGTAGACAGGGATTACATAGAACAGGCTTGTAATAAACTTGGTACACAATGCAAATGTGCATCCAAACGGGTAATTGGGATTAAGTCTTGTCCAAGGACACAACACCGTTACAGCTGGTCAGAATCATACCATCGACCTCCCTGTTTTAAGTCCAGTTTTCTAACCAGTGAGTCGCCGCGCCCCCTGTACGTACTCGGTTTATTTTGCATGACATTCTGCATAAGTAGATCAATATCAGATTGTAGAGATGTTGAAAATTTCCAACCCGTAACCAAATAGTGTGCGCCATGTCCCAGAACAGAAATTATGCTTGCTCAGTCAAGAGACTCAAGCAATGCAATTTTGCAATATTATGTCCATACATAGAGAATATCTTTCGACTCAGTCATTTAATGTCTACCAAATGTTCGCTCAGTATAATGGTAAGAGAAGAGAGAAGACCAAGTTTCCAATATGATGCCAGTGGCATGTTCCCCTCAGTATTACTCAGAGGAAGAAAGCATTTATGTGGCTTCAGTACAAGACAGAAAAGTATGGGTGTTCGACAACATCTCATCCCACTCGCCGTTGCCTATCCCTTTTAAATCGTATATTTAAGACACTCTGCAGACTTGTGACTTTCCACAATATTGTACTCGAGAGTACTAAAATGAGAGCGAGGATCGTAGAGGCTGTTTCTCGGGTGGATAAGTAGTCTGTACTTGTACAAGTGATTACTTAATCCGTCCAAGGACCGGAATGCTGCGATTGCTTTCCAGAACATAAATTATGTTTGCTCAGTCAAGAGACTCAAGCACTGCAATTTTGAGAACTAGGGGAGATAATTAATAAACAGAGCAGCAATTTCTCATTCATTGAGCTCGAATGAACAGATGAACTTCCAACCTTCCAGTTTGTCTACAGGGCTAGCCATTGCCTAAAGCCGTGGGCTCTTTTCCCTGAATGGTGTCACATGCATATAGCAACCCCTAATCTGTCACAAAATATCATAGCAACATAAAAATATTCAGTTTTCCTCTCCAAAATCTCATTGATTGTTACTGCCTTATATAACACAAACCTTAAAGCTTAATGCGCCACCATAAATTCAGAAGGAGGCATTTCCCCCATTTGAAGCCCTGAACATCACATACTTTTTCTACATAATTTATTGGGTAAGTCAGCTAACTTTTTTTTTCATCGTTTGGTCCGACTTTTTTGAGAGAGACGACGACCTACATGGTGTAATTCATAAAATTTTTCAAGATGAAAAAAACCCAAAATTATTTGGCAATTTTTCAATACCTTTTCACATTTTCGTCAATTTGTGAGTAGTATATAATTGCTCACATGACGAAGGCGAGTTTTGCGACGCAATCACAACACGTAGAAATCAGATCAGATGCACCCAGTGCATTAGTATCAAAGCAGCGACGGGGATGACTGAAGTCAAGTAATATTGGGCACTCACAAGGCAGGTTTAAGAGAAAAAAAGTCACCAATATTATGTCCAGACATAGTGAATATCTTTCGACTCATGTCTACCAAATGGTCGCTCAATATAATGGTAAGAGAAGAGAGAAGACCATGTGTCCAATATGATGCCAGTGGCATGTTCCCCTCAGTAATACTAAGAGAAAGAAAGCATTTATGTGGCTTTAGTACAAGACAGAAAAGTATGGGTGTTCGATAACATCTCATCCCACTCGCCGTAGCCTGTACCTTTTAAATCGTATATTCAACACACTCTGCAGACTTGTGACTTTACCCTATATTGTACTCGAGAGTACTATAATGAGGGCGACGATCGTAGAGGCTGTTTCTCGGGTAGATAAGTAGTCTGTACTTGTACAAATGATTACTTTATCCGTCCAAGGGCCTGAATGCTGCGATTGCCTCCCAGTACATAAATTATGTTTGCTCAGTCAAGAGACTCAAGCACTGCAATTTTGCAAACTAGGGGAGATAATTAATAGACAGAGCAGCAATTTCTAATTCATCGAGCTCGATCGAACAGATGAACTTCCAACCTTCCAGTTTGTCTACAAGGCAAGTCATTGCCTAAAGCCGTGGGCTCTTCTCCCTGAATGGTGCCACATGCATATAGCAGGCCTCTAATCTGTCACAAAATATCATAGCAACATAAAAATATTTAGTTTTTCTCTCCAAAATTTGTTGATTGTTGCTGCCTCATGTAACACAAACCTTAAAGCTTAATGGGCCACCAGAAATTCAGAAGAAGGCATTCCCCCCAATTGAAGCCCTGAACATCAAATATTGTTTCCTATACAATTTATTGGTTAAGTCAACTAACTTTTTTTTTCATCGTTTGGTCCGTCTTTTTTGAGAGAGACGACGATCTACATGGTGTAATTCATGAAATTTTTCAAGATGAAAAACCCCAAAATTATTTGCCAATTTTTCAATACCTTTTCACATTTGCGTCAACTTGTGAGTAGTATATAATTGCACACATGGCGACGGCCACTTTTTCGACGCAATCACAACAAGTAGAGATCAGATCAGATACACTCAGTGCATTAGTATCAAAGCAGCGATGGGGGTGGACTGCAGGCAAGTAATATTGGCCACTCACAAGACAAGTTTAAAAGAAAAAAGTCACCAATATTATGTCCAGACATTGTGAATATCTTTCGACTCAGTCATTTAATGTCAACCAAATGTTCGGTCAATATAATAGTAAGAGAAGAGAGAAGACCAAGTTTCCAATATGATGCCAGTGGCATGTTCCCCTCAGTATTACTAAGAAAAAGAAAAAAATTATGTGGCTTTAGTACAAGACAGAAAACTATGGGCGTTTGACAACATCTCATCCCACTCTCCGTAGCCTATCCCTTTTAAATCGCATATTCAACACACTCTGCAGACTTGTGACCTTTCCCAATATTGTACTCGAGAGTCCTATAATGAGGGCGACGATCGTAGAGGCTGTTTCTTGGGTGGATAAGTAGTCTGTACATGTACAAGTGATTATTTAATCCGTCCAAGGACCGGAATGCTGCGATTGCTTCCCAGAACATAAATTATGTTTGCTCAGTCAAGAGACTGAAGCAATGCAATTTTGCAAACTAGGGGAGATAATTAATCGACAGAGCAGCAATTTCTCATTCATTGAGCTCGATCGAACAGATGAACTTCCAACCTTCCAGTTTGTCTACAGGGCAAGCCATTGCCTAAAGCCGTGGGCTCTTTTCCCTGAATGGTGTCACATGCATATAGCAGGCCCCTAAGCTGTCACAAAATATCATAGCAACATAAAAATATTCAGTTTTCCTCTCCAAAATCTCATTTATTGTTGCTTCCTCATATAACACAAACTTTAAAGCTTAATGGGCCACAACAAATTCAGAAGGAGGCATTTCCCCCATTTGAAGTCCTGAACATCACATATCTTTTCTATACAATTTATTGGGTAAGTCAGCTAACTTTTTTTTTCATCGTTTGGTCCGACTTTTTTGAGAGAGACGACGACCTACATGGTGTAATTCATGAAATTTTTCAAGATGAAAAAAAACCCAAATTATTTGCCAATTTTTCAATACCTTTTCACTTTTGCGTCAACTAGTGAGTAGTATATAATTGCTCACATGGCGAAGACGAGTTTTTCGACGGAATCAAAACAAGTAAAAATTAGATCAGATAGACTCAGTGCATTAGTATCAAAGCAGCGATGGGGGTGGACTGCAGGCAAGTAATATTGGGCAGTCACAAGGGAAGTTTAAAAAAAAGTCACCAATATTATGTCCAGACATGGTGAATATCTTTCGACTCAGTCATTTAATGTCTACCAAATGTTCGCTCAATATAATGGTAAGAGAAGAGAGAAGACCAAGTTTCCAATATGATGCCAGTGGCATGTTCCCCTCAGTATTAATAAGAAAAAGAAAGCATTTATGTGGCTTTAGTACAAGACAGAAAAGTATGGGTGTTCGACAACATCTAATCCCACTCGCCGTAGCCTATCCCTTTTAAATCGTATATTCAACACACTCTGCAGACTTGTGACTTTTCCCAATATTGTACTCGAGAGAACTATAATGAGGGCGACGATCGTAGAGGCTGTTTCTCGCGTGGAAAAGTAGTCTGTACTTGTACAAGTGATTACTTAATCCGGACAAGAACCGGAATGCTGCGATTGCTTCCCAGAACATAAATTATGTTTGCTCAGTCAAGAGACTGAAGCAATGCAATTTTCCAAACTAGGGGAGATAATTAATCGACAGAGCAGCAATTTCTCATTCATTGAGATGGTGTTTTAGTTTTTAGGAGTTCCTCGCAAATGAATATACCTAACCTTTTGCATAATATTTATAGTGTTATACATGTCCCATTTAATTAGATATTTCAACTGAATATTAACAGACGATCTTATCAGACAGATAAATGTCTTAACTGGTGAAATATTTCCTTCAGGGACAATTTTAGGTGAAGCTGCGATGTCCCATTGACAAAAATCAGGCTTGTCCATACTTTTATGGGCAAACTGGGTAAGGACTAAAAGCTTATAGAATTGTTTTAATTGTTCGATATGAAGGGTAACAAAAATCCTGTAAGTAGTTACGTACTACGAGAGAAGTAAACTCAAGGATGACATATGGAGACGATGAAAGGATCATTAAGTTCCGTTCTTTGTGTTTTTATTTCAATCTAACGTTCCTTTTGTTAAAAATATCATTAATATATACTTGTTATGCATTTTATTTTTTCGTTTTTGTCAACTTAAATTTCAGTCACATCTGATATTGACTCATATATTTTCAAATTAACCAGTCAGTGCTATTCACTTTTTTTAGTTTTTATCTGCAAAACCTAGATTATGACCCCCTCATAGGAACGAGGTCGTTGAGCTTCTAAGATGTCATAAGCTATATTTTTGGGAGGGGATCAACGATGAAAAGTTTCATTTGTTTTGGGGTTTTTTTTCCTAAGTCTAAGAGACACAGAGGATGTGATAACAATTAAATTTCTGAAAGAAATTGTCATAAATTTAGTGATAACATTTCTTCAATTCAGATCTGATAGAATGGAACACCTCGGAAAAGTTGCAAGCATTACTGATGAAACAGTCATCCACCTTGCCGCGGCGCATCGATTTAAACAAGAATGGTGGAATGGAGGAAGCTGTCATTTAAGATGTTGGGAGGATCTAAATATTTTAACTGCTCCTTGCCATTAACTTTGTTGTCTTATACAAGTCTGGACCGAAATTTAACTAACCTCAGATATTTGTTGTGGAAACAGATATAAATACTTAACAGAAGCCTAATTTAACTAACCTCAGATATTTGTTGTGAAAACAGATATAAATACTTAACAGAAGCCTTTCATGGAGATATCGGTCACTTGCCAAATGCTAGCAAAGTGGAAGTAACAGACTGGTGACCAAAATAAAGCAGAACTTGTAAAACTCACGGTGGCAACTTTGGGGTCCGAATATCATCATCCGTTCGAAGACAGGTGGAGAAAGATCAAAACGGTTACCAAATTGGAGCCTCTACAAATTATCATTGACGTGTATGCTGTAATTAGAGAACTCCAGGAACACTTTCCTTCTGAAAAGTGTATTTCTCCAGGTGAGTAAATTAAGGCATTAGTTTTAAGTTTTTAGGAAAATGATGATGCTAGAGGTCCCAAGTTAGATCTCCATCCGGGACGACCCACGTTGTGTCATTGGGCAAAGCACTTTATTCCGGTTGCCTACATGGGGGCACAATGACGCTGTGCACTAAGGCATACTGCACATCGATGGTGCACATCTCTTCAACCGCTGTAACTCTGCTTGAGCAGAGCAGAGCTTGAACAGAGTTAGAATGTTGAACTGACAGTTAATCGACGATGCTCGGTGGTTCTCTCCGGGTACTCCGGCTTCCTCCACCCGTAAAACTGCCACGGTCACAATTAGCCATTGTGAATAAGTCTCTCCTTAAACACCAATAAATAAATAAATATTAGGAATATGATTAGTAAAACTAAAGTGGTTGTTCACCTTACAAAATAGTTCTTTCCCCGCTGGGTACATCTTTGCCTCTTGTCACTATCCTCTTTGAATGCGACCAGAGGTATCCTGTTGGTGTGATGTTTATTGACTGTTTTGACCTGTTACGTTACCACCTGGATTGAGGAGAGCCCGGTAACTCATTGGTAAGAGCATTGGACTTTAAACCGAAAGGTTGATGGTTCGATCTTAACCAACAGTAACTGCGTTGTGTGCTTGAGCAGTACACTTAATTCTGATTGCACACAAGGGGCACGGTAATGCTGTGTACAAACGCGAACTGTACGTTGATCGCGCGCTTGTCTTCAACTTCAACCCCTGCTAACTTTGCTTATGCAGCGTTAGTAAATTGGAGATCTGACGATTGCTCCACGTTGCACAGTGGCAATCCTTCCCCCCCCCCCCCCTCACCCCTCCTCTCATGTCCATTTCCAGACTGGGGGAAATTTCGATCATCGCAGCAGACGCCTCCGGCATCTGCGGCATGTGCCAAAGGTGCATGCCTTTGAAGGGGGGTCTGGGGCTTCACCCTCCAGGATGCCTTTGAAGTGGGGTCTGGAAAATTTTGAATTCTAGGTGCTCTGAGGTTGCTTCTGGGGGCACTTTGGTCTAAAAATTGTACGAAAAATTATACAAAAAACTTTGTCTTTTTACCTTGTAAAACTGAAAAAATTCATCACCATGACTGGAAAATTATTCATCGAGCAGGCACGTAAATTTTCGGGCTGCCATTATGATATTATGTGAAGAATAATTCCTGACAGCTCACAAAATGTGCATTTTGACTTCAACAAAATGCCAATGTTTGACCCGAAACCCTGTTAATTAGGGCCCCGCCGAGAGGCGGTCGCCCTATAGTGATTGCTCTGTCTGTGCATCCGTGCGTGCGTACGTCCGTCCATCCGTAATCTTTCTCTCTTAATAGATAAGGTTTTGATATTTGACATGTGGGTATATTATCTCAAGACGATGTGTCGCGTACCACGGTTGCCATGCTTTGACCTTGAACTTTGACCTCAAGGTCAAATTATTCCGAATTGGAGGTTCTTTACTGACAAGTTCGTGTCCGGGCTGTAACTTTTTTCACTTAATAGATAGAGTTTTGATATTTGGTATGTGGATAGATTATCTCAAGACGATGTGTCGCGTACCACGGTTGCCATGCTTTGACCTTGAACTTTGACCTCAAGGTAAAATTATTCCGAATTCGGTGTTCTTTTCACACAAGTTCGTGTCCGGGCTGTAACTTTTTTCCCTTAATAGATAGGGTTTTGATATTTGGTATGTGGATAGATTATCTCAAGACGACGTGTCACGTACCAAGGTTGCATGCTTTGACCTTGAAGTTTGACCTCAAGGTCAAATTATTCAGATTTTTTTTTTTCTGACAAGTTCGTGTCCGGGCTGTAACTTTTTTCCCTTAATAGATAGGGTTTTGATATTTGGTATGTGGGTAGATTATCTCAAGACGATGTGTCGCGTACCACGGTTGCCTTGCTTTGACCTTGAACTTTGACCTCAAGGTCAAATTATTCCGAATTCGGGGTTCTTTTCTGACAAGTTCGTGTCCGGGCTGTAACTTTTTTCCCTCAATAGATAGGGTTTTGATATTTGGTATGTGGATAGATTATCTCAAGACGACGTGTCGCATACCAAGGTTGCATGCTTTGACTTTGAAGTTTGACCTCAAGGTCAAATTATTCAGAATTTGAGGTTTTTTTCTGACAAGTTCTTGTCCGGGAAGGGATTTTAATCAGATTTTACCTATTGCTTGAAATATTTTAGTATTACGGTTCACATCAGTTTATACCTAACATCGGTTAGTTGCTGCGGGGCCCGCAGTGATGGATTCCTTCTCCATGATAGCTAGTGTATAGTGTAAACAATTGTGCCTTTTATAAATCGCAAGTCCAAAGTTTGGAAATTCTGTGGGTTGTGCATCAAGGGAGAGCATTCCAAATTGAAGAACTCTAAGCAATGCCACCTAGTGAATGATGACGCGATACCTGTGTCAGACTCAGTCTTAGTATTGTTAGACTGTGTTGGTCGTTCGTAAGAACAAATACTAGAAATTCCACAATAACTGATGTGAAAAAGGTTACTGAACTTCAACAAAAACACATTCCCACAAGGAAACAGACACTACGCATACATGCTATTTTTACAATGTAGAAGTTTGTGTGGGAATGGCGCGTGATTCCAAACTTCTCAAAATGGAAATGGGCGTCATTTCTTCTCAAATGTCTGCAATGTAAACTAGCTTTGAATGGAAGGATATGAGCTATTTATGGAAATTGAAGGCTCATGTTATCAAAGTCTGAGATCACTTATTATTTTTATACGCCCGTTTTGAAAAAGCAGGTCTTATGGTATACCACTGTCCATCTGTCCGTCTGGTCACACGTCGTACGATAACTCAAAAATGCTTTGAGAGATTTTCGTGATTTTTGGGTAGGTGGTGTATATCGATGGAGGGAAGCTCCCTTTCATTTAGTGTTGCCGTTCAATTAGTCATTCCAGAGTTATGGGACTTTATTACTTAGAAAATTGTTGATTTTTTACATGTACGATAACTCGAGAACGCTTTGAGAGATTTTCGTGAATTTTTGGGTAGGTGGTGTATATCGATGGAGGGAAGCTCCCTTTAGTTTTGTGTTGCCATTCGATTAGTCATTCCAGAGTTATAGGACTTTATTACTTAGAAAATTGTTGATTTTTTACATGTTGTACGATAACTCGAGAACGCTTTGAGAGATTTTCACGATTTTTTGGTAGGTGGTTTATGTTGATGGAAGGAAGCTCTCTTTCGGTTGGTGTCGCCGTTCGATTAGTCGTTCCAGAGTTATGGGACTTTATTTTTCACATGTCAAACAATAACTTGAAAATGCTTAGAGCAATTTTCATGATTTTTTGGTTGCAAGTATATGTTGATAGAAGGAATCTCCCTTTCAATTTGTGTCGCTGTCCAATTTGTCATTCCAGAGTTATGGGACTTTATTCATCAAAATATAGGCAATTTTCCACATGTTGGACTTTGAGCAATTTTCATGATTTTTTGGTGGCAAGTATATGTAACCTGACAAGTACACATGTATACTCATATTGTGTGGTTCCCTCTTGTAATCAATAACGGGCGTATCATGCGCTCATGGCGCAGCTGTTTATTCAGAATCAGCTATGGAATGCAGCGAATCCTATTTTCTGAGACATATTATCATTGGGCGTCACGTATTGACACGTAAAACATGAGAAGTGTCATTAATTTCCATTGAATGGAAAAGAGATCGGGAGTTCTTTGAAAGCTAATTTGATTACCTCCATTAGACTACGAGCGTTTACTTCTAACATGATTGCTAGATGATCCTACAGTTCACCGTCATTCACACAGCTGTTTCGTCCCAATCAATGTGGTTTCGAACAGAGTTGATTCATTAGTGGATGAAGGACATTATGGATGACTGTGTTGGATGCAAAGGGCCAGGGGAGGGGGCGCGTGTCGCACATAGACTCACGTTTGCCGTGTACTGTCAAACAATTTTTGAGAGGGGGTACACTATTTTACGTGAGGCTGCGTACACACTGGTGCATGTTACTTGAAATCTTACAGATGTGCAGCTCAATGCATGAAGTAACCCTTTATCTAACGCTACTTTATAACAAAACATTTCTGTTTTTTGCTTTCAGAACAAAAGCTATGACCCCATAGACAGCTTCTAGCTGCCTGATATCGAGGCAACTGTCATTTGATTATCATATTTCTGACAGGTTTTCAAAATTAGTGTTAATCACATCAGGCAGATACACACCATTACAAATTTCATGAATATCAAAGCGCGTGGATGTCATTGCCATCCCTATGCTTAGATGTTCAGGAAAATTGTATGGGCTATTGTGTGGGTCTGCCCTCCACACTCGCATTTAGTTGACTTAGGGTAAACAATTGGTGGGGTTGGCCAGGAAATGGAGAATTTGTCAAGTCCCACTAGGATGCTGCACTCAGGTAACTGACATTCGAGTTATAGGCTGGCCCTGTAATTCGAATGCTGGTTACCCGAGTGTACCATCCCAGTGGATCTTGACGAATGAGGCCAACACTGAACAGCTTACATGTACAATGACATGGTGTTAAAATTTACTATAGAGGTAGAGGTTTGAATGAGCATCAGTTTGAATGACGTGGGGCATCAGCAACAGACTGAACAGATCGTCTGCGGCCACGATCGCATCTGGGCATTGAGAATAAGCTGTTGAGCTCAGGGACACTGGATAGCTTTTCAAGGACTTTCAACAAACCTTCGAGAATTTTCAAGGATCACAGCATGGGAATACCAAAAGTAGCTTCACTACTAGACATTTACAGCAAATTGCCAATGGACTTCTCCCCACATTTTTAAAGGCTCAGAATGCCTTGAGAGGTCACCTCAAAGCCTCCAAGAGAGGATTTAAGGTGACCTTTGAAGACATTCAATTAGAGAAACACTGAAAAATAAACACCATTCAGACAATTAGACTAAACCGTAATAGGTTTAAAAGTTACGATTTGAAGTCAATAAAATCATGCAAATATTGATCTTGCTGGAGTTGGTCAACATAACCTGCGCCAATAATATCAATATTTGTATGTTTTCATGGGCAGATACGGGAGGGGAGGTAGATTGGGTGGATTCCCCCCCCCCCCCCCTCCTCCCTGATAATTAGCTATTTCCCTACTTGTGGCGCCTTTTGGCACCATGCCTCAAACCTCACCCATCTTCACAAATTAACATACAAATGTAATCAGTGCAAAGGAGAGAGCAGTTCAACATTTAAAGTCGGCTGCCAGATGGTGGCAGACTTCAAATGTTAAACTATTTCTCCTGAAAGCACACTGCAGTGTTTTTGCCACTCACTTTTCAACACAGTGCAGTCATTCATGAGCATCTGCGTGATGCCGTGTGGTTGCATTATTACCCAGATGAATATTTGGGCAAGTGTGTAGAAATGAAAAGTGAATGCTTTAAATTAAGAATAGAATGATTTATTTTGGTCGATCGTCAATCGAAGATCGATTACACGTTGCCGGAATATGCCCAGAGGGTTATTTATGAAAGTTCAAACATGTCATTAGTTTAGCATAGGTCAGCTCAAAGATCAACTTTCCATTGAGTCATCTGCCGGAATTTGTTGACAACTCTAATCCAATCATCATCGGTCATAGGTTCGGACATCAATGAGATTCTCATAAGCGATTCAAGTGTCTTGGCTTTCAGTGATGTTCTTATTCAGTTTTCACTAAATTCCGTAAACTGGCACCACCTTCCACTGAAGTTGTTTCAACCAGCAACAGGCAGCTCATTACAAGTAACTTGAAACAGTTTGGGTGAGATGCGTTAAAATTATGAGAAACAGCTTTTTGTAAAAGTTGGTTTGGGTCAAAGCGATTCCTTTCCAAAAGTTGATCTGCCCTGTCGCGTTTCTCGCTTTGTGTTCGGTTGGGAATTTGTTGTACATGGTTGTCCATTTCAGCTTGGTATTCCTTTAGAAACTCGAATGACTGGTCCTTAAAACCGCGGAATTCTGCTTTTGCTTCATTAGCATCAATTACTGGTTGTGCAGTGGTTATATGACCCTTGAATTCATCGGTTTTAGGATTCCCGTATAACTGGATTAAAGTTTGAAAATCCATCGCCCCATAAAATTTTCTGTCCTCTGTGTCCTCTGGTAGTTTATGAGCATCTAGGACAGAGAATGCCTTCAGTAAGTCATTTGCTTCAAATGCTGTATCTATCTCACGTTCCAAATCTTTTAAAATCACAGTTGCCGATTCAGTTATAAAAGTTTTCACAACAACACACATGTCACTGTCATCAGAATGCTGCCCACCACGCTGGATGCCATCGCCCCGAACGTTCGCTGTTTTCATTAACTCATGCCATCTGCAGAAAAAGGGAATGGTGTCTGATACCTCTTTTGGAATATTATTGACAAAATCAGTGGCTAGAAATTTATCAAGCGCTCCGAGAATGTCATTAAGCTCTATTTTAGCAGAACTGACATGCTTTGGCACACTGCTAAAATTTGGGGACTGATACTGCAGACTTATTTATTTAAATGTCCAGTTACCTTCAAGACATCACATAAAAATAGTAACATGAGAATAAACCTTTTGTCTGTCAAATGTATTTTTAAACCCAGTGCCTCGGGGTCTTGTTTCTCTGCATGAATTTGATCAAGTGAATCTATAATAGCTAAAACAGCCAATTTTTCAGGCTAATGTGTGAACATTTTCCAAAGTGACATTAGTGTAGCGTGAACATTCTTAATTTCACTGTGTTTTTTCATGAGGTGCACAAACATTAATGCCAGTTTATGGCAGTGACAATTCATATACTGGGAAAACGGAGAAGCATGACGAAACAACCTTTGTAAGCCTATCTTCTCTCCGGACATGGAATTTGTTCCATCCAATACAATAAACAGTACATTTTTAATTTCAATCTTCTTTTCAGTTAGCACATCTCCAATTAGGTCCATAACATATTCAGAATTGGTACTGTTTGCTGGAATACGAGCTAGCAGCTTTTCTACAACTTTCCCACCATCAAGCCACCTGCCCAGTATGATAAGTTGTTCAACACGTGCCTCATCAGTGGCTTCATCAGCAATCAAAGTAATGAATGGCGATGATTGACATTTACTTATGTCTCGCTCTTCAGTATATTCATTCAAACAGTGTGTCATTTCATCAATTGACTGGTTACTCAGGTAAGAGGCTATTGATGGATTTGATGTTAAATCAGCCCCAGTATCCTGAAGAAAATTAATCAAAGATTTCATATTGTAAAAGTGTGCTATTTTATTCTTCACAAGAAATAGCAGAGACTTGAAATTTTTTATTATTTTCTCTCGATTCTCTGCCCTGATATTAACTCTGTGTCATTGAATGGACTGAACCACAGTTCTGGTTGAATCTGTGGCTTGACGACTTGTATACGAGTGGACAGACGCCACATGCACGTGTGACTCGGCATTCCTCATAAATTGTCTCGTGGGATGATATCCGATAACAACTGGCTTTGTCAACCATGGCTGATCAGACTGTTGTCAATTGCTCCTGTGTATACAAATATTATGTAACCACTCATTACGCTCGTAGATATATTTTGCCAAGCTGGAAAGGGCTTGGAGTCTCTCCACAGATGTGGAAACGCTGACAGACTCGCTAATTTCTGCTCTCTGTTCGTCCGCTACTTGCATCCTATCGGGATTTGCAGGTGCAGCTGCATTGCCTCTGATTATATCTGCGTCTTGGCCATGGTTTGATGCATTATTGCTTGGTTGGACGACAGTCGCATCACTTGTTATTGCAGTAAGTGAACTGTCTTGTATTTTTGCTTTGCCGGTAATGCCGGCATTGCAAGAGGCATCTGACACTTTTTTCTTCTTTGCATCAGTCGATGAGAAGAAAGATGTTATTCTTTTAGTACCTTCTGCATCAGACGATTTTAGTTTCTTGATGTAGAAGCCCTCTTTGTGGCTCATTTTATTTTTGTAACGTTTTGAATTCGCACTACACAAGAATAGTACTCAACGGGTCACACATCCTGTCTCAGCATGACGTCACATACCACATGCTGACCTGTTCTGGAATTGCGTCATGCAATTCCAGCACACTCAGAGACATAATGACAAGATGCGGAGAGCGTCTGTGATGATTAGGCCCACTAATTTTGACTTTGATTAATTGTTTGTCACTTACATTTTGTTTTTGCAAGATTATGATAAATTTATTTGGCCATATTTCGACTGACATTCGAAAAACTAACGTCATGAGGGGAAAATTAGTTTGGGGAATGGGTCCATTTTACAGACTCCAGAACAGGGTCGCGGAAGCCCTGGTTCTGCTTCCATCTTTACTAAGTTTAAATGTAGGTTAATTCTTTCAACACGTTACTTGTATTTTTGGCGTGAAGAGAAATTGATCGTCTATTAGCAAACAACAAAACAATCGATGGAGAGAGTGGTGGAAGAGTGTGCTGGTCTCTTGTGCCAGAAGACCCGGGATCGACCCTCCGTCGGGAAAATTCTCAGGTGTCCGAGTCCTCTCTAGTAGCATCATTTGTAGCGTCCTATCAGGTGGTGGGGGGTGGGAGGGTGGTGGGGGGAGGTTGGGGGGTTGGCGTCCTCTGTGCGAAGAGATATACTCTGAGACTCCTTCGTAGTATTCAAGAACAGTGAAGCCTCAAACTTACCGCTACGAAGAAGATGCTTAACATGACTGCCAATCCTTATAAAATATTAAGCTTAAAACAAAAACAGTCGAAAACTGAATGAGGATCAGTAATAGAGGAAACCGGGGACAATTGTAACACGAGTCAATTGTAACATGATTGATATACTGCTTCAGTTTGAGAGGAGCTCGAGATGCACCCCCTCTGGTAAGTGGAGACAACGTCGTGTGATACTCTCCCGGACCGTTGCCTCGATTAAAAACCTTATGACTTTTTGAGAAAGAAAAAACGTTCTTTCAACCTGTCCAGTAAATTTTGGTACTTTTTTAAGAATCGTGATAGCCACCAGAAAGGCTTATAATAATAAAGGTTGAATTACACTTTCGAAACATTATAGATTTCTCTTTCAAATGGGAGCATCAGTTTTAAATATATTTTTCCTGTAAATATTCTGCAAACGTTTTCGTTAGTTGATCCTTCAGTGGGGTCGCTTGTAACAAACACCACGGGGACAGATGTAACATATTACAACCTACTCTCTGGCTGTTAAATTGATGTTGACTTCATATGGGCAATACACAGACATGTACCGCGAGAAGTACGGACATGTAGTGTACACAACACTAGTAGACCTACTTTGTTTTTTAGCTCAACTTGACAAAGTCAAGCCAGGCCTGGCATTCTGAAAAATTTAGGGGGCTAAAAATTGGTCTCCTGAAATGATCTAGGATAGCCAATGGGAAAAGATGAAGAGAGAGAGAATGAGGGAGGGAGAGGTAGAGATAGAGAGAGAGAAAGAGAGGGGAGAATCAGCTGCAACTGAAAATAACGTGTATAGTAGAAAAATAAAGTAAAATAGAAATATGTTAGGAATGATCTCTGCAGGCCTGGTGATAAGTGGAATTTGGTTTCATTCTTGCACTGAGAAAGGGGGCATACATGGGAATGTGACATTTTGCCCAGAGCCAGCTTAGAGGTTTGAGTTCCTCGTTGGCAGTTTGTTTTCTGGAGTTTTCAGGAATCAACCCTAATTAATAAGGACTTTACGGACTTATTTTGTTTCCACGTAATATAGGCATAATTATGCTGTATATTATGCCTACTATTACTGGCGACAACCTGATACTGTATAACCCCCAGATGAGGGGGGGAAACAAATTTCAAATCCTAAACGTCACCTATAAAATTTTGAACTCAAATTGTCGTGTTTGGTCCAAAATCACTGGCTTTTATTTCAAGCGATAAATGATGTAATTGCACGTGCATAACGTCACATGCCCGCATCAGGGTTCTTTTTGAATACTTTGTTCTCTCTGCACTTCCAATTATTTACATTGGCACATATCGGGTTGTGTAAAAAAAATTGAGGTCAAGCGTCACAGTCACTGTCGGTATTCGTGGATTTTGCATTGTTTTGGATTTGTATTTTTATGAAACCTCTGACCCGATGTAGTATTGTGTGTACCATGGGAATTTAGAGAATTGTAGGAGGAAAAAATACATATTTTCCACTTCAATTATTCAGCATTTTAGCGACCAGAATGCCCCAAAGGCCACCAGAGAGCACCTAAAAATCAAAATTTTCAGATCCCCCTCTAGAATCACGTCCCTTTGGCACGTGCCGCAGATGCCTTTGCCGTCTGAGTTTCACTTTCTTTAAACTACTGGACCCACCTCAAGATGGGGGCTATTGATTTTCTTCGTTTTCCGTCAAAAAATGTTGCCACTGGAAATGACCTTCGATGAACTTTGTGCAGTTATGCATCAATATTTCCCTTTTGGCACACCCTGCAGTGCACAGTTTTGACCACATCACTTTGAAACTTGATATGCTTGTTTGTGTGGTAGCTCTAGATGGGAGCTATCTTCCATTTCCATCAAAAAATGTTGCCGCTGGCAACGTTCTTAGAACTTAGTTTAGTCAGAACTCAATATTTCCCTTTGTCACACCCAACAGGGCACATTTATGATCGAATTGTTTTGAAACCTGGCATGCTTGTTTGGGGTGACCTCTACATGGGAGCTATTGATTTTCTTCCATTTTCTGTCAAAAATGTTGCCACTGGCAACAACCTTTGAAATTAGTTTACTCAGGGATCAACATATTCATTCGGCACTCCCTACAGAGCACATTTATTATCAGGGTGGTTTGAAACTTGGTATGTTTGTTTGGGGTTACCTCTAGATGGGAGTTATCGATTTTCTTCCATTTCTGTCAAAAATAGTTGCCATTAGTATCGACCTCTGATGAACTTAGTAAAAACTTACTGCAGTTAAGCATCAATACTTCCCTTTGACACACCCTGCAGGGCACATTTATGATTGGATCGCTTGCAAACTTGGTGTGCTTGTGTGGGGTGACATCTATATGGGAGCTGTCGATTTTCTTTCATTATTGTCAAAAAATGTTGCCACTGACCTTTGAACTTAGTTTAGTCAGAGCTCAATATTTCCCTTTAACACTTCCTTCAAGGCACATTTATGATCGGATCACTTTGAACCTTGGTATGTGTGTTCGGAGTGACCTCTAGATGTGAGATATTGTTTTTTAGCTCAACTTGACAAAGTCAAGCTGAGCTGTTTCCATCACTTCTCGTCCGTCTGCGTTCGTACGTTAGTACATGAGTACGTACGTCCACAATTTCCTTTGGCACACCTCACAGATCACATTTATGATCAGATTACTTTGAAACTTGGTATGCTTGTTTAGGGTGACCTCTAGATGGGAGCTATCGATTTTCTTCAATTTCCGACAAAAAATGTTGCCACGGCCAACGTTCGTAGAATTTAGTTTAGTCAGACCTCAATATTTCCCTTTGGCATACCCTACAGGGCACATTTATGATCAGATTGCTTTGAAACCTGGTGTGGTTGTTTGGGGAGACCTCTAGATGGGAGCTATTGATTTTCTTCAATTTCCATCAAAAAATGTCGCAGCCAACATTCTTAGAACTTAGTTTAGTCAGACCACAATATTTCCCTTTGGCTCAACCTAAAGGGCACATTTATGATTAGATTGCTTTGAAACCTGGTATGCTTATTTACGGTGACCTCTAGATGGGAGCTATCGATTTTCTTCCATTTCCGTCAAAAAATGTTGTCACGGCCAACGTTCTTAGAACTTAGTCTAGTCAGACCACAATATTTCCCTTTTGAACACCCTACAGGCACATTTATGATCGGATTCTTTGAAACCTGGCATGCTTGTTTGGGGAGGCCTCCAGATGGGAGCTATCGATTTTCTTTGGTTTCCATCCAAAAATGTTGCCACTGGCAATGACCTTCAATTAACTTAGTAAAAACTTAGTGCAGTTAAGCATCAATATTTCCCTTTGATACACCCTGCAGGGCACATTTCTGATTGGATCGCTTGCAGACTTGGTGAGCTTGTGTGAGTTGACATCTATATGGGAGCTGTCGATTTTCTTCCATTTCTGTCAAAAAATGTTGACCTTTGAATTTAGTTTAGTCAGTCCTCAATATTTCCCTTTAACACGGCCTTCAGGGCATGTTTATGATCAGATGACTTTGAAACTTAGTATGTGTGTTCCGTGTGACCTCTAGATGTGAGCTATTGCTTTTTTTCATTTCCATAAAAATTTATTGTCGCTATCACCAACCTTTGAACTTACTGCATTTGTGCATCAACTTATCCCTTTTGCACTCTCTGCAGGGTATATTTATGAATTTCCATAAAAAAAAACCCATTGCCACAAGCAATGATCTTCTACTTAGTGCATTAACATCTTCCTTTGGCATGCCTCTGAGGACACATTCATTATCAGGTTGTTTTGAAACTTTGTATGCTTATGCAGGGTGACAAAGATAGGAGCTATTGATTTTCTTTTCATTTCAATCAAAAACTGTTGCTGTTAGCAACAATCTTTGAATTTATTGCATTTGTGCATCAACATTCTTTGACATGGCCTACAGGCCACATTTATCATAGGATTGTTTTTGAACTTGATGTGCTCATTGGGCAAGAACTTTAGATAAGAGCTATTGATAAGTATTTATTTCTGTGAAAAAAGTTGCCATTTACAATAACCTCTGAACATACTGTATTTGTGTATCAACATTCTTCCTTTAGCCAGTCGTACAGTTTACATTTAAAAATGCATGGATTACTCTTGACGTTGTGCACACACAATGCTGTTATGTTGAAATTTCAAAAAATAACATTGGTACCAATGATCTTCAATTTTGCCATTTCATTTATAACTTACCAAGTTCAAGTTTGTCAAGTTGAGCTACAGTGTCATTGACACTTTCATTTTCAATTCCATAAAAAATTATTGTCGTTATCACCAGCCTTTGAACTTAATGCATTTATGCATCAACTTATCCCTTTTGCACTCTTTAAAGGGTATATTTAAGAATTTCTATTAAAAAAAACAAAAAGTATTGCCACAAGCAATGACCTTCAAACATTGGGCATTTGTGCATTAACATTTTCCTTTGGCATGCCTCAGAGGGCACATTCATTATCAGGTTGTTTTGAAACTTTGTATGCTGATGCAGGGTGACAAAGATAGGAGCTATCGATTTTCGTTTCATTTCCATCAAAAGCTGTTGCTGTTAGCAGTTATTGCATTTGTGGATCAGCATTCTTCTTTGACATGGCCTACAGGCCACATTTATCATAGGATTGTTTCTGAACTTGGTGTTCTCATTAGGCAAGACCTTTAGATAAGAGCTATTGATTAGCATTCATTTCTTTGAAAAGCATTGCCATTTACAATAACCTCTGAACATACTGCATTTGTGTATCAACGTTTTTCTTTAGCCAGTCTTACAGTTTACATTTAAAAATGCATTGATTACTCTGACCTTGTGCACACATAATGCTGTTATGTTGAAATTTCACCAAATAACATTGGTACCAATGATATACAATTTTACCATTTCATTTATAACTTACCAAGTTCAAGTTTGTCAAGTTGAGCTATAGTGTCATTGACACTTTCATTTTTACCTCACCTGGCCTGAAAGGCCATGTGAACTTTTCTCATCGCTTGGCGTGCGTCGCCGTCCATCGTCCTTCACCCATCGTACAGCGTACGTAAACTTTTCACATTTTCGTCATCTTCACTGTAACCCCTGAACTGGTGTGAACCAAACTTGGCAGGAATGGTCTAGGGGAGGTCCTCTACAAATGATCCTCATTTTGTTCCTGTCGGATGAAAAACATGGCTTCCAGAGGCATTCTTTGATTCTGGTTGGTGGATTTTCAAAAATCTTCTTCTCTGAAACTGCCAGGCCAAATGTTTTGAAACTTCACATAAATGATGAGTGGGACCCCCTCTACCAACGATCCTCATTTAATGTTGATTGGGTCACAAACATGGCCACAATTGCGGATTATAGTTACTGTAGAAACCTATAGGAAATCACATTTTTCTCTTCTTCTCTGGAAAAACCGAGGCGACGTGAAAATAAACCTGGCAGGGATAGTCTATGGGAGGTCCTCTACAAACGATCCTCATTTTGTTCCTGCAGGTTGAAAAACATGGCCGCCAGAGGCATTCTTTGATTCTGATTAATAGATTTTCAAAAATCTTCTCTGAAACTGCCAGGTGAAATGTTTTGATACTTCACATAAATGATGACTGGGGCCCCCTCTACCAACGATCCTCATTTAATGTTGATCGGGTTGCAAACATGGCCACAATTGTGGCCTATAGTTACCATAGAAACCCTATGGGAAATCACATTTTCATCTTCTTCTCCAGAACTACTGAGCCGACATGAACCAAACCTGGCAGGGATGGTCTATGGGAGGTACTCTGCAAATGATCCTCATTCTGTTCCTGTGGGTTGAAAAACATGGCTGCCAGAGGCATTCTTTGAATCTGATAGGTGGATTTTCAAAAATCTTCTTGGAAACTGCCAGGTCAAATGTTTTGATACCGCACATAAGTGATGACTGGGACCCTCTCTACCAACTGCAATAAACTAAGTAAACTGCTGCTCCTGTCCTGGCAAGATCAGAATCTGACATTTTCTGGAAAGCTATCAGTGAGAGCTTTCCAGAAAACGATGTCAGGTTCTGGTCTCATCAGTGTAGGAAGAGAAAAGGATACACAGTTTATAGGGTTATCGTACAACTGATTTTGACTTAAATGTAAACCATTGCAACTGTACATGGATGCTGATATTATGTTACTTATCCGAAAATCATGCTTATTAACAAGTGTTTGGAGAAACAGGAGAAGTTTTTGCTAACTTTCTCTTGCAATCGTGTCAGCTTAGATGACAGTAAGTATTGTATATCTTTTAAGATTTGACAAAAATTGGAGTAATGTGTTTTTTACCTATCCAAAGCTATTTTGAAAAGAGAATACTGCCTGAAAAAAGTTGTAATTTTTCAAAAATATTTAATGTTCTTTTTACTGATTTTTTTTTGTTGAAAACAGAATTCATAAATGTGTGCATTTTCAAGAAAATCTTCTTTGAAAGTACGCCAAATGGTTTGAAAACTTGGTGTGACTGATGACTGTAACCCCTTCTACCAGTGATCCTCATTTTAATCTTCATCGGGTTGCAATTATGGCTGCAATCATGGCTTATAGTTACTATAGAAACCCTATAGGAAATCACATTTTCATCATCTTCACTGAAAGTACTGAGCCAATGTGAACCAGACTTGGCAGGCATTGTCTATGAGAGGTTCTCTACAACTGTTACTCATTTTATTCCTGTTGGGTGAAAGAACATGGCCGCCAGAAGCATTCTTTGATTCTGATTGGTCAATTTTGAAAACTCTTCTCCTCTGAAACCACAGGGCCAAATGTTTTGAAACTTTGCATGGTTGATAACTGGAACACCCTCCACCAACATTCCTCATTTTAATGTTGATCGTATTGCAAACATGGCCACAATTGCAGTTTATAGTTACAATAGAAAAAAAAACTATAGGAAATCACATTTTCATCTTCTCTCTGGAACTATTGAGCTGATGTGAACCAAAACTTGGCAAGAATGGTCTATAGGAGGCCCTCTACAAACAATCCTCTTTTTGTTCCCATTGGCTGGAAAATATGGCCATCAGAGACATTCTATGATTCTGTTTGATGGATTCAAATGTTTTGAAACTTCATGTGATTGAAGGCTGGGACACCTTCTACCAATGATCCTCATGTAATTTTGATGTAATGTTGCAAACATGGCCACAATTGCAGCTCATAGTTACCATGGAAAGCCTATGGGAAATCACATTTTTATATGTATTTCCAGGTGAGCGATTGCAGGCTCTGTAGAGCCGCTAGTTTCTTTTGGTTTGTTTTTGGAGGAGTTTTGTCTTTTTTCATCGTGGCATTTTGCCACATTGGTGATTACTTCAACCATAAGGTGGTAAGTCGATAATCTGATTTATTTTCCTCCGGTGCTGTTAAGGATTGAAGTTTTCAGGATAAACCAAACCATATCTCTTTTTGTTAAGCCATCATCAATACTGTTACTTCTTACCCCTGTCAGTGTTACAACTTGTCCCTTGATTTCCGACGTGTTCTCTGTGCCCACTGGCATTGGAACTCAGGGGACGAACTGGGCACGATACTGGGACAGGTGTAACAGCGAGGGTGACCATAGAAAGTGACGCATTCCTCGTAGTCTGTGATTCTTTTG
Organism: Pictodentalium vernedei; assembly: GCA_031216915.1. Lineage (NCBI taxonomy): Eukaryota > Metazoa > Mollusca > Scaphopoda > Dentaliida > Dentaliidae > Pictodentalium > Pictodentalium vernedei. The sequence continues at coordinate 579,446,629 of CM062294.1, forward strand.
CAAATAATAACAATTTTATTACATTTTAGCAGGAAGATCAAGTGAGTACAACATGCAGAAGTTCTCTTCCATTACCTCGTGATTACATAGTAATTTTGGAAAATGCAAAAAAAGTTACAGTTAATCCTGGTCTCCACTACTTTTATCCTACAGTCCTGTTGTGTTGTAGAATTAAATTATCACTGAAACTCCCCCACAAGTAAAAAGGCATTCACATTTCCCAGTTGAATGTGGTGTGTAAGACAATTCCACATAGGACATTGTGGTAAAAAAGGTTAACACTTTGTATTTTTTGGCAAACCGAGTATTCAATTCTAAGTGACGTAATGTATAAACTCTGCCTTCAATATGTTATTCATGAGTCTTCGACTACTGGAAGAATATGGTGTACCTAACGGCAGGTCTCTGATATGACAGTATCTACAGATGTTTCGCATCTTGCAAATTTTGATGAAGCGTTATACAGGGGCAAAATTTCATAATTTTTTGGGCGAATCAAGTTGGATTCAAGTGGGAACCACCCTACACGAATCACGGGAATCCAACTGTTGGGGCATGAAGAATAGCCATGATTTTGTTGAAACTTCAAAGCCTATAATCTGTAAGAACTTTACTAACGTCTTTTCTCTGCCACACATAAAAAACATTCAATGCGAAACTGAAAGTTTAAAAGAATAGAATTAACTTACCAGTTTGTTACCTCTAGGGCTGCAACGGTACACTTACCTCACGGTTCGGTATGTATTGCGTTTTTTCGGTGGCGGTACATTTTTTCTAACATTAGGCAGACACCATTCTCATCTTTGTATGAGGTCAGGGAAAGCCAAAGGGTTTCCAGACGAGATTTCAATTTTGCTGGTGGGCTGACGATACCTTCGTTGTTATTGGAATGGCAGTATTTCTGTCACTCATGTTGTTACATTTGGATGTACTTCAGATCTGACATGTGTGCATGAAGGCAAAACAGAAATACTCAAACAACGCAAAACTTGATTGGCAAATTGTTGAATAATCAGCCAATAAATAATCGTCTTACTTCTCCTGACACACATTCGGAATTACCCAAAGCTCAAGTGATGTCAAGTCGGTTATTTATAGATGCACGACATGCTGTTCTGTTTATGTTTGCAAACTGTTTGCTTGTGTCAACACCTACAAATTTTCATACAGACCCAATTCCCAACAGCCGCCATTAAAACTAACAGCTGAGCATGCTTCTATGCACCGCATATCTGGTAGATTAAAGCTGAAATGTTGCAGCCGGGCAGCCCGTTAAGCTGATGTAGAAATATGCACTCTTGACTTGGCAAAACAGGACAGAAAGAACACATGGTTGACCATGTGCTAAATGTCTGACGTCAATATGAAAATGAGTGTTGTTTGTCACGAACCAATAGAAACGTATCCCCCAAATCACATGATCAACATGGTCATGAATATTGAATATATTTATCACTTGTCTGAACTGTACCAACTTCGTGGAAGACCCCACCACATCCGATTGTTGAAGGATTGTTGAAATTCCACACTTACTTTTATTGTCAAGTGATTTGAATAAGTAAAATTTTTAATGAATGTTTGAAATCGTGTGTATAAAGCTTTTTTCTATTTAAATACTGACCTCACCAACTATTACAAATATTATCCACCAAGATTATATCATATATGCCCCAATTTCCCAATAAATTCTGATGATTCTTGGTCCGTACAGTTGGGTGAGTTACTGTGTGTGTGTGTGTGTGTGTGTGTGTGTGTGTGTGTGTGTGTGTGTGTGTGTGTGTGTGTGTGTGTGTGTGTGTGTGTGGTTTGTCTTACCAACTTGACGAGGTAACTAGACAAAAGAGTTTGCGTGTTTTGCCTTACCGAGGTACAAAAGACAAAAGAAACCCTTTACCTCGGGTGTTTTCCCAGAACTGTACCGGCAAAACAAGGTTGAAACCGTTAGTCCACACAAAGGACAAACAATGGGGTACCTCGGTATGTAGGGTAGACAAGACTCTGTCTCTGTGTGTGTGTGTGTGTGTGTGTGTGTGTGTGTGTGTGTGTGTGTGTGTGTGTGGGTTTGTCTTACCAACTTGTCGAGGTAACTAGACAAAAGAGTTTGCGTGTTTCGCCTTACCGAGGTACAAAAGACAAAAGAAACCCTTTACCTCGGTTGTTTTCCCAGAACTGTACCGGCAAAACGAGGTAGAAACCGTTAGTCCACACAAAGGACAAACAATGGGGTACCTCGGTATGTAGGGTAGACAAGACTGTGTGTGTGTGTGTGTGTGTGTGTGTGTGTGTGTGTGTGTGTGTGTGTGTGTGTGTGTGTGTGTGTGTGTGTGTGCGGGATGGGGGGGGGGGATAGGGGAAAGCCTATTCTAGGGGGAAAGGGAGAACAGTTTGATCCTGCAGAGAGTTTCCTTGAAATTCACATCTGACTTCATGGGCCCTCTTTTGGGGGTGTTGGAATTCTCCTGCTGTGACTGCTGTACTGTGAGCGTACCGAAAATTAGGCTGAATGAACCGAGTATTGTACCGTGGAAAAATACCGCGGGCGGTGCACCGAGACCGCGGTGAACCGTTGCAGCCCTAGTTACCTCTGAACCATTCTCAATTTCTGTGACAGTGTCCGAAGTGCACTGTACATCGAATTGTAAATAATAATTTACAGGAAGCTCTCGCAATGACAACGTCTGCTCAGCTGCAACTTTGATTGACAGGTGAAACACTAAACCACTCCTCCGGATGAGTTTGGAGAATACTCTGTGCAGAGAACAATAGTGGGCTATGCCTTTCGAGATCCAATGACATGATTCTCGGGCAGATGGAAAATGATTGGGTCTTGCGTTTCAGCGCTCGCATTGGGATGGAATAAAGAAGAAATAAAACAAAAATGGCACAGCAAAATTGGTAAATGGTTCACCAGACCCTGCTCTGTATTTATTTCTACCGCAAGGATAGCAGGGGGCGTGGGGTTTCATAATTTATTGCCTTGCTTCCAAACATCGTTTATGCCCATCCTCATTAGAACAAGCGCAATGCGTTCGTTTTAATGAGGCCAGGGGGCATAACCCATGTTTTGGAAACAAAAACGTGGTTGATGGGAGCCTGGCCAGTGGGGGAAGGGGTGCGCAATATATTGCCTCACTTCCGAAACATTGATTATGACCCCCCCCCCCCCCCCCTCAATGGAATGAATGCACACCCGCTCATTTCATTGGGGGGGGGGGGGGGGGGGAGGTTCATAACCAATGTTTTAAATGGAAGCAAAAATACGGGAGGAGTTCATAAAAATATTGCCTTGCTTCGGAGTTCCAAAGCAATGGAAATGATTGACCGACCCCTTAATTTGGAACAATAATTGAACAGAAGTCCCCCCTCCCCCCCCCCCCCCCCCCCCCCCCCCCCCATTTGAAACAAACATGTCTTCGAATTTAGTGCAAAGGCATATTTGTTTAAAAGGGGGGGGGAGGGTGTCGGGCATAAACCATGTTTTGGAAGCAAAAATGGTGTGGGGGGGGGGGGGGGGCATCAATGAATAAATTCAATTTCTAGTGGCAACTTGTCAAGTGAAGAGACTTAGTTAATCTTAAAGTAACATGCCGCTTGACAGACTTTTCGGTAGCCAGGCCTGAGGGCACAACAGTTACAGACTGAGAGAGAAAAGTTAAACAGAAGACAAGTTCAAAGAAGTTGAAAGAACACTGGCAGTTTTATTTTAATTAACTTTCGTAGAGACGAACTGAGAAATCTGAACTCTGTTTCCGTGGTGTTCAGAACCAATCAACAGAAATTACTAGTATTGCAACAAATCCCCGTCTACTTGGCATACATGTATGTACTTGGGGTTACGCTGATTTGTTTCTTTGATTCTTAAAAAAAAAAATCAATTTTGCAAAGTCACTGGTGACTGTGAGATGAATAAAGTGGTGGCCACTATGAAAAAAAAATATTTAACAGTCTGACTTGTTTGATAGTCACAGTCACTCACAGTCTGCCTCTTGTGTTTTCAGTCAGAATCACTGTCGAGAGTTTGAACTTCGTCATCTGAAGATTCTGTATCCGTTTGTTCAAAGGTGGAATCATCCCATGACATCTTTGAACTGCCAGATGCAACTTCCATGTCTGTTGAATCTTCGACGAGCGAACTTCCAGGCCCCTCAAAAGTTTTTTGATTCGCCGTTTCGTGAGAGTACCTAGCCCATCAACATCATTTTCTTTTTCACTTCCATCTAAAAACGAATCACAGGCATTGTTTATCAACTGTTCCCACACCGATTTGTCGTTCAACTGCTCTATGCGTGTACTGAAGTGCAAACAGTCAGAGATCAAAGCTGTGCTTAGTGTTGCGCGCCAATCTGTTACAATATGCCTAACTGAGGAGAACCCACGCTCAACGACAGCAGTTGAAAAGGGGATGCATAGAATCAGTTCGACCAACAGGAAAAAATTTCTATATTTGGTACCATCAATGCTATAAAACCCAAGCCCAAAACTCTTTAGTTTTTTTTTTTTTATCTCCTTCGCAGACAGTTGTGGACCATAGTAAAGTTTTAGTGCCTTAAATTCTCGCAGAATTTCAATATTTTTATACTGTACCAATGACCCAGACATAGCTGGTGCTAACTCTTAAAATATAGGGCCAAACACAAATTTTGCCCCCCAATCCCCAAAATTTGCATCTAAAACTAAAGAAAACATGTCCTGAAAGGCCCTCCACACTTCGCCCCTACTGCGCATGCGCAGTGTCAAGGACGTTCCGAAATTGGCGCCATTTATCATTCTAAGTTTGGCCCTTCATCAGTTAACATCTGACTGATCTTTGTGCTTTTAAATCTCAGTTTAAAGGATGCCAGACACATAAATATTAGTGAAATGGTGATTCTAAGGAGGATAGAGAAGGAGGAGAGGAAAAGAATGTGTGACAGAATATTATCAGGGCTGTAACTTAAAATTTTTTAATGAAATTATGTTAAGTTACCTATTTTCAAGGCAGCAGCCATTTTGTTGTCATTCTGATTATTTAGTTACACTGTTTTTTCAAGTGTTTTCCTCTCTCCCTGTCCTTTAAGTTCCCCCTTGCTATTCTCCCATGCTTTTGGCATAGTTTCTGTAATTATTATTACTAAAATTTCTTGGGAGTTTTAGCTGAATAACAGAATGAATTCTGTTCTTTCCCCATGTTTACGTCTTCACCTACGGGTGGTTAGGCGTTGTGTTCTGCATCTACCATCTGATGTTCTGCAGTTTCTTCCCTGGAAGTCTCTGTTTTGCATCAGATAGTGTATTTTTGGTAACTGATTTCGGGCCTGGGTGCCTGGAGTCTTATTTTAGTGTTTTTACACTCATTGTTTACATTTACAACAGCCCTCTGTGTGAGGGGGGGATTTCTAAAAAATAATATCTTTATGTTATTTTAATCATAACTAGATACATTATTATTGTTCGTAAGTGTTGAATAAATTGTTTAAAATATTTTTAAAATTTTTGTCCACACTTAGGCTTGGGATCCATTGGGGCTCAACGTTACTTTTCAGAAACTTGGGCTGTTCTGAAAAAATATTTTTTCAAAATATTTTGATTTCAATTATTTTTTCTATATTAATGGATCATATTATTATTATGTATTTTGATTGCCAGGGGTTAGTGCGAGTACTAGGACTTGTTTTCTTTTCACATTGAAAGGATATTGATCAATTGTTTTAAGAGGAAGTCTTCCTCTGACTTTATTATCATTCTATATGTGGTCAGTGTACTCGCATTAACTCCTGTTCTGTATCGTATGATTTTGATGACAATATGGGAAGCATATGTCACGGTATGTTGTTGGGGATTTGGACACTCCGGTCCTTTCCCCGCAGGGTCACTCTACTTTATCAATTTCTATTTCAGACGATCAAGATTAGGGTGATGTATCTGTGATGTCTTCCAACAGTGTGCCTCCGTCGTCACAATTAATGAAGGGCTAGCGGAAAAGTGCTCATGTAATACGCCAATTGCCTAAGAGGACCCTAGTAGGTTCGACGGCCTTTGACGTCCGCTAGCTCGCCCGGTGTAGCGTCCATTCACCGAATGGTTCGGCAGCCGGGTTCGTCCGTTGCGGTCTAGAAGGAATTTTGGGGTGATGCGAGCACTATAAAATTAACTTAATGCACACCCAGTGACGGCGGATCGGAGGGAGAACGGAGGAAGCCTTTTAGTCCGGTTCATAGCTCGTTCCGGTCCATCCGGACGGCAAGCGAGAGAGGCCCCTCTCTCGTTCAACAACATCTGGCCCCAGATGTTGTGGTACAAAATGTGTCGCTAGCGGAGCATACGTCCGTCGCTCGGGACGCTCCGTTGTATAGGCAGTCCGCTGAGACTGCTAAGGCTTCCTCTTCTCGTCAGCGCACACGACCGCACCTTGGCTGCGTGACCGCCGATATATTACCAGCTTCGCCGATCAAGGATTCTTCGGCGACCAGGTCACACCATCCAGCAGCCAGGGATTCGAGACCGATGGACTCCGGACGTTCGCATAGGAAAAGTATGCGGGAGCCATCTGATGCGGAGCTGCCCTCGGCGAAGCAGCGATAGACTGCGTCTCCGCAGGTCTCGACGCCGGTCATTCTTGTGCACATAGCACAGCTTATCGCAGCATCCCAGCAGCCGACAGAAACGGTGTCGGATCGAGAATTATCCGACAGCGCTGGGTCGGTAGCCGGGGACTCGAGGCCTGCAGACTCCGGACGTTCGCATAGGAAGTGTGCGGGAGTCAACGTACACGGAGCTTCCGGCGGCAATGCATTGTAAGTCCGCTACTGCACAGGCCTCGGGAACGGACGTGCTTTCTTTAATAGCACAGTTTATCGCAGCATCCCAGCATCAACTGAATCTGTCGCATAAATTTTATCCGACGATGCTGGGTCGGGACGCTCCGCGGAAGCGGGTACGGACGTCCGAAAGTTTCATCCGGTCCGACGGGATGCCGAAAGGGATTCGGAGGATTTCAAGCTTTCCCTTTCGGAACAACATATGCTGCGATGCCGGATAAGAAACTGATAGCGTCGGTGGACTTAGAAATTTTTTGGTTCGGTTCAGGGACATCGTCCCTCAGTTCCGACATAGTCCAATAATGTCACACAAACTTTCGAATTATTGAACGACGCTATATATATTATTATTTTATGCTTGCTATCCAAGCATTTCTGGTTTCTTGTTCGAAGAGTTATGGAGATGTCTTTCAAAAGTGTGCCTCTGTCGTCATAGTTAATGAAGAGTTAGCGGCAATAAGTGCTCATGGAATATGTCTATCGCTTACGGAGTGACATTCGCTAGCTCACCCGGTGTAGCGTACATTCATCGAATGGTTTGGCTGCCGGGTTCGTCCGTTGCGGTCTAGGAAGGAGATTTGGGTGATCGAGCACTTTAATTACTTTAGTACTCACCCAGTGATGGCAGATTGAGGACAGATCGGAGGAAGCCTGTTAGTCCGGTTCCTGGCTTGTCCAGGTCCGTCTGGGCTGTGAGCGAGAGAGGTTCCTCTCTCGCCCAACAACATAGGGGACCGCATGTTGTGGTTCAGATATTTTACATTCGGAGCATATGTCCGTTGCTCGGGACGCTCCGTTATATTGACAGTCCGAGAGACTGTCTTTAATGCTTCCTCATCCTCACAGCAGTGCACACGACCGCACATTGGCTACGTGACCTCGAGTATCCGATCAGTTTCGGCATTCAGTGATTCCACGGCGAATAGGTCGCGCCATCCGGTAGCCAAGGGACACGAGGCCTATACACTCCGTTCGCTCGCATATTGGAAGTATGCACGGGGTAACGATCACGGAGCTTCCAGCGGCAATGCATCGTAAGACCGCTTCTCCTCAGGCCTCAGTGACGGACGTGCTATCCGAGTTAGCACAGTTGTTTCGCAGCATCCCAGCAATTGACAGTTTCTCGGTCGAATCAGGAATTATCCGACGGCACTGGGTCGGTGCGGTCCGCGGTTGCATCAGCTACGGACGACCGAACGCTTTATAGGGTCCGACCGATTTCGAGTTTTCCCTTTAGTAGTATCGGAAGATGCCTTTCATATCTTCTGGCATTTCTTCCAGTGATTATTATTTCGGACTTCATTGCTGCGATCTTGGATAAGAGACTTATAGCGTCATTGGACTCGGATTTTTCGATCAGTACAGGGACATTGTCCCTGACTTACCGACGCAGTCCAATATTGTCTTTACAACATACAAGCCTGCTACTAAGCATGATAGTTTAGTTTCTTGTCCGCGTTGCTCATTTCTGCCATTTTATTATTTTTACAAATAGTTTATTTTGGCAGAGCAGGGCATACCGAGAGTTCATATGCGTCTAGACCGTGTGATTAAAGACTGCATATATTCTTTTTCGCCATTTATGTCTTTTCCAATTTCAATGTTGGGAACGACATTATGTATAGTAGACTTAACTTAGACGCTTTATTATACGTAATCCGCCTTACTGAGGCGTTATCATTACGTCTTCAAGAAAAGATTTACGGGATATTATTCTCAATGTAATTTCTTTTGAGGGCAGTAGTTTGTTCACGTATAACTCCGCCCTTCAGTGGCTGATTGGAGTTGGTTAGACGTGACGCAGCCCTAGCTACATCCACACGCGTGGATAGTAAGGTTAAGAACTCTCTCAGAGTCGCTTCGTTCTCGGAGGAGCTTCTCTTCGACGGCAACTTTCCGGCAATCCATGAATTGCTCGATTTATACGTTCTCTTGTCTATCTAGTGTTACAAGAGATTCAGACTGGGGCAAACATTCGGTGGTTGACTCAGAGAGTGCCGCCGCAGTTGCCGGACCCGAGTGTGGCTGTTATGATGGTTGCCAGTCAAACAGATTGGGATATATACTGATCCCTACGGATTCGAAGTGCCAGGGTCTTTGGGTTCCGCAGTCTTTTAGCTATCAGTTTAACTTCCGCGGAATAATGTTTTTTAGGCTTGCTTTATGTCATTGCATGAACATTATTCAGAAACGCATGCCCAAATTCCTGTCCTTTAATTCGACAGTAGTGGCGTATCTCCGGAACCAGGGAGGCACTCTTTCGTTTCCGTTATTCAATTTAATGGAAAGAATCCGTCTGTTGGTTATAGTACACCAAGTTCAGTTTTGGTCCGTCATATTCCGGGTCGTCTGATTGTTTTATCGGACTCCCGTTCTCTTACGGGTCGCTTGTTGCTGTCAGAATGGACTCTCAACAAACAAGTATTCAATCAGATTTGCTATCTATGGGAGCGCCCAATGATGATTTATTTATGACACAGCTTGCTAATCAATTGCAGACGTATGTGTTGGCTTGTCCAGATCTCTGAGCTAATAGTGTTAACGCTCTATTGATCTATAGGACGGAATGATAGGATACGCGTATCCTCCGTCACTGTTGTTTTAGCAGGTATTGCTAAGATAAACAACCACAATACATTTCTGTTGATAGCATCTCTATCTTCACAGAGATCATGAGTAATTTACTCTCTTGTCTACTGTGGGTCTTAACGTGAAATCTTCCTCTATGTGAGGATCTTTTTTCACTGGGTAAATCGTGTCATCTTTATCACAACCAGCAAGGTCGCAACCTTCATGTATTCCGTTGTGTGGTCCGTATTACATTGTAAGCACTGTACTGGACGAGCTTTGGACGCGATTTCTTACTATAGGAGATCCTCTTCTTCGCTATTCTATGCGACTAAAGTGGAGGCTCTTCCGTCGTGGTGTAGGGATCATTATGTTCATATTGTTGATCCCTCCATACTACTCATTGCTATTTTTTAGTATACTTGTTTCACAAGATCTACTGCAGCCTGTTATTATTTAGGTTATAGGTTTATGTTACCTCATACCTATGCACTCTACGATAGTTTACAATTGAGTCTTTTGTCTCTTTAAGTCAGTTAGTAACTTTTTGATAAATAGACTTAGAATCTTTAGATTAAATTCCTATACGGATTTTAACTTCGGTTCTTATTTAGCTAAGTAATCATTTGAGCCTCTGGAAACAGTAGTTTTCAAATTCTGACCTTTTAGACAGTAATTCTGTTGGTTTCTCTTTTACTGTAGAGTCAGTGAGTTTCATGCACTATCGATGGATGATTTTCACTTTCATAGTTTCGGAATCAATACTTCCGTTACTATTTAGGTTGGATTGTTGCATAGGAGTTAGGCTCCTATTATCCGGAACCTATTATTTTAAGGTCCTTCCGTCTTCGTATGGGCATAGGCCTTTACTCTTTCCGGGTACAGTTTATGTATTTATAAACAGATATCTGTTTATTACAAGGGCGTAAGCTTCTTCTGTCTTTGATGTCTAGTAGAAGAACGTTACGCTCCATTTTATTGTTAATGGATTCTATTAACTATCGGTACTGCTTATGGTATATCATTGACTTAGCAGTTGTGCTTAAGATTTCGGCTCATGAAGTAAGAGTTCTTCTACTTCTTGGGCTTACATTAATAGTGTCGCTATTATAGATTTTTGAAGGCCGCTCATTGCGCTCAGCCATCCACATTCATGAATTTTATCTTAGAAATATCGAGTCAATTTCTTGAGGCCTCTTTTGTTAGGTCTATTATCTACTGCTCAGAATGTCATTCACTTAACAGTTGCTACTATAGCTAGGTAGGCTGTCTGTTTCGGCAGTTTCTCCGTTCGGCTGCCCTCTTCGCTCTGGGCTATTTGACCCAGGGCAAGAAAAGGGGGGGGGGGGAGGGTGTTCCCTTGGGTCACCTGTTTTACTATGAAAACAAGGGGATACCTCCTCCGGAGTTAGTAATTCTGAGCTGTTATTCGGATGGTTGTTTAGTGAGAAGTTTAAGTTTATAAAATTCATTCAAGTCTTAGTTTTTAAAGTATAGCTTTTGAATATTGCATATGTCAACGGACATGATTATGCAATTCTCAGACACTTTTAGGAGTATAAGAGTCTCTATTCTCTAGACTTACTTTATTATTGGCTTACTTTAAAAATTATTAGTATAAGGATTATATTGGATATTAATAGAGTACATGGATGTATGAAGCTCAATTTTGGAAGGTGTTGTATCTTTCTAATTTATCATAAATAAGAAAGATACATGTAAGGCCTATTACTTCTTTTCCCTACAGGGGATGACTCTATTTTATTTTATTGAGCGTATTCCATTTTGCTCTATGTCCTTGGCCCTCCAGCCTTTTTTCTATTCAGCTATGTCTGGGTCATTGGTACAGTATAAAAATGTTAAAAAATTTATAGTAATTTATATATTTTTTATACTTACCAATGACCCAGACGGGGATGGCCCTCCCAGGAGTTGGGAACTCTTGCCTCCCCGCTGAGTACATAGCGCTTACCAGGCACTGGTTATTAGAATGATAAATGGCGCCAATTTCGGAACGTCCTTGACACTGCGCATGCGCAGTAGGGGCGAAGTGTGGAGGGCCTTTCAGGACATGTTTTCTTTAGTTTTAGATGCAAATTTTGGGGATTGGGGGGCAAAATTTGTGTTTGGCCCTATATTTTAAGAGTTAGCACCAGCTATGTCTGGGTCATTGGTAAGTATAAAAAATATATAAATTACTATAAATTTTTTAACTTCACTTTCAATATTGGCATTTGAGAGTGGCACTCTAAAATGCTGACAGAGGTCTTTAACATCATCAACACCAAAATTCACAAGATCCTTTGAGTCGTCAGGCCACAGAGTAGTGAATTTTATTTTGGACAAAACATTTGCTGAATATTTCAAGTTTCAAGTTTCGAGTACCTATCCTTGAGGGCAGTGTCAAGTTTCTCCAGGGCCAATTTATGCATCTTAGCAACCCTGTCCTTTGTTTGCATATTTGTTAATGTGACGGGCTCGTCGAATTCAACATTCATGAAATGAGATCTGGATTTGGGATTTGAGGGATCTTTCTCCTCATGTCTATCCACTTTAATACTGAGTTTTATTTTCCATTGAGGGTCTGGGCACTCCAGATCTAGTACTAGCCCTTACATGAACAATTTCTGTTGGTGCGGGTGGGATTTCCTTATCAACTCTCTGCCAGAGATCTGATTCACACTCCCCTGGGTTATCAACTAAGAGTTCTCGTTCAGTTTGAAGAGCACGAAATGCACGAATCGAGTCAGCCATTGAACGAGCATCGTCAGACTGAAAAAGATTGGCAGTTGTTGACATCTGCAAAATCAAATCCTCATAAACACGACATTTAACTAGAAAGTTAAAATCTAAAAGTTTTTGCAACCAACCAGACACTTTAGCTGATAAAACTGCATCTTGGCCGGATTCTTTTACATTACCAAAATGGAAAATATAAATTACCCAGTTATAATATAGTGCATTAAAAGCATGTTTTAAATGTGAAGGAATCTGGTGCCATGTGCTTTCGTCTGAGTCAACACGACGATATTCATCTGGGCACCCAATTTCAAAACAAGACACCACTCTTTTTGACAATTGCGGAAATGTAAATAAATTTCTTTTAGAAAATCACCAATGTCCCCAAACAAACTGTGCAGGGCATCGCTTGCAGCCAACTCTAATCTGTGGGATAAACAATGAACAGTCACTGCCCACTCTGCAATTGTGGATTTAAAAACAGTTATCAACCCTTTTTTGCATCCAAAATTTGTTGCAGCGACATCAGCTGCTGCCCCAACTATTTTCTTATGGTCTCACAGAACTAAATATTTTCCCATAGGCGACCATTATAACACTTATGTGGAAAAAAATATGATCGCATCACTTTAAATTAAATATTTAAATACCTACATAAAGTACAGACCTTCACACAACTTTCTCTGGCCAGAAAACATGGGGTCATGCAACAAATAAGAGAGAAAATCCACCAGGAATTGAAGTACCGTCCTTGAACTTAGTTTTTTCTGGGAATTCCCAACAAAAATACACAAATATTTAACTGAATTTTAAAGACCCAGAAAATACTTAGAAAATCTCCTTTTTCTTGTGAAATATTCAGTATTGTTGTAAAAACCTAATAAAATGCTTTAACAGTTTTCTCAAGCAATAAGTTTTTTTCTAGGAGTCTTATTTTAGACTATGATGCAATATCCGAGTGCAACATTTCAAGGAAGATCACTCTAAACTAAATATTTAGTTCTGCGAGACCTATAATACTTCTCACCCATGCCCTAATTTCATTTTTCCTGTTTTATGTGATAAAACAATCATTTCTACACTAAAATACAAGATTTGGCTTCTATTCATCCAATAAGATTAAAAATATAGCTTTTTTAAAAAAGTTGTTAAATTGTGAAAAAAAGCCCCAAAAATTAGGAAATTTCAGTATACCGCTTTCGTTACTTATCTTGATTCTGCTGCCAATCTATTTGACAGAGCAGTTCACCAATTGATGTTTTTTACTGGAATTTAGCCAGTTTACCTGATAAAAGTCCAATATCGGCATAGAAGAACTCAATTCGAGAAAAAATTGGTGATTTATGTGTCAAATAGCTGAAAATTTATGTCCGAGAGAGAACATTTACACAGGTATCATTCACAAAAAAGCTGTTCAAAAGTACAATTTTCATCTAAAAACCTTCCAAATATCATAAATCATGTATACTTTATCTATTTACTAAAATAGAAAGGTATACCACCCGATGGGTTAGTGATTAATGTCCCAACAGATGTGAGGATGTTTCACAGAAAATCACATGCTGAGTTCAAGCTACCAAATCACACCTGAAACACAACTATCATGTGTAACAGTTCTTGAGTGATACAATTCCTGAGAAGTCTACCTGATTTTTAGAATTTATTAAGCATATTTTTTCAATTCTTTCTCGAAATGAGTGCAAGAAAATTAAAATTTAATCGCAGGACACATCTGAGAAAATTTGCATTTCAGAAAAATCATCCGCCTTGCAATATTTCCAAGTGTGTGGCTACTACAAGTGCAGAACCTGAAAATGTAGTAAAATATGTAAGACTCACACAAGAAAAGCATGATAAGGTTACTTCAAGTCCACTTCCAGTGACAGCAGCAATAGAAGAGCCTGGAAAGAGCTTCAAACTCTTACGCCCATTGTCAAGATTAAAATCTGAGCTCGACATCTGCAATGAGAAAATAGATGAAAAATGGTAAATAATCATATGGACAGTTATCAAGACATACAAACATACATGCCTGCCTGCCTGCCTGCCTGCCTGCCTGCCTGCCTGCCTGCCTGCCTTCCTTCCTTCCTTCCTTCCTTCCTTCCTTCCTGCAGGCAGGCAGGCAGGCAGGCAGGCAGGCAGGCAGGCAGGCAGGCGTGTGGTTCCGGTCGGGTGGGCGGGCGGGCGGGCGGGCGAGCGAGCGGGCAGGCAGATGGACGGATGGATGGACGGACGGACGGACGGACGGACGGACGGATGGACGGACGGACGGACGGACGGATGGACGGAGATGGGTAGGCATCCTGCCTGCCTGCCTGCCTGCCTGCCTGCCTGCCTGCCTGCCTGCCAGCCAGCCAGCCAGCCAGCCTACAAATCCACCTGATTATTGTTAGTTAGTATAAAGATACAAATTTGGAAAAAATTGCTCAGAAAGAAACATAACTCATTCTTTCATCCATCCATCTATCCATCCATCCACTCACTCATCCATCCAATTCATTTCATTTCATTTCAGTTCATTTCATTCATTCATTCATTTCATTTCATTTCAGTTCATTTCATTCATTCATTCATTCATTCATTCATTCATTCATTCATATCTGAGCAATTTTCTTCAAATTTCAGGCCTGAAGAAGATAGTTACAGACTGGTACATGTGGGTAAAATGGCAGAAATGTGGAATACTGTTTTCAAAAAACACAGGCAACTTAATCCAGAATGTGATGGATACCTATCTTTTGATCCGAATGGGGAGGAGAGGCGTGGACTTGTTTGGAGGGAGCGAGTCATCTGCAATACCTGCTCCTATGTTTCTACTCGATTCTCTTTATATGAGGAAATTTCCAGCCCAAAACAGGGTCGCAGATCAGCATGCACAAACAGAGCACTTCAAGTGGGGCTCTCACAGACTAGTATAGGTAATGCAAGTTTCCGCAGGTTGTGCATGACACTAAATTCACCTGCCCCTTCTGAAAAAGGGATGCAGAAGACAGGGAATGTGGTATGTTCACAAATAGAGAAAACTAATGAGAATGAAATGAAGACCAGACGTGAAGAACTCAAAGAAATCAACACTTTGAGAAGTGTGAAGCGAAATATTATAAGTGTTGAATGTGATGCAGTGTACAATAATCCACTGTATTCAGGTATAGGGAAAACACCATTCCAACCTGCTACTCAGTGTACTTATATTCATGCAGAGAATGTTACCAGCAAAAAACAAGTGATTTCAGTTTGTAATAAGAATAAACTATGTTCCAGGAGAGGAAAACACATTAACCAACAGCCCTGTGGGCCGGAAAACCCAGAGTGCACAGTAACATTGAATATGAAAGAAAGTATTGGCAATGAAAAGGCATGGAATACTTCTTGCCTAGAACAACTAAAATCAGATGACTTGGATGTCCAGTACATGACAACTGATTCTGATTCTAAAGCCTTTAAAGCAGCTGAGAACATTTACAAGAATAAAAGGAGTTCAATACGCCCTGAACATTTACTGGATACAAGGCACTTATCTGCAAATCACAGAAAGAAAATAAAGAATGACAAGAGTATTGTTGCAATAATGCCTGGGAAGACAAAGACTGAAAGACAAACACACTGTAACCGCTTTGCATTGGATATAGCAGCCAGATGCACAGCTGAACTGTCAGCTTGTCACAAGAAACATTTTGGAAACATAAATAAAGTTATAAATGCCATGGCATATGCTGTAGATGCAATTGTCGATTGTTACCAAGGAAATCATAAATTGTGCAAGCGATATTCATATGTTTGTTCTATCAAGAAAACTTGGCTTTCCAAGAGTGCATATTTGTCAAATTCATTTAAAATTCCTCTATCACCAATGGCAAGTCAAAGGTTACGAAAATGTGCTAATATACGACTGTCCAGGTGCAATATACTGAAGACCAAACTTCATAGCAATACCCAAAAAGTTGAGGCAGTGAATCGTTGTCTACGGAGGTCTTTGGCACGTAATATCACCTTTGCTAGGAACTTTCCGGGAAGAGCCCACAGTGCTATACATTCAGTGAACAATGGCCCAGGAGAATCTATTGTGAAACTCTGTAAAAAGTGTGAGTGCCCAGTGGCATCTGGTTCTCAAGCAGCAAAACAGCTGAAGCAGTTGCAGAGCAAAAATGATTCAGATAAAAAGAGACAGAAATCAATAGAATTCAAACTTCAGCGATGTGAAAAACGCACAAAAATGTATAAATTATATGAAGAACACCAAGAAGATGAAATTTACAGAAAAGCCTTGGACAAGGAAGAAGCCAAAGCTCAAAGGGCCATAGCAAAAGTAAAAAAATAAGAGAGATCGCCACAGATATCACGAGCAATAATTTTCTGGTAAGATTTCATTCTTGCACTTGCTTGCCTGCCGCCGCCGCCACCCCCCCCCCCCCCCCCCACACTCTTTCTATCCTGTCCACTTGGAACATAGTGTGACACTTTAAAACAAAATGAAATAGTTTAACAAGTATTAACTGAACTAAATGAGTAGCCTGGATTAATTTTGCCAGTCTGAATACTTTTTTTTCAAATGGATAGTCAATCGGCCATGAAATTTGCCATAGAATTCACACTTTTTCTGAAGCTATAGCCCTAGCTGCTGAAATTGGCCATCTATTAATAATTATTTATAAATGTATGTAATAACCTATAAAATACATGCAGGGGTATGTTCATTCGAACAAATACCATTTTGGAGACACAATTTCCTGTATTCATTGGTAGAATGGCTCTCCAAAACTAGGTGCCCAGGCTCAACACAAAGCTTCTGATGACACAAGTGGCTAACATCTAGCTGCTGTCCATTTGCACCAAAATGTGGCATTTCATCCTTCATCATTGCATTGACAGCCATGTACATGGTTCTGTGTACATATTCCAGTGAATTATTAGAATCTCCCCATGTTACTCTTATTAAGCCATATCCTCGGCTATTTTTTGCCCCCCTCCACAACAAACAAGCATGTCCACCCCCATCCCTTGAAGATCTAAACATAATTCTTTCTTTGAGCTTGTCAAAAAATGATGCCATTCTTGAAAATAGACAATAATGCACGTGCATCTTCATTCTGTTAGCAACAATCACCAAGGAAATGCAGAAAAACAGCATTCCTATAGGTCTCACAGAACTAAATATTTTCCCATAGGCGACCATTATAACACTTATGTGGAAAAAAATATGATCGCATCACTTTAAATTAAATATTTAAATACCTACATAAAGTACAGACCTTCACACAACTTTCTCTGGCCAGAAAACATGGGGTCATGCAACAAATAAGAGAGAAAATCCACCAGGAATTGAAGTACCGTCCTTGAACTTAGTTTTTTCTGGGAATTCCCAACAAAAATACACAAATATTTAACTGAATTTTAAAGACCCAGAAAATACTTAGAAAATCTCCTTTTTCTTGTGAAATATTCAGTATTGTTGTAAAAACCTAATAAAATGCTTTAACAGTTTTCTCAAGCAATAAGTTTTTTTCTAGGAGTCTTATTTTAGACTATGATGCAATATCCGAGTGCAACATTTCAAGGAAGATCACTCTAAACTAAATATTTAGTTCTGCGAGACCTATATTATGAAAACCCCTCTCAAGAAATGTCGATTTTATGGCATCAGATGATACTTCGTCCACAGGTTGCGTATAAAATTTTTCTTTTTCGAGTTCTTTATCACCCAATGTGCACAGTTTCTTCAGAAGGGCATGAAATAAATTATCTGATTCACAGTAGCGTAGTTTTGCATGGGGACGAACCTGAACAATTCCACTTTCAGTCTTTGGGAATAAGGTATTTAGCTGTTCTTATGAAAATTAATTCACTTTCATATGTGAGACGTCTCTTGGCAGCAGCACTGCCATCGATGAGCCAGCTGTAGAAATTTGTATCTGAAACAGTTTTCCTCAAATTATCAACCATTTGTTTAGCGACAATATGGTTGAACACCTTTGCTGAATGCGGGTTGCGAAACGCTGTGGTTGTTTGTAAACCCATCTCCTCACAGGTCTCAAGGAAATGACTATAGGGTTTTTCCTTTCGCCAAGGTACACACTTGCACACATTAAAGGCTTCAGGGCTACTTTTGCCAAAACTCTTGCACTTGAGAAGGATTCACTGATTGTTTTTTAGTCCCCTACCGGCATCGCCGGAGGGGACTATAGGTTTGCACTCCGTCCATCCGCCAGTCTGTCTGCCTGTCAGTCACCCTTTAGTTTTCCAGAGTTTTTTTGGAAACGCTTCAACGGAATGATTTCATTTTTGGTAAACTACTATAGAACGATGACTTACAGATCAAGTTTGTGTTTCATGCTGATTGCATTATTCTTGTGTGAGTTATGGCCCTTGGAAATATGGAAAAGCACCAAAATATCAGTTTTCCGGAGTTTTTTTTTAAACGCTTCAACGGAATGATTTCAGTTTTGGTAAACTACTATATAACGATGACTTACAGATCAGGTTTGAGTTTCATGCTGATTGCATTATTCTTGTGTGAGTTATGGCCCTTGGAAATATGGAAAAGCGCCAGACTTTTTTTGGAAACGCTTCAACGGAATGATTTCATTTTTGGTAACCTACTATAGAACGATGACTTACAGATCACGTTTTATTTACACTCTGTCCATCCATCCGTCAGTCTGTCAGTCAGTCTGTCAGTCATACTTTAGTTTTCCGGACTTTTTTTGGAAACGCTTCAACGGAATTATTTCATTTTTGGTAACCTACTAAAGAATGATGACTTACAGATCAAGTTTCATTTACACTCTGTCCATCCATCAGTCAGTCTGTCGGTCATACTTTACTTTTCCAGACTTTTTTTGGAAACGCTTCAACTGAATGATTTCATTTTTGATAACCTACTATAGAACGATGACTTACAGATCAAGTTTCATTTGTACTCTGTCCATCCGTCAGTCGGCCAGTCAGTCTGTCAGTCATACTTTAGTTTTCCGGACTTTTTTTGGAAATGCTCTAACCGAATGATTTCATTCTTGTTAACCTACTATAGAACGATGACTTACAGATCATGTTTGAGTTTCATGCTGATTGCATTATTCTTGTGTGAGTTATGGCCCTTAGAAATATGGAAAAGCACCAAAATATCAGTATTTTTATACTGTACCAATGACCCAGACTTAGCTGGTGCTAAACTCTTTAATTCGGGGCCAAACACAAATTTTGTCCCCCAATCCCCAAAATTTGCATCAAAAACCGAAAATTACATGTCCCATATGGTCCTCCATACATTTACTCCTCTGCGCATGCGCAGTGTCAAGGAGGTCTCAAAATTGGCGCCAATTATCATTCTTTGTTTGGCCCTCAAACAGTTTTCATGCTGCCAGACACATTTTGATGAGAGAAATGGTGGACATAAAGAGGAAATATAAGGAGGAGAGGAAAAAATAGTGCAAGAAAATGTTCAGGGCTGTAACTTATAAAATTATTTTACGAAATTATTTCATGTTGCCTTTTTTCAAGGCATGGCCCTGTTGTTGTCATTCTTGCTATGAATGTACCATTGTTTGATCAGTGTTTCCTCTCTACCTTCCTTATTCCCCCCCTAGCTATTCTCCCATGTTTTGGCTTATATTTTGTAATGTTTATTACTAAAATTTGTTGGGAGTTTTGGCTTGGTAACAGAATTTTTTTCTGTTTTTTCCCCATGTTTACGTCCTCACCCTAGGGGTGTTTAGGCATTTTGGTCTGCATCTACCATCTGATGTTCTACAGTTTCTTCTCTGGAAGCCTCTGTTTTGCATCAGATAGTGTTTTAAATTGGTAACTGATTTCGGGCCAGGTTTTTCAGTGCCTGGAGTCATGTTTCCGGTTTGTTGACACTTTTGCTTAGATTGATAGATTGACAACAGTTACTGCTGATAGTGACTTGATAGTACTTGTCTTCTGCATCACTTATTTCATTGCAAGATACATTAATATTGTCTGTAAGTGTTACATTAATTTTTTCAAAATGAATTTAAATTTTTGTTCACACTTAGGCTTTTTTGGGATCCATTGGGCTCAGGGTTCCCATTGGGAACTTGGGCTCTTCTGAAAATTTTTTTTTTTTTTGAATCATTATTTCGTAATGATTATAATGGATTGTTTTATTCTGTATCTTTATTTTCAAGGATTAGTGCGAGTACTATGATTGTTTACATTTTTTCACAATGAATTATTTATTATTATTTATTTATTGATGTTTTAAGGTCACATATTTATGCACAATGGCTAATCATGACCGTGACAGTTTTATGGGTGGAGGAAGCCGGAGTACCCGGAGAGAACCACCGAGCAACGACGAGCAGCTGCCAGCTCCCCAACATCGTAACTCGCGTTAGATTGGTTGGAGACATGCGCAGCATCGACGTGCAGTACGCCATAGTACACGGCGTCATCGTGCCCCCACGCGGGCAATGGAAATGAAGTGTCTTGCCCAAGGACACAACGCGGTTGCCGCAGGTGGGATTCGAACCGAGGACCTCTCGGCTTGCAGCCTGCACCTCTACCTACTGAGCCACCGTGCTCCCTCACAATGAATGATTATTGTTCAAATTGTAATAGGAGGAAATATTCCTCTGATTCTCATGATCTCTGTATTAATTGTACTCAGTGTACTCGCACTGATCTTTCTTCTGTGTGTTTCAAATGGGATGACAAACGTTGGAAACGTGTGTCACGGTATGTTGTTACTGGAGAGAGTGCCATGCCGGTCCTCTCTCCGCAGAGTCACTCTAGTTATTCACTCTCTTTTTCAGAGGAACAAGAACAGTGTGATATTTCCGTGATGTCGTCCAGAAGTGTGCCTCTGTTGTCACAAACAAGCGAAGAGCTAGCGGCAAAAGTGCTCATGGAGATCCGTCAATTACCCGAAAGGAGTTCGAAGGGGTTGACGTCCGCTAGCTCGCCCGGTGTCGCATCCATTCACCGAATAGGTCAGCACCCGGGTTCATCCGTTGCGGTCCAAGAGAGAGAGTCGGGTGTTGCGAGCACTATAAAACTTCCATGTGAACACCCAGTGACGACGGAAAGGAGGATGGATCGGAGGAAGCCTGATAGTCCGGTTTTTAGCTTGTCCAGCTCAGCATGAGCTGCAAGCGAGAGAGGTCCCTCTCTCATGCAGCAGCATCTGGGACCAGATGTTGTAGTTCGTAGCATTACGCAGTCGGAGCATACGTCCGCCGCTTGGGACGCTCCGGTATATAGGCAGTCCGCAAGGCTACATATAAGGCTTCCTCATCCTCACAGCAGCCGCACCTTGGCTACGTGACCAGTGATATACAGTCAGCTTCGCCGACCAGGGATTCCACTGCGACCAGGTCACGCCATCCGGTAGCCAGGGATGCAAGGCCTTCTACATCCGGACGTTCGCATAAAAGATGTATGCAGGATGCAACGTCCAGGGAGCTTTCGGCAGCTAAATCCAGTAAGACCGTGGCTCCCCAGGCCTCCGTAACGGACGTGCTATCACAGATAGCAAAGATCATCGCAGCATCCCAGCAATCGGCAGAGCCTCTGTCGGAACATGAAGTTTCAGACGATGCTGGGTCGGTATGTTCCGCCGATGGATCAGATGCGGACGACTGAGAATTGCAAGAGGTCCGGCAGGATGGCTAAAGGGATTCCGATGAGTTAGATATTTCCCTTTCGGAACAACATAAAATAGCCGTAGAGTTCATCCGGCATTACCTTCCAGAAGTTGTTCCTCCGGACCAGAATGCTGCGCAGCCGGATAGAAGGGTGATAGCGCCACTGGACACCAACTTTTTTAATCGGTTTAGGGACATTGTCCCGGAATTTCCGTCACAGTCCAGGAATGTCTCTCGGATATTTGAATTATTAGATGACGCTATTGACAAACTTACCAATAAGACGGGCAGGTCAGCCTTCCTTCCGGCATCTGCTCTACAACTGCCTTTTATCAATCAAAGGAATAAATTTGATACGGCAGGTCAGGGCATTCAGAGAGTTCCTCTGTGTTTGGCCGACCAGGCTGAAGACCTTGATATATCCATGCCGTCGTCTATGTCACTTCCTTCATCAACGATGGAAACGACGATGTCGTCTAACAGAGCTACTTTAGCTGCTCTTTCATACGCAGATCACCTTACTAGAGCATTGTCATTACGCTTTGAAGGACCAGAATTCCAAGATGTACAGACGTCCTTAAGAGTTCTGTCCAGGGCCATAGCTTTTTCCGCGTATAACTCCACCCTTTCAGTGGCGAATCTGGAGTTAAATAGACATGACGCGGCCCTAGCTACTTCCACACGCTTGGACAGTAAGGTGAAAAACTCAGAGTCGCTCCGGTCTCTTCAGCGGCAAGCTTTCTGCAATATATGATAAATTAACTAAGAAAGCTTCTGACTCTCTGCTATTTAAGTCTGTTTCCAAGAAGTCGGAACCAGCAGAGAGGAGTAGGCCAGGCACTTCTGGGACGAGTTCGTCCAAGGGAAGTTCTTATAGAGGTTCCTATGCATCCTCTAGGTCTTACTCTAGAGACCGTCAGAGTAGCGACTCGAGTAGGGGCCATTATGCTGGCCGAAATAACCGGTCAGATGCCCCTAGGCTGACGGGACGAGGTGCGGGTCGCGGAGGACGTTTCTCCTCCCGCAAGCCTTGCAGATCCAGGAGGTGATGGTTTTGACCTCTGTCACATTCCGGTGGGCGGAAGACTGTCAAGTTTCACAAACAACTGGGAATCAGTTATGGAGGACCCTTGGATTTGAGGGGTTATTTTGGATGGACTAAAACTGTCCTTCAAAGGCAAACCTCCGTTAACTCGAAGTCCAAGATGGACTCGGCTTCCGTCAAATTTTCAGAAAAGAATGGCACTTCTATCAGAAGTCCAGTCTCTTTTAAAGAAGAACGCGATAGAGGTGGTAGAAAACCAGGAATCTCCAGGTTTCTACAGCCATCTCTTTCTGGTTCCGAAACCAGATGGCTCGTTCCATCCAGTGATCGATTTAAGCTGGATAAACGAGCTGATCATGGCTCCAAAGTTTTATATGGAGACCATTCGATCGGTCAGAGCGATCATTCGAGTGAACGACTTTGCTGTGAGCATAGACCTCAAGGATGCGTACTTTCACGTCATTGTACATTCGGAATTCAGAAAGTATCTTCGCTTCGCTGTCCTAGGTGTCGTTTATCAGTTCCGAGCAATGTGCTTTGGTCTGAATCTAGCGCCCTGGGCTTTCACTCGAGTAATGAACTCGGTAATGACTTATTTCCGAGCACATTCGTCTGCGGTAACGTTAGCTTACCTGGACGATATTCTTAGAGATACGGCAACGAGTTAACGCTTCAGAACGATATGCAGAATCTGCTCCTATTGCTCCGACATCTCCGTTTCTTAGTGAACGAAGAGAAGTCGGATCTGGTGCCGTCCAAGTCATTCACCCACCTGGGGATGAGCTTCGAGATGCACAACAATCTCGTTCGTCTGCCGTTAACCAGAGCGAAATTAGTCAGTTGTTATGCTCGCTATTGTCTTCACTCAGACAAAGTTAGAACTAGAGAATTCATGAGACTAATAGGTCTGTGCTGAGCTGCTGAGGATCTCATTCCAATGGGGCGGCTGCGCACTCGTCCTCTCTAGGTCTATCTGACTGAGAATTGGAGAGTGAAGATTCATTCGCTCGAGACGGATGTCCTCTTGTCAAGCCAAGTAAAACGAGATTCAGACTTGGGCAGACATACAGTGGTTAACTCAGGGAGTTCCACTGCAATTGCCAGATCCGAGTTTTACGATTATGACGGATGCCAGTCAAATAGGTTGGGGCACGACACTGAGCCCATCGGGTTTGAAGTGCCAGGGTCTTTGGGATCCGCAGTTTTTGAGCAAGCACATCAACATCAAAGAAATGAGGTCGATTTGGCTTGCTCTACGTCATTGGATAGACGTTATTCAGAATGCACACGTGCAAATTATGTCCGACAATATGACAGTAGTTGCGTATATTCGGAACCAGGGTGGCACTCATTCCATTCCGTTGCACAATCTAACGGAAAGAATTCTTCTGTTTGTACTAGAACATCAGATTCTTCTCTCGGTCCGTCATATTCCGGGTCGTCTGAACGTCTTAGCAGACTCCCTTTCACGGAGGGGTCGCCTGTTGCTGTCAGAATGGACTCTCAACAAGCAAGTATTCAATCAGATTTGCTACCAATGGGAATGGCCAATGATAGATTTATTTGTGACACTTCTCAACAATCAGTTGCAGACGTATGTGTCACCTTGTCCGGATCCTCGAGTGTTTGCAGTAGACGCTCTCTCGATCTCTTGGGACGGAATGATAGGATATGCGTATCCTCCAGCGCCATTGATTCAGCAGATATTGCTCAAGATAAAACAGTCGCAATGCAAGATTCTGTTGGTAGCATCTCTGTCTCCACAGAGACCGTGGATAAATCTACTCAGGTGTCTGTTGTGGGACGTACCGAGGAAGCTTCCTCAACGGGAAGATATTCTTTCGCAGGGAAATCGCGCATCCTCCATCAAAATCCGCAAGGTCTAAACCTTCACGTATTTCCGTTGTGTGGTCCTTCTTGCACGGAAAACATTTTACAGGACGAGCAGTGGACGCGATTTCTAACTGTAGGAGGACCTCCTCTTCGCTAAACTATGCTGCTAAGTGGAAGGTCTTTCGTCAGTGGTGTGGGGATCATTCCGTAGATATTTATGATCCTTCCATTCCAGACATTGCAAACTTTCTAGTATACTTGTTTGATGAGATTCAAGTGCAGCCTATCACCATTAAGGGTTATAGGTCTATGCTATCCGATACCTATGCACATCATGATAGCTTAATGATTGGAACTAATGTCTCTTTATCTAAATTAGTTAGAAATTTTTCGATGAATAGACCTAGAACCCTTAGATTAATTCCCAAGTAGAATTTGGCATGGGTTCTTCTTAAGCTAAAAGACGTGCCTTTTGAGCCATTTGACACAGTGGACTTCAAATTCTTAACATATAAGACAGCTTTTCTCTTAGCTTTCTCTTCTGCTAGAAGAGTTAGTGAGCTTCATGCACTATCTGTGGATGATTCTCACTACCGTAGTGTTGGTAATACTATTACCTTTACTACCAGTGTTGGATTTTTGGCTAAGAATCAGGCTCCTAATAAGTATCCTGAACCTATTGTTATTAAGGCCCTTCCAATGTCTGATGGGCGTAGGCCTTTACTTTGTCCTGTCAGAGTAATACGTATTTACAAACGCAGATCTGAGTTCATCAGAAAGGGACGTAAGCGTTTCTTTCTTCTTTGATGCCTAATAGAAAGGATATTATGATTCATTCTTTTGCTAGATGGACTCAATTAACTATTCGTACTGCTTATGAAAAATTATCTTCTCAGCAGTCGGCACTCAAGATCTCAGCTCATGAAGTAAGAGCTCTTTCTACTTCTTGGGCCTATGCTAATTGTATTGCTATTACTGATTTAATGAAGGCTGCATATTGGTCTCATCTTTCCACATTCACTAATTTCTATCTCAGAAATATTGAGTCCATTTCTGGAGACCTCCATTGTTTAGGTCCGTTATCAGTTGCTCAGAATATCGTCCACTAAACAGTTGCAACTATAGTTATGTAGGCTTTCTGTTCCGGCAGTGACTCTGTCCTGCTGCCCGCTTCGCTCTGGGGTATTTGACCCAGGGCAAGGGGGGTGAGGGGGGGGGGGGGTGTTCCCTTAGGTCACCTGCTTTATAGTGAAAGCAAGGGAATACCTCCCCTAGAGTCAGTAATTCCGAGTCGGTACTGGGATGGTTTTAAAGTGTAAAGCTAATGTTTACTCATCCATGTAATATCTTTAAAGTGTAGCTCGGTGTGAAGTATTTGTATATGTCATGTGTCAAACGAGCGTTAATATACAGTCCTCGAACACTTTTAATGAATATAAAGAGTCTCATTTCTCTGGACTTCCTTTATTTATTGGCTTACCTTTAAAAATATTAGTATAAGGGTTACACTGGATGTTAATAGAGATCATTGATTATTATTATGCTCAATTACTGATCGGTATTGTGTCTTTCTTCTTTAATATAAATAAGAATGATACATGTAAAGCCTATCTCTCCTTTTCTCCTGCAGGGGATATTCTGTTATAGATAATTGAGCTTATTGGATATTTTTATACTGCACCAATGACCCAGACATAGCTGGTGCTAACTCTTAAAAATCTAGGGCCAAACACAAATTTTGCCCCCCACTCCCCAAAATCAAAAGAAATCATGTCCTGAAGGACCTCCATACTTCGCCCTTACTGCACATGCGCAGTGTCAAGGACGTTCCGAAATTGGCGCCAATTATCATTCTCTGTTTGGCCCTTCATCAGTCAACATCTCACTGATCTTTGTGCTTGTAAATCTCAGTTTAAAGGATGCCAGACACGTAATTATTGGAGAAATGGTGATTCTAAGGAGGATATAGAAGGAGGAGAGGAAAAAGGAGTGACAAAAAATAATCAGGGCTGTATTTAAAATTTTTTATGAAATTATGTTAAGTTGCCTCTTTTCGAGGCATGGGCCTGTTGTTGTCATTCTTGCTATAAAGTTGCACTGCTTATTCAGTGTTTCCTCTCCCCTGGTCTTCTAAGTCCCCCCTTGCTATTCTCCCATGCTTTTGGCATATTTTTGAGAAAGATCATTTCTAAATTCTCTTGGGAGAGTTAGCTTGGTTACAGAATGAATTCTGTTATTTTCCCCATAGTTACGTTTTCACCCATGGGTGTATAAATGTTGTGTTCTGCATCTACCATCTGATGTTCTGCAGATTCTGCCCTGGGAGTCTCTGTCTTGCATCAGATAGAGTGTAATTTTGATGACTGATTTCGGGCCAGTATTGTCAGTGCCTGGAGTCATGTTTTCTGGTGTTTTTACACTGTTTGTTTACATTGGCAACAGTCTCTTTTGAGGGGGGCTGTTTGCCTTGGGAGTAGTTTATCTCACTATAAGATACATTATTATTATCCGTAAGTGTTGCATTAATTATTTAATATAATTTTAAAATTTTTGACCACACTTAGCCTTGGGAATCCATTGGGGCTCAACGTTACTTTTCAGAAACTTGGGCTTCACTGAAAAAATATTTTTCAAAAATTATTTTGATTTTCAATTGTTTTTTCAATATTAATGGATCATGTTATTATGTATCTTTGTGTTTAGGGGTTTGTGCGAGTACTAGGACTTGTTGACTTTTCACAATGAAAGGATATCGTTCAAATTGTAATAGGAAGAAATCTTCCTCTGACTTTCATGATCATTGTATTAATTGTAGTCAGTGTACTCGCACTAATCCCTGTTCTATATGTCAATATTGGGATGACAAACATTGGAAACGTGTGTCACGATATGTTGTTAGTGGAGAAAGGGCTATGCCGGCTCTTTCTCCGCAGGGTCACTCTACTCTCTCAGTTTCTATTTCAGAGGAACAAGAACAGGGTGATGTTTCCATGTTATCTTCCGCAAGTGCGCTTCCGTCGTCACAAATGAATGCAGAGCTAGCGGCAAAAGTGCTCATGGAGATAAGACAAATGTCGTCCGCTAGCTCGCCCGGTGTAGCGTCCATTCACCGAATGGTTCGGCAGCCGGGTTCGTCCGATGCGGTCCAGGAGGAAATGTTGGGTGATGCGAGCACTATAAACATTCATCATGCACACCCAGTGACGGCGGATAGTAGGAGAGATCGGAGGAAGCCTTCGAGTCCGGTTCCTAGCTCGTCCAGGACCAGCCGGGCCGCGAGCGAGAGAGGCCCCTCTCTGGTACAACAACATCTGGGACCAGATGTTGTGGTACAAAATGTGTCGCAAGCGGAGCACACGTCCGTCGCTCGGGACGCTCCGTTGTCTAGGCAGTCCGCTGAGACTGCTCGGGCTTCTTCCTCTCACCAGCGCACACGACCGCACCTTGGCTACGTGACCGCCGATATTTTACCAGCTTCGCCGATCAGGGATTCTTCGGCGACCAGGTCACGCCATCCGGTAGCCAGGAACACGAGGCCGGTGGACTCCGGACGTTCGCATAGGAAGAGTATGCGGGAGTCACCAGATGCGGAGCTGCCCTCGGCGAAGCAGCGAAAGACTGCACCTCCGCAGGCCTTGATGTCGGATGTGCTTGTTCAAATAGCACAACTTATCGCAGCATCCCAGCAACCGACAGAAACGGTGTCGGATCGGGAATTATCCGACGGCGCTGGGTCGGTACGCTCCGCCGAAGCATCGGGTGCAGACGACCGGGAGCATCATGAGGTCCGACCGGATGGTGAAAGGGATACGGATGACTTGGAGCTATCCCTTTTGGAACAACATAAAGCTGCCGTGGACTTCATCCGGCACTTTCTTCCTCAAGTTGTTCCGTCGGGCCAGACTGCTGCGGTTCCGGACAAGAGAATTATAGCGTCATTGGACTCTGATTTCTTTGAGCGGTTCAGGGACATCGCTCCCGAGTTTCCGTCTCAGTCCAATAATGTTGCAAGAACATTTGAATTATTGAACGACGCTATATTCAAACTTGCTTCCAAAACAGGAAAAGCGGGTTTCTTGTCCGCCAATACTCTCAACCTGCCTTTCATTAATGCAAGGAATAAATTCGATACGGCAGGACAGGGTATCCCGAGAGTTCCTCTGCGTATGGACGACGAAGCGGAACACTTAGAATTATCATTACCGTCGTCTGCGTCTATTCCAACCGCGGTGTTGGAGACGACTATTTCGTCTAACAGGGCCAGTTTAGATGCTTTATCTTATGCAGACCACCTTACTAAGGCGTTATCACTGCGTCTTCAAGGGAAAGAATTCCAGGATATACAATCCTCTTTAAGACTTCTTTCAAGGGCAGTAGCTTATTCCACGTGTAACTCCGCCCTTTCAGTGGCAAAACTGGAGATGGTTAGACGTGACGCAGCCCTAGCTACATCCACACTCGTGGGTAGTAAGGTGAAGAACTCTCTCAGAGTCGCTTCAGTCTCCGGAGAACTTCTCTTCGACGGCAAGCTTTCTGCAATTTACGATAAAATTACGAAGAAAGCTTCGGATTCTCTGCTGTTCAAATCTGCTTCTAAGAAGTCGGACACGGCAGATAAGAGTAAGACAGGCACTTCTGGGTCTAATGTGCCCAAGAGAGGTTCCTATAGAGGTTCCGGTGCATCCTCTTGGTCTTATTCAAGAGACTGTCAAGGCAGCGACTCACGTGCGGGACGTCCTTCGGGCCGGGACAACCGGTCAGACACCCCGAGGTCAATGGGACGAGGTACGGGTCGCGGAGGACGTGGTTTCTCCTACCGCAGGCCTCGCAGGTCCAGGAGGTGATAGCTTCAACCTCTATTGCGTGCCGGTTGGCGGAAGGTTGTCGAGTTTTTCACAAGAGTGGGCGTCGATTACGGACGACCCTTGGGTGAGAGGGGTGATTTCGGAAGGTCTAAAGATATCCTTCAAACGAAAGCCTCCATTAACTCGAAGTCCAAAATGGACTCAACTTCCGTCAAATCCGCAGAAAAGAGACGCTCTCTTATCAGAGGTGCAGTCTCTTTTAATGAAGAACGCGGTAGAGGTCGTAGAAAACCAGGAGACACCGGGATTCTACAGCCATCTGTTTCTGGTTCCGAAACCAGACGGCTCGTTCCGTCCAGTCATAGATTTGAGCTGGATAAACAAGCTGATCGTCGCTCCGAAGTTTTATATGGAGACGATTCGATCGGTCAGAGCGAGTATTCGGGTGGACGATTATGCAACAAACATAGATCTCAAAGATGCGTACTTTCACGTCATGGTACATCCGACATTCAGAAAGTATCTACGCTTCGCAGTCCTAGAGGTGGTGTATCAATTCCGGGCGATGTGCTTCGGATTGAATCTAGCACCCTGGGCTTTCACTCGGGTAATGAACTCGGTAATGATGTATTTCTGAGCTCATTCGCCTGCGGTAACGTCGGCCTACCTGGACGACATTCTTCAGAGGTACGGCAACGAGTTAACGCTTTAGAACGATGTGCAGAATCTGCTTCTATTGCTCCGACGTCTCGGTTTTATAATAAACGAGGAGAAGTCGGATCTGGTGCCTTCCAAGTCATTCACACATCTGGGAATGAGCTTCGAGACGCACAACAATCTCGTTCGTCTGCCGTTAACCAGAGCGAAATTAGTCAGTTGTTACGCTCGCTATTGTCTGCACGCAGACAAAGTCACAGCGAGGGAGTTCATGAGACTGATAGGTCTGTGCGGAGCCGCTGCGGATCTCATTCCGATGGGGCGGTTACGCACACGTCCTCTCCAAATTTTCTTGACTCAGAATTGGAGTGTGAAAATTCATTCGCTCGACATAGACGTTCTCTTGTCAGATCAAGTGAAACGAGAGATTCAGACTTGGGCAAACATTCAGTGGTTAACTCAGGGAGTTCCGCTGCAGTTGCTGGATCCGAGTTTTACCATTATGACGGATGCCAGTCAAACAGGTTGGGGTGGATCATTGATCCCAACGGATTCGAGATGCCAGGGTCTTTGGGATCTGCAATTCCTGGGCAAGCACATAAACATCAAGGAAATGATGTCAATTTGGCTTGCGTTACGTCATTGGTTGGACATTATTGACAATGCTCATGTCCAAATCCTATCCGACAATACGACAGTAGTGGCGTATATACGGAATCAGGGAGGCACTCATTCAATTCCGTTGTTCAATCTAACTGAAAGAATCCTTCTGTTTGCTCTAGAACATTAAGTTCTTCTTTCGGTCTGTCATATTCCGGGTCGTCTGAACGTACTAGCAGACTCCCTTTCACGAAAGGGTCGCTTGTTGCCGTCGGAGTGGACTCTCAACAAACAAGTATTCAATCAGATTTGCTACCAATGGGAACGGCCAATGATAGACTTATTTGCGACACATCTCAACAATCAGTTGCAGACGTATGTGTCTCCGTGTCCGGATCCAAGAGCATTTGCAGTAGACGCTCTGTTGATCCCTTGGGACGGAATGATAGGATATGCGTATCCTCCAGCACCGTTAATTCAGCAAGTATTGCTAAAGATAAAACAATCTCAATGCAAGATTCTGTTGGTGGCATCTCTGTCTCCACAGAGACCGTGGATAAATCTACTCAGGTGTCTGTTGTGGGACCTACCGCGAAAGCTTCCTCCACGGGAGGATCTTCTTTCGCAGGGGAAATCGCGTCAACTCCATCACAACCCGCAAGGTCTCAACCTTCACGTTTTTCCATTGTGCGGTCCTTCTTGCATGGCAAGCACTTTACAGGACGAGCAGTGGACGCGATTTCTAACTGTAGGAGGACCTCCTCTTTGCTAAACTATGCGGCTAAGTGGAAGGTTTTTCGTTGTTGGTGTAGGGATCATTCTGTTGATATTTTTGATCCCTCCATACCAGACATTGCAAACTTTCTAGTATACTTGTTTGACGAAATCAAACTGCAGCCTGTTACTATTAAGGGTTATAGGTCTATGTTATCTGATACCTATGCACATCATGATAGTTTACAAATTGGATCTAATGTCTCTTTATCTAAGTTAGTTAGAAACTTCTCGATAAATAGACCCAGAACTCTTAGGTTAATTCCTAAGTGGAATTTAGCTTGGGTTCTTCTTAAACTGAAGGAAAAGCCATTTGAACCTCTTGGGACAGTAGATTTCAAATTCTTGTCTTATAAGACAGCTTTTCTCTTAGCTTTCTCTTCTGCTAGAAGAGTCAGTGAGCTTCATGCACTGTCGGTGGATGATTCTCACTATCGTAGTGTCGGGAACACTATCACGTTCACTACTAATGTGGGATTTTTAGCTAAGAATCAGGCTCCTAATAAATATCCGGAACCTATTGTTATTAAGGCTCTTCCGTCTTCAGACGGGCGTAGGCCTTTACTCTGTCCTGTTAGAGAGTTACGTATCTATAAACAGAGATCTCAATTTGTCAGTATTTCTGAGTCGTTTCCGGGATGGTTTTAAAGTGTAATATTAATGTTAAAAATTCATTCATGTCATATTTTTAAAGTGTAGCTCGGTGTGAAGCATTTGTATATGTCAAGTGTCAAACGGGCGTTAATATACAATCCTCGGACACTTTTAAAGAATATAAAGAGTCTCAATTCTCTGGACTAGCTTTATTTATTGGCTTACTTTAAAAATAATTAGTATAAAGGGTTATACTGGATGTTAATAGAGAACATGAATATTATTGTGCTCAATTATGAAGGGTATTGTATCTTTCTAATTTAACATAAAATAAGAAAGATACATGTAAAGCCTAATACTCCTTTTCTCCTTGAGGGGTTGCCTCTATATTATATAGTTGAGCTTATTGGATTTTCCTCTATGTCCTAGGCCCTCCAGCCTTTTTACTATTCAGCTATGTCTGGGTCATTGGTACAGTATAAAAATGTTAAAAAATTTGAGTACATAGCGCCGACCAGGCACTTCTTGTAAGAATGATAATTGGCGCCAATTTCGGAACGTCCTTGACACTGCGCATGCGCAATAAGGGCAAAGTATGGAGTCCTTCAGGACATGATTTCTTTTGGTTTTAGATGCAAATTTTGGGGATTGGGGGGCAAAATTTGTGTTTGGCCCTAGATTTTTAAGAGTTAGCACCAGCTATGTCTGGGTCATTGGTAAGTATAAAAAATATATAAATTACTATAAATTTTTTAACTTTCCTTTATGTCCTAGGCCCTCCAGCCTATTTACTATTCAGCTAAGTCTGGGTCATTGGTACAGTATAAAAATGTTAAAAAATTTATAGTAATTATACCCCCGCTTCGAAGAAGTGGGGGCTATATAGGAATCGCCCTGTACGTCCGTACGTCCGTCCGTCCGTACGTCCGTCCGTACGTCTTTCCGGACATGAAATTCTTGTGTGCGCAACTCCTCCTACATTTATCAATCAATTTGGACAAAACTTTTCAGACATCATCACTACTAAGTGAACATGCGCATATTCCAAGATTTTTGATCTGCGACAATTTTAACCAGGTTATCTCCCTTTGACTTAGATTTATTATGTCTTTCCATCCGAACAAATTCTTGTGTGCGCAACTCCTCCTACATTAATGAACCGATTTTGATGAAACCTTTCAGACATCATCTCTACTAAGTGAACATGTGCATATTCCAAACTTTTTAATCTGCGACAATTTTAACCAGGTTATCTCTCTTGAACTTTGATTTAATATGGGTTTCTACATGAAATTCTTGTGTGCGCAACTCCTCCTACATTTATCAATCAATTTGGACAAAACTTTTCAGACATCATCACTACTAAGTGAACATGCGCATATTCCAAGATTTTTGATCTGCGACAATTTTAACCAGGTTATCTCCCTTTGACTTAGATTTATTATGTCTTTCCGTTCGAACAAATTCTTGTGTGTGCAACTCCTCCTACATTAATGAACCAATTTTGATGAAACCTTTCAAACATCATCTCTACTAAGTGAACATGTGCATATTCCAAACTTTTTGATCTGCGACAATTTTAACCAGGTTATCTCTCTTGAACTTTGATTTAATATGGGTTTCTGCATGAAATTCTTGTGTGCGCAACTCCTCCTACATTTATCAATCAATTTGGACGAAAGTTTACAGACATCATCACTACTAAGTGAACATGCGCATATTCCAAAATTTTTGAGCTGTGGCAATTTTAACTAGGTTATCTCCCTTTAACTTAGATTTATTATGGGTTTCTACATGAAATTCTTGTGCGTGCAACTCCTCCTACATTTATCAATCAATTTTGACGAAACCT
Organism: Pictodentalium vernedei; assembly: GCA_031216915.1. Classification (NCBI taxonomy): domain Eukaryota; kingdom Metazoa; phylum Mollusca; class Scaphopoda; order Dentaliida; family Dentaliidae; genus Pictodentalium; species Pictodentalium vernedei. Next base: position 579,480,498 of record CM062294.1, read on the forward strand.
TTCAAACATTATCACAACTAAGTGAACATACGCATATTCCCAAATTTTTGATCTGCGACAATTTTAACCAGGTTATCTCCCTTTAACTTGGATTTATTATGGGTTTTCAAATGGGATTCTTGTGTGTGCAACTCCTCCTACATTAATGAACCGATTTTGAATACATGTTGCACATTGTAAATGTGTTTTTCCAAATGTAAACCATATATGTGTGGGCTCTTTAAGTATTCAGTGCTGTTCTGTGGAAGGCCACATGCGAATACAAATTTCAACAACAAAAAATGATCTTTATGTATACATTTCCTTATGGCCTTCGCCTACATGATCAGACGTGCATTCCTCTAAAAACCCAAAGCGGGGGTATTAATCACCTTCAGTGATAGTTCTAGTTTATAAATTTTTTATACTTACCAATGACCCAGATGGGGATGGCCCTCCCAGGAGTTGGGAACTCATACCTCCCCACTGAGTACATAACGCTTACCAGACACTGGTTGTAAGAATGATAACTGGTGCCAATTTCGAGACCTCCTTGACACTGCGCATGCGCAGAAGAGTAAATGTATGGAGGACCATATAGGACATGTAATTTTCGGTTTTTGATGCAAATTTTGGGGATTGGGGGGACAAAATTTGTGTTTGGCTCTGAATTAATGAGTTTAGCCCCAGCTAAGTCTGGGTCATTGGTAAGTATAAAAAATATATAAATTACTATAAATTTTATAACTTTCTGGACTTTTTTTGGAAATGCTTCAACGGAATTCATGCTGATTACATCTAGGTTATAACATTTGTATAATTATTAATGCTCATTAGTCCAGTAGGGGACATTGTATTGCTTCAGCGATACGTTCGCTCTTGTTGTTTTTTACAAATGGGCTGTCCCGTTTCTAGTTCCATACATTTTCGATGACCGTCCAAATTGAGATGTCGTACTAAATTTGGCTTCAGTAGATGAGTCGTGCCATTTTTCCCATAAGTAATCACATCGTTACTGATCTTGCCTTTGTATGATGCTAGCACTTTCTTGCAATGCTTTTTGCACACTTTACAGAACACTTGCACAATTTTCTCTCCCGTCGAGTCAGTTTCAAATTGAAAGTTGTCGCGCAATTCCTCGTCCCATTGCTGCAAACCTTTTTTAGAAATCGATTCACATTTTGACGCCATTTTGCGTGTCTTCAGTTCATTAAGTTTAACAGACGAAGAATGAGTTGATGTGGTGTGGCACAGTTCTGCACGTGATCTGTTGAAAATAGCAACAAGAAAAAGTGATGCTGGACAACTCGGGTTATCCGATCCACCTAAAACTATTTTCATATCGATTGAAGACAACCAACCGGAGTTGCTCAGCATCACTCTATCTTGTTATCATTTGGTGAACAGATCACGTGCAGCAAATGTTGTCACGAAATTCCGCATCTCTTGATGAATCATAGAGCGATTATTTGGGAGTTGAAATTTGCAGTTAATCAGGTGTCTACATGTTTGCGATGTTTTAGACGAAAATTAAAAAAAACAACAACTTTATTCCCAATTTTTGCGCGAATCCACCGAGATTCGCACACTTTGTGTTTTAGGCGAATCTTCACTCGAATCGATTCGCGGATTCTCGTCGAAATTCTGCCCCTGTTTAATATAGATGCATAATACTATTCCATTGCAAAAATACATTTTTATATCCCTTGAAAAAATAATTTGCAGTACAAATTCACGCCGTTGTTAAATAAACCTCTTTTTGGTTGTAATGTTATATATTCTCAAGTTATCGAGCCAACAGTCTAATTGTTAGTCTTCAACGCTGTTATGGTCTGGAATGTGTTAAGAGATTATGTAATTTTGTTACTTTGCGCTACGTTCCATTCAGAAGCAAATGATACATGACATAGTCCTCTTTCATTTTGACTGTCCCTTGAGTTGTTTGGTCCATTCATTCATTCTGGAAGTGCCCATTGGCATGGAAAAACTGAGTAAGTACACATAAAAAATGTACTCTCAAGGAGAACATGTTTCAGATTTTGATTTGCTCGTTACCCTTTCACTAACAAAATACTAGGGAACTGTAATGGTTGTTTGGTTACCACACGAATGGTTGAAAGTGTAGCAGTTGTCATAGATTGGGACAGAGAGGTGGCCCTAAAAGTAGAGTGATTGCCCATCGCAGGTGCCTGTAAATGTATATATATACTATCAAGTACCTTCTTGCACATGTCCAATTCTATTTTGTTGTGTATTCGGTATTCAATTTCTTAGAAACAATGTACTTGGTAAAAAAGAATAAAGACTTGAACTGGAACCATCTAGCCCTGAAATAGTCTTATGTCTGTACTTCTGTTTTTTAGCTATAATTTTGAAATTTATCATACTTAGTATGGTTGAGAGATGACAAAAATAGGTCTAGTTTGAATTTCTGTCACCAGGTGGTTTCAGTGGTGCCACTTAAAGACAGATAAAATAATGCTTTCTGACGAAAGGCTCCTGGGATATGACATTTTGATTGTTCAAAGTGTGCTCATATGCTCAGGCAGGGTCTCTAGATGTGCATAAAGGTTTCAGATTTTTCATTTCGGCCCCATGTGACACCCATAGCACCACTTTTGTCATTAAAGAATTGGTTTCCGACGAAAAGCTTCTAGGGGGTTTTAATTTGAAATGCTGAAACAGTATTCATATATTCAGGTAGGGTATCTAGATGTGCATAAGTGTTTCAAATTTTTTATTCGGCTCCATCTGGCCTTTGTTGTTAAAGAATTGGTTTTCGGTGAAAGGATCGTGGGGGTTTAATTTGAGCCGTTGAAAGTGTTTTCATATGTTCAGGTAGGGTCTCGAGATGTGCATAAAGGTTTCAGATTTTTTAGTTGGCCCCATGTGGCACCCATAGTGCCACTTGTCGTAAGAGAATTGGTTTGTGGTGAAAAGCTCCGAGGGGTTTTAATTCAAAACATTGAAAGTGTGTTCATGTGTTTAGGTAGGGTCTCAAGTTGTGTATAAAGGTTTCAGATTTTTTATTCGGGGCCCCATTTGGTGTCCATTGCACCACTTTTGTTGTTGGAGAATCGGTTTCTGGCAAAAGGCTCCAAGTGGTTTTAATTCGAAAGGTTGGAAATGTGTTCATATGTTGAGGTAGGGTCTCGAGATGTGCATGAAAGTTTTGCATTTTTAGCTCAACTTGACAAAGTCAAGCTGAGCTATTGCCATCACTTCTCGTCCGTCGGCGTACGTACGTACGTACATTAGTATGTTAGTACGTTAGTACGTACGTCCACAATTTCCTTTGGCACACCTCACAGGTCGCATTTATGATCAGATTACTTTGAAACTTGGCATGCTTGTTTGGGGTGACCTCTAGATGGGAGCTATCAATTGTCTGCAATTTCCGTCAAAAAATGTTGCCGCGGCCAACGTTCTTAGAACTTAGTTTAGTCAAACCACAATATTTCCCTTTGGCACACCCTACAGGGCACATTTATGATTTGATTGCTTTGAAACCTGGTATGCTTATTTAGGGTGACCTCTAGATGGGAGCTATCGATTTGCTTCAATTTCCGGCAAAAAATGTTGCCACGGCCAACGTTCGTAGAACTTAGTTTAGTCAGACCCTCAATATTTCCCTTTGGCACACCCTACAGGGCACATTTATGATCAGATTGCTTTGAAACCTGGTATGCTTGTTTGGGGAAACCTCTAGATGGGTGCTATCGATTTTCTTCAATTTCTGTCAAAAAATGTTGCCGCGGCCAACGTTCTTAGAACTTAGTTTAGTCAGAAGACTCAATATTTTCCTTTGGCACACCCTACAGGGTACATTTATGATCGGATTGCTTTGAAACCTGGCATGCTTGTTTGGGGTGACCTCTAGATGGGAGCTATTGATTTTCTTCAATTTCCATCAAAAAATGTTGCCAAGGCCAACGTTCTTAGAACTTAGTTTAGTCAAACCACAATATTTCCCTTTGGCACACCCTACAGGGCACATTTATGATTTGATTGCTTTGAAACCTGGTATGCTTATTTAGGGTGACCTCCAGATGGGAGCTATCGATTTTCTTCAATTTTCGGCAAAAAGTGTTGCCACGGCCAACGTTCGTAGAACTTAGTTTAGTCAGACCTCAATATTTTCCTTTGGCACACCCTACAGGGCCCATTTATGATCAGATTGCTTTGAAACCTGGTATGCTTGTTTGGGGAGACCTCTAGATGGGAGCTATCGATTTTCTGCAATTTCTGTCAAAAAATGTTGCGGCGGCCAACGTTCTTAGAACTTAGTTTAGTCAGAAGACTCAATATTTCCCTTTGGCACACCCTACAGGGTACATTTATGATCGGATTGCTTTGAAACCTGGCATGCTTGTTTGGGGTGACCTCTAGATGGGAGCTATCGATTTTCTTCAATTTCTGTAAAAAAATGTTGCCGCGGCCAACGTTTTTAGAACTCAAGTTTAGTCAGACTACAATATTTCCCTTTGGCACACCCTACAGGGCACATTTATGATTTGATTGCTTTGAAACCTGGTATGCTTGTTTGGGGAGACCTCTATTTGGGAGCTATCGATTTTCTTCAATTTCCGTCAAAAAATGTTGCCGCGGCCAACGTTCTTAGAACTTAGTTTAGTCAGACCACAATATTTCCCTTTGGCTCACCCTACAGGGCACATTTATGATCGGATTGCTTTGAAACCTTTCATGCTTGTTTGGGGTGACCTCTAGATGGGAGCTATCGATTTTCTTCAATTTCCATCAAAAAATGTTGCCGCAGCCAACATTCTTAGAACTTAGTTTAGTCAGACCACAATATTTCCCTTTGGCTCACCCTACAGGGCACATTTATGATTAGATTGCTTTGAAACCTGGTATGCTTATTTACGGTGATCTCTATATGGGAGCTATCGATTTTCTTCCATTTCCGTCAAAAAATGTTGCCATGGCCAACGTTCTTAGAATTTAGTCTAGTCAGACCACAATATTTCCCTTTTATACACCCTATAGGGCACATTTATGATCGGATTGCTTTGAAGCCTGGCATGCTTGTTTGGGGAGGCCTCTAGATGGGAGCTATCGATTTTCTTCGGTTTCTGTCAAAAAATGTTGCCACTGGCAAAAAAAATGACATTGGTACCAATGATCTTCAATTTTGCCATTTCATTTATAACTTACCAAGTTCAAGTTTGTCAAGTTGAGCTACAGTGTCATTGACACTTTCATTGCTTTGGCCACATGTAGCGCCCGTAGCGCCACTTTTGTCATTAGAGAATCAGTTTCTGGTGAGAGGCTCCTGGTGGTTTTAATAAGAAGCATTGTAAGTGTGTTCATATGTTCCGGTGGGGTGTCGAGATCTGTATAAAGGTTTGGGATTTTTTATTCGTTCCCATGTGTTGACTGTAGCGTCACTTTGTCATCAGAGGATTGGTTTCCGGTGAAAAAGTCCTAGGTGGTTTAACTCAAAACGTTGAAAGTGTGTTCATATGTTCAGGTAGTGTCTGTAGATGTGCATAAAGATTTCGTATTTTTTTATTTGGCCCCATGTGGTGCCCGTAGCACTACTTTTGTTGTTAGAGAATCATTTTCCAGCTAAAGGCTCCTAAGCATTTTAATTCGAAACATTGATAGTGTGTTGATATGTTCAATATGAATACTGAATGTTTAATATCAGACATTAAAATACTCAATATACTGTTTCCTTTCATCTAATTTAAGGTATATGTTTTGACGAGGTGTAAATAATAAAAAAATAGTGATAACTTTGGTTGTTTGCGAAATAATTTGTGACCTTCGTGTTGGCCCATTGATAACTTTGGTTGTTTGTGAAGTAATTTGTAACCTTCGTCATGGCAAACTGAAAATGCGGGAATACACCATAGGGTGCTGTGCACAGAAATGTCACCAATTTAGTTTCATTTGGTTGAAAAAAGCAAACAAGCGGTATAATCCAACTGATATAATCCATCCCATTCAATGAAAGAAAAATCGATCAGCATTAATTTCTTCAGAAAAAGCATAGGAAATGTTTCTCAATAGTATATCATGTACGGTGTACCTGGACATCCCTCAACAAGGGGACCTCGGAAGTAACATCATGCCACATGACCCAATGATGCCATGTTGTGTTGCCATGTTAGCCCGCGTGAGTGGCCATGTTATGTCATTCCCATAGTGATATGTGGTGTTGGTGTGCATGCGCAGAGCGTATTGTTAGGGTGATTTGTGTTTCTGTCGTCCATTTTGTACACTTTTGATTTCTATGGTAACACGTGGTTGCTATGAGCCCTGAAAGGCGTCCTAAAGAAAAGGGGTGTGTTTGATGGTATGTCCGATTGAATAGGAGTAAATATAATTACCACAAACAACCTGACAACCCATCAAAATCACTCCAAAACACCAAAAACTACAGAAATGGACTTTATTTTGTATGGATCCCCCCACCACCGAATCCTTCTCGTCTCCAATAATAGGCGAGTTCCTTTATATAAAAGAGTTAGTATAATTATCCAAATTGACCTAACAAGTTTTACTAGTTAGGATTCTTTCAGAATACTCGTTTTTACTAAAGCCTATTCTCTCCATTTTTGGCCTATCCTGTCTATTTTATGTCTTCCCTGATCTCCTTATAAAGAATTCTGCCTTCCCTAGATGTGTTTATGTGCTAGTGCACAATGTGTACACATTACAGGTAGCACAAAGGTGCACACTGGATGTGCCGATATGTACTTGTATGCATCTACACAATGTGCGCACATCACAAAGGCACATACGTATGTTTGGGGATCATTATGACATGGCAATGCATTATTAAGGATACCCATTGAGGAATCCGTTTTGGAATACCTTTTATAGGATATCCTTTGCAGAATATATATCTGAAGATAGTTATGTTCCTAATATGGCCTTCTGGGCCACCCCACACCTTCACAGCTCCAAGGCCAAAACTTCTCCATTATCACCACCATATGTCGTGTAATCCAATACTATTGTATTCACCTTTAGTATGGTGTAATACCAACATTGCAGTCTTGTACCATTAAATAATAAAAAAATAGTGATAACTTTGGTTGTTTGCGAAATAATTTGTGACCTTCGTGTTGGCCCATTGATAACTTTGGTTGTTTGTGAAATAATTTGTAACCTTCGTCATGGCAAACTGAAAATGCGGGAATACACCATAGGGTGCTGTGCACAGAAATGTCACCAATTTAGTTTCATTTGGTTGAAAAAAGCAAACAAGCGGTATAATCCAACTGATATAATCCATCCCATTCAATGAAAGAAAAATCGATCAGCATTAATTTCTTCAGAAAAAGCATAGGAAATGTTTCTCAGTAGTATATCATGTACGGTGTACCTGGACATCCCTCAACAAGGGGACCTCGGAAGTAACATCATGCCACATGACCCAATGATGCCATGTTGTGTTGCCATGTTAGCCCGCGTGAGTGGCCATGTTATGTCATTCCCATAGTGATATGTGGTGTTGGTGTGCATGCGCAGAGTGTGTTGTTAGGGTGATTTGTGTTTCTGTCGTCCATTTTGTACACTTTTGATTTCTATGGTAACACGTGGTTGCTATGAGCCCTGAAAGGCGTCCTAAAGAAAAGGGGTGTGTTTGATGGTATGTCCGATTGAATAGGAGTAAATATAATTACCACAAACAACCTGACAACCCATCAAAATCACCCCAAAACACCAAAAACTACAGAAATGGACTTTATTTTGTATGGATCCCCCCACCACCGAATCCTTCTCGTCTCCAATAATAGGCGAGTTCCTTTATATAAAAGAGTTAGTATAATTATCCAAATTGACCTAACAAGTTTTACTAGTTAGGATTCTTTCAGAATACTCGTTTTTACTAAAGCCTATTCTCTCCATTTTTGGCCTATCCTGTCTATTTTATGTCTTCCCTGATCTTCTTATAAAGAATTCTGCCTTCCCTAGATGTGTTTATGTGCTAGTGCACAATGTGTACACATTACAGGTAGCACAAAGGTGCACATTGGATGTGCCGATATGTACTTGTATGCATCTACACAATGTGCGCACATCACAAAGGCACATACGTATGTTTGGGGATCATTATGACATGGCAATGCATTATTAAGGATACCCATTGAGGATACCTTTTTGGAATACCTTTTATAGGATATCCTTTGCAGAATATATATCTGAAGATAGTTATGTTCCTAATATGGCCTTCTGGGCCACCCCACACCTTCACAGCTCCAAGGCCAAAACTTCTCCATTATCACCACCATATGTCGTGTAATCCAATACTATTGTATTCACCTTTAGTATGGTGTAATACCAACATTGCAGTCTTGTACCATTAAGGCCTTGTACTATAACTATTGGATACCACTATTCTGTCCTATGTCTCAATCATTACCAACTTGTAGCAGTACTGTAAGCGTAGTAGCCATACCCGGTGCTGTCTCGACATCTGCCACTGGCCAAATCTAGGCTCAATCAGATCACCCCCTTCACCGACGCTTATATCAGTCTCATCGCTACCTTTCTATTGGACTCAATCTTCATAACATGTCAGAAAACATGGAATAGATTTCTCACATGACGGAAAGAACCAGCCTAACATTTGCAGTAGGGCTATAAAGTACCCTCTTGTTGGAGAACATGCTGTTGTCAGGATTGCCCCGATTCTCATGTCTGCTTCTCGTTTTCATTTCTCTTCTCTCATTTTCTTTAGCTCATTTTGACAAAGTGAAGCTGAGCTAATGTCATCGCTTTCCGTCCGTCATCCGTCAACACCATGTTTTGGTCTTCTCCACCAAAGCCACTGGACCAATTCAAGTGAAAGTTTGTGGGAGCGATGGTCCCAAAGGGGCATTTCATTTTTGTTCAACTCAACATGCCCAGCCCCATACGGAGGGAGTGGGGGAAAATGCTCCAAAATATTTTTATAATCTTCTCAAGAACCAGTGTGTACAATGACTTGATATTTGCTATGGAGCTTCCATATGAGGTGTAGAATCAAGTTTGTTCAAACGAAGTTCGTGAAGTACTATTTGGCTTTGTTATAGGAGGGGTAATGCAAAAAAAAAAAATTCCTGCATCCCCATGGGAACCCAGTTAGCTAAAAATAGAAATATTTTCAAATGCCCATATTTCTCAAACCATATGGAACAGAGAGCTGTTATTTGGTATGAAGTATCCTTAGGACCAGTAGAATTGAATGGTAAAAAAAAAATGCCATCGGTTATGTTAGGGTGTTCTGTAATGGGCATAAAAAAAATGCTGAGTCAGCATATTTGCAAAAATTTTTAAAAATCTTTTCTCCAGAACCAATCATCAGAATCTTTTGATATTTGGTATACAACATTCATAGGGGGGTCAGATAAAAGCTTGTTGAAATAAAGCTCATTGGTTCATATTTGGGCTCTCTACAGGAGCCCAAAGATTTAACATAGGGTAATATGGGGAATATTCTTTAAAAATCTTCTTCTTCAGAACCACCAGACAGAATCTTTTAATGTTTGGTATACATCATTATTATGAGGGTCAGATTCAAGATTGTTCAAACCAAGTCCCTAGGTTAATATTTGGGCTTCCTACGGAAGCCCAAGTTTTATCTTTGTTCAATATAGAGGGCAATTTAAAAAAAAAATTCTTAAAAAATCTTCTTCAGATCCACCTGTCAGAATGCTTTGATATTTGGTATGCAACATCTCTAAGGTGGTCAGATTCAAATTTGTTCAAATCAGATCCATAGGTTAATATTTGGGCTCGCTATGGTAGCCCAAATTTGAACTTAGTGCAATTCGAGGAAATTTCTTTACAATTTCTCTTCTTCAGATCCAACAGTCAGAATGCTTTCTGCTTTCATATTTGGTGCACAACATCTCTAGGGAAGACAGATTCAAGAGCCTGGGTTAATATTTGGGCTCTCTATGGGAGCCAGAATTGGCCATTTTGCTGAAGAATTAAAAATTTTATATTCAGTACCCTCTAGAGGTGTGTAACTAAGATTAATCCACATAGGTTGTATCAAGGGGCTTCATAGGGGAGCTCTACATTTTACTTTATGATCAACTGAAGAAAAGGCATGATGCCCAGATTATTTTTGTCACTCCTGAGGGACTCAATGATTGACAGTATAGCCTATGGAGATGGCTTGCTTAATGTAGGCTCATTCTTGGACTCTGTTTAAATTGTGTTCTGTTCAAGATTAGAGCTTCAGGCCCCGAGGGGCCTCTTGTTTCTTCTTTCTTTTGTTTTTCTCTTTTTTCTTGTTCAGTTTTTTTAAAACGGGAATGACGGGAAGACAGCCACTAGTGACTATGACATCTCCCTGTGGCGCAATCAAGTAGTAGTGAATAATGTTACCTCTATGTATATTTTTGGTTTTGATTGTAAACATGTTGCACTACTGAATAAAATCAATCAATCAGTCTATACAATGTCTTGACCTAGTGCATGCTAGGGATATAAGAAATTATATGTTGATCGTGCCGTGATTTGTTTATATCTTAGTATGTATTGTGCCACAATGTTTGCACATGAGAGATAGCACATGGGAACATCTTGGATGTGCTGATATGTGCTTGTATGCAAATGCACGATGCGACACATTGTGCATTAGCACATAGGCACATAGGTGTATTTGCGGATACTTATGACATGGCAATGTATCATTTGAGGAAATCTGTTTAGGAATACATTTTGGGGACAATTATCGGCGGATATCTATTTTAAGATAGTTCTGTGTCTTAGTACCTGTTTGGCTCGGTTTTCTTGGCCACCCCAAAATATTCATAGGTTTTAAAGCATCACTTCTGTATTGTCCACAGTCACCACCATCTATTGTGTGATCCAATAATATTATATTCGCTAATACTGTAGTCTTCCATCACCTTTACAGCTTTGTACCACTATTATTGACTTGTAACACTACTTCATACTTAGAGGTTTTCACCTGACCCTGTCACGACTCTTCCTTCGGTCAGGTCTTTAATACTTGCAACCAGTCTGGTCCATTTATCTAAGCCTGTATCTATCTTTACATTCCCTTTACCAAGTGCACGCTAGGGTCCCTTACATATAACAAACCGTACGTACCGAGATGAAATACCCTGTAATGTGTACATATTGTTACACAATGTGTATTGAAACATTAGCACATCTTTTCTTGTATGTAAGGTTCCCTAGCAGGCAATAGGTCAAGGAAATTTGCAGATCAGTACGAGCTTGGCTGAATGAGGCAATTTGGTTGCAATTCGTCCCCTGATTTCCAATGTTTTCTATATGTCAGTTGGCACATAGAACACATTGGAACTCAGGGTGACGAACTGTTAAAGACCTGATAGAGGGTAGAGTTAAGACAGGGTCAACTATAGATAGGAAAACACGGCATGAGAACAGTTTCCGCTGGATAGGTTAATCGCAAATTTATAAATGGCCTAGAATTTTGAAACTCTGTTTTTTTCCTTTCCAGAGGTAAAAATCATTCCTGACGAAAGCGATGATGATAAAATAACTGATGTTGGACAATGACTGGATTACTGATAATGCAGGTATTGATATCTCATGATAATGCTTTTCAACAAAAATTAATTTCTGCATTCAATAATAATTTGTATACATACCTTTTTAACTTTATCTTTTTTCTTTACGGAAAATATTTTCAAATGCATTCTGGAGCCAATACTATTTCAATTAGTCATTTCCATAAATAGAAAATACAATTCTGAAAAATACAACTGTAAAAGTTTTATAGTATTGACCCCTGGGGATTCTATGTTCACGGACACCTCTAAAACGGTTGTTTGCAACAGTTTTCTGTTTCGGGGGAGGCTCAGTGGAGGAGGGATTCCCTTCAGAGGGGGAAGGGACATTCATTGTTATTGATTTTCCAACTCGGTTAATCGCCTGATACATTAAGAGTATAAAGAAAATAAACAGGCTCCAAACAAAAACGAACATCACAGATTATGATGATCCACGTTGGATTTGGGAATGTTTGCTTGTTGAAATGACTCTTTTTGCCATTCGCACCACATTTCTATGAGAGGGTTTGAGAGAACAGGAGAGAGAGAAATTTTAACATTTTCCTCATCGGGCCGACATGTTGTATCGACCCGATGGGGATGTTGGTAAATATGTAGCAAAAAATGTGAACTTTTATGCCCCTGATAGGGGAGCATCTTAAATCCGGGTTGTCCGTCCGGAGTCATAACTCATAATGTTTCAATGGATTTCCTTGAAATTTTACACAAAGATCAATGGAAGGTCTGTTGCATAGCGACACCATGCTTGAGTGACAAAGGTTAGAGTCACAGGAATGGAAAAACTTAATTCTCTCATAAACTATATTTGTCCGACTGGGGCCATAATTCTATAATGCTTAGGTGGATTTCCACAAAATTTCACTCAAAGGTCAAAACTAGTGTAAGGTCTGTTCAACAGCAACACCATACTCGAGTGACAAAGATCAAGGTTACAGGAATGAGAAAACTTAATTCTCTCACAGAATCAGATTATTCTTTCATCCCTAACAAATTCAAAACAAAACTTTTCATTCCAGTATTATAGGCCAGTTGGCCATAGATAGGGGGCATTGTTCTTAATATGGAGGTGCGTTAAATTTCTACGCATTTAAATAGGATGAAAACTTAACGATTAATCGACTAAGGAAAATACTAATTGATTATGCCATGAACAATCAATAGTCGAATATTCATGACAGCTCTAATTTCCATGGTGCATCATTTCCTTGGGATTGCTTGTAATTAATATGATCGTGGGTTGCCAAACACTCCTTGTATCGATTGTGATACATGTTATTCGATAAGAAATGAGTAATGAAATTTTTAGGAAACCAGAAGGTGAATTGCATTTTATTCCAAAATACACTTCACACGAGGAATTTTTTTTTTCTACTTATGTTGAGCAGGGATTCCACCAGGCATAGTCGTAACACCGTGCCATTTGGTTGAAAACTGTAAAGTTTTTCGAAAGCTGGTCTCAACGGGAGTCGATCCTTGGTCTTCGGTACCCAATCATCTAGCCATTCTGCCACCATACCAACTGAGCCAACGGCAACCCTATAAAAGGTTGGAATTGACTCTGCCAGTATGTTAGTTCACATTTACAACCCAACCCGAGACCGATATTGCATAAACATCATATATATATCGTCACATGATGCTCACCGCATCCTGACAATCAAACCAAAATGGGTATCGTATTGAGCTCCAGATGTTACTTTTTGGTTCACCAGTGCTGTTATTGAAATGATGATGAAGACTATGTTTTTGTGTGTTCAAACAGTCTGAATATGTTCTTCAAACAGTCTGAATATGTTCTTTCAAGATAGTATTCAGTTTTTGAAGCTGATTTTGCGAGTTCTTTACTGATATCAAGCAAGCCTGAAAATACGCAGACTGTCATCTGCAAAATGAGGTCCCCAGAGGGTGAATTTGGTGATGCTACCCTGTACAGCAGGGTAACATCACAAAATTTACCCTCTGTGAACCTCAGTTTGAATCAAGGTCTCAAGCCAAAACAGAACGATGTAAGTAGAGGATAAATTGGCCCACTGTATGGGATAGCATCAGCAAATTCACCCTCTGGAGACCTCATTTAGCAAATAACACGTTGCTTATATTCAGGCTTGATATCAAGCAATACATTTACCATCGTAAAATATCCAGGGAGTGCTTAACTTTTTTCTTTGTGTATATTTGTTTATTGGCTATATCGTCGGGAAGCTTTGGATCACATGAAAATAGTCCATGCATATCAAGTATTGCCTTGTTTAGTTCTTTCAAACAAACATTACAATTGTAATTGTTGGGTTTTATCATTGGAAGTGAGATACTGGAAAAGTCATAGTTCACTAACCAAGATACTATTAAGGGGTCATCCAACCTAACTTTGGTCATATTTCAAGATATTTTCTCCAAAGTCCAAAATGGCCAGAAAAAATAACCCCAGTAAATTATATACCAAAATGTTTGAAAAGAAACCAAGGAACATTTGGAAACTGACATTTGCCTTGGAACTGCTGCCACGTGGCTGGGGGTAGACCAAAATTTTTACAATATAATACCTTAAAATGTCAGGATGGTTGCATTTTGCAATCCTTACTTCTCGTACAAACTCGGAGAAATCTTATTGTCATTCGTGAGAAGAATGAGCAGTAAGAATAATTCCATTCCATGGTATCTCCAATTCCCAAATGTTTCCATTTTGTTTTTGTTTTGTTTTGATGAAAAAGTGGTCAACTCCATACAGGTCTGCGTCTCTGCGATGGGTATGGGGGCACAATTGATTTCATCAATGATAAATGAAGAATGTTCAACTTGAACATTTTTGTAATAATTATACACCATAATTCTGTTGAAAATATTTAATATTCTTGTCAAATTCACAAAAATCATTTTATTGATGAACCAAGGAAGAAAAACTATCGTAATTAATTTATTTTGTATCATGTGGTTCATTTCTGTTGTTCAGTTATGACAACTGCCATTCGAATGCACGACTAAAGTGCACTATGACAACAAAGATTGGAAAAAAATAATCGAGACTGTTCACATTAAGAACATTTGTGTCAAGTAACTGATTTCATTATACGCTAAACGATAGATTATCGAAGAAATTGCGGAAAGATAGAAATTGTATCTCCCTTTATGACAGGGTTTCTTCTAGACCGGCTGCGGGTCCGTCGCCCTGCGGGTCCGTCGACCGGACCCATTCCCCCCGCTGATCATACTATGATCAGTCAGAAAAGCTGGTGGTTAAAATGTCGAGTACAATGCATATATCGTAACGACACTCCGGATCCTTTGTTTCCAAGTAATATAGGCATAATTATGTTGAATACTATGCCTACTATTACTGTCAACAACCTGATACTTTATAACCCCCAGACGAGAAGGGGAAACAAAGTTCAAATCCTAAATGTTGCCTAAAATTTCGGACTCAAATTGTCGTGTTTGGTCCGAAATCACTATCTTTTATTTTGAGCGATAAATGATGTAATTGCACGTGCATGACGTCACAAATCCGCATCATGGTTCTTTTTGAATATTTCGTTCTCTCTTCATTTCCAATTATTTACATTAGCACGTATCGGGTTGTATAAAAAAAATTGAGGTCAAGCGTCGCAGTCACTGTCAAGATTTGTGGATTTTGTGTTGTTTTGGGTTTGTATTTTTATGAAACCTCCGATCAGATGTAGTATTGTGTGTCCCGTGGGAATTTAGAGAATTGTAGGAGGAAAAAATACATATTTTCCACTTCAATTATTTAGCATTTTAGCGACCAGAATGCCCACAGAGGCCACCAGAGAGCACCTAAAAATCAAAATTTTCCCCAGATCCCCCTCGTGCGGCAGATACCTTTGGCGTATTGAGTTTCACTTTCTTTAAACTACCGGACCCACAATTTTTCCCCTAGCAGAAACCCTGCTCTATGAAGATATAGAAATTTTCACTTCCACAGAATCAATCAAAATGGCAGCTTTCAAAGCATCACTTCAAGGTGAATACGAGTCAAATTATCACTGGAAATGATCAATTTGTTCTAGAAACGTATAATGAAAAGAAAATCTAATATTTGTTTTGAGTGGATACTGATCATTTCCAGCAATAATTCAACACATATTCACCTTGAATTGATGCATGAAATCCGCTAGTCCAAACATGGCCTGAAAGTCTGTAATATAAGTTTTTGGTTTGGTACGTCCTTTAAAAGGACGTACCAAACCAAAAACTTATATTACAGACTTTCAGACCATGTTTGAACTTGAAACTTGCCAACTGAATCAGATCGCAAGATGCTATGTGTTCTGAGTATCGATCAAATCACTTCCGCATATCAATGATTCAATCTGGTGTTTACTTTCCTGCATCAGTTCATGGTTGAAACAAGTGGAATTATCAGATTCTAATAAAAATTGTATAATAAAAAGAAAATCTAGCGTTTTTGAGTGGATACCTAAAATTATCTCACTTGTGACGAGACTAAGGGTTATTTTCGCTTGCGCAAGCACTCACGAAAAATAAACATTTATATTGGTCACTCATGAGATAATTTTCGGTTTTCACTCAAAAACATTAGATATCCTCTATTGATTTACAGAATGTGAATGTTCATTCTGTCTTTTATTTTGTATAATTTGTTTTGAAAGCATCGTCCTTCAAAAGTAAGTTTCAGGGAAGTTAAACTGTTACCAGAACTGGCCGATTTTACAAAAATAATAGCTTATTTTTAGCTCACCTGAGCAAAGCTCAAGGTGAGCTTTACTAATCTCTTTCCGTCTGTCGTCCGTCCGTCAAAACCAATTTCTCTGAAGAAACCACTGGCCCAATATTTTTCAAATGTTGGGTAAATGTTCATTACCTAATGTCAATTCAGATTTGTTCAAATGAAGGTGCCCCTCCTCCTGGGTGGAGCCACGTCTCCGAGGGGCACCAGAATCTATGAAAATCTTCTTCTCATGAACCAGCAGTAGCAGAGACTTGATATTTGGTGTGCCGCTTCCTTTTGATGTGTAGAATCAAATTTGTTCAAGAGAAGTTTGTCTGGCATTATTTGCCTTCGTTATGGGAGGGGCAAAATTTTGGCCATGCCTAAAATTTCTA
Organism: Pictodentalium vernedei; assembly: GCA_031216915.1. Lineage (NCBI taxonomy): Eukaryota > Metazoa > Mollusca > Scaphopoda > Dentaliida > Dentaliidae > Pictodentalium > Pictodentalium vernedei. Next base: position 579,497,093 of record CM062294.1, read on the forward strand.
TTTTCTGAACCGTGAGGTCGATTTGAACCAAATTTGATATGAGATAATAATGGGTCATAAATAGATGATTGATGCAAAAAAAATTTTTTTTCTCATTGCCCCGTGGGAACCTCGGGAGCTAAAAATAGGAAAAACCTTAAAACTGCCATATCTCCAAAACTACACGGCACAGAGAATTCTTATTTTGTATAAAGCTTCCTTTTATCCAGTAGAATAGAATGGTTCAAAAAAATCCCTATCGGTTTGATCACAAGGCACTTTTTTCAGGACTTTGAAAAAGTGCTGAGTCAGCACTTTTTAACACTGTGGGCAATGGGAAAAACATTAAAAAATCTTCTCCAGATCCAGCAGGCAGAATCTTTTGATATTTGGTATGCAACATTGTATTGTGGATCTGATACAAGTTTGTTCAAATCGGCCCCCTGGGTTCATATTTGGGCTCAGTATAGGAGCCCAATTTCAAACTTACTGCATTTCAGGCAAATTTCTTCAAATCTTCTTCTCCAGATCCAGCAGGCAGAATCTTTTGATATTGGTATGCAACATTGTGGGGTGGATCTGATTCAAGTTTGTTCAAATCGGCTCCCTAGATTCATATTTGGGCTCACTATAGAAGCTCGAATTCGAACTTAGTGCATTTCAGGCAAATTTCTTCAAAAATCTTCTTTTCCAGATCCAGCAGGCAAAATCTTTTCATATTTGATATGCAACATTGTGGGGTGGATCTGATTCAAGTTTGTTCAAATCGGCCCCCTGGACTCTTATTTGGGCTTACTATAGAAGCCTGAATTCGAACTTCGTGCATTTCAGGCAAATTTATTAAAAAATCTTCTTCTCCAGATCCAGCCAGCAGAATCTTTTGATATTTGGTATGCAACATTGTGGGGTGGATCTGATTCAAGTGTGTTCAAATCGGCTTCCTAGATTCATATTTGGGCTCACTATAGAAGCTCGAATTGGAACTTAGTGCATTTCAGGCAAATTTCTTAAAAAATCTTCTTCTCCAGATCCAGCAGGCAGAATCTTTTCATATTTGGTAAGCAACATTGTGGGGTGGATCTGATTCACGTTTGTTCAAATCGGCCTCCTGGGTTTATATTTGGGCTCTGTATAGGAGCTCAAATTTGAACTTAGTGCATTTCAGGCAAATTTCTTAAAAAATCTTCTTCTCCAGATCCAGCAGGCAGAATCTTTTGATATTTGGTATGCAACATTGTAGGGTGGATCTGCTTCAAGTTTGTTCAAATTGGCCCCCTGGATTCATATTTTGGGCTCAGTATAGGAGCCCGATTTCGAACTTAGTGCATTTCAGGCAAATTTCTTTAAAAATCTTCTTCTCCAGATCCAGCAGGCAGAATCTTTTGATATTTGGTATGCAACATTGTGGGGTGGATCTGATTCAAGTTTGTTCAAATCGGACCCCTGGATTCATATTTGGGCTCACTATAGAAGCCCGAATTTGAACTTAGTGCATTTTAAAAAATCTTCTCCAGATCCAGCAGTCATAATCTTTTGATATTTGGTATGCAACATTGTGGGGTGGATCTGATTCAAGTTTGATCAAATCGGCCCCCTGGGTTCATATTTGGGCTCACTATAGAAGCTTGAATTGGAACTTAGTGCATTTCAGGCAAATTTCTTAAAAAATCTTCTTCTCCAGATCCAGCAGGCAGAATCTTTTGATATTTGGTATGCAACATTGTAGGGTGGATCTGCTTCAAGTTTGTTCAAATTGGCCCCCTGGATTCATATTTTGGGCTCAGTATAGGAGCCCGATTTCGAACTTAGTGCATTTCAGGCAAATTTCTTTAAAAATCTTCTTCTCCAGATCCAGCAGGCAGAATCTTTTGATATTTGGTATGCAACATTGTGGGGTGGATCTGATTCAAGTTTGTTCAAATCGGCCCCCTGGATTCATATTTGGGCTCACTATAGAAGCCCAAATTCGAACTTAGTGCATTTCAGGCATTTTTCTTAAAAAATCTTCTTCTCCAGATCCAGCAGGCAGAATCTTTTGATATTTGGTATGCAACATTGTGGGGGTGGATCTGATTCATGTTTGTTCAAATCAGCCCCCTGGGTTTATATTTGGGCTCAGTATAGGAGCCCAAATTTGAACTTAGTGCATTTCAGGCAAATTTCTTTGAAAATCTTCTTCTCAAGATCCAGCAGGCAGAATCTTTTGATATTGGGTATGCACCATGCTTAGGGGGGTGAGATTCAAGTTTGTTCAAGCCAAGACCCTGGGTTCATATTTGGGCTCAATGTGGTAGCCCAAATGATAACTTAGTTCAAAATGAGAAATTTTCTTTAAAAATCTTCTTCAGATCCAGCAGTCGGAATGTTTTGATATTTGATATGCAGCATCCTTAGGGGTGTGAGATTTAAGTTTGTTCAAGCCATGTCCCTAAGTCCATATTTGGACTCACTGTGGGAGCCCGAATGATAACTTAGTTTAAAATGAGGAATTTTCTTTAAAAATCTTCTTCAGATCCATCAGTCGGAATGTTTTGATATTTGGTATGCAGCATCCTTAAGGGGTGAGATTCAAGTTTGTTCAAGCCATGTCCCTAGGTCCATATTTGGACTCACTGTGGGAGCTCGAATTGTAACTTAGTTCAAAATGAGGAATTTTCTTTAAAAATCTTCTACTTCAGATCCAGCAGTCGGAATGTTTTGATATTTGGTGTGCAGCATCCTTAGGGGGGTGATATTCAAGTTTGTTAAAGCCAAGTCCCTGGGTTCATATATGGGCTCCCTGTGGGAATCTTTGGATATTTGGTATAAGCTTTTCTTAGGAGGAGCAGATGCAACTTGTTGAAATCAATTCTCTGGCTACCATGTCAGGTGAGCGCCCTCAGACCCCTTGGGGCCTCTTGTTTTTATTGAATCAAATTTGATAGGCAGCCAATGAAAGACATGAACAAAACCAAGATTATTTCAGTTTATGAGTTCATTGATCTGTCATTTCATAATCATTTGGGGCTCATTTCGGTAATCTGACCACAAGGGAATGTTTATTATTAATGATACATGTTGACAAGCGATTTTGGTGGTACCAATTTCATGTTACAGTCATGTTACTCTTAAGATTGGTATAGATCAATTTGACACTGAATATAATTGTGTCAAAGAAACTTAGAAAGTTAATTTTACGATGTTCCAAAATATTACAGCAGATGGACAGCTTAAAGCATTACTGTCCTGTTTCGAACTCTTTTGGGTAGCAGACAAAACATTGAAATAGAATACCTGAAGTTCTCTGACAACTATTGTTCGGCTTTCAATCAAAAATTTTGTATAAACACAGTTATGACGATTACTTTTAATGTTTGTATCAATATATTTTCTTTCCAAACCTTATTATCTAGTTTTATATTTTACGTAGCAGCAACAAAATTATAGTATGAAACATTGGCGTAGTGCTCCATTTCTAAAAAAATGCCATCCCTGAATGAGGAAATTGAAAAGTTATCTTGCAATTTCGACGTTTTCTTGCATTAACAGTGCAACTTTCTACAGTGAGTGAATTAGGCATTTTCAATTTCATCACCTTGCAGATTTGAGAAGAGCGTAATAGTTTCTGCAGTTCTTAGGTCTTTGAAAACAATATTCTTCCCAAGTTACAAACCGTTGTGTGACTGATTTCCCAAATGGTGAATTCAAATGGAAGCAATTTTAAGTGTTATGTTCTATCTTAACATTCCACTTGTCATAAAATTGGAAATCTGAAAACTCTGGTTTTCTACGTAAAAATCTTTTTATTTAACACTTGTGCATAATCAATAAAATTGCATTTTATCCTGTGAAGCGGTGCCATTTTTGATTCAAATGGCAATTTGATTCATTTTGAGAGATTCATTTTGTTGGTTTTGGGAGAATTTGGGAGCTAGTATAGACCTTAAGATGATCTTTTAGTAATGGGGAAAGTAATGGGGAAACTTGGTTTGAATATATGTCATCAAAAATCTAAATGTGATTGTAATTTTATTTGTTCACCCCTATAAATAGTTTTCCACAATTGTGCACCACAAAATAAATGAAAAATTATTACACATTTTTGATTGACATCCAAAATAACCAGCCCCCATTTTCAAACTAAGTTTTCCATTACTTATAAGGCACCTTCACCCTTCAAACGGCTGTGCATATATATTTGCGTGAAGAAAAAGTTGGCAGTAGACGAGCAGATGATATAAAGAGCAAAAAATCTGACTCGATGCTCGATGATAATTTAATTCAGCAGCTCGACAGAGCTGTTGGATTAAATTATTACTGAACCTCCAACAAACCAGGATGGTTTCACCCATTTCGTAGTTGACAGTATTGACCGAAAAGATACCTTCCAGGGAGCCAGTGTTGAAAGGGTTAAGGATGATGGCAAATAGACAATTCTCTTTAAAGCTTCAAAATAATCTGCATAAAAATGAACTAATCCCCTCGCCATATAAATTATATTGATAATGTGATGTTGAAAAAGGTGATTTGCACTTTGAATTTCAATTTTCGGTATTTATAAAAAGTAGAATGTCAAGATGAAACATATACCTTTAAAAAGAAGTCAACCAAAAGTAGTTCTAAATATTGTTCTTGCGCAAGCAAGAGGGATATTTATCTTGAATATTGATCTAGTGCAAGCAAGAGAGACATTCATCTTGACTATTGATCTTGTGCAAGCAAGTGACATATTTATCTTGATTATTGTCCCCCGACCCTTCGGGGGACTATTGTAATCAGCAGTGTCCGTCCGTCCATCCGTCTGTCCGTGCGTGCGTGCGTCCGTCCGTCCGTCCGTCCGCCACACCCTTGTCCGGATGATAACTTTAGTTTGGATGATTTTACTAAAACTAAATTTGGTATGTTTTTTACTTGGGTGGAAATGCAGGTCAAGTTCGAAAATGGGCATGCTCCACTGATTTCTACTGGATTTATTCCACTTTTTCGACTTAAAAAATACAGTTTTTGTGTTGTCCGGATGATAACTTTAGTTAGGATCATTTGATTGAAACGAAATTTAGTATGCCGCTTATTTGGGTGGAAATGCAGGTCAAGTTCGAAAATGGGCACGCTCCACTGATTTTTACTGGATTTATTCCCCTTTTTCGACTTAGAAAATACGGTTTTTGTGTTGTCCGGATGATAACTTTACTTTGGATCATTTGATTGAAACGAAACTAAGTATGTGGTTTAATTGGTTGGAAATACAGGTCAAGTTAAAAAATGTCCATGCTCTGTCTATTTTTACAGGAGTTATTCCCCTTTTTCGACTTATAAAATACACTTTTTGTGTTGTCCGGATGATAACTTTACTTTTGATCATTTGATTGAAATTAACACCCTTAACCTCTCATAAAGACCATGCTCTTGGAACAAATTGCATCCTAACGGCTCCCTTGAATTTGCCATCTTGGTCGGGGGACCGGGGGCGTTGCCCTTGTTGATCTAGTGCAAGCAAGAGGGATATTTATCTTGAATATTGATGTAGTGCAAGCAAGCGAGATATTTATCTTGACTATTGATCTAGTGCAAGCAAGAGGGATATTTATCTTGACTATTGATCTAGTGCAAGCAAGCGAGATATTTATCTTGACTATTGATCTAGTGCAAGCAAGAGGGATATTTATCTTGAATATTGATCTAGTGCAAGCAAGCGAGATATTTATTTTGACTATTGATCTAGTGCAAGCAAGAGGGATATTTATCTTGAATATTGATCGAGTGCAAGCAAGCGAGATATTTATCTTGACTATTGATCTAGTGCAAGCAAGCGAGATATTTATCTTGACTATTGATCTAGTGCAAGCAAGAGGGATATTTATCTTGAATATTGATCTAGTGCAAGCAAGCGAGATATTTATCTTGACTATTGATCTAGTGGAAGCAAGAGGGATATTTATCTTGAATATTGATCTAGTGCAAGCAAGAGGGACATTTACTTTTAGATATCAATAGCTTTAAAAGTTTGAATGTTCATGTGTACATTTGTCTTACTGTAAAATATATAAAGCAGGGCCATCTGAATTCATTCAGAGAACACTGCACGCTGATTGATTAAGAAACTTAATGGCAAAATAACCAAAAATAAAAAAAAATATGAAAAAAGATAACATTCATTGATCGATCATTCAAAATACTTTCAAATGGTTTTATCTCCTGTGGGAAGCCCTGAAAGTGGAACAGTCTTGTTGACTGTAGTGAACATATTCTGCCTTACTGTTAAAATAGCCTGCTGTGGAAATCTTCTAAAGTGGACAGCACAAGTTACACCAAGCTCTAAGGTTCCAAGTATAATTTCATAAGGAATTTGACGCTGTCATGGGTTATTTGTTATTTATTAGCGTTTAAGGTCACGTATTTATTCACAAGGGCCAATTGAGACTGCACCCTGAAGATAGCCAAGATTAGTCAATCGTTTATTCCCATGTTGCCCATTTCAGAGAACTTTCACCACAGGTAGTGGCAATGGTTACCGGGTACTGTTTTACCAGTAAAACAGAGTATATTTCCCATAGTAAACAAGCACTTCTTCACTCCCCGGTGTTCCCACGGTGGCGGGTTATTTGTTTACCCACTTCTCGTAGAAATTGTGCACCAACTACCATTGATTAAATGTGATGCTCCTTTATTCAGAAAGATGGATATTCTTTCATGCTCCAGTTATATATTTTTCAATTGATAAATATTTATTTTGCCTTCAAAACAAAGATATTAACATGATTAGTGGAACTGTACGGCGTAATCATAAAACTACATGAATTGAAAACTACCTGAATTGTATTAAGTATTTAGTTTACCAACATGTCTAATAGTATTGTAATAATGTCATTAACCCTTTGAACACTAGTGGTATCATGCATGTCTACTCCACACTTCACTCAGGAGTCACCCCACTTAATTAAATTATGATGCATCATGTTCCCTGACGGGGGAAAAGTGGCCTCTAGGGTTCAAAGGGTCAAAGATTGGGTGAAATCAGCCCTAGACCCAATTGCATTGATTGAAAGAAAATGAATTTTTATGGTATTTTTTGTATTCAGTCGTCTCGATTATTTCAGTAGGTCGGGAAACCAAACCGTAAATCCGTTTTTCCAACCAGCTACATATTGGAGATTTAATCTAAACATAGTCGACAGACTACTTAAGGGCTAGACTGGTCCCATAATGGTGTCGGATTCCTTACTGAATTAGACTAGTGGTCTGAGTAACGTTAAACATCAAATTAAATAGAATTTTTAATTCCCACTAAGTGCAAAGCGCATGTTGTATAAACGAATGATCAGACATTCGTCACAATTCAGCAGATAAAATACATCTTGAAACTTTTAAATTGTTTTATCAAAATGTAAAATGCAATTTTCATAAAAGTCGGGCAAATCGCCATTTGTCCCAAACTTTCCTGAAAAGCTTCGTGAACGTTGTCAATAAAACACTCATAAATTTGAGCCTAATTTTATTTTATTGGAATTATAAGTAGTTTTTCTTTTTTTTTGTTTCAGTTTCCCGCTGAAGTGAGATATGGAACCGTATCAATTTGATAATGCAAAACTGAAGTTAGAAGTTTCTATCATTTGGGAAGTGCATTTTAATGACAGTATCTTCAACTGCATAAACATTGTTTTTATATATGAGATTTTAGATGTACACAATATCAAATCCTTTCCCAGCCTTGGAGTGTCAGCAGGTTGCTGATCACTGTTTTGTTGTGTGAGTTTGTGTTTTTTGTATGTTAGAGTTTAACGATTAACCTAACGAATCGGCAGCATCCACCCATGTTATATACAAATTCCTCAGTAGGAAAAAACCTTATTTTTCAAAGAGTTTAAACAAAGCCATATCATGTGATCCCTCAATGGAACGAGCTTATCAAGCTCGTCCTGATGAGGAGACACATGATATGGTTTTGTTGAAATTTGTTGAAAAATTTGAAAAAAAAATATTTAAATATTTAAAATAAATTTTGATGTCTTTGTTGGATAAAGTTTTAATGACCCTTTCAACAGGCAAGAAAATATCGTATAGGGTCATCATTGTTTGAAGCCAAATGTAGCATCGACGTGTTGTGTGCCTTGGAGCATATTACTACCATGATACCATTTGTGCAATCGGAGTTGTCTTGACAAGGACAAAACGCAGATGAGATGCTTTAGGATTGAACCTTCAACCTTTAGTTCTAAACTTCAGTCCACTAACCAAAGTCTCACCACGCTCCCCACTACCAATGTGTTGGTACGCTCCCTTGATGTTTTTAAACGTTTGTGTAATACAATTTATATCTCAAGATATCTTTGAAAATTGTAAAATAATCTTAGGAATTTAAATAGTGTGGCTATGAATGCGGTGGCTCTGTGGTTAAAGCATTGATTTTAGGCTCGAAAGGCTGTAGGTTCGATCCTCACTTGAGTCATCAACGTTGTGTTCTTCAGCAAGACACTTCACATAATTGCCCAAGTGTGAACACGATGGCGCAGTGATCTAATTTGTATTGCTTGACAATGGTACACAGATAATCAACCCATGCTTTACCCTGCTTGTGCGATGTTAGATAGTCAGGCAGTCACCTACTGCAGTGGTTCTCTTCGGGTATTCCGACTTTCTTTATTCGTTAAACTGTCGGTACGATAGGACCCTGGTTGTTGAAAGTGTCGTTAAATCCCAATAAATAAATATGACTCAGCTCATGAGCTTCAACTAGAATTTTCTTGATGAGTTTCCTTGAAGTCACAACACAACAGTTAAGTTTTTGAAGGAAGTTGTACAATTATATTTTTATACTGTACCAATGACCCAGACTTAGCTGGTGCTAACTCCAACAAAACCAGGGCCAAACACAAATTTTGCCCCCCAATCCCCAAAATTTGCATCCAAAACAAAAAGAAATCATGTCCTAAAGGACCTCCATAGTACGCCTCTACTGCGCATGCGCAGTGACGCAGTCGTCCCGAAATTGGCGCCAATTATCATTCTCTGTTTGGCCCTTCATCAGTCAACATCTCACTGATCTTTGTGCTTGTAAATCTCAGTTTAAAGGATGCCAGACACGTAATTTTTGGAGAAAATGTGATTCTAAGGAGGATAGAAGGAGGAGAGGAAAAAAGAAGTGGCAAAAAATAATCAGGGCTGTACTTAAAATTTTTTGTTGAAATTATGTTAAGTTGCCTATTTTCGAGGCATGGGCCTCTTGTTGTCATTCTTGCTAATTGTTGCACTGCTTATTCAGTGTTTCCTCTCCCCTAGCCTTCTAAAGTCCCCCCTTGCAATTCTCCCATGCTTTTGGCATATTTTTGAGAAGTTTCATTTCTAAAATTTCCTGGGAGAATTGCTTGGTTACAGAATGTTTTCTGTTATTTTCCCCATAGTTACGTTTTCACCCATGGGTGTATAACGTTTGTGTTCTGCATCTTCCATCTGATGTTCTGCAGATTCTCCCCTGGGAGTCTCTGTTTTGCATCAGATAGAGTGTAATTGATGACTGATTCCGGGCCAGTTTTTTCAGTGCCTGGAGTCATGTTTTCTAGTGTGTTTACACTGTTTGTTTTCATTGGCAACAGCCTTTTTTGAGGGGGGCTGTTTGCCTTTGTGGTAGTTTATCTCATTATAAGATACATTTATATTATCCGAAAGTGTCTCATTAATTATTTTATATAAATTTAAAATTTTTGACCACACTTTGCCATCGGATCCATCGGGGCTCAACGTTACTTTTCAGCAACTTGGGCTTCTCTGAAAAAATATTTTTTCAAAATTATTTTGTTTTGCAATTGTTTTTTCATTTATTAATGGATCATGTTATTATGTATCTTTGTGTCAGGGGTTTTTGCGAGTAACTAGGACTTTTGTTATTCTTTCACAATGAAGGGACATTGTTCAAATTGTAATAGGAAGAAATCTTCCTCTGACTTTCATGATCATTGTATTAATTGTAGTCAGTGTTCTCGCATTAATCCCTGTCCTATATGTGAACATTGGGATGAGAAACATTGGAAACGTGTGTCACGATATGTTGTTTCTGGAGAAAGAGCGATGCCGGCTCTTTCTCCACAAGGTCACTCTACTCTCTCAGTTTCTATTTCAGAGGAACCAGAACAGGGTGATGTTTCCATGTTATCTTCTTCAAGTGTGCGTCCGTCGTCACAAATGAATTCAGAGCTAGCGGCAAAAGTGCTCATGGAGATTAGACAAATGTCGTCCGCTAGCTCGCCCGGTGTAGCGTCCATTCACCGAATGGTTCGGCAGCCGGGTTCGTCCGATGCGGTCCAAGAGGAAATTTTGGGTGATGCGAGCACTATAAACATAATAGATGCACACCCAGTGACGGCGGATAGTAAACGAGACCGGAGGAAGCCTTTTAGTCCGGTTCCTAGCTCGTCCAGGTCCAGCTGGGCCGCGAGCGAGAGAGGCCCCTCTCTCGTACAACAACATCTGGGACCAGATGTTGTGGTACAAAATGTGTCTTTAGCGGAGCATACGTCCGTCGCTCGGGACGCTCCGTTGTATAAGCAGTCCGCAGAGACTGTTAAGGCTTCCTCTTCTCGTCGGCGCACACGACCGCACCTTGGCTGCGTGACCTCCGATATTTTGCCAGCTTCACCGATGAAGGATTCTTCGGCGACCAGGTCACACCATCCGGCAGCCAGGGATTCGAGACCGATGGACTCCGGACGTTCGCATAGGAAAAGTATGCGGGAGCCATCTGATGCGGAGCTGCCCTCGGCGAAGCAGCGAAAGACCGCGCCTCCGCAGGTCTCGACGTCGGACATTCTAGTGCAGATAGCACAGCTTATCGCAGCATCCCAGCAGCCGACAGAAACGGTGTCGGATCGAGAATTATCCGACGGCGCTGGGTCGGTACGCTCCGCCGAAGCATCGGGGGCGGACGACCGGGAACATCGGGAGGTCCGACCGGATGGTGAAAGGGATACGGATGAATTGGAGCTATCCCTTTCGGAACAACATAAAGCTGCCGTGGACTTCATCCGGCACTTTCTCCCTCAAGTTGTTCCGTCGGGCCAGACTGCTGCGCTTCCGGACAAGAGAATTATAGCGTCATTGGACTCTGAATTTTTTGAGCGGTTCAGGGACATCGCTCCCGAGTTTCCGTCGCAGTCCAATAATGTTGCTAGAACATTTGAATTATTGAACAACGCTATATTTAAACTTGCTTCCAGGACGGGGAAAGCAGGTTTCTTGTCCGCAAATACTCTCAACCTGCCTTTCATTATGCAAGGAATAAATTCGACACGGCAGGACAGGGTATACTGAGAGTTCCTCTGCGTATGGACGACGAGGCGGAAGACTTAGAGCTATCATTACCGTCGTCAGCTTCTATTCCAACCGCTGTGTTGGAAACAGCTATTGCATCTAACAGAGCCAATTTAGATGCCTTATCTTACGCAGATCACCTTACTAAGGCGTTATCACTGCGCCTTCAAGGGGAAGAGTTTCAGGATATACAATCCTCTTTAAGACTTCTTTCAAGGGCAGTAGCTTATTCCACGTGTAACTCCGCCCTTTCAGTGGCAAATCTGGAGTTGGTTAGACGTGACGCAGCCCTAGCTACATCCACACTAGTGGATTCTAAGGTGAAGAACTCTCTTAGAGTCGCTTCGGTCTCAGGAGAACTTCTCTTTGACGGCAAGCTTTCCGCTATTTATGATAATATTAAAAAGAAAGCTAATGATTCTCTGTTGTTCAGATCCGCTCCTAAAAGGTCGGATACAGCAGGCACGAATAAGGCGGGCACTTCTGGGTCTAATGCGCCCAAGAGAGGTTCCTATAGAGGTTCCGGTGCGTCCTCTTGGTCTTATTCGAGAGACCGTCAGGATAGCGACTCTCGTTCGGGACGTCCTTCAGGCCGGGACAATCGGTCGGACGCCCCGAGGTCGACGAGGCGAGGTGCGGGTCGTGGAAGACGTGGTTTCTCCTACCGCAGGCCTCGCAGGTCCAGGAGGTGATGGCTTAAACCTCTATCGCGTTCCGGTTGGCGGAAGGTTGTCGAGTTTTTCACAAGAGTGGGCGTCGATTACGGACGACCCGTGGGTGAGAGGAGTGACTTCGGAAGGTCTAAAGATATCCTTCAAACGAAAGCCTCCATTAACTCGAAGTCCAAAGTGGACTCATCTTCCGTCAAATCCACAGAAAAGAGACGCTCTGTTATCAGAGGTGCAGTCTCTTTTAATGAAGAACGCGGTAGAGGTCGTAGAAAACCAGGAATCGCTGGGATTCTACAGCCATCTGTTTCTGGTTCCGAAACCAGACGGCTCGTTCCGTCCAGTCATAGATTTGAGCTGGATAAACAAGCTGATCGTCGCTCCGAAGTTTTATATGGAGACGATTCGATCGGTCAGAGCGAGTATTCGGGTGAACGATTATGCAACGAGCATAGATCTCAAAGATGCGTACTTTCACGTCATGGTACATCCGACATTCCGAAAGTATCTACGCTTCGCAGTCCTAGGAGTGGTGTATCAGTTCCGGGCCATGTGCTTCGGATTGAATCTAGCACCCTGGGCTTTCACTCGGGTAATGAACTCGGTAATGATCTACTTCCGAGCTCATTCGTCTGCGGTAACGTCGGCCTACCTGGACGACATTCTTCAGAGGTACGGCAACGAGTTAACGCTTCAGAACGATGTTCAGAATCTTCTTCTATTGCTCCGACGTCTCGGTTTCATAGTAAACGAGGAGAAGTCGGATCTGGTGCCGTCCAAGTCATTCACTCATCTGGGAATGAGCTTCGAGACGCACAACAATCTCGTTCGTCTGCCGTTAACCAGAGCGAAATTAGTCAGTTGTTACGCTCGCTATTGTCTGCATGCAGACAAAGTCACGGCGAGAGAATTTATGAGACTGATAGGTCTGTGCGGAGCCGCCGCGGATCTCATTCCGATGGGGCGGCTACGCACACGTCCTCTTCAAATTTTCCTGACTCAGAATTGGAGTGTGAAAATTCATTCGCTCGATGTAGACGTTCTCTTGTCAGATCAAGTGAAACAAGAGATTCAGACTTGGGCAAACATTCAGTGGTTAACTCAAGGAGTTCCGCTGCAGTTGCCGGATCCGAGTTTTACCATTATGACGGATGCCAGTCAAACAGGTTGGGGTGCATCATTAATCCCAACGGATTCGAGATGCCAGGGTCTTTGGGATCCGCAATTCCTGTGCAAGCACATAAACATCAAGGAAATGATGTCAATTTGGCTTGCGTTACGTCACTGGATGGACATTATTCACGATGCTCATGTCCAAATCCTATCCGACAATACGACAGTAGTGGCGTATATACGGAATCAGGGAGGCACTCATTCAGTTCCGTTGTTCAATCTAACGGAAAGAATCCTTCTGTTTGCGTTGGAACATCATGTTCTTCTTTCGGTCCGTCACATACCGGGTCGTCTGAATGTGCTAGCAGACTCCCTTTCACGAAAGGGTCGCTTGTTGCCGTCGGAGTGGACTCTCAACAAACAAGTATTCAATCAGATTTGCTACCAATGGGAACGGCCAATGATAGACTTATTTGCGACACATCTCAACAATCAGTTGCAGACGTATGTGTCCCCGTGTCCGGATCCAAGAGCATTTGCAGTAGACGCTCTGTCGATCCCTTGGGACGGAATGATAGGATATGCGTATCCTCCAGCGCCGTTAATTCAACAAGTATTGCTAAAGATAAAACAATCTCAATGCAAGATTCTGTTGGTAGCATCTCTGTCGCCACAGAGACCGTGGATAAATCTACTCAGGTGTCTGTTGTGGGACCTACCGCGGAAGCTTCCTCCACGAGAGGATCTTCTTTCGCAGGGGAAATCGCGCCAACTCCATCACAACCCGCAAGGTCTCAACCTTCACGTTTTTCCGTTGTGCGGTCCTTCTTGCATGGCAAGCACTTTACAGGACGAGCAGTGGATGCGATTTCTTAGTGTAGGAGGACCTCCTCTTCGCTAAACTATGCGGCTAAGTGGAAGGTTTTCCGTCGTTGGTGTAGGGATCATTCTGTAGATATATTTGATCCCTCTATACCAGACATTGCAAACTTTCTAGTATACTTGTTTGACGAAATCAAACTGCAGCCTGTTACTATAAAGGGTTATAGATCTATGTTATCTGATACCTATGCACATCATGATAGTTTACAAATTGGATCTAATGTCTCTTTATCGAAATTGGTTAGAAACTTTTCGATAAATAGACCCAGAACTCTTAGATTAATTCCTAAGTGGAATTTAGCTTGGGTTCTCCTTAAATTGAAGGAAAAGCCATTTGAACCTCTTGGGACAGTAGATTTCAAATTCTTATCTTATAAGACAGCTTTTCTCTTAGCTTTCTCTTCTGCCAGAAGAGTCAGTGAGCTTCATGCACTATCGGTGGATGATTCTCATTATCGTAGTGTTGGGAACACTATCACCTTCACTACTAATGTGGGTTTTTTAGCTAAGAATCAGGCTCCTAATAAATATCCGGAACCTATTGTTATTAAGGCTCTTCCGTCTTCAGACGGGCGTAGGCCTTTACTCTGTCCTGTTAGAGCACTACGTATCTATAAACAGAGATCTCAGTTCATCAGAAAGGGACGGAAACGTTTCTTTCTGTCTTTGATGCCTAATAGAAAGGACATTTCAGTCCATTCTATTGCTAGATGGATTCAGTTAACTATCCGTACTGCTTATGAAGATTTATCTTCTTCTCAGCAGTCTGTGCTTAAGATTTCTGCTCATGAAGTAAGAGCTCTTTCTACTTCCTGGGCTTATGCTAATAGTGTTGCTATTACAGATTTAATGAAGGCTGCTTATTGGTCTCAGCCATCCACATTTACTAATTTTTATCTCAGAAATATTGAGTCCTTTTCTGGAGACCTGCATTGTTTAGGTCCGTTATCTGTTGCTCAGAATGTCGTCCACTAAACAGTTGCAACTATAGTTATGCAGGCTTTCTGTTCCGGCAGTGACTCCGTCCGGCTGCCCTCTTCGCTCTGGGCTATTTGACCCAGGGCAAGGGGAAGGGGGGGGGGCGGGTGTTCCCTTAGGTCACCTGCTTTATAGTGAAAAGCAAGGGAATGCCTCCTCCAAGACAGTATTTCTGAGTCGCTTCCGGGATGGTTTTAAAGTGTAATATTAATGTTTAATTTCATTCATGTCTTATTTTTAAAGTGTAGCTCGGTGTGAAGCATTTGTATATGTCAAGTGTCAAACGGGCTTTAATATACAATACTCGGACACTTTTAAATGATTATAAAGAGTCTCAATTCTCTGGACTACTTTATTTATTGGCTTGCTTTAAAAATAATTAGTATAAGGGTTATACTGGATGTTAATAGAGAACATGAATGTTATTGTGCTCAATTATTAAGGGTAGTGTATCTTTCTAATTTAATATTAAATAAGAAAGATACATGTAAAGCCTAATACTCCTTTTCTCCTTAAGGGGTTACCTCTTTACTATATAATTGAGCTTATTGGATTTTCCTCTATGTCCTAGGCCCTCCAGCCTGTTTACTATTCAGCTAAGTCTGGGTCATTGGTACAGTATAAAAATGTTAAAAAATTTATAGTAATTTATATATTTTTTATACTTACCAATGACCCAGACGGGGATGGCCCTCCCTGAGTTGGGAACTCTTGCCTCCCCGCTGAGTACATAGCGCTGACCAGGCACTGCCAGTAAGAATGATAATTGGCGCCAATTTCGGGACGACTGCGTCACTGCGCATGCGCAGTAGAGGCGTACTATGGAGGTCCTTTAGGACATGATTTCTTTTTGTTTTGGATGCAAATTTTGGGGATTGGGGGGCAAAATTTGTGTTTGGCCCTGGTTTTGTTGGAGTTAGCACCAGCTAAGTCTGGGTCATTGGTAAGTATAAAAAATATATAAATTACTATAAATTTTTTAACTTTTGTAGTATTTATGTCCCCAAGGACAAAATCGTGCACTACATGGCGAAATCATGAGACTTGGCATAGTGATGGATGGATGTTGATGATTTTTTTTTATAATATCCGCACCACGCAGTTTACAAAAGGTAGTATACATACTAATCGCTTTGTCTCTGTCCGTTCTGCTCATTTCCAGACAATAATTTGTATCCTTGATTGCATGGTGGTAATGTTTCATACACAAGTTACCCACAATGGAGTGATGTTTGAGTTTGCTTTTCGGCGCTGTAGGTCAAAAGTCTATGTCGCAATTACTATAAAAAAGATTTTTTTCTGTGTGATACCTTTAGTCTACTTTTTGAATACACAACCTTAACGCCATAGATGGCCTACAAGGTGACAATGACTTGATTGTGTGTCATCTACAGGTCAGTGCTCAAGATCAGTTATTACAAATAGAATTTTTTTTTTCTTGTGAGATGTCCTGATGCACAATGGCAGACTAAATACTTTCCTAGTGGATTACGAATGACTCTTTATTTACATCAATTCCGAGGAAGCTTCCCAGTTTGTTGGTACTGATATGCCAGGAACCATTCTTTGCCTGTGAATACTACCACTCTCCAACATTTTCCTTAGGTAGATTGCTTGATTTCTATAGCGCAAGTAATATCATGTGTGTCAGCAGGCTGTCACTGTGAATAGATGTATGCATAATTCTGGCATGTTTGTGGTTATCTTGGTTTGAGCACAAGGATGACAGCTCCATCCAATATCTTCCCTTGAACACCCGATGTTTCTTTGACAGAAGAATCGCATCTACTGAGAGGTATGCCATGAGGTATGACCCGGTTCCTTGTCCAATATGTCTTGTATCAGATAAGGATAGAGGACATGGCTTATTGGAGCAGGCGAGGAAATTCTGCAGATGTCTTAAGTCCAGCATGACTAGCGATGTATAATCTATCAAACAGTTTCCACTTGTTTTCAGGTAACAGATCTTGTACCTGAAAACAAGTCGTCTCTCGAGTTCCAATGTGTTCTATGTGCCTACTGGTCTACTGGCACATAGAACACATTGGAACTCAGGGGACGAATTGTACACCGTTTAATAGATTATACATCTTGTTGGTATTGCTTCCATGTTCTGCAATCGTCCATTCGGCTTGCACAGTTATTGTTTCTACTTCTCTCGACGTGCTTTTGACAATACATCTTGGTTTATGATAAACGAAATATCCAGAATGAACAGCGCGACCCCGTTTTCTAGAAAAGAGCCTCCAGTGTCTCCTTTTCTTGTAGTAAAGTTTGGAACAGCACCCACAAAATGTTTTATGCAGTTTCATCTTGTCATAGGGTTTGAAATATGTTACAACAAAATTCGTCCCCCGCATATAAATGTACATGTCTGTATCTCAGCGGCCCAATAACCATCTTGTTCACCTGTTAATAGCAGATCTACTGCCAAAGCAGAAAAGTAAATCAGTTTTTAGCTCACCTGACTGCAAGTCAGTGTGAGCTATTGCCATCACTTAACTTTTGCAAATTTGGCTTCTTCTTCACAGCCATTCAGCCAAATTCAAACAAATATTCCACATACCATCCCTGGAGTATACCCTTTCTATTTTGTTCAAATGAAACGGCTGCCTTCTTTGGGATCTGTTCAATGATGCCCAAGCCTAAAAATCTTCTCATGAACCACCAGGGAGATTGCCTTGATATATGGTATGGAACACTCTTTGGTATTGAAGATTAAAGTTTGCTCAAGGAAAGTTGGTAGATCAATATTTGGGCAATCAATGGGCACATATCTATTTTGGGGCTCTGCCCCAAATTTCTATTTCAAGAACCGATAGGCTGATTTGAACCAAATTTGGCATGTAGTATAAGTGGGCCCAAAGTACTTTGATGCCCAAAAAATTTTTTCCTTAGCCCAGTGGGTACCCCAGGGGCTAAAAATAGAAAAAAATTCAAATGCCCATATTTCCCAAACTACATGGAACTGTTATTATTAGGTATGAAGCTTTCTTTTGACCAGTATAATGAATTATAAAAAAAAAATGGCCATCGGTTGTGTCAGGGTGTTCTGTAGGGGAGGGAGGGGGGGAGGGGGCATTTGAAAAAATGCTGAGTCAGTATATTTGCAAAAAATTTAAAAAAAAATTTCTTCAGAACCGCTGATCAGAATCTTTTGATATTTGGTATACAGCTTCCATAGGATGGTCAAATACAAGTGTGGTCAAATCGAGCCCCTCAGTTCATATTTGGGCTCAACACAGCAGCCCAAATAATTAACTTAGGGCGCTATGGGGAATAAGCTTTAAAAATATTCTTCTTCAGATCAAACAGTCAAATTCTTTTGATACATGGTATACAACATCTCTACAAGGGTCAGATTGAAGTTTGTTCAATTTGAGTCCCTGGGTTAATATTTGGGCTTTCTGTGGGAGCCTGAATATTAAGTTGGTGCAACATGGGGAATAATCTTTAAAAACATCCACTAGTCAGATTCTTTTGATATATGGTATGCAGCATCTCCAGGGGGGTAGATTCAAGTTTGTGTTCAAATGGGATCCCTGGATGAAAATATGGATTCTTTATTGGAGCCCAAATTTTAACTCCATGCAATATGAGAAAATTTTTCAGACTCAAGAGAAGCTTTTCATATTTAGTATGTGACATCTCTAGATGTGTAAGGTTCAAATTTGTTCAAATCGAGTTCCTGGGTTAATATTTGGGTTCCCCAAGGGAGCCCAAATATTTACTTAGTGCAATATGAGGAATTATCATTTAAAATCATCTCCTTCAGATCCAGCAGTCAGATTTTTTTGATATTTGATGTACAACACCTCTTGGAGGGTTAGATTGAAGGTTTTTTTTCAAATCAGGTCTGGGTTAATATTTTGACTTTTCATTGAAGCCAAAGTTTAACTTGTGCAATTTGAGAAAATTTCTTGAAAATTCTTCTTCTCCAGGTCCACCAGTGAGAATCCTTTCACATTAGGTATGTAACATCTCTAGGGGTGTCAAATTCAAGTTTGTTCAAATCGAGTTGCTTGTTTTGGGGGGTTTTTTTATTTATTTTTTTTGTTTTTCGGGTGTAGGAGTAAGGTCTAGAGCAAACCACTGTAGTTGGTTGAAAACAAAATAAAATTTTCGTTTGGTTGTTGTTTTTTTAATACTTCACAGAACAGAGCTTGCTAGGTAGCTTTCCTTGGGGCCAGCAGAAATGATTGGCCAAAGAAGTTGCCTTTGGTTGTGTCAAAGCAAATCAAAAAATTGCCCTTGCTACTGATCACTTACTGAGTGTCTTGACAATTTGAACCAGGTGAGCATTTTAGGCTCACTGTTTTATCAATAACTGTTCCATTTTCAAATGGCCAGTACCCATTGCTCTGAGGGTATGCGACTCGGGTAATGATGGTAAGCTTCTCCAGGGAACAAATTTCTGTAACTAACCATTAACCTACGCAAGGGTTATGTGAATTCAATATGGCTAGCTGTTCGTTAAGTTGACCTGGCCAATCAAGTTCCTGATTTTTAACAAAAGCCTTATTTAAGCTGGGACACGACATAATGGATGTATTCCAATAAAGTCCTGTCCACTTAATTGAATATCTCTGTATTGAGTAACCCTGTTTATTAAAAATAATTTTCAAACACAAAATCATTTACCACACTTTCACAAATTTGACCTGGTAATTACATATAGGTCATAGAGTACACTCCTGAATAAAGATCTTGTAATGTGTCCCTGAATACTCTGAATATTCGCCTAATTCTCTTGTTTATAGACTTATTTAGACTCAGTACTTCCAATACAGGCTGTTAATCTATTATATCTTGTTTGACAGAGCTCTATGAGATCTATCAAACAAGATATAATAGATTAAATGCTTGGTTTGTCTCTAGAGTACAGGAAAGTGAACCAATCCATGTTAATTGATTATTCATGTTAATTGAATAATCTCCATTGCCAAAGTGGCTATTCAGTTAACAGTGTTTTACTGTACTCTGCCAATAGCATATGCACACCTGACACTAACCAAGCTGTGTAAATGATATGATCTATTCCAGTGAGAGGCCACCAATGTTATGCGACTTTGGAAAAGCTTGGGAAATTCTATTATATGGCACTCTGATGGAAAGTTCTCTAAGAAACATTTCCAAATGTGCATCATTTAACATTTCATTAGTTTAATGGGAACAACTCCAGGTATGACAAGGTTTATATTGGGTGAGTCATGATCATATTTCGTTCAGATGGAAATTGACATTATGTGATGTTCTAGGCCGTTTGGTACAAATACATGTACACTTGGGCTACCGGATGGAACCCGAGAAGTGAAGCAGTGCTTGTTTACTGTGTGAGATAGCTAGCATCCGGTACCAGTGTCTGGGTGGGCGTCCTCTAAAATGGGCAACATGAGTATAAACGACTGGCTGAACTTAACTTTATATCCATGTTGCGGTCACACAATTTGCCATTGTGGAGAAAATTGACATTGAACGCCAATAAATAAATATACCCTTGGTGGAATTACTATCTGGAAATTCGAGTATTAGTTGTTTTTTATTGACCGTCTAATTATTTGCATCAATTTTCTTTGCTTTGCGTGACCATCATAAGGGTGGAACGAGAGTTCTTGTGACATTCAGGTTACCTCTTTCTTTCACAATAAGAAAACGCTGTGAATATATCACAAGCATACTAAGTACAAGGAGTCATGGTGGCTCAGTGGTTAGGTTATTGGACTTTTAATCGAATGGCTGTTGGTTCGATGCTGACCAGCGGTAACCTCATTGTGTCCTTGGGCTTGGCACTTAATCCTGATTGATCATGTGGGAGAATGATGCTGTTCTGTACTAATGTGTACTACACGTCAATGGTTCACTTGCCTTTAACCCTTGCTAACACTACTTGTACAGAGTTAGTAAGTTGGGTATGCTTGGTGGTTCTCTCCGGGTACTCGAGCTACTTTCATCTGTAAAACTGTCAAACACGATTTGACCCTGGCTGTTGAAAGTGCCATTAGATTCCAATAAACAAAATATGTCTGAACTAGTTAGCAGTGACACTGCAATTTTAATCTCGGCTTTTAATGAGGGCTTTCAATACTTTTTTACATCAAGTGGATTTTCCATGGACAAGCAAATAGATGGAAACATAATCTTCCGATTCATATTTTGATGATTAACCCTTTGAAAAGAGATGCTGCTTTTCCATCCCAGGAACATGAAGTTTCATTTAGTATGATCGCCGCTGATTGAAAGTGTAGAGCAGAGCTGCATGTTGAAAATATTAATTGATCTACCCCCAAATAATAAATATGGACTCTCCCAATTGCCGGCATTGAACTGACATGAAAGATACTACCAGGGTTCAAAGGGTTAACATTGCATTGGAGATTGTGTGAAATTTTGGCTTTCTGTCTTTTAATACTAATGTTCCGCTAATCCACTAATTTTGTCCACATGAAGGATAAAATTCTTCAAAAACATTGATTTTATATTTATACTGTGTTCTCCAAATATTATAAGACTTTCCCAAAGGTAGGCATAGTGGCGTTGTGGTAACCGGTTCTTGTCAGATCACCGAAGTTAAGCAATGTCGAGCCCAGTTTGTCCTTGGATGGGTGACCGTCTGAGCGATTGATTTGGACTCCCACGTTATGTCCTTGGCAAGGCACTTAACCCTCATTAGCCACATGGGGGCACGATGACACCATGTACTAAGGCGTACTGTACGTCGATGGTCGCATGTCTTCAACCAATCTAACCCTGCCTGTACAGCAATGTGGAGTTACGATGTTGGGGAGCTGGCAGCTGCTCGTCATTGCTCGGTGGTTCTCTCTGGGTACTCCGGCTTACTCCACTTGTAAAACTGTCACGGTCATGATTAGCCATTGTGCATAAGTATGTGACCTTAAACACCAATAAATATATAAATATATACATACTTTCCCAAAGTGAAATCTTTTGTCAGAAATATGTAAGTAATCTTATGTTGGGTTATAAGAACTCAAGACTTTGAGGGGGGGGGGGGGGGGGGGTAGCTATTTTGGCATTCGTTATTTTAATGAACATTTGCGAAACGACCCTCAAATGCATGACTTGTAGACATATAACAGATGCATACATATTCTCTTGAAAAAGGAATGATTTTCCAAAACTTTTATATCTACCCTTTGCTAGGAAAATTTATAAACAAGAGGCCCCAGGGGGCCTGAGGGCACTCTCCTGACATGGTAGTCTAAATATCAAACCAGGGACTTGACTTGAATAAGCTGCATACGCCCCTCCTAAAGAAAAGCATATACCAACTAGATGAAGCAGTTATGCCCACACAATACACAGGATTTTCCTTCTATTTTCAGTTCCTGCACTAGTACGTCCCAAAATTGAGATAAATGCACAAAAAAGATTTTTTTTTTATTTTTGTTCTGAAAGTCCCAAACAAAATATTTTCAGCCTAAAATTTTTTTTTCGTCTTAAAATTGACCAAAACGCATAACAAACCCAAAAAACTAATTTCTGGATTTTGGTCCAAAATTTTCTAAGTCCCACCCGGCCCCCAAATTTTCAGTGTAAAAAAAAAAAAAAAATTTTTTTGTCTTAAAATTGACCAAAACGCATAAAAACAAAACAAAAAAATTTCCCGATTTTGGTCCAAAATTTTCCCCAAGTCCCACCTGGACCCCAAATTTTCAGTGTAAAAAAAAAAAAATTTGTCTAAGTTCGGATCGGAACCCCAAATTTTCAGCCTAAATATGAACCCAGGGACTTGGCTTGAACAAACTTGAATCTCTCCCCCCCCACCCCCAAGGATGCTGCATACCAAATATCAAAAGATTCTTAGTGATAGATCTGAAGAAGAAGATTTTTAAAGCATATTCCTCATACTGCACTAATTTAAACATTTGGGCTCCCATAGAGAGCCCAAATATGGACCCAGGGAATCGATTTCAATAAACATGTGAAACAATCTTCCAAAGATGTTATATATGAAATTTGAAAGCTTTTGGAGCATTGGTTTGGGAGAAAAGTAGTGTTAAATGTTTTTCCCATTACCCACAGTGTTAAAAAATGCTGACTCAGCACTTTTTTAAAGTCCCAAAAAAGTACCCCGTGATAAAGCCAATAGCAATTTTTTTTTGACCATTCCATTCTGTTGGTCCTAAGGAAGCTTCACACCAAGTAAGAATTCTCAGTGCCATGTAGTTTTGGAGATCTGAGCGTTTTAATTTTTTTTTATATTTTTAGCTCCTGCAGTTCCCATGAGTCGACGGGAAAAAAGATTAGGTCATAAATTAAGTTCTTATGACCCAATAAGCCCTCATATCAAATTTGGTCCAAATCTGCCTCTTGGTTTGGAAAATAGAATTTTTGGGAGGGGCAAAAATTCTTGCCCCTCCAATAATGATGGTGCCCCACAAACTTCTCTTGAACAAATCTGAGTCTACACCTCAAAAGGAAGCTGCACACAAAATATCAAGTCTCTGCTACTGCTGGTTCATGAGAAGAAGATTTTTTAAGATTTAAGCACACTTTTTGAGCGTGGCCCTACCAAGGGGCGAGGCAACTTGGTTTGAACAAAATCAAATTTTGATGTCATAACAAACTATTATCTCAAATATCAATTAAACTGGTTCAGCGGTTTGGGAGGAGAATTCGCAAACACCATGTTCACGTACGCCGCCGGACGACGGGCAGTGAATGATCACTATAGCTCTCCTGACTGAAAGTCAGGTGAGCTAATAATATAACAAATTCTGTCCTTCGAACAATCATGTTGAAGAATATTATAAACCTGTGGACAAGAAACTGAATAAAAGTATGATTAATGCATGTATCTTAACACTTCTGTTTTTGTCTGGGTGCAGCCATTATTTAGAGATCATCAATATGATGGTAAATTTAATGGTGGCTATTTTGAAAATCAAAGTTGTCCATAACTATGGCAAGAGAGGTACCAATAACCTGAACATATCAACACAAATCTATCTATCCATGTCCACAGTTTCTGTCATGAAGTGCACGATTCTCGCCTTTCTGTCCCCTGACCTTGTATAATTCTTTAGATGAAATTTTATATGCTACCTTTTTTCTATAATTCTACAAATAAGTATTATGCTGGCACCAAACATTGGCAGCTGCCTAGTTACAAATGTTTAACCCTTTGAACTCGAGAGGCCGCTTTTTGTACCAGGAACTTGATACGTCATAATTCCATTACGTAGGATGGGTGCTAACTTAGTGTATAGGGTAGACCAATCAATATTTTCAACGTGTAGCACCAGGGCTGCAAGTTGAAAATATTAATTAGTCTACACCCAAATAATGAATATGGACTATTCTGATCGCTGTAATTGAACTGGCATGGAAGATGGCACCAGAGTTCAAAGGATTAACCCTTCATCCTATGCACACGATATCAAAATTTATTATTTTAAAAATTATTTTTTCAATTTTTTCCAAAAATTTCAACAAAACCATATGTGACTCCCCCATTGGAACGAGCTCCACGAGCCGGCGGATGCAATCGATTCATTGGATAAAGGGTTAACGTGCAGTGTTTAGTGAATTAGCCCCTTGGGAATATCATATATTGTATAGTATTTTGTATAGTATTGCGGTCATATCGCCCTAGATACTTAGTGACCTTGAAAAAAAAAATTTCCGGTGCATAATTCCGTTTGGAACTTTGAGAAACAAAGTGACTACAGTGTTCAGTGGAGTAAATGGATAGTTACATCAAATTTGGGAATGGACAGTTCTTTGGAAGGACCCAACCGTATTTTGCACTGGGCCTACTTCCCATCCTCAGAATCAACCTGGAAATAAGGACCAGAATTCCAAGTGGTGCGTTAACCTGCAGCGAAATAAATACGATTCCATCGCTCCTATACGCCACCATTCACTAATAAACAGTTGTCCTTTAACTTCAATCTGATTGTGAGTTTGGTTTGATTTCGAATACCTGGCATGATTCGATGCTTTGATTCAAAATTTGATCAACTCTGAATATTTTCGATTCGTAGGACTCTAGTCTGAATATCACCCACATGTATTCCTTGAGTATCCAGTTTTGCACTTGTACCCTCATTTGTGGAAAGGCCTGATTGTAGCTTCTAGCACTCAATCAGTTAAAAAACTCCTTATTATTTTTGAATTCCATTTTAGTTGTTCTAGTTTGATTTTGTGTTGTGTGATCGCTGTTACAAAAAAAAACTATCAGCGAACTCAACATGGAAGCTCTAATATTTAATTGTAGATTCTCACAATTGGATTTTAGGCATAGGCGACCATTCCATCAGGAATACAAAATAAGAATAAAAACCGCCTCCCTCATTCATTTAAAAAAAATGCCTGAGAATCAAATATTTAATTTTGTTTGGCCTAATAGATTCCAATTGAGTCTGAGGTATTCCATGAATATGAACAACCTATCGAGTGCATTGAGTAACAGCACAGGACAAAGGTTGTTTAAAAGGTGTCTTCCCATTTCATCAATTCCCATTTCATCAGCTGCCTCCAAAATTATATTTTCCCACTTCATCAATTCCCACTTCATCAACAATTTTTTTTTTCAGGTGTGTTTTATAATTACATATTATACATTTTGAAAAAACAAAATTTTATCCAGTTGATGAAAAATCAATGTTTTGAGGGTTTATTGTATAACCACTTTCCAGACATTTGTCAGACGAATGTTTGGATAGTGGTTATACAATTTATTTTTTTTGACTGTGTTCGACTGCTATGTTAAGTAAAGAGTTGAAAAATGGGAGATCAGAAAAGAAAATAAATCTCTAACACACTTTAAATATTTTATTCAGAGCAACTGGATTACTACACATAATAAGTGGGGAAAAGTAACATATAACATTTAAATATCTATCAGATGTAACATTTAAAGCACTATACTCTAGTAACATACTACTTTTTGTTACTCAAAAGAGACAAATTACTTGAGAATAGGCATTCTAAACTAATTTGTTTCTAAATTAATTTGTCTCTTCTAAGTAACAAATTAGTTTAGAATGCCCAGTGGCTTAATTTAATTTCTGTTTAATTTAATATTTTTTTATAATTGGTAAAAAAAAATGCATTTACATAAGATTAAAACATATTTTCATTCTGTTGATGAAGTGGGAATTGATGAAATGGGAAAATATAATTTTAGAGGCAGTTGATGAAATGAGAATTGATGAAATGGCAATAAACCGTTTAAATTCATGAAATACTGACAGCAAGGTTGGTAACTTACTTACACCGTGTCTTTTGTTAAATCTTCAAAACACATGGACTCAAGTACACTAAGTTGACCCCAAAAAGACAATGGAGCCAGGGTCCAAGATAATGACGTACATTCCCTACATGTAGTAAACAAGTTTTGATTTACTAGTACAAGGCCTGCCAAACCACGCATTAGATCTACATGTAGTAAACAAGTTCTGATTTACTAGTATAGGGCCTGTCAAACCATGCATGGGATCTACATGTAATAAACAAGTTCTGATTTACTAGTATAGGGCCTGTCAAACCATGCATGGGATCTACATGTAGTAAACAAGTTCTGATTTACTAGTATAGGGCCTGTCAAACCATGCATGGGATCTACATAGAGTAAACAAGTTATGATTTACTAGTATAGGGCCTGTTAAGCCGTGCATGGGATCTACATGTAGTAAACAAGTTCTGATTTACTAGTATGATGCCTGTCAAACCGCGCATGGGATCTACATGTAGTAAACAAGTTCTGATTTACTCGTATAGGTCCTGTCAAACCACGCATGGGATCTACATGTAGTTAACAAGTTCTGATTTACTAGTATAGGGCCTGTCAAACCACGTTTGGGATCTACATGTAGTTAACAAGTTCTGATTTACTAGTATAGGGCCTGACAAACCACACATGGGATCTACATGTAGTAAACAAGTTCTGATTTACTACTATAGGACCTGTCAAACCACGCATGGGATCTACATGTAGTAAACAAGTTCTAACTTACTAGTGTAGGGCCTGTCAAGCCACACATGGGATCTACATGTAGTAAACAAGTTCTGATTTAGTAGTGTAGGGCCTGACAAAAACACATGGGATCTACATGTAGTAAACAAGTTATGATTTACTAGTATAGGGCCTGTCAAACCAGGCATGGGATCTACATGTAGTAAACAAGTTCTGATTTACTAGTGTAGGGCCTGTCAAACCGCGCATGGGAAAGTGAGCAACAAAATTATAAATGATTCGCTGAACTTACAGTTTTGTTCCAACCCCTCCACACAATTTGAGGGGTGTGACATAATTCCTATTGGTATCTGCTAGAACCTCCCCAGCTTCAGTTATCGAGTATGGTAAACCAGTTCCGCTTTACTAGTAAAATAGGACCCAGTCACCAATGCTTGGGGTGAAAGTCCTCTAAAATGGGCAACATGTTGATCAACGATTGACTATCCTTGACTTCATCGCCATGTTGTGTCACGATTAGCCATTGTGCATAAATATGTGACGTTAACCACCAACAAACAAACAAACAATCGAGTATGGTTATATATCTACTCGATTTTTGCCCTTAAATTACATTGTTCCCCAGCCCATATGTAGGCAAAGGGGGGTTCCACAGTCTCTCTTAGTGCAGAGAGGTAATCTTCAAGGTTGGCTCTAACCGCATCCGCCACCAATGCAGCCACACATCGCCCTTTGGTCTCCATATCTCTTGTCTGGATCTCCTACTAATTTACATGAATTCGCGGAAAGGTGTATGCTCAGCCATATGTACCCTTCCATCCAAACCCACAATACCCCATAACAATCCTGACTAAATATATGTATTTTGGATCTC
Source organism: Pictodentalium vernedei (assembly GCA_031216915.1). Classification (NCBI taxonomy): domain Eukaryota; kingdom Metazoa; phylum Mollusca; class Scaphopoda; order Dentaliida; family Dentaliidae; genus Pictodentalium; species Pictodentalium vernedei. Next base: position 579,524,808 of record CM062294.1, read on the forward strand.
TGTTTGATGTTGTTGGTCAAACTCTTAGTTTACTTGTTGTGGAAGACTGATTATGTAGCCATTGTAACAGCTTCTTCTTTGAGATGTGTTACTAGGGACTGTTTTTTCTGTCTTGCTCCTCACCTCTTAAGAATTTTCACCGTGATCATGGTCGTGAGAACAAAGATTGGTTACGTGTGGACAGGGGCACCCCAGGGGACTTTGTGTGCGAGTGGGTTCCTGGACCCATAAGGCCAGCCAGGGCTTCGAAGTTGTTACATATATGTATACCAGAGAAAGGAAAAATCCGTGTTATTCATTTCGGAAACACTAGTGTGTGGCAAATTTAAGTGGACCCGGTGGCGTCGCCGAACTTGTAACTTTACATCTCTGCTCTCTCTCTCTCTCTCTCTCTCTCTCTCTCTCTCTCTCTCTCTCTCTCTCTATCTCTCTCTCTCTCAGAGCACCCACGCACACACACGCACCTTTCCAACATATTTAAGAAAATATTTCCCCCAAAATAAAGCTGAATTCAGATTCCGGAGCCCTCTGGTCATACTTCTCCATCTCTCCCATAAAATGTACAGCCCGTGTTGTGGATGTCCTCTGTATTATTCTACATCTTACCTGTTCTCCGGCTTGCCTTTGGGAAGCAAGTTTTTGTAACCAACGCATGGGTGAAAGATGGCTATAAAGGGGCTAAACTTGACTATACTTATCTTGTGGTTGTGATACAGCAATGAGTATTGAACGTGGCAAACACCAGTTAACTATCGTCCATTGGGTACAACGAGGTGGCATCTGCAATGCTGAAGTCTCCTAAAGTGAGCCACATAGATCTAAACGATTGGCTAAACTTTACTTCATTCTTGTGTTGTGGTTACTAGATAGCCGTAAATGATGAACTTGACCTTAAACACAAATGAATACATTGCGCTATTCCGTCCCTGCGTTTTCCCTACCTGCAGTGGAGCCTTTATTGTTGCCCTCTCTCTGCTGTAATTTTGTTTAACTCTCTGTAACCAAACTTGTATGCGGGACGTGCCCAGAAAAGATTGCATTTCCCTTCACCCCATGTGAAGCGGGTTGTGCCTTATCTTGACCTGCATTATCCCTGCCAACTTTCTTTTTCCAACAATTGCAACACATTTGCAAAGAAGTCTCCACCATTGTTTTTCATCTCCAACCATCCCACTAGCAACAATTTAACACTTGGAGACTTGAGTTCTTTAATTGGAATTGCAGTACCTACCCCATACTGGTATAGCGATTGGGCGAATCCATATTGTATTTGTAGGGAAGTTCGGTAATAACTGAAGCCAACAGCCCTACAGGGCTGTTGGATTAATTTAATGATAAGCCTCCATAATTGGTTGTTTGCTAACGGACCGCCGAAATATCTTTTACGTAAATGTTTATGCTTACCGGGTTGAAAATATTTTTTAATTCTGATTTACCTGGAGAGAATTGCGGATGTGCGTTTTATACCACGCATCCCACATTGTCTCCAGCCCACTCGTGCAAGAAAAGTAAGAGCTGGGTATATTGTGTGGAGTGTTTTTTTACATCCTTTGCCTGAAGCCGTTCCAAATGCTCTATCCCGCCTGAATTTCCGATCACCATCCCTTTTCCTCTTTTATACCGCGTGTATCTCGTCTCCCACTCCAATCTCCCAACTAGCAACAAACCAAATTTCTGTAGGTAGTTCCAATTTACCAGTGAAGAAAAGAGGATGCGCTCCTGTTTTACACAGCGCAGTCCATATTGTCAACAAACCACTCCAACCAGAAAAGTAAGACTAGGGTACAGTCTGTAGAGCGGTATAGTTACCCCGAACACAACCTCGTTGAAACTGCAACCAATACTCACTCCTACACTAAAAATATGTTGGGTTAAAAATTAACCCTATTCAACTGGGTTGAGTGATTATGAGCCAATTCGGGTTTATATTCACTCAACGCATACAGCTAAGTACTAACCAGACTCTACAGGTAAGACGTGATGGCAGGATGTGAAACATTGTTGGTTTTAACCAAACTGATTTTAGAGTGTACATGCATTGCTGTCCGCCACCCCTTTTCAAACCTTATACACACGCCGAGAAATTTTGCAAGCACAACCCTACTCGTATTATAACCAGTCTCTCCCAGACTGTTTGAAAAATGGTGAGCTTCATATGTCCGGGGCAACAACTCTTCGTTAGATGTGAGTGGCTCGTCTGTCCATTGCTACTTCATAGTCCCTGGCTGCATGCTCCCCACACGCCCTAACTGGCCAGCAGCGAAGCGAGGTCTGTTTCATATTTCGACTTGTAGAATCCAGAAGCTCAAGTTTGAAACTGATTTCATCGCTCCTCTCGTTGAAGTGAGTTATGCCCTCAACCATATCTCAGCACTGTCACCTTCCATCGATACTTTCGTGCTTCTGCGATTTACCCGGTCTCATCATTCTAACTTTGCACGGATACAACCAAGGCTTGCATACATAACAGTAAGGTAATGTACTGCCTCTATTGCTCTCTGCTCTAGCCCTACCCGAATTACCAGCATTTTTCCTAACCCCGTTATTTATAAGAGAGCATTACAAACAGTTGTATCGTTTCGTCACCTGTAGAGGAAACTTCGAAATTGAAGCAGTGCTTGTTTACCGAGATACGTTTTGTTGCGCTGGGTTATGATCGGGTTACCATGCCTGTGCTTTGAACCCTCTATCGTGAGCAGCACAGGCATAAACTAGTGGCTTCCTTCATCTGTAAGCCTCCGACACGATATGACCTTGGCTGTTGAAAGTTTCAAAACCCAAATAAATACAAAAGCTTATTTGTAAAGTTTGGGTTTCTGTCGGTTTGGAGAACAACACTAGATGAAGGGAGAGGGCAGACCTTGGCACACTCATTTCTCTGCCACCAGGTCATGAGTCCTCGCTAGGATTGTTGAGTCAGTGGATTCGAGAAGCTAATCTTCGCTCCCGAAACATTTCACTTTACACAATGGGTTGATTAGTGAAGAACTGGTAAAGCATGTGGGCGAATGGTCTAACAACTCCCACTTGATGGTTTGGGCAATACAATATAGCTAAGTACTAACCAGACTCTACGGGTAAGACGGGATGGCAGGATGTGAGACATTGTACAGGTTCGTGCTCATTATTTCGCTTCAAGAATGTTTGGGGAGGATTAGGGCGGGTGGGAAAAATGCAGGTTTCCATACTAATGTCGGCCGATCCCAATGTGCCTCCCAGGGAATTAGCGTTGTGAACCCAGCCCTACCATCGAACTCCTACAAACTCCGACATCTTGATAACATAATTGTTGGAAGTTATCAAGCGAATGATTCCAGTATTTAGACCCATCCAAACCACCCTTGACCCAAGGGAATGGGATTTTGTTCCCATGCTTGCGTGTACTGGTCTCCTCATTAACTGATAGCCAGTTGAGACGTCAGGGTTGCCTTACGAACCTACACCGTTCTGAGATGGGTGAGTTCGACCATTTATACTTAAGTTGCTCCCCACCCCGCCATGTTTTAGTAGTCTCTCTCACTTCTTTTCGGGCTGAGTGACCTGTGAGATCAATACTACCATATTTATAACCTCAACCGTTTGCAGAAAATGTGTTTTTGTTACCCGTCGGGGGCGCGGTGGCGTCGCGGTAACCGGTTCTCGCCAGATCACCGAAGTTAAGCAACGTCGAGCGCGGTTAGTAGTTGGATGGGTGACCATTTCAGCGACTGATTCGTGCTCCCGCGTTGTGTCCTTGGGCAAGGCACTTAACCCCGATTGCCTACATGGGGGCACGATGACGCTGTGTACTAAGGCGTACTGCATGTCTTCAACCAATCTGACCCTGCCTGTGCTGTGGTGCAGAGTTGGAGAGCTGCCAGTTGCTCGTCGTTGTTCGGTGGTTCTCTCCGGGTACTCCGGCTTCCCCCACCCGTAAAACTGTCACCGACATGATATGACATTTGCTGTTAATGTGTCGTTAAACCCTAATAAAAAAGTTACCAGTCGAATCTTTCACCTCCCATTTTCGAGTCCCCAAATAGTCCGTCTTTCGGAGAATTCCTACCGAGCACACTCCAGTTACAAACCTCAAGTGTCACTGAATTATCAACGGAAAAAATACGATCCATAAAAGTATTTCTCTGAAACCCTTCTCCAATTGAAATAAGGTATCTGATGAAACGAATACTGACCTTTTTATTACTTTAGAAATAGATTGCTATCACCAACTTTCCCATGGATAGCTCCGGGATATTGAGCGTTGCTAGATTACTGTAAATAAAGTCATGTTTTATTGGATTGATGTCCTCGTTGCACCCCCCCCCCCCCCCGGTGGGGGGGGGGGGGGGGGTAGCAATGCTTACTGTGGTCAGCACGTTCTGCATTACTGGGAAAATAGGACCCGGAACCAACCCCTGAGGCAGATGTCCTCTAAATTGGGCAGCATAGGTATAAACGATTTGCCAAACGTGTCTTTATACCTATTATATTGGGGGCGCGGTGGCTCAGTTGGTAGAGATGCAGGCTGTAAGCCGAGAGGTCCTCGGTTCGAATCCCACCTGCGGCAACCGCGTTGTGTCCTTGGGCAAGACACTTCACCCCCATTGCCCACGTGGGGGCACGGTGACGCTGTGTACTAAGGCGTACTGCACGTCGATGGTGCACCTGTCTTCAACCAATGCTAACCCTGCTTGTGTGGAGTTGGTATGTTGGGGAGCTGGCAGTTGCTCGGTGGTTCTCTCCGGGTACTCCGGCTTCCTCCACCCGTAAAACTGTCACGGCCATGGTTAGCCATTGTGCAGAAATATGTGACCTTAAACACCAATAAATAAATAAATACCTATTATATTATAACATGGTATGGTCAAAAAGCAGCGAGATATCTCGGTGGTTACTGAAACCGAAAGGACCTCTGTTCGATCCCACCAGAAGTAACTGCGTGGTGGGTGTCCTTTGGTAGGGCACTTAATCCTGATTGCCCACGTTGGGCATGGTGGCACTGTGTGCTAGTTCCCACAATGACGCATTGGCCGTTAGGTTAGGAAAAGGCTTAAACTCAAAATAAATTTTTCCAACATCAGTATGCCTGTTGCTCGGAGCTAGTTATTTTTCAGTTTTGGGAGAGGGGGCTCTGCCCAGTACTACCTGCAATGGCACCCTTTCCATTCATGAACGGACAATTCTTTGTGGGTAATTGCAATGGATTTATTCAGTCATACTACTATCAACATCCTTTTCCCTTTTCAAGTCCCACTGATTGCCTACATTAATAACACTGGCCGGCCGCTGATTTGTCACGGTCCTTGGGTGAGAAGGCCTTGGTTACCCTTGTATTCCCCTCTGCCTCCCTATTCCCACGATTCTCTCCTCCCAATACTCAGAGACGAACTGCTTGACGACATCCCTTCCCCCATTCTTCCCAATCTCTCCGATTAGCATATTAACCCTCTCCTTTGAGTCTCCCACTAACCACATGTCCTTCATTCTCCCATCCCACTTCCTCAGTATACTCCCAGTGAATCTTATTTTGTTAGACTGGTATTTTGGGCATTCTAGAAGAAAGTGTTACAGGGTCTCCACCACGCCCAAATTGCACATCTGGCACTCCTTTTCACTGTTTTTCCCAATTTCCCCCCTCAGCTCCAGGGACCGCGACCTCAGCTTGAACAACAGTACCCCCCCCCCCCCCCCCCAACCAGGTGTCATCAAGGTACTCTTCAAACCCAGGCTTCTCTTTATCACGCAGGCCCCAAAAAGACCTCTTTGGTTTGACCCCCTCTCGCCAATTAAGGTTACCATCCTCCATGACCCTTTCACTGGCGATTTTTTTAACCCTGGTTTGCCCCAACGTCTAGGTCCGAGATCTCCAATGAGTAGTTCTCGATAATCTCCCTCACTTGGACCATCCACCATGTCTTGATATTTGAGTTGAAAATTCTATGGAACACCATAGCCTGTCGGGGAGATTCACCAAATAATTAAGATAACAGAGTTTCAATAAGTCTACCCTGTCATTGATCCTCATCCACCCCTGATTGCTTCTAGTGCTGCGGCATTACTCTGCCCCGTTATCCATAGGATTGCATCGTTCTGCAGGGTTTCCAAGCTCTTTACAGCCGTCTGGTTTAGGGGTACCATTTCCGTACCAAATGATATACTTGGCAGACCCACCATTTCCCAAATGGTTTTCCCACGAAAACCTTATTGAAGCTGTTTCTTCCTACAAGTTTCATTTGGTTAAGGATTCGCTTCCCCTTCAGAATCATTTTTTGTGGTTTCGGTAGATGCCTCTTCCTGTGGTGTTTCTATTTACCACCAGATACTCGTAGTCACCTGTCTCTCCTACACTGAGAAGTTTGCTGCTACCTTCCTGAATACAGAATACCCCACTCTCCACCTTCGAGTGGGGTCCACTCTGCGGCCCACAGGTATAACTTTGCTCTTGCTTTCATCAAGTTCGAGTCTCCATTTTCTCCCATGTTTCCCAATTCCCAGCATTTTCGCTAGCCCCATTCGCTTTCTGACACTAGCACCATATTGTCTGCAAAATATAGCCCTGGGATCTTAAGTCCCCAACTGCAATCCCCTCGTCGCTAAGTTCATCTAAACCTCTGATGTACAATGCAAAAAGAATTGGCGAAAGAGTACACCCCTGTTTAGGCCTCTCTCCTTGGGCACACGTTTTGTTATGTTACCCGGGCTAAGTTCACTCCGTACATATTTATATGATGCTTTTAGAATTTCGAACAAATCCGCCTCCCAAGCTCAAGAGTCCATAAATGGGTTGTCTCCATCCCCGAACGGCATCATCTCTCGAGTATCTTGTAGGAATTCCTCAACTTTACTGCTTCGTCAGACATCATTCCTAGTTCCCTGAAGACAAAAGTTGATCCTACATATATCGCTCTGTACCCCCCCCCCCCCCCCCATGCCTGTTTCCATTGTTTTCTTACACTCATCCCAGTGGGGGGGGGGGGGGGGGGCCTAGCCTAAATTGACATGTCGAGACGCAAAATCTCTCTAGATAGCATCCGATGGGGGCTTATTTGTCCAAACTTTCTCGTTGAGGGCCCGACCTCGCCCGGCGAATTAAAAAAAAAATGCCTTCTCTGCCTCCAGCAATGGACTGTCCTCCACAATGATATTTTTGTTTTACAACATGCTTCTCCTATCCCAACCACCCCTCCGCTATTCCTTAAAGTAGGAAACTGACTCATGTTGAGTAGTGGGGTGGGACGTCATACCGCTCGCCCTCAATTGTTCCACGTACTTCCATCCTCCGACTTTCCTGCAAGGTTGTCAAGTATATATCCAGCGAAGATGCATGATTTACCATTTCTCCCTAACATCCCTCTCCATAAAATTAGACTTACGTTCTGCTTCCAGTATTTAAACTCTTCCACAATCCATTTCTGTTGTAGAGAATTCCGTCTTAACGGCACAAACTTCAGGATGCGCTCGGTGGTCAGTCTTCCAACTTCACCCCGACTTGAAATCAAAAGTTTATGTACTCATTCCATATTGGATTTGACAGCGCAACCATTCTGTGATTTCAGAGTATTGGGCGCCTATACGTTCCATTCAGATTATCAGACCTCGCCCTCTAACAGTTGGCAATCCACAGCTTATCGCCGATCTTGTGTATATAACATCACAGGTTATATACGCATTTCTACCTGCATTTTGCACGAGTACTTAATTGTCTGCATTCTCTTCTCTCCCAAATTGTTTTTTGTTGAGAGGTAAATATGTGTACGAGTTGTAAACAAAACTTCGCGCAGCTTAACAAATCCCACCTCCACGCTGTTGATGTGTGACCTGGGTGTTACATATACCTATACCCCACCCTCGCCCACGTGTTTTGTATTTTATGAATTGCCCACCCCTTTTAGGGACAAGAGTGTTGTGTATAAGCCAAACAGTATCAACGGTGAACATATCACCAAATCTAGCCTTAAACCCTGATGGGATAGCTCAGTATGGAAGTTTAACTGGTAGAGTGCTAAATTATTTTTGGTCCTTAGAATTGTTTTGAGCATCTTTGCCTTGTTACAATTTATGGGAGAGTGTCGGGCACTCTCCGATAAATTGTAACAAGGCAAATCATAACAAATAAAATAATATCACTTCAAAGGTAATATGAAACACATCCACAGAATATGAAGCCTTTAAATTGTGGTACCAGCAGAAGAAAGCCCAAATATGGGTTTCCAGCACTCTCCCAGTTCAAGTACGAGGAGTCTGACTGTATTTTGTATGTGGAAAATGAGCCATTTGTGAGTAAATCCCTACCCTGTATATGCCCCTCTGAACACAGAGTTGAAGAACATGTAAAATTTATTTATAAATGTATTTTTCAATTCATTAATTTGAAAATGTAGAGATGGCACTTTAATAAAATGCATAAATTCAGAAATCCTGTGTGTTATTTCTCGCTCTCCAGTTATATCCCTTTAATTACAGCAGCCAGACGGAGCGTGAAGCACAATAAACCACTAACCCATTTCAAGTATTCAATAGATTATTGTGTCATTGTGTCACACTTTGTTGTGTAACACTTTGTTGCGTAACACTTTGTTGTGTAATACTTTGTTGCGTAATAGATTTCTTGCGTAACACTTCGTTGCGTAATAGATTTCTTGCGTAACACTTTGTTGCGTAATAGGTTTCTTGCGTAACACTTTGTTGCGCAATCGATTTCTTGCGTAACACTTTGTTGCGTAACACTATTGCATAATACCTAACGGTAAATACTAACGGTAAATACCTAACGGTAATAGCTTTGTTGAGTAATGTATTAACGCGTTACAAAGCAAATTTATAGGGCATTCTCTTTTGTTGAGGTCGGTCACAAATCTACCACAGCGTTTCTCTTTATGTCAGAGATTTTACAGCTACATATCAATCTCCATCTCCCTTCCAAAGTATACATTTTTCGAAAAGAGTGTCCTGAATCCCATTAAAACACAATTTTCTTCAATTGTTTGGAGAACTAATGCTGTTAATTAAGTAATCCCCCCCCCCCCCCCCCCAAAAAAAAAAAAAAAATTAAAAATAACAATAACGCTCCGTTTTTCTGATAACCTTTAATAAACTATTTTTATTAAAACAACTATGGTCAACAAACACAATAATTTGAAATTTAAGTAATAACAAACGCATTTCACAAAATGAATTTACAAAGATTGTGTGAAGTTCAGTGCACATACGTGAATGGTGAGTTTAATACAAATATTGTGTGAAGTTCAGTAGATGTACGTCGAGTACCTGAACCTGTTTCTCCTTCAACACGAGTACACATGTGGAAATCAGTCACTTACAGTCAATGAGGGTCGAAAAGGGCTTGTTCCCCATACCGTCCCTGCGCGCCTTCGGCGCGTTAAACCATTCCATTCGGGATCATAGATGTACGTGAATGGCGCCCTGGAAGGTATCATCTCAGTCAATGCTGTCAACGACGGATGGGCAAAACCATTTGTTGTTTATTGGGAGGTTCAGTAATAATTTAATCCAACAGCTCTGTCGCGAGCTGTTGAATTAAATCATTACCGAGCCTCGAGTCAAAACCTAGTAACAAATGCAAGGGAAGTCTTTGGTCAATTGAGTTCCAGGTTGAACACACATGTTGGGTTTAATCCCTGGAACGACAAATTCGCGGCCCCCGGTTCTGGAGGCAATCTGGATATCGGCCATTATCGGGAGAGGGAAATCATAGACTTGAGCCTGGAAACAATCACTCATTTGTCAATAAATGATTTAGCTTTGTCTTTTACATCGAAATGTATGCGGTGGTTCAAAACCTTTTATATGCATGTGCACTTTAAAATCAGTTGGGTTAAAATTAACCCAAATCAGCGGGTTGAGTGAATATGAACCAAACTCTGTTTATATTCCCTCAACCCGGTTGATTTGGGTTGATTTTTAACCCAATTGATTTTAGAGTGTAGCATACATCCAATACAGTACAGTCGCCTTGAATTGGTCGTATTCCACGCGTGGGCAGCATGCGTTTACGGGTAATAAAAATGATCATCAGCAAAATTTTAATTAATGAAGCTAAGGGCTGTACCCGGTGCTTCATTATTTTAATTTTTGATGATTATTCCTATAATTAGTGTTTGGAATCTAATATTATTGCGTCCGTGGAAATATTGCCTTCCCGTGAAATCGACCAGTCCACGGCGGTCGTACTGTATGTTAGATTTTGAAAAGGTTATTTTCTAGAAGACTTTTTTTTTAATGCTTTCGCCCATTACCGACTTTTAAAATTACGGAACCTCATATGGGGGCCCAAAATAAAGACAATCGGGATTTTTTTCTCGTTCTGATTTGGCTCTTCCGAAAGGGGGGGGGGGGGGGGGGGGGGTGAGAGGGTCTTACCAAAAATCTATCGCTTGTGCTGTATAGGTTTGGGAAAAAAGGTCATTTGAAACTGTTATTCTATTTGTCGCGGGGTTCTCACGAGAAACCTTTACATAACTGAAGCACACGTCGCCCATTTAAATCGGTTTATTTGTCGGAAACTTAAAAATTGGGCGGGGCCAGAAATCTTTACCCCCCAAGAGCTGAAAATATTGTTTTTAAAACTTCTCGTGGAATTTTAGTGTATACCTCAAAAAGAAGATGAATACCATATACCAACTATTTTTTAATTTTGTTAATTAGCCACCACCGCAACCCGGCGTGGACTGAGCGGGTCTATGCCCCATTAATCTCCCTAACCTTACGTAGACCAGAGAAGGGTGAGTCATCACTCTCCGCGAGTTGCATCGAGGCATTTGTCTGCTGCAATTTGCCGTGAAAAAAATGAATGGTGGGTTATTTACTCCCAACAGTCTTCTACACGCTCCGAGGGGTGTAGAAGAATCCCAACCGCACTGTATCCTTAGGCAAGACACTTAATCCCAATTGCCCACGTGGGGATAAGGTGGCGTTGTGTACTAAGGCGTGCCGCACGTCGATGGCGCATCGTCTTCAACCCATTCTTACCCTGTTTGTGTGGAGTTAGAACATTGCGGACTCTTGACAATTGCTCGCCGTTGCTTGATGGTTCTCCCTGGGTACCCCAGATTCCGCCACCCGTAAAACTGTCAGAGACGAAGCGACCCTGGCTGTTGAAAGTGTCGTTAAACCCCAATAAATAAATAAATAAGTTAGAAACTGAAGGGGACCACGGTCCTAATTCTAATTGATTATAGAGGCTTCCAAAGAAAGTGTACACGATGAGCACACCTTCCAAGTAGCCCATAGTTAGCCATGCCGAGGTTTTAATTCTCATGTCTTGGACACCCACCACTCCCGCACAGTTTTTCCTCAAAGACAATTGGGGACTCACCCCCAATATATAAATTCTGTTTAACGAAGTATTCATATTACCTAAATAAAAAATACTTTTCTCAAACATGAAAGGTGCCGCAAACCAAGTTGTCCAATATCCCAGCCTTGCTCTTGGGCATCCAAGGAATCCCTAGCCAAATATGGCCCCAAAACAATCTCTCTGCATATAAAGCCACAACAGAAATGCAGCATCAGCGCCCCCCCCCCCCCCCCCCAGGTAACCACTGAAACCCGCCTCCACCAACTGAATTGCAGATATACACCCATTCATGTTCCAAGCAACACAACCCTTACCCCGATGTTCAACATGTCCATGCTGTTCAGACACCAGTCGAATCCCACCACCAAGAAGCCCTGCCCAAAATATATTGTTTCCACCTGGATATCTTCAACTGTCCACAAGAAATAGTTGTTTTTCATTTCATTACTTTTCGGTTAAATGTTTAGTTTGTACAGCTCGTCTGAAAGAGACCTAATACTGAAGTTCTTTGACCCATGTCAGGGTGGCTTGTCTGAGATGAATTGCCTCTTATTTATTTTTTTATGTTAGTGTCACTAGAATCATATTTACCTTGAAATTATACACGTTTTCCACAATCAAGATTTTTATTCTATCAATCTTTCCAATTATTCCATAGATGGAAGCACACTAGACCAATGGCATGAGGCACCCTGAGACTTACACAAGAATCAAATAATAGGAGCTACAAAACACTAATAAGAGGCAGACTGCCTTAGCAGAAATATACAGGAGTGAAAATCACAACCAAATTGCTGGGAATAACTTTTTTGTTTTGCAAATTTTTGCCAGACTCAGAACAGGACCCAACCCCTAATGAAGTGTAAAACATGGGCAAAAAATTCTAACATGGAGCCCCCAACACATTATCAATGCTCTATTCTGTTCTAAGTTATGAATCTAAGCACTTGAATTCACTTTGGTTGTAATTACTTGTCTGTAAAATGATATTTGGCAAAAAATTGCATGACACCGGCAAAAACTGCACTTTGGGGCTTGGATCCACCCACCAGGACCTTGTATTCTGGCATTTTTTTGTGCCCCCCCCCCCCCCCAACCGAGTATTTTCAAGATATTTTTCATCAAATCTGGTCATGACTGCTGTGCAGCAGCTGTGACAAGATTTGATGAAAAATTAATCCAAATGTAAAATAAGAAATCCTTGGTGAAAAATCCATTCAGTTTTCAGGGTGAAAATTTATCATTTATCACATGTGCCCAAATTATATTTATTTTGGTGACAAAAGAAACCCTGTGCTGGGCAGGAATATCCACCAGCAGCATTCAAAGAGTTAAGGTTTATTTATTTATTGGTGTTTAAGGTCACATACTTCTGCACAATGGGTAATCATGTCCACAACATGGAAATAAAGTCAAGGTCAGTCAATCGTTTATACACATGTTCACTATTTTAGATGACATGCTCCCAAGCATTAGTGACTGGGTCCTATTTTACTAGTGAAACAGAGCTTGTTTACCACTGTCAACAAGCACTGCTTCACTTCCCGGGGTTCTAATGGGGATTCAAAGAGTTAATCCCTGCCACATCAATCATGCATTGAAGGGGGGGGGGGGGGGGGGGGGGGAAGGGTGTGTTTAAAGTATTATTAGGCAGTAATTAAATTACTAAGTAAATAAAAAAAATAAATGGCGGATATCCTTCCTGTAGATACATCTTGTAGGTACACCTGTCAACAGGAAAATATCTGTCCTCTAGTTTATTATATAATACTAATTTAGAACTGTATAATTATAATATATTATATTATATTTGTATGTAGGGGTGAGTATGTGTGTGGTGGGGATGTGTGTATATGTGTGTGTGTGTGTGTGTGTGTGTTCATATCTCAATATCAAATATACATATAACTATATAAAGATCATGAAAGATTATAATAAGAATTCATTAAGTTTACATTCAATTAGTACATAACAGAAGTATCCAAGGTTCATTCCCACTAGACCAATTCCCTTTAGACCAACTCCCATGAGCCCAATTCCCAAAAGACCAATTCCCCTTAGACCAACTGATGTGTTCTACTTCTAAAATAATTCTATATCAATAATTTGATATATTTATAAATATTTTATAAATGTATTTAATGTTATTGATATTCAAGCCTGAAAATAAGCAGTCTGTCATTTGCAGAATGAGGTCCCCAGAGGGTAAATTTCCTGATGCTATCCCATACAGTGGGCCAGTTTATCCTTTGGGTACCTCGTTCTGTTTATGTTTGAGACACTGATTCAGGTTGAGGTTCACAGAGGGTAAATTTAGTGATGCTACCCTGCTGTGCAGGGTAGCATAACCAAATTCACCATCTGGGGACCTTGTTGTTATTTTATAGATGTTGGGCAGATTTTTCATAACAATTGTTATAGAAATCACACACTTTCAAAGGCTGTGATCCTTTTTATTATTTTTTTTTATCAAATAAAGTGCTTATCAATAAATAAATGTTTTCTTAATTATCCTTAATCAACCCTTAATCAATAACAGTATGTAGTTGGTCTAAGGGGAATTGGTCTTTTGGGAACTGGCCTAAAGGGAATCGGTCTAAAGGGAATTGGTCTAGTGGGAAGACACCATATCCAAAACCTTTATATTATATAAAGATATTTTTTTTTGTCTTTCCATAGCATCACCCAGCTAAGCAAATTTATCCTAGTGGGACCTTAAGGAAAAGAGATAAACTGACAGCTAGTCCACTGATACCCCCAACTCATGCCCTATGTGTCTATTTTCTAAAATAAAATAACTTGTGTTGAATTAGTTGCTCAAAAGTGAACAACACACAGGAAATAATATTGACTTGGGCAGATATGCAACTGACATGAAAATATTCTGTAAACTTTGGAATTCAATAAGATTTCAGTTTTCATAATTATGTGACCTTGACATTTTGTCCTTTGGATCTGATGCTGATGCGTAACACACCTTTCCTTTGTCACTGGCTTGTGTGGTGTTACAGTAAAATCCACCAGCCATTATGGTGGAGTTCTCATTGAGAAAACTTTTCAGAAAGCTGACGAATAGACGAACAGAATGATGGACAGATAGTTGGATGGACCTGGTGGTATCATGCTACACATATTTTCTTCGTACTTTTGTGAACTTGCATCAAAATCTACCCATTTTTTATAAAGTTTTTCATAATCATGTGACCTCCACCTTTGTCAGTGGACTTGATGGTGCTGCACAAAACACCATCCCTCTGTCCTTCACTGATGTGGGTCAAGTTTTATGAAATCCACACAGCTATTATAATGTTATGAATATGATAGGATATTTCGGATGAACAGACAATATTCAAAGGATGGATAACTCAGATTTAAGATGCCCCTTAACCTCCTCCAGATGACTCACTAAGAATGTCTTACTTAAATAAAAATACCTCCATGTAAACTGCCTGAGGCACAACACACCTAAGACGACCCAGAATGACAGAAGACAGAATTTTGTGTCCAAGTGCTACAACCCTGTTGCAGCACATAAGTACAGAGTCTTGAGGATGTTTTCTACTTATACATTGGAACTGATTCCTGATATTGACTACAGATTCAAACAAAGGCAAATTTGTATGGTTTTAACCCCAGAGGCCTTTTCTGGCCGGGTCACAAGCTACGTCATAATGTCATTAAGTGGGATGGCTACAAGGTAAATGTGTGGTATAGACCAATCAATATTTTCAACGTGCAGCCCTATGGCTGCACATTGAAAATATTAATTGGTCTAACCCCAAATAATATGGCCTCTTCAACTGCTGCCATTGAAATGACATGGAAGAAACCATCAGGGTTTCCAAGGGTTAAGTCACATAGTTAGCTAGTAGGCTAGATAGTAAACACAGGTCATTTAACCTACATAGGTGCAGCATGGGGACCTTTCAATGTAGTGAAAAATTCCACTTGAACATTTCTTCAATTATTTGTTTATTTATTGGTTTTTAGTCTCATATTTTTAAAAAAAAAATGATTGACTAAACATAAAACCAAGTTTAGTCAATCACTTATAGCCATGTCGCCCATTTTAGAGGATTTCCACCCAAGCATTGGTGAGTGGGTCCTATTTTACCAGTAAAACAATGCTTGTTTACCACAGTTAACAAGCACTGCTTCACTTCCTGGGGTTCCCACAGGGTATTCAATTATAAGAGAGTTCACTATGACACTCCAATAAACGATAACAACATAAATTTGTATGAATAGAATGTTGAATTAAAAAAAAAAACTTTTGACACAATACGAGATCATTCCGGTGTTATCTGATATATGGATTGCATTGTGAGTTTTGCCAATTAGGAACACTTTTATTGTACAGAAAAAATTTGTTATATGCCACCTTATAAGATACAGTACAGTCACTGTGGATTGGTCGTAATCCCCACGTGGGCAGTGATGTCCACGCAAGCGTTTACCAGGTAATAAAAATCATCATTAGCAAAATTTTAATTAATGAAGCACCAGTTTGTACCTGATGTTTCATTAAATTAGCCTTTGATGATGATTCCTATAATTAGTGTTTGGAATTTAATATTATTGTGTCCATAGAAATATTGCCCACCTGGGGAAAGTGACCAGTCCACGGCAGCCGAATTGATGCAAAAATGTCTAACAAATAGTTTTCAATATCCTGTCACAATTATTTCATGAATTTACTGGTGTTTAGGGTTTCATATTTCTGCACAATGGCTAATCATGACAACATGGATATAAAGACAAGTTTAGTCAATCGATTATACCCATGTTGCCCATTTTAAAGGACTTAGACACTTCATCTCCATTGCCCACGTGGGGGCATGGTGGTGTTGTGTACTAAGGTGTACTGCACGCCGATGGTGTACTTGTCTTCAACCAAAGCTAATCCTGCTTGTGTGGAGTTGGTATGTTGGGGAGCTGACAGTTGCTCACCATTGCTCGGTGGTTCTCTCTGGGAACTCTGGCTTCCTCCACCCATAAAACTGTCACGATCATGATTAGCCATATGTGACCTTAAACACCAATAAATAAATAAATAAATAAATAAATAAATAAATAAATAAATAAATAAATCCCAAGCATTGGTTCCTTTTTTACCAGTTAAACATAGTTTGTTTACCACAGTAAAAAGTACCCCTTCACTTTCAGGGGGTCCAGGGGGTAGGGTGATGGTTGTGGTGTCTTGCAGGTGAGCAGGTCTTGCCATAATAGATATGAGGGAATACCACTCCGGAAGAGAGGCTCTTTAAGCAATTAATGTTGATCTTTTTCGTTGCAGGTTTTCGGCATTTGGGTGTGACAAGTGCAATTAAAACATGTTTTAATTGCACTTAATACAACGCAATGTATATATTAAAAACAATACTTACTGTTTGTGAGTAGGTACCAGAAATTCCTCATTTGTGACAGAATGGAAATCTAAGTTTTCATGTGAGGCTTTCATTTGCTCGAGAAAATTTATGTTTCCTTGCAGTCACTCATGAGATAATATTATGATACCTACTTAAAGAACAATAGATAATCATCTATGTATTCAGACTCAAAAACTTATACAACTGAGATATATTATGCATCTATTTATTTATTGGTGTTTAAGGTCATTTTCATGAAGTTCAGCTAATCGTTTCAACCCATAACTTAATCTGAACAAACTTAAACATGACAGTTATGGGGCTGCTATATGCCAAATATGTGAAGATTCTGACTGGTGGATCCGAAGAAGATCCTTGAAGAATTTCCCTTATAGTGCACCAAGTTAAATTTCTGGTTTCCACAAGGAGTCCAAATATGAACCGAGGGACTTAATTTGAAAAAACAAACTTGAATTTGACCCTCTTAAGTATTATGCTGTATGCACTCCAAAATCAGCAGAGTTGAAAGTCAACTCAAAATCAGCTGGGTTGAGTGAATATGTACCCAATAGGGTTCATATTCACTCAATCCAGTTGATTTGGGTTTATTTTTAACGCAATTAATTTCAGAGTATATTGAATATCATAAGATTTGGACCGGTGGGTCTGAAGAAGATTTATTATCACATTGCATCATGTTAAAATTCAGGCTTCCATAGTGAAGCCTAACATGAACTTAGGGAATTAATCTGCGCAGACTTGAAAAAAAGATGACCAAGTTTGAGTTTGAACACTACAGATTGTCTCGAAGGGAGACAATCCACACTGTTCCTCCCAAACCAGGTCATCATTTTTTTATTATGCTGAATAAACATGTTTTTTTGCTCATCATCACACCCCAATCACTGGTGTGGTATATATTTCAAATCGATTCACAAGTTAAAACAGCGATTGGGCTTTGTGTGTCATTTTGATACATCTCTGTGAATCTTTCACCATTACATATATAAGCAACAGAATGCGGAAGTCTGCTAAAGAAATAAAGGGGCTCAGCTGAAGTGAATAACATTGCGATAAGTAATGCCCGGCAGTATCACACCTTGGAAACCTTATGAAATGACAACTGTGGCATACTAGTATTACAATATACCACTGAATTTTTAAAAAAAATTATTGATGTTCAAGGTCAATTTCAGCATCTTCAGCTATCTTGACCACAGAATAGGGATGAAGTCAAATTTAGCCTATTGTTTATACCTATGCTGCCCACATTAGAGACGTTAGAAGACTTTCATGCCAGGAGGTGGTTCCAAGTCCTATTTTACCAGCAGAGCAGACCTTGATTACCACAAAAAAACAAGCACTGCTTCACTTCCTGGGGTTCTCACGAGGGCATTATTCTGGTAAAATATATCTTTATTTACAGGGATATGAGGTCTAATTATTCAATTTTTGGTGTTTAAGGTCACTTTCAGCATCTTGGGCTATATCTTGGTCCCCTAGGGATGAAGTCAAGTATAGCCAATCATTTATACCTATGATGCCCGGTTTAAAGGACTTCCACCCCTGGCATTGGTTCCGGGTCCTATTTTAGCAGTAAAGCAGAACTTGTTAACACAGTAAACAAGCATCACTCCACTTCCCGAGGTTCCTGCAGGAAACGAAGTAAGATAAAAAGAACACAGTTATCAAGAAAAATTCAGTGAAGCCAAACTGTTTAAACACCGGTAAAGAGAAACACCATTCATGCTGAAATTACGATATAGCCTAAGCTGCTCAAAAAGACCATGAACACCAAACACATGAATAAATGTAAACTAAAATTTAAGAGAGTCCTAAAAAGGGATGTTTGAAATCTCAATAGCATCTCAGTAACAATAGACACAGTTACTGGGAGTGACCTTAGTTTTCAACATACCATACTCTAAATCAGTTGGGTTAAAAGTCAACCCAAATCAGATGGGCCAAGTGAATATGAGCCCAAATACCTATGCTGCCCACGTTATTCACTCAACCCTGCTAATTTGGGTAAATTCTTGACCCAACTGATTTTAGAGTGCACAGATGATAGCAGTGACCTCAACAATAAAACATGGAAACATATGCACAAAACTATCAAACTATAGTATTAAATTAATAAGATAAGAACACAATGCCCCAGTAAACAAATATAGCCATAGATTCTAAAAAGTTACAATAAGCTCTGATAAATGAATGCTCCTAAATGCAATGCAACCTTACCTAACTCAGAGCAAAAAATTAGTAAGAGTTCAATAAGCACAGTGTTGTTTTGCCATCACTTTGTAACGTTGGATGTGGAAAGTGACTTGCAGCCATAGATGCTGAAAGTGAACTCAACTCATACAAAACCAGCTGTGTGCAAACTTACCTAGCATAATTGAAAAAGTTGTAAAAAAGAAACCTGATTTGGAAGTAAAAAAATATATGGACCGGACCATTTGTAAATCATGCGACAGATGGGTTAAAACTTTCATAACAGAACAAGTGTGCTCTTCTTTATTAATGTATATAATAATAATAGCACTTCGGCCGGCAGTTGATTTGTCGCGGTTCTCGTATGAGAAGGCCTTGGTTACCCATGTTCTACCAACTGCCTCCCTATTCCCGCGCTTCTTCTCTCCTCCCAACACTCGGAGACAAACTGCTTGATGACATCCCTTGCCCCATTCTTCCCAATCTCTTCGATTAGTAGATTAACCCTCTCCTTTGAGTCGCCCCCTAACCACATGTCCTTCATTCTCCCATCCCACTTCCCCATTATACTCCCCGTGAATCTAGTTCTTTTAGACTGGTATTTTGGGCATTCTATAAGAAAGTGTTCCAGGGTCTCCATCATGCCCAAGTTACACATCTGGCACTCATTTTCACTGTTTTTCCCAATTTTTCCCCTCAGCTCCAGGGACCGCGACCTCAGCTTGAACAACAGTGACCCCCCAAAGGTGCCATCAAGGTACTCTTCAAAACCAGGCTTCTCTTTATCATGCAGGCCACCCAAAGATCTCTTTGATTTGACCCCCTCTCGCCAATTACGGTTACAATCCTCCATGATCCTTTCTCTGACGATCTTTTTGCCCTGGTTCGCCCCAACGTCAAGGTCCGAGATCTCCAATGAGTAGTTTTCTACTAGCTCCCTCATTTGGACCATCCACCCTGTCTTGATATTTGAGTTGAAAGTTCTCAGGAACATTACACCATCGGCTATCGAGGAGATTTACCAAATAATTAAGATAACCGAGTTTCAATAGGTCTATCCTGTCCTTGATCCTCATCCACCCAAGCTCACCCCTGATCGCTTCTAGCGCTGCGGCATTACTCGAGCCTGTTATCCATCGGCCTGCATCGTTCTGCAGGATTTCCAAGCTCTTAACAGCTGTGTGGTTTAGGGGTACAACTTCCGTACCATATGTTATACTTGGCAGACCCACCATTTCCCAAATAGTTTTCCCCACGAAAACCTTATTGAAACTGTTCCTCCCTATAAGTTTCATTTGGTTAAGGATTCGCTTCCACTTCAGAATCAATTTATTTGTGTGGTTTCGGTAGATGCCTCTTCCTGTAATATTTATATTTACCCCCAAATACTTGTAATCACCTGTCTCTCCTACACTGAGAAGTTTGCTGCTCCCTTCCGGAATGCAGAACTCACCCACTCTCCACCTTCGAGTGGGGTCCACTCTGCAGCCCACGGGTATAACTTTGCTCTTGCTTTCATTAAGTTCGAGTCTCCATTTGCTCCCATATTTCCCAACAATTCCCAGCATCTTCGCTAGCCCCTCTTCGCTTTCTGACACTAGCACCATATCGTCTGCAAAAAATAGCCCTGGGATCTTCAAGTCACCAACTGCAACCCCCTCATCGCTATGCAGGAGTTCATCTCCTAAACCTTTGATGTACAATGCAAAAAGAATTGGCGAATGGATACACCCCCCTGTTTTAGGCCTATCTCCATAGGCAAACGTTTTGTTGTAATGTTTCCCAGGCTAAGTACACTCTGTACATCTTTATATAATGCTTTCATAATCCCAACAAACTTGCCCCTCAAGCCCAGAGCCTCCAGCTTGCGCCACATACCCTCCCTCCATACTCTATCATATGCCTTTTTAACATCCAAAAAGGCCATGAACATCTTTTTCTTTTTTGCTTTCGCGGATTCTATCATTTGGGATAGCGTGAAAAGATGGTCAGTGACTCTCCTTCCCTTCCTGAAGCCATTCTGGATTTCTCAAAAAAAAACCTTCTCTTCGATCACCTCCTCTAATCTCCCATACAGGACTTTACAAAAGACATTTCCAATGTTGCTGCTGACAGAGATCCCTCGATAGTTATCCAAGATGTCTTTTTCCCCCTTTTTGTGAATAAATGTCACTTTACTTTCCCTCCACTCCTTTGGGACCTCTTGTTTTTCTATGGCTAAATTGAATAGGGCAGTTAGGCTTTCCAAGAGTTCCTCTCCCCCTTTTTTGATAAACTCGTTAGGAATTTCGTCCTTCCCTCCCGCTTTTCCATTCCTTAATTTTGAGATCACCCTTCGCACCTCCTCAGTTTTGATTTTGCTGCACACGAAGTTCGATAGATTTTCCTCGACCTGATTCGGACACTTGGGTGGGTTCCCCATGCCCCATCGCTTATCGTTTACTTTTTTCCAGTGCTTGACTAGTTCTAATGCGATTTGATCTCGCTCTTCTGTAACTCTGCCATCTACTTTAATGCTCCGGTGCGCTTCAGAATCTATCGCTATATCATGACCACAACAAATGTATGAAGTCAAGTTTAGCCAAGTGTTTATATCTATGCATTCTGAAACCATCCTGGTTATTTGAAAGAAGAGGCAGCCACCTAAGGTGGCCAATCCCCCCACCCCACCCCCCGAAAAATCACCCTGATACTGTAACCTTGGTAATATATTATATTAAATTAACACAGCCACTATTGGTAGTATTTACTCAAATGATACAGATAAGATTACCTGTTTTAATGCCATGTCAAGTTTGGTTTCGATCAGGACCAATAAAATTCTAAGTTCAAGGTCACTTTGTCCTTTGGCACAATGACCAAAAAATATGTAGGATTCTTCCTCTTATCATGTGCAACCCACAAGCTAAGTTAGATTTCGATCGGGAATGCATAATTTTAATAATTAGAAGAACCGAAACTAGCCCCGACCGATAAAACTGTGACCTTGACCTTTGGCACAATGACCTAAAAAATACATAGGGGTCTTCCTCTCATTATGCCCGATCCACATGCTAAGTTTTGTTTCAATCAGGCAAACAACATCTTAGAGAGAGAAAACCAACTCTGATGGATAAAACTTGAAATTCAACAATTGTAATCTTTACCTTTGACACATTAACCCTAACATAAACAGAGTTCTTCCTTTCATCATGCTCAATCCATAAGCCAGGTTAAGTTCCGATCGTGCAAGCAAAATTTCAATTACAGAAGCAAACTCTGGTAAATGTTTAAGTTCAAGGTCAGTGTGACCCTGACCTTTGGCACAATAACCTCAAAACAAATAGGGTTCTTGGGTTCTTATTCTCATCATACCTAACCCAGATGCCAAGTTTAGTTCAGTTGGTCAAGTGGAACTTTAATTACAGAGTGAAAACCAACTTTGATAGAAAAAAAAAATTAAAGTTCAAGGTCACCTTTGGTACAATGATAACAAAATGAATAGGGTTCTTCTTCTTACCATACCTAACCCACATGTCACGTTTGATTCCAGTCGGCCAAGCAGAATTTTAGTTAAAGGGTGGAAACCAACTCTGTCTGCAGATGGACAGACAGACAGACAGACAGACAGACAGACAGACAGACAGACAGACAGACAGACAGACAGACAGACAGACAGACAGACAGACAGACAGACAGACAGACAGACAGACAGACAGACAGACAGACAGACAGACAGACAGACAGACAGACAGACAGACAGACAGACAGACAGACAGACAGACAGACAGACAGACAGACAGACAGACAGACAGACAGACAGACAGACAGACAGACAGACAGACAGACAGACAGACAGACAGACAGACAGACAGACAGACAGACAGACAGACAGACAGACAGACAGACAGACAGACAGACAGACAGACAGACAGACAGACAGACAGACAGACAGACAGACAGACAGACAGACAGACAGACAGCACAACAGCTTTATCTCCTGAATTTTTTGGGGGAAGATAAAAAATTCAAACCATCCAACCCGTTATGACCTTTTGTATCCAATGGTTTCCGATAGTTTCATGTTGCTTCAGCGGCTAAGGTAGACATCACGTGTTAATCTTAGTGTTTTAGGGAAGAGCGTGGATCCTTTGAAGCGATGTAAAACCCTGACCAACGAATTAATGAGAGAAGTCGATTTGATTCGTTTTTGAGTCTTTTCCCTGATGCGAGCCAAAATCTTGATTCCCCGGCCCTAAGTGTGTGTCTAATGAAATTCACAAAATGAGTTCAGTAAATTATGTCTGGATCAAACTAAAGCTTGGTCCAGACCTAATATACCAGACAAGTTTCGTAAATTTCGCTAAAAAAAACTGGGGACGAATTGAAGATTATATCTAAAAATCCTACAAAAGACACTTGAATGGAACAAAAAAAATGTTCAGCCAGTTCCTTGTATAGATATGGCAAGAAATGAGAGCAGAAATATAACTTTTGGACACTTTGTTTTCAGGAAACTCTGGAAACAATGAGATTTTTGTTATTTTTTTCAAACAACCCAGCAAGTACAGTTGGTATTAAAATTTATTTCAGTGTTTACATGATAAGTCATAAATGCTCCAAGTATTAAAATTCTGAAGACAGAAACGATGGAAACATTGGAAACAGAGGAGGGGAATTGCAGCATTTAATCGGACATTTCCAGTGTTTCCCGCAGCTGCCACTGTCTCCACAATTTCCTACTGTTTTCTACATTTTCCCACATTTCCAATGTTTCTTCCACTATTTACAAAAATTTTAGTACTTGCAGGATTTAAACATTTCAAAATATTGTTTCCACCGTTTCCATTGTTTCCACCATTCCCACTGACCATTTCCATTTCCACTGACCAATTCCACTGTTTCCATCATTCCAACTGTTTGCAAAATGTTAGTATTTGCAGGATTTAAACATTTTCTAAATATTGTTTCCACTGTTTCCACCGTTTCCAAAAATGTTAGTACTTGCAGGATTTAAACATTCCAAACGATTGCAATACCAAATATTGTTACTTGATAATACTTGAGCAGAATTGTTACCAGGCGATAATACATGAGCAAAGTATAATTGTTTCCAGTGTTTTCAGTGTTTTGAGGAAACAAAGTGCCCTATAGTTATATTCCTGCTCTCATATGTCTTTGTACCTCTGTTTCCCACTTTAGAGAACTTCCACATTATTATTACTACAGTACAGCAGCTATTGGACTGGCAATAATATTAGATTCCAAACACTAATTATAGGACTGTTCACCACAAATTTAATTAACAAAGCACCGGGTCTAACCCAGTGCTTCATAAATTAAAATTTTGTTGATGATTAATTTTAGCACCTGGTAAATGCATGCATACAATGTCCATGTGTAGATTACAATCAGTCCATGGTGACTGTTCTGTACTGTACAGTATTATTATTATTAGAGTTTAAAGACACTTGACAGCCGGGGTCACCTTGTGTCGGACAGTTTTACGGATGGAGCACCAGGCGAGAACCACCAAGCAACTGTCAAACTCCCAAACGCACAAGCAGGGTTGGTATTGGTTAAGATAAGTGTACTATCAACCAGGCCTGAAAATAAGCAGTCTGACATTTGCAGAATGAGGTCCCCCAGGGTGTGAATTTGATGATGCTATCCCATACATTGGGCCAATTTATCCTCTGAGTGCCTCTTTCTGTTCTGTTTAGTTTTGAGAACCTGATTCAGACTGAGGTTCACAGAGGGTAAATTTAGTGATGTTACCCTGCGGTGCAGGGTAGCATCACTGAAGGCACCCTCTGGGGACCTCATTTTGCAGATGACAGTCTGCTTATTTATTGACTTGCTATTGACGTGCAGTACACCGTGTGCGCACGTGGATAATCGGGATTAAGTGCCTTTCCCAAGGACACAACGCAGTTACCTGGTGGGGATTGAACTGTGAACCATTCGCTTTGATGTCCAATGCCTTAAGCACTCTGCCACTGCCTTCACATGATGATGACTGAACTAGAAGTGCCCAAGACATCATAAAGATGGCTAACCCTTCAACTAAGGTTCCACTCCACAGTTTTCCAGGCCTTTCCCAAAAATGACATGCCATACACTCTCTTAAATTGTAAATATTCTGTAACTTAGTTATCTAATCCATAACATGTATTACCCTTTCCCAAATCTAAACAAAAACATATAACACTAAGTAGAAATAAACCATCTGAATGTGTGTGGAATAATTTAATGTCAAAGGCAAGACTTCAACCTGCAAAATTGTGTGAAAAAATGCTGAAACCAGTCATTTTCAGCCACCCAGCAGCCTCAAAAGCAGAATTTACCAGAACACCCCACCTACCTACCCCTGGAGGGTTCCTTCTCATTTGGTCAAATCCCATTTGGTCAAATCCCAGTTGGTCAAATCTCAATTGGTCAAATCCCAGTTGGTCAAATCCCAGTTGGTCAACAACTTTTTAAAAATTTTATAAGTATTTGCAATGTATTTCTGTGATGGATTTTTAAACTTTTTTTTACTTTTTTCACTTTTGCTTGTGATATTTCCAGCTTGTATTGAAGCTTAGTTGTCAAGTCTGCCTTAATTACCATTACTGTAAGTGTTTTATAACAATATTCTACTGTATACTGAGAAGTTGGCCTGCTTTCAGCTATAATGATAGCCAAATATTTACGTTCACTTTGAGTAGAAAAAAGATGTGTTTTGTGTATCCATTTTTGATCATTATTTTCACAAAAATCTAAAATGGTAAATTGTCCTTATTATTCTATATTTACCCCCTTTAGGATCATTAAATATGTTTTGAAAGACAAAACATGCAAAAAATAAATGAAATTTGTCACCGATTACTCATTATTTAAATTTTAATATTTCTCCAGTTTTATTCATTTTTTTTTCTTACAAACTGCATCTTATTACCCTCTTATAGGGTCATAAAATAAATTTTGGAAGACAAAAAATGAATAAAACCTGAGAAATATTAATTAGTGACCATTTGTCTCCGATTATTCATTAATTAATATTTCTCCAGTTTTATTCATTTTTTCTTCCAAACTTTGGAAGACAAAAAATGAATAAAACTAAAGAAATATTAATTAGTGACAAGTCTCCGATTATTGATTAATTAATATTTCTCCAGTTTTTTTTAATTTTTTTTCTTCTAAACTGCATCTTATTACCCACTTATAGGGTCATAAAATAAATTTTGGAAGACAAAAAATGAATAAAACCAGAAAAATATTAATTAGTGACCATTTGTCTCCAGTTATTCATAAATTATTATTTCTCTAGTATTCATTTTTTATCATTATTTTCACAAAAACCTAAAACGGAAGATTGTCCTTATTATTCTATATTTACCCCCTTTAGGATCATTAAATATGTTTTGAAAGACAAAACATGCAAAAAATAAAATGAAATTTGTTGCCGATTACTCATTATTTAAATTTTAATATTTCTCCAGTTTTATTTTTTTTTCTTCCAAACTGCATCTTATTACCCTCTTTTTGGGTCATAAAATAAATTTTGGAAGACAAAAAATGACTAAAACCAGAGAAATATTAATTAGTGACCATTTGTCTTCGATTATTCATTAATTAATATTTCTCCAGTTTTTTTTCTTCATTTTTTTCTTCTAAACTGCATCAACAGTTCTCAAGTTTTCTTCATTTTTACCTATACCTATCATGTTCTAAAATCTCTAATAAAAATGTTGAATATAGTTACCACATAATAAAAAAGGATTAATAAATATGAAAAGTTATTAAGATTTCTTTTCTATTCTATTTATTTGACATCTCCACCTGCCCATAAATCTCAGAAAATTTTCAAAATGTTATTGACCAACTGGGATTTGACCAACTGGAATTTGACCAATTGAGATTTGACCAACTGGGTTTTGTCCAAATGAGATTTGACCAAATGAGAAGACACCCCCTGGAGCATAGCATCCCCGGTCTCTAAAATGCAAAAAAAAAATTTATATGCATCCATTTCATTTTTTAGTTACATGTCTGGTAACAAACCCCTGTAAAAATGACATTTTAAAAAATAGCCAATTTTTCAAAGCCACCGTTTGCTATAATTCATTTACCCCTATGTATCAGACTCCAACTTTGGGATCAAAACTTCAAATTCTCTTGTCCAACTGATAGTCTCATGTAATTAAATATCTGATACTACAAATATATTGCCATTTTACTTGGCCTCAGTTTCAACACATGCCCTATGTTAAGAATTTCACTCTTGTGCAATAGTGCAAAACTGTAGGGCGGAACCTAAAGCGTCTATTTTGATAAAATAACACTGACTTTACCGGAAAAAGATACAAAACAATGATCTCAGGCCTCCAGTGAAATTCAGTGATATTGGTTGTTTGATTAGGCCTCACAAAGTAGATCGTTTGTTTCCATGGACATTTTTATAAAATTGCATGCAGGCATTTTTGGTTTTTTTTTTTATTTTATTTTTCATTTTTGTAATCTTTGCAGTCAAAAGTTCATTCCTTGGTTTGTTTACATTTTAGGCCTCATAATCTACAGAATAGCATGGATGGTGGTGTTTTCATCCCTTGAGTGCAAGAAGGCTTTGCAATGCTAAACCTTGTTGTACTCAAGGGACAAATTTATCAATTTTATTAACTTGGGTAAAATATCAGACATAAACCATTTAATTTTTATTTTTTTCAAGTTTGCATTGGTTATAAAAAAGAACACGCGGCACCCAAAATGACCACACAGGAGGGCCTGAGAAACAGATTCTTAACTTTTTTAAGCCTTATCCACTTTTTTGTCAAGTTTGCGCAAGACTACCATTGATTCGATGTGATGCTGTTTTTTCACAAAGATAATATACATATATTCTTTCATGCTCCAGTTATAGATATCCCCATCAATAAGTATTTAATTCACCTTGAAAATCTCTAGATATTAACACTGTGGAACTATGCGGTGTATTCATAAAACTGGAGCTGTTGTGACTTTTCATAATTATTTAATAAACATTTGCAATAGTATCGGTGTTGTCATCAAAGATTGGATCAAGTTTCGATGGAGAAATATTTCTTGCATTGATTCAAAAAAATGAACGTTTTTTAATTAAATTGGCTGCTTTTCCGACCAACTGAAATATTCAAGCTGACTGAACCTAAACATAGGCGAAGGGCTATATACTGGATGGACTGGTTCCAGGCAGTCATAACAGCGTCGCATTCCTTACACAAACTGACAGATGAATCAAGAGCTAGACAAAAACCCAAATTGTTACAACAATGCACACAACCATTAACTGTGAATCAGGTGGATATTTGCAAGCCCCAAACACACCCATACAGCTTTCATGTACGATATTTTATTCTAGTGAGAGGAAAACAGTTCCTTTGACAGTCTCAAATATTTTCAACAAAATTCATTTCAGAAACTCCCTAACATACCAACTGCACACAAGCAGGGTAAGCATTTGTTGAAGACAGGTGCACCATCGACATGCAGTATGCCTTAGTACACAACTCCACCGTGCTCCCACGTGGGCAATGGGGATGAAGAGTCTTGCCCAGGGACACAGGTGAGATTTGAACCGAGGACCTCTCCGCTTGCAGTCTGCACCTCTACCTACTGAGCCACCATGCCCCCACTAAGCCCATTTTAACCATGTGTAACTTGTGCATCCCAGCGTGACAACAATTCCCACATCTTTTGAAGAGGTTGGAGTTTGGGGTACTAAATTTCAAAATTTCCTTTGAGGTGGACCCCACACTACGAGAGGGACCCTCATCTCGAGCTCTCCCACAATGACGCATCACGCTTCAGCTACTGCTGCATGTTGAACGGAACAAGTGCTCAATGCGCAGCCATTGACTATGCAAGCCGCTCTCCAACTCCTTAATTTTAGAAACTTTATATTACTTTAAATAAACATCAATGATCTGTAAAGTGACATCAGTTACTCCATGTTGTGACTGACTTCTCTCTTTTTTTTCAAATTGTCTCATTCTGGAACTACAATCAGTTCTGTCGTATAGTGACAAAAGAAAATCCCTTTTATACTTTTCAAATCAAATGTTATATTCATTTTGTTCAGTATTCAGCACTGATTCCAAAGCAAAATTCCCATCACAAGATAAAACTGTAAAACACCGTTCTTCCCACAAACATTAAGGTTTGTATTCATTCTGAATAACCACAACTCACCAAGTCTGGGAACTGAAAAATAAAAAAAAATATTTCATTACATTTTGCTTAAGAGGAATGTAAACAGAAACAATACAGAAAATCATCGCATGGAATTTCGTTTTTATTTATTCCTAGTTTAGGATATACTCTTGGAGCACTTTCATTCAAAATCATAAATAAGGTATGCAGAGACTATGAAAAAAATTATTTTATAAGTTAAATATTTGATAATTTCACTTTTAAAGACCATTGTGTCTCAGTAGTTATTCTAATTCTCGTACAACCCAGCCTTTACATCCACTATATTGACAGGTCTGTAATTTTCTAGTGTATATGCCCTGCAGGAGACCTGGAGTTTTGATATATTGTATCATGAAAGAAATGTGAGTAAAATAACTCTAACTCTGCCAGTGAAGCTGGTGTAAACAAACAACAAACATCTTATTTTGCTAATAACTAGCAGGGTTTTTTTTCAGGAAAAACCGATGTAGTTTCAATGCAAGCTGGGTTGGCGTATGATCTACTGGCTGTTGTGGAGAAAACCCCCAAGTAATTGTTTTCCGACAACATTCCATTGACTGGGTATGATGCAAATCATACAGTCAGGATCACATCAGAAAAAAATGAAAGTGTCAATGACACTGTACAGGGATTTTTCTAGGGGCACTGGGAATGGGGCCAGGGGCCCATACAATTGGGAAAAATGCCATCTTATTGGACAAAATTGGGAATTCTGGTGACACTGCAGAGTGGAGAAAAATGCACATTTCTTCTCTACAGGCACATTAAAAATGAAGAAGATGGGTTTATTATTTGAAATTATGGTTTTACAGTTCTTTTATCATCATAATAAGGCCTACTTTCACAGTAAATAATCGCAATTATTATGATGAAGTTGACACTGTGTACCAATTGGGAATTTTATGTTAGAAATTGGGAAAAATCATGCCTAAATCTCATTGGGAATGGGGCCTATATTCGGCCCCTGTCGTCACCTAGAAAAATCCCTGCTGTAGCTCAACTTGTCAAGACATGTACATGTATAGTATGTGACACAACAATGACAAACATCTAGGTAATGACCTGATAACAAAGGTACATGTAAAGTATTGTAACGGTCTGTACATAAATACTGACAGTAGCCTGTAACAAATGTATAGATAAAGTATTGTAAAGGTGGGTGACAGTCAGATGCTAAACTAGAAAAAAATCTTTGAGTCCCAGAGTGGGTCGGAATGAACCCCAAAATATTTGTTCTCACAGCACAGTGATAACAAAGGTACCCCAAAACACACTCGTTCCTGTCCCCAGGTGAAAACAAAGGTACCCAAGAAGTTTCGTGAAGAGCAGTTCATAAATACGAGCTGTATAGAAGTTGTGACAAAAAACTGATTGGACCTAATTTCGGTACAAAATGGCCACTGGCAGCCATCTTGAATTTTGGACCACACCCAGAAACACTCATTCTCGTCCCAAGGTAATAACAAAGGTACCCAATAAGTTTTGTGAAGATCGGTTCATAAATACAGCCTCTAGGCTGAGCCGTATTGACATGTGCACTTACATTGTATAAGTAGCACTGAATAAATCAAAATTCATCTAATTTGCATAATTTCTGCACAAGAAAAAAAACGGTACAATATGTTATGTATTCCATGTTACTAAACATTCAAACAAAAATTTATTCAAATCAGAACTTTCATACAGAAGTTCTGTACAAAAGACTGATTGCACTAATTTTGGTACAAAATGGCTGCTGGTGGCCATCTTGAATTTCAGACCAAACCCCAAAACACTCGTTCTCATCCCACGGTGATAACAAAAGTACCCAAGAAGTTTCGTAAAGATCGTTTCATAAATATGGCCTCTAGTCTGAGCCATATAGAAGTTGTGTACAAAAAACTGATTAGACCTAATTTCGGTACAAAATAGCCACTGGCAGCCATCTTGAATATTAGACTGCACCTAGAAACACTCGTTCTCGTCCTAAGGTGATAACAAAGGTACCCAAGACGTTTCGTGAAGATCGGTTCATAAATAGAGACTCTAGCCCGAGCCGTATTGACATGTGTACTTACTGTGAGTAAGTCGCACTGAAAAAATCAAAGTTCATCTAATTTGCATAATTTCTGCACCAGAATAAAACCCTATTATATGTGATGTATCCCATGGTACTAAACATTCACACAAAAAATTATTCAAATCAGCGCTTTCATGTGGAAGTTCTGTGTAAAAATCTGATTGCACCTAATTTTGTACAAAATGGCTGCCATCGGCCATCTTGAATTTTGGACCGGACTACAAACATTCATTCTCATCCCACGGTGATACCAAAGGTACCCAAGAAGTTTCGTAAAGATCGGTTCATAAATACGACCTCTAGCCTCAGCCGTATTGGCATTTGCACTTACAGTGCTGAAAGTAACACCCCAAAACATCAAAATTAGTCTAATTTGCATAATTTACGCACGAGAAAAAAACCCGTATTATATGTGATGTATCCCATGGTACTAAACATTCATACAAAAAATTATTCAAATCAGCACTTTCATATGGAAGTTCTGACCGAAAATCTGACTGCACCTAATTTTGTACAAAATGGCTGCCAGCGGCCAACTTGATTTTTGGATCAGACCCCAAAACACTTGTTCTCGTCCCACGGTCATAACAAAGGTACCCGAGAAGTTTCATAAAGATCAGTTCATAAATACGGCCTCTAGCCCGAGCCGTATTGAATTGTTAACGGACAGACGGACAACTGGCCATGGCATAAGCTCAAAAATGGCAGGTATATGTCATTGGATTTCTCTCTGGTGAGTTGAAATATTACATTATTTATAACATTTCTTTGTTTGCAACTGGGGCAAGCCAAATGCAATAATTGAAACATGACAGAGTCAAACTGTTTGCCAAATCAAGTTTGATTATATTCGTGTTCTGGGATTCTGCAGTTTTCAGCACAGTGGTACTTGGGCTGAGCAAAAAACTCTCACGGTTAACATGACTGAAATCACCCACAAAAGTTTTGAGATAAAATCTGTTCCCCATATCAACATGGAAGTTTTTTGTTTACATCAGCTTCATTAGCATATTTTCAAAACTTTCCCACTTTATTTCATTTTGGTACAATATATCAAATTTCCAGGTCTCAGCTCAAAGTCACCATAGAAATACAGACCTGTTGACACTGATTTTGTAGAGGTTGCATCTCACAACAATGACAATGAATTCGAAGAAAAAATGATCATTGAAAGCAAGTTTATTAAATATTTATGTTATTAAAAACCCTTCGCGGCTCTTGACATGTTTATGGTATAGAATGCAAAGGAATTGAATTGCCCTTTTGCAGTGTGCTATTTGGTCATTTGCTTTATGTTTCTTTTCACGTTCCTCTTAAGGTTTCATCTATCAGCATTTTAAAAACAAGAGGCCCCACGGGGCCTAAAGCACTCACCTTGAACTGAACCCGACAAAAACCGAGTCCAAGAACAAATCTTCATTAAGCAATCAATCTCCATAGGATCCATTGTCAATCCTTGAGACCCCTCAGGAGTGCTTAAAAAGTCCAAGCATCATGCCATTTCGTGAGTTATTCATAATTAAAAAGTGGAGCTCCCCTATGGAGTCACTTGATACAACCTACGTGGATTAATCTTAGTTACACATCTCTAGAGAGTACTTAATAAAAAATTTCTAATTCTTCAGCTGCATGGCTCCTTATAAAATTAACTTGTAATTATGCTTCTATTTTGGGCACCGAGTCCAACAATAGCTAGGGTTAATTTTTTCATTTAAATCAAATATCTGTTTCCTATGGAAGTGTGTTAGGGACATGATAAAAAAATAAATCTCAGACAGTCAAAATTTTGACATTTTATCTTGAAATATTGACTTTTTATCTCGAAATTTCGACTTAAAATCTCAAAATGTCGACTTTTTATCTCAAAACTTCGACTTAAAATCTTGAAATTTTGACTTTTTATCTCGAAATGTCGAGTTTTTATCTCAACATTTTCACATAAAATCTTGAAATTTCGACTTTTTATGTCGAAATTTCAATTTAAAATTTTGACTTTTTATTTTTTATTCCATTTTGATCTTCATCTGTTATGGGTGTTGGTGCATCGGGATTCGAAATGGGGAAATCCTAGATTAGTTAAACCCCAGTAAAAAAATAAAACAATCATGGCCCACCACACGGTATAGTTTTTCACTGGAAGAGTACAACAGTCCACGCTCATAAAAATTCCAGTTTTGCTCGCTCAAATTTGCCAATCCGTTTGCTAACGATCAATAAGAATATAATACACCCGATTACACAGCTTCCTAAATTTTACGGCAAAATATATCCAAATGATCTCAGTGCCCACATGCTTCTCCTATCCTTGGAAAGTGCTGCCCAATAAATATAAGTTTTACCCAATGCGCTGCTCAAAGACTTACAGAATACACTTCTGGCATTGTATCCCCTATAACTTAACTTGGTGGTGGTGGTGGTCAGGGGGGTCAGCGGCGAGGTCTTGAGGGGAGGGGCGTATTTGTTGTTTATCCACACAATGACGCTTCACTTGGGTGGCATGCGTCTCATTTTGATTCTCGTTTTTAATTTTTTCTTTTGTAATGTTTCGGTGGTGTACTGGGTAAAAAGTAGCTCCTCTTTGAAAGGGAAATACCTCATTGATATTTACTGGGAAGCAACTCTTCATAAGGGTAGACTCCTCCTGTGATTTACCGTGGGTACCCCGGGACGTGAAGTAATGCTTAGTGCTCGTTTACAGTTGTAAACAAGCTCTGTTTTACTGTTAAAATATAGGAGCCATCCATCAATGCTTGGGTGGAAGTTCTCTAAAATGGGTATAAACGATTGACTAAACTTGACTTTATCTCCATGTTGCGGTCACGATTACCCATTGTGCAGACATATGTGATCTTAAACACCAATAAATAAATACCCCAGTGATATTTACTGGACAGCACTTTCCAGGATTGGGGGGGGGGGGGGGTGGAGTAGGCTGATGCAGCATTACTTATCAGAGAACGGGAGATGCGTGTGTGCTTTGATATTATTTGGATGTATCAATGTTTTTGTGATGTATAATGGTGGGATGGGGACAGACATGTTAACCTCCAGAATAATTTTTCAGGGAACCTGAGGGTGATTTTCAGGGAAATGGGATGGATTTCAGGGAAAAGTTCGCGCGCAGGCAAAATAAAAGAAAAAAACTTGTGAATTTTCAGCTCACGGACCACTATTAACAGGAGGTTATATCCAGAACTAGTTGTCAACTATGCTGATGCATTTATGCTATGTTGAAAAATTTAAAAAAATCATAAAATAACTGTTGATTTGCCCCCCCCCCCCCCCCATATCCTCTTCTTCATGAGCCCCCCCCCCTCCCTCCCCACCCACACACACTGTCCCACAGAGCACATCCACCTGTGGTTTGCTCCTATCAAAGTCTATTTAGCTAATAATTTCCCAAGTCTGGAAATGTTAAAAGGAAAAGATGTCCTGATGTTCAGTTACTTCAAGAACATTAGTACTCAGAAAGTATCTTTATCAAACTTCATGCATGTGGGACGCTTATGCCCTAAACAAAACTTTTCTTTTCATCATTGAAGCATTTTTGTTCAATTCCATTCAAAATTTTCTGGTTACAGATGGCCAACAGTTAACAGTTCTGTAGTCAGCACAACAGAATAAATGTGGTGTTAGAAAAAAAAGTCCATTGTGTTTAAATATGCTGTCATAATTTTTCGGCATCCTAAGCGACATTAACCTACTTTTAAGCTGTGCTAAATAGTTGATGTTTACGTTTTGATTTTGGAAAAGGGATGAGAATTAAAGCTATTCTATGAAGGAATAAATAAATGTATATTATTTAATTCCTTTTCATATATTTTAATTCCCCAAAACTGCATTTAAATGAAGGTGGAGTTTTCAATTTTTTGAAAGTAAGTCACCTATTTTCACTTCGACACTCGCAAATTTATCACAAATCTCCGAAGAAAAACCCCAGAAATAAACATGAACACAGTTGAAATATATATCGTAAAATAGCCTTTTCTTAAATAAATTTAACTTAAATCCATATTTTACTGCTTCGTGAGTTTTTACCAGAGTTTGAAATGCATGTGATTTGACTCCGAACGTTTTTCATAAGTTACAACAGGAACGAAATATTTGACTGTTGTTTTCCGGGATTTTGGGTCCAAAACTGATTCCCGTCCGGGAGGCCGGGAACTATACTGAAATTCCGGGATTTTCCCGGGCATTCCGGGAGAGTTAACATGTCTGGATGGGGAAGACATCCAGGGGCGTGTCATGTGGTAGTCTTCAGCGAACCTCTGCGGTCTATAAAGGTGCGATAGGGAAGATTTCCAAGTCTATAATGGCACGATAGGGAAGATTTCCAAGGGCATGTGGGAAGTCTTGAGTGAACCTCAAGTATTGGAGTTTATTGAAAAGCAAGTTAAGGGCCTATATAAGTAATGAATTGAAAAATGGCCACTCAGAAATGTGAAAACAAATTAACAAAAGCTGCCAAAGAGGGGTTTTCATAGCAAAGTTATGACAAAATGTTCAGAAATACAGGTGGCCAACAAAAAATGGGAAAAAAATGTATATTTGAGATTTTTGATGACTTTGAAAGTGATCTTTCCATTCGCACGTCACCTATTATCAAACTACGTAATTGGTTCATTAAGGTGCCAAACTGGTAATTAGAACATACCTACTCCCTGTCTTCATATATGGGACATCTATGAAACCGTGTATTACCATGGTACATGGAAAAGAAATTCTACAGTTTGTTGTTCACTGAGACATGGGAGCAGCCATGTTGGAGATTGTCACGTGATATTGAAACCCACGATGCAGAATACGGGTGTTTTAAAATCCCCGTAAATCTAAAACAGTATCATTGCATCAACTTATCAATATCTAAACACTGTATTTGTCAAATAATATTGCTGTCTACAGCGATGGCAATCTTTAATATCATTATCTGTTTTTTGAACATTTCTCGGCTGTTTACAGTTTTGTGTTGATACAAAGCTTCCATCGCAAGGTCACTTTCCGAGCAAATTACTCTGCTGCATAACAAAAGCTGCATAATATTGCCAATATCGTAACAAAGTACATAGGAAATAGTGGAATTATTCTGAAATACATTATAAACGAAAAGAAATGTTCTATGAAGAAGACAAGGATCGCAAAAGTGTGATCTATTTTTTAGACACACTTCACGGTTAAGGAGTTCTTCGGTCACAACAACAAACAACGTTGACTGACTTTCGCGCTGAATAGCTGAAATCTGCGCGATCTGATAAAAAACAAGTATAATTTTGATGCAATTTAATTCTTGGAATCACCGACGTGATTCATGGTATGGCGTTTGAAATATGCCGACAATGGAAGCAGCAAGACATTCTTTGATCTGTCAAATACAGGTTTGTTTATTTTTCGATCTCACGTGTATCGAACTTGGTTTGCAATTGGCAGGTCAAAATATTGCTATTGCTAGGAAAAATGAGCCATGTTGATGTACACCATACTGAAAAAATCGCACGAAAGCAGTCCGTACACCACAACAAAGAACTATAAATGTGAGATCAAGGTATAAGTCTTTCTTTCTTGTCAGAATATCGCACATATTTGTGTATTAGAAAAACAGTTGTATGGGAGGCCGTTTCAGTGAACAATTTCCAACATTCACTGATTCAGTGATTGACTTCACAACACTACGGTACCCTTTCAGTTAAAATAATTCTAAACATTTTTTCTGAGGCATTGTAAATTAGATTCTTTATTGCATCTCCTTTCCGTTTGTT
Organism: Pictodentalium vernedei; assembly: GCA_031216915.1. Lineage (NCBI taxonomy): Eukaryota > Metazoa > Mollusca > Scaphopoda > Dentaliida > Dentaliidae > Pictodentalium > Pictodentalium vernedei. The sequence goes on from CM062294.1 coordinate 579,561,690, forward strand.
TGGAATTGAAGGTTGGGTTGGGGGCCCCCCGACATAAGAACCCTTGAGGGACATAAGAACCCTTGAAAGTTTGTCTACAGCTGATACAGTTGGAAGCACTCAGGAAGCCCTATGATAATAATCATCTGACATGGACACTAGAGTTATTATGAATAATTTCATGATTTCATTCCTTTGTTGTGTTGATGAACCTTGACTAACTGGATATGACACAAATAGTTGTTTGAATAACTTTGTCAAGCAAGCAATTAAGACCCTTGGGGCCACTTGTCTTTTGTTTTTAGCTCAAGTCTGACATAGACAAATTTGAGGTTTTGTCATGGCCCGTCTGTGCATCCGTCCATCTGTCAACAATTTAATATGACACAGGCAAGAGACCATAGTTATGAAACGATCTTTGTGAAACTTCTTGGGTACCTTTGTCATCACCGTGGGATGAGAACAAGTGCAGTCCGAAATTCAAGATGGCCACCGGCAGCCATTTTGTACTGAAATTCGTGCAATCTGTCTTTTGTACAGATCTTCTGAATGAAAGTTCTGGATTGATTAAATTTTGTTTGATGTGTATATTCAAATGTGTTATAGGAACTCTAGCCGAGTTCCTGTGTTATTATTTGGTGTTGTTTGGGGGGGTAAACATTAGTACAACCCGCTTTTCTATTCCAATGAGTAAAATAAAACCTCCTCACCTCGTGGGAAACCTATGAGCTAAAGATAAAAAAATTCAAATACCTATATTTTAAGAAGGACTGGACAAATATTTATTAATTAGTATGAATCAACTTAGAAGGGTTTGAATTAAACAGTCCAAAACAACTGCTAACATTTGGCTTATGGTGCACCATACAAGGGTCCCATGGAGATTTCTTTTCTTGTTTATCATCTAACTTTCACCCACCTTTACAATACTTTACATGTAAGTTTGTTATCAAGTCATTACCTAGATGTGTGTCATTGCTGTGTCACATACTATACATGTACAAGTCCTACACAAGTTGAGCTACAGTGCCATTGACACTTTCATTTGTTTTGTTTTTTTCGCTCCAATATGTGTTTGGCATGATTTTGTGCGATTTTATGTGTGGAAAAAAGAAATGCCTGTGTGTGCAGAAAGATACCTACAGTACGTGGAGAGTGTATTCTCACTAAATAACCAGCAAAGTGGAGATTCCACCGAAGAAAAAAATTGCAAATTTTTTGTAAAGTATAACAATGAGAAGTAAAGTTCCAGCCAGTGGACCTCCGGGTTAAACCCGGAGGTCCATTGGCTGAAACATTGCTAATGCTTGGGTTTTCTGTCCATATGTTCAGAATTTGAAAATGATACTTTGGGTGATAACTCCACTCCACAAGTGATTTAGTTACAGTCCACTCTCCACATTCTGTTTGCTCCCCACTCTCAATTTGTATGTAGGGGGATTAGCAGCACTTGGCTTTGCGATGCAGGCCTCTCGTTGACCTTGTGTTCTTGAATTTGCTTCACAATCCTTAAAATGCAAAGGATTTTCTTTTACAGTGATATGGTGCAAATATAACTTAGTCTCAGCACAAGATTACAGCATTATGTACCTTTTGGCTTTTAATCACCTACTGTAGTATGCTAGCCTGCTCATGTAACATAACTACAAGGTGAGTGCTGCATCACAGTTTATTTATAGATTGTGTACCGTACATTAACATATAAGCCACTCAACCAGGCAACCTTAGTACAGCAGGACCTAGGGGTTCAGGCTAGATGACTGTAGTATGATTGATCACCAAGTGCCAGTTCACAGAGAGAGAGAGAGAGAGAGAGAGAGAGAGAGAGAGCGCAAAGGTTCTGAAATGTTCACAGAAACCCTTCTAATAAATATACTCGGGTATGTTTTAAATTATATATCTTGTTTTGTAAGGCCTAAAAATGTTGAAAATCTGTTTCGCATGCACTCCTACATGGTCGTTTTTGCTGCTGCATGCTCTCTGTTTATAATCAAAGCAAACTTGAACAAGTAAAACTAGAAGTACTGTGAGCAAGCTCACAAAGTGATACCCCCCACGCCTCAGTTGTAGCCTTTTTGGTACATTAAAATGTATAAGTTAGATTATCTCCTCTTGGAAATGTCAGAATGGAATTATATTGCTTCATGCACATCTTCATATGGAGTTCTTCCATTGTGTGAAGTTTCATGAAAATTCTTCAAACGGTCTAGGAGGAGTTGCGCTTATAAGGATGGACAGACAGACGGATGGACATGGTGATTCCTATATACCCCCCCACCCCAAAACTTTGTTTGCTGGGGATATAAAAATTATACCCAAGTTAATAAAATTGATAAATTTGTTCCTGATGTGCAAGAAGGCTTTGCAGTGCTTTAGCATTGCAAAGCCTTCTTGCACTCAAGGGATGAAATACTCCATCACCCATGCTATTCTGTAGATTATGGCATAAAACAAACCAAGAATATAAAGTTTTGATGGCAAAGATTTCTAATAAAACAAGAGGCCCCAAGGGGCCTGAGGGCGCTCACCTGACATGGTAGCCTAAATATCAACCCAGAGAATTGATTTCAACAAGTTGCATCTGCTCCTCCTAAGAAAAGCTTATACCAAATATCCAAAGATTCTGACCAGCGGATCTAAAAAAAAAAGAAGATTTTTAAAGAATATTCCTCATATTGAACTAAGTTATAATTCGGGCTCCCACAGTGAGCCCATATATGAACCCAGGGACTTGGCTTGAACAAACTTGAATCTCACCCCCCTACGGATGCTGCACACCAAATATCAAAACATTCTGACTGCTGGATCTGAAGAAGATTTTTAAAGAAAATTCCTCATTTTGAACTAAGTTACAATTCAAGCTCCCACAGTGAGTCCAAATATGGACCTAGGGACATGGCTTGAACAAACTTGAATCTCACCCCCCAAGGATGCAGCATATCAATTATCAAAACATTCCAACTGCTGGATCTGAAGAAGATTTTTAAAGAAAATTCCTCATTTTGAAGTAAGTTATAATTCTGGCTACCACAGGGAGCCCAAATATGAACCCAGGGACTTGGCTTGAACAAACTTGAATCTCACCCCCCTAAGCATGGTGCATACCCAATATCAAAAGATTCTGCCTGCTGGATCTGGAGAAGATTTTCAAATAAATTTGCCTGAAATGCACTAAGTTCAATTTCGGGCTTCTATAGTGAGCCCAAATATGAATCCAGGGGGCCGATTTGAACAAACTTGAATCAGATCCACCCTACAATGTTGCATACCAAATATCAAAAGATTCTGCCTGCTGGATCTGGAGATTTTTTAAGAAATTTGCCTGAAATGCACTAAGTTCGAATTCGGGCTTCTATAGTGAGCCCAAATATGAATCCAGGGGGCCGATTTGAACAAACTTGAATCAGATCCACCCCACAATGTTGCATACCAAATATCAAAAGATTCTGCCTGCTGGATCTGGAGAAGAAGATTTTTAAAGAAATTTGCCTGAAATGCACTAAGTTCGAATTCGAGCTTCTATAGTGAGCCCAAATATGAATCCAGGAGGGCCGATTTGAACAAACTTGAATCAGATCCACCCTACAATGTTGCATACCAAATATCAAAAGATTCTGCCTGCTGGATCTGGAGAAAAAGATTTTTTATGAAATTTGCCTGAAATGCACTAAGTTCGAATTCGACCTTCTATAGTGAGCCCAAATATGAATCCAGGGGGCCGATTTGAACAAACTTGAATCAGATCCACCCCACAATGTTGCATACCAAATATCAAAAGATTCTGCCTGCTGGATCTGGAGAAGAAGATTTTTTAAGAAATTTGCCTGAAATGCACTAAGTTCGAATTCGAGCTTCTATAGTGAGCCCAAATATGAATCCAGGAGGGCCGATTTGAACAAACTTGAATCAGATCCACCCTACAATGTTGCATACCAAATATCAAAAGATTCTGCCTGCTGGATCTGGAGAAGAAGATTTTTTAAGAAATTTGCCTGAAATGCACTAAGTTCGAATTCGAGCTCCTATACTGAGACCAAATATAAACCCAGGGGGCCGATTTGAACAAACTTGAATCAGAGCCACCCCACAATGTTGCATACCAAATATCAAAAGATTCTGCCAGATGGACCTCGAGAAGAAGTTTTTTGAAGAAATTTGCCTGAAATGCACTAAGTTCGAATTCGAGCTTCTATACTGAGCCCAAATATGAACCCAGGGGGCCGATTTGAACAAACCTGAATCAGATCCACCCCACAATGTTGCATACCAAATATCAAAAGATTCTGCCTGCTGGATCTGGAGAAGAAGATTTTTTAATGTTTTTTCCATTGCCTACAGTGTTAAAAAGTGCTGACTCAGCACTTTTTCAAAGTCCTGAAAAAAGTACCTTGTGATCAAACCGATAGGGATTTTTTTAACCATTCTATTCTATTGGATAAAAGTAAGCTTTATACAAAATAAGAATTCTCTGTGCAGTGTAGTTTTTGAGATATGGCAGTTTCAAGGTTTTTTCTATTTTTAGCTCCCGAGGTTCCCACGGGGCAATGAGAAAATTTGTTTTTGCATCAATCAACTACTTATGACCCATTATCATCTCATATCAAATTTGGTTCAAATCGACCTCACGGTTCAGAAAGTTAAAAAATTTATAGTAATTTATATATTTTTTATACTTACCAATGACCCAGACATAGCTGGTGCTAACTCTTAAAATTCCAGGGCCAAACACAAATTTTGCCCCCCCAATCCCCAAAATTTGCATCTAAAACCAAAAGAAATCATGTCCTGAAGGTCCTTGATACTCTGCCTTCACTGCGCATGCGCAGTGTCAAGGACGTCCCGAAATTGGGCCAATTATCATTCTTACGAGCAGTGCCTGGTCAGCGCTATGTACTCAGCGGGGAGGAATGAGTTCCCAACTCTTGGGAGGGCCATCCCCGTCTGGGTCATTGGTAAGTATAAAAAATATATAAATTACTATAAATTTTTTAACATTTTTATACTGTACCAATGACCCAGACATAGCTGAATAGTAAAAAGGCTGGAGGGCCTAGGACATAGAGGAAAATCCAATAAGCTCAACTATATAAATAGAGTCAACCCCTTGAGGAGAAAAGGAGTATTAGGATTTACATGTATCTTTCTTATTTTATGATATATTAGAAAGACACAACACCCTTCATAATTGAGCATAATAACATATATGTTCCCTATTAACATCCAGTATAACCCTTTATACTAATTTGTTTTTAAAGTAAGCCAATAAATAAAGTTAGTCCAGAGAATTGAGACTCTTTATATTCTCTTAAAAGTGTCCGAGGATTGTATATTAACGCCCGTCTGACACGTGACATATACAAATGCTTCACACCGAGCTACATTTTAAAAACATACATGAATGAATTTTTAACATTAATATTACACTTTAAAACCATCCCGGTAACGACTCAGAATTACTGACTCCGGAGGAGGAATCCCCTTGCTTTTCACTATAAAGCAGGTGACCTAAGGGAACACCCTCCCCCCACCCTTCCCCTTGCCCTGGGTCAAATAGCCCAGAGCGAAGAGGGCAGCAGGACGGAGTCACTGCCGGAACAGAAAACCTGCATAACTATAGTTGCAACTGTTTAGTGGACGACATTCTGAGCAACAGATAACGGACCTAAACAATGCAGGTCTCGAGAAATGGACTCAATATTTCTGAGATAAAAATTCGTGAATGTAGATGGCTGAGACCAATATGCAGCCTTCATTAAATCTGTAATAGCAACACTATTTGCATAAGCCCAAGATGTAGAAAGAGCTCTTACTTCATGAGCTGAAATCTTAAGCACAGACTGCTGAGTTGAAGATAGATTATCATAAGCAGTACGGATAGTTAATTGAATCCATCTAGCAATAGAATGGACCGAAATGTCCTTTCTATTAGGCATCAGAGACGGAAAGAAACGTTTTCGTCCCTTTCTAATAAACTGAGATCTTTGTTTATAAAAACGCAAAGCTCTAACAGGACAGAGTAAAGGCCTACGCCCATCAGAAGACGGAAGTGCCTTAATAACAATAGGTTCCGGATATTTATTAGGAGCCTGATTCTTAGCTAAAAATCTAACATTAGTAGTATAGTAAAGGTAATAGTGTTACCGACACTACGGTAGTGAGAATCATCCACCGATAGCGCATGAAGCTCACTGACTCTTCTAGCAGAAGAGAAAGCTAAGAGAAATGCTGTCTTATAAGACAAGAATTTGAAATCTACTGTCCCAAGAGGCTCAAATGGTTTTTCTTTCAGTTTAAGAAGAACCCAAGCTAAATTCCATTTAGGAATTAATCTAAGAGTTCTGGGTCTATTTATCGAGAAGTTTCTAACTAATTTAGATAAAGAGACATTAGATCCAATTTGTAAACTATCATGGTGTGCATAGGTATCAGATAACATAGACCTATAACCTTTAATAGTAACAGGCTGCAGTTTGATCTCGTCAAACAAGTATACTAGAAAGTTTGCAATGTCTGGTATGGAGGGATCAAAAATATCAACTGAATGATTCCTACACCAACGATGAAAGACCTTCCACTTAGCCACATAATTTAGCGAAGAGGAGGTCCTCCTACAGTTAGAAATCGCGTCCACTGCTCGTCCTGTAAAATGCTTGCCGTGCATGAAGGACCGCACAACGGAAATACGTGAAGGTTGAGACCTTGCGGGTTGTGATGAAGTTAACGCGATCTCCCCTGCGAAAGAAGATCCTCTCGTGGAGGAAGTTTTCGCGGTAAGTCCCTCAACAGACACCTGAGTAGATTTATCCACGGTCTCTGTGGAGACAGAGATGCTACCAACAGAATTTTGCACCGAGATAGTTTTATCTTTAGCAATATTTGCTGAATCAACGGCGCTGGAGGATACGCATATCCTATCATTCCGTCCCACGAAATCGATAGAGCGTCTACTGCATAAGCTCAGGGATCGGGACATGGAGACACATACGTCTGCAACTGATTGTTGAGATGTGTCGCAAATAAGTCTATCATTGGCCGTTCCCATTGGTAGCAAATCTGATTGAATACCTGTTTGTTGAGAGTCCATTCCAACGGCAACAAGCGACCCTTCCGTGAAAGGGAGTCTGCTAATACATTCAGACGACCCGGAATATGACAGACCGAGAGTAGAACTTGGTGTTCTAGTGCAAACAGAAGGATTCTTTCCATTAAATTGAATAACGGAACGGAATGAGTGCCTCCCTGGTTCCGGATATACGCAACTACTGTCGTATTGTCGGACAGGATTTGGACATGTGCTTTCTGAATAATGTTTACCCAATGACGTAGTGCAAGCCAAATTGACATCATTTCCTTGATGTTTATGTGCTTGCACAGAAACTGCGGATCCCAAAGACCCTGGCACTTCGAATCCGTTGGGATCAATGTTGCACCCCAACCTGTTTGACTGGCATCCGTCATAATCGTAAAACCCGGATCCGGCAACTGCAGTGGGACTCCCTGAGTCAACCACTGAATGTTTGCCCAAGTCTGAATCTCTTGTTTCACTTGATTTGACAAGAGAACGTCTATATCGAGCGAATGAATCTTTACACTCCAATTCTGAGTCAAGAAAATTTGGATAGGACGAGAATGTAACCGCCACATCGGAATGAGATCCGCAGCGGCTCCGCACAAACCTATCAGTCTCATGAACTCTCTCGCTGTGACTTTGTCTGAGTGAAGACAATAGCGAGCGTAACAACTGATTAATTTCGCTCTGGTTAACAGCAGACGAACGAGATTGTTGTGCGTCTCGAAGCTCATTCCCAGATGAGTGAATGACTTGGACGGCACCAGATCCGACTTCTCCTCGTTTATAATAAAACCGAGACATCGGAGTAATAAAAGCAGATTCTGCACATCGTTCTGAAGTGTTAACTCGTTGCCGTATCTCTGAAGAATGTCGTCCAGGTAGGCCGACGTTACCACAGACGAATGAGCTCGGAAATGAATCATTACCGAGTTCATTATTCGAGTGAAAGCCCAGGGCGCTAGGTTCAAGCCAAAACACATCGCTCGGAACTGATAAACCACCCCTAGGACTGCGAAGCGTAGATACTTTCTGAATGTTGGATGTACCATGACGTGAAAGTACGCATCTTTGAGATCTATGCTCGTAGCATAGTCGTTCACACGAATACTCGCTCTGACTGACCGAATCGTCTCCATATAGAACTTTGGAGCGACGATCAGCTTGTTTATCCAGCTCAGATCTATGACTGGACGGAACGAGCCATCTGGTTTCGGAACCAGAAACAGATGGCTGTAGAAGCCCGGAGATTCTTGGTCTTCTATGACCTCTACCGCGTTCTTTGACAGAAGAGACCGTACTTCTGATAAAAGAGCATCTCTCTTCTGCGGATTTGACGGAAGCTGAGTCCATTTTGGACTTCGAGTTAAAGGAGGCTTTCGTTTGAAGGAAATTCTTAGTCCTTCCGAAATTACCCCTCGGACCCAGGGGTCGTCCGTAATCGACACCCACTCGTCTATAAAACTCGATAACCTTCCGCCAACCGGAACACGATAGAGGTTCAAACCATCACCTCCTGGACCTGCGAGGCTTGCGGAAGGAGAAACCACGTCCTCCACGACCCGCACCTCGTCCCGTCGACCTCGGAATGTCTGACCGGTTGTCTCGGCCAGAATAACGTCCCGTACGTGAGTCGCTGCCTTGACGGTCTCTAGAATAAGACCTAGAGGACGTATAAGAACCTCTATAGGCACTTCTCTTGGGCGTACTAGTCCCAGAAGTGCCTGTCTTACTCTTTTCTGCTGTATCCGACTTTTTAGAAGCGGATTTAAAAAGCAGAGAATCCGAAGCTTTCTTAGTTATCTTATCATAGATTGCTGAAAGCTTGCCGTCGAAGAGAAGCTCTCCGGAGACCGAAGCGACTCTGAGAGAGTTCTTCACCTTACTATCCACACGCGTGGATGTAGCTAGGGCTGCGTCACGTCTAACCAACTCCAGGTTTGCCACTGAAAGGGCGGAGTTATACGTGGAATAAGCTACTGCCCTTGAAAGAAGTCTTAATGAGGATTGTAAATCCTGGAATTCTTGACCTTGAAGACGCAAAGATAACGCATTAGTAAGGTGGTCTGCATATGATAAAGCATCTAAACTTGCTCTGTTAGACGTTATAGTCGTTTCCAACATCGCGGTTGGAATAGACATAGACGACGGAAGCGACAATTCCAAGTCTTCCGCCTCGTAATCTAGACGCAGAGGAACTCTTGGTATGCCCTGACCTGCCGTTTCGAATTTATTCCTTGAATTGATGAAAGGCAGATTGAGAGCACTAGCGGACAAGAAACCAGCTTTGCCTGTCCTGGAAGCAAGCTTAAAGACAGCGTCGTTCAATAATTCGAATGTTCTTGTGACATTATTGGACTGTGTCGGAAACTCAGGGACGATGTCTCTGAACCGCTCAAAGAATTATGTGTCCAATGACGCTATCAGTCTCTTATCCGGCACCGCAGCAGTCTGGTCCGACGGAACAACTTGTGGCAGGTAATGCCGGATGAAATCTATGGCGGCTTTATGTTGTTCCAAAAGGGATAGCTCCAAATCATCAGTATCCCTTTCGCAATCCTGTCGGACCTCATGATGTTCTCGGTCGTCCGCACCCGATGCTTCTGCGGAGCGTACCGACACAGCGTCGTCGGATAATTCTTGCTCTGACATAGGTTCCGTCGTTTGCTGGGATGCTGCGATAATTTGTGCTATCTCGGATAGCACGTCCGTCACTGAGGCCTGTGGAGTAGCGGTCTTACTCTGCTTAGCCGCTGGAAGCTCCGTGTAAACCGACTCCTGGGTATTTCTTTTATGCGAACGTCTGGAGTCAACAGGCCTCTTATCCCTGGCAACCGGATGGCGTGACCTGGTCGCCGTGGAATCCGTGAATGGCAAAGCTGGCTGGATCTCCTCGGTCACGTAGCCAAGGTGCGGTCGTGTGCGCTGCTGAGAGGATGAGGAAGCCTTTCGGACAGTCTCTGCGGACTGTCTATATAACGGAGCGTCCCGAACGGCGGACGTCTGCTCCGACTGCGACACATTTTGTACCACAACATCTGGTCCCAGATGTTGCTGTACGAGAGAGGGGCCTCTCTCGCTCGCAGCCCGGATGGACCTGGACAAGCTAGGAACCGGACTACTAGGCTTCCTCCGATCTCTCTTCTTATCCGCCGCCACTGGGTGTGCACCTCGTATATTTTTAGTGCTCGCATCACCCAAATCTCCTTCCTGGACCGCAATGGACGAACCCGGCTGCCGAACCATTCGGTGAATGGACGCTACACCGGGCGAGCTAGCGGACGTCAACACCGTCGATCCTACTAGGGACCTCTTAGGCAATTGGCGTATCTCCATGAGCACTTTTGCCGCTAGCTCTTCATTTAATTGTGACGACGGAGGCACACTATTGGAAGACATCACGGAAACATCACCCTGTTCTTGTTCCTCTGAAATAGAGACTGATAAACTAGAGTGACCCTGCAGAGAAAGAACCGGCATGGCTCTTTCCCCACTAACAACATACCGTGACACACGTTTCCAATGTTTGTCATCCCAAAATTCACATACTGAGCAGGGGTTAGTGCGAGTACACTGACTACAATTAATACAATGATCATGAAAGTCAGAGGAAGATTTCCTCTTATTACAATTTGAACAATATCCTTTCATAGTGAAAAGAAAACAAAAAGTCCAAATACTCGCACGAACCCCTGAAAACAAAGATACATAACAACATGATCCATTAACACAGAAAAAATAATTGAAATCAAAAAGAAATTTTGAAAAAATATTTTTTCAGCAAAGCCCAAGTTTCTGAAAAGTAACGTTGAGCCCCAATGGATCCCAAGCCTAAGTGTGGACAAAAATTTTAAACATATTTTAAACAATTAATGCAACACTTACGAATAATAATAATGTATCTTATAATGAATTAAACTAGTACAAAGACAAAAAAGTCCCCCTCACACAGAGACTGTTGCCAATGTAAACAAGAAGTGTATAAACACCAGAAACATGACTCCAGGCACTGATAACCCTGGCCCGAAATCAGTTACCAATAATACACTATCTGATGCAAAACAGAGACTTCCAGGGAAGAATCTGCAGAACATCAGATGGTAGATGCAGAACACTACGCCTAAACACCCATGGGTGAGAACGTAAACATGGGGAAAAGAACAGAATTCATTCTGTTACCCAGCTAAAACTCCCAAGAAATTTTAGTAAAAATATTACTGAAAATACGCCAAAAGCATGGGAGAATAGCAAGGGGGGATTTAAAGGAAAGGGAGAGAGGAAACACTGAACAAGCAGTGAAACATTATAGCAAGAATGACAACAACAGGCCCATGCCTCGAAAGTTAAAAAATTTATAGTAATTTATATATTTTTTATACTTACCAATGACCCAGACATAGCTGGTGCTAACTCTTAAAAGTTAAAAAATTTATAGTAATTTCTATATTTTTTATACTTACCAATGACCCAGACATAGCTGGTGCTAACTCTTAAAATATAGGGCCAAACACAAATTTTGCCCCCCAATCCCCAAAATTTGCATCTAAAACCAAAGAAAACATGTCCTGAATGGCCCTCCACACTTCACCTCTACTGCGCATGCGCAGTGTCAAGGACGTTCCGAAATTGGCGCCATTAATCATTCTAATAACCAGTGCCTGGTAAGCGCTATGTACTCAGCGGGGAGGCAAGAGTTCCCAACTCCTGGGAGGGCCATCCCAGTCTGGGTCATTGGTAAGTATAAAAAGTTAAAAAATTTATAGTAATTTATATATTTTTTATACTTACCAATGACCCAGACATAGCTGGTGCTAACTCTTAAAATATAGGGCCAAACACAAATTTTGCCCCCCAATCCCCAAAATTTGCATCTAAAACCAAAGAAAACATGTCCTGAAAGGCCCTCCACACTTCGCCCCTACTGCGCATACGCAGTGTCAAGGACGTTCCGAAATTGGCGCCATTAATCATTCTAATAACCAGTGCCTGGTAAGCGCTATGTACTCAGCGGGGAGGCAAGAGTTCCCAACTCCTGGGAGGGCCATCCCCGTCTGGGTCATTGGTAAGTATAAAAAATATATAAATTACTATAAATTTTTTAACATTTTTATACTGTACCAATGACCCAGACATAGCTGAATAGTAAAAAGGCTGGAGGGCCAAGGACATAGAGCAAAATGGAATACGCTCAATAAAATAAAATAGAGTCATCCCCTGTAGGGAAAAAGAAGTAATAGGCCTTACATGTATCTTTCTTATTTATGATAAATTAGAAAGATACAACACCTTCCAAAATTGAGCTTCATACATCCATGTACTCTATTAATATCCAATATAATCCTTATACTAAAAATTTTTAAAGTAAGCCAATAAATAAAGTAAGTCTAGAGAATAGAGACTCTTATACTCCTAAAAGTGTCTGAGGATTGCATAATCATGTCCGTTGACATATGCAATATTCAAAAGCTATACTTTAAAAACTAAGACTTGAATGAATTTTAAAAACCTAAACTTCTCACTAAACAACCATCCCAATAACAGCTCAGAATTACTAACTCCGGAGGAGGTATCCCCTTGTTTTCATAGCAAAACAGGTGACCCAAGGGAACACCCTCCCCCCCCCCCCCCCCCCCCCTTTTCTTGCCCTGGGTCAAATAGCCCAGAGCGAAGAGGGCAGCAGAACGGAGACACTGCCGAAACAGACAGCCTACCTAGCTATAGTAGCAACTGTTAAGTGAATGACATTCTGAGCAGTAGATAATAGACCTAACAATAGAGGCCTCCAGAAATGGACTCGATATTTCTGAGATAAAATTCTTGAATGTGGATGGTTGAGCGCAATGAGCGGCCTTCAAAAATGTATAATAGCGACACTATTAATGTAAGCCCAAGAAGTAGAAGAACTCTTACTTCATGAGCCGAAATCTTAAGCACAACTGCTAAGTCAATGATATACCATAAGCAGTACCGATAGTTAATAGAATCCATTAACAATAAAATGGAGCGTAACGTTCTTCTAGGCATCAAAGACAGAAGAAGCTTACGCCCATAGTAATAAACAGATATCTGTTTATAAATACATAAACTGTACCCGGAAAGAGTAAAGGCCTATGCCCATACGAAGACGGAAGGACCTTTAAAATAATAGGTTCCGGATAATAGGAGCCTAACTCTTATGCAAAAATCCAACCTAAATAGTAACGGAAGTAGTGATTCCGAAACTACGAAAGTGAAAATCATCCATCGATAGTGCATGAAACTCACTGACTCTACAGTAAAAGAGAAACCAACAGAATTACTGTCTAAAAGGTCAGAATTTGAAAACTACTGTTTCCAGAGGCTCAAATGATTACTTAGCTAAATAAGAACCAAAGTTAAAATCCATATAGGAATTTAATCTAAAGATTCTAAGTCTATTTATCAAAAAGTTACTAACTGACTTAGATAAAGAGACAAAAGACTCAATTGTAAACTATCGTAGAGTGCATAGGTATGAGGTAACATAAACCTATAACCTTAATAATAACAGGCTGCAGTAGATCTTGTGAAACAAGTATACTAAAAAATTGCAAAGAGTAGGATGGAGGGATCAACAATATGAACATAATGATCCCTACACCAACGACGGAAGAGCCTCCACTTTAGCCGCATAAAATAGCGAAGAAGAGGATCTCCTATAGTAAGAAACCGCGTCCAAAGCTCGTCCAGTACAGTGCTTACAATGCAATACGGACCACACAACGGAATACATGAAGGTTGCGAGCTTGCGGGTTGTGATAAAGATGACACGATTTACCCAGTGAAAAAAGATCCTCACATAGAGGAAGATTTCACGTTAAGACCCACAGTAGACAAGAGAGTAAATTACCCATGATCTCTGTGAAGATAGAGATGCTATCAACAGAAATGTATTGTGGTTGTTTATCTTAGCAATACCTGCTGAAACAACAGCGCCGGAGGATACGCGTATCCTATCATTCCGTCCTATAGATCAATAGAGCGTTAACAACATTAGCTCAGAGATCTGGACAAGCCAACACATACGTCTGCAATTGATTAGCAAGCTGTGTCGTAAATAAATCATCATTGGGCGCTCCCATAGATAGCAAATCTGATTGAATACTTGTTTGTTGAGAGTCCATTCTGACAGCAACAAGCGACCCGTAAGAGAACGGGAGTCCGGTAAAACAATCAGACGACCCGGAATATGACGGACCAAAACAGAACTTGGTATACTATAACCAACAGACGGATTCTTTCCATTAAATTGAATAACGGAAACAAAAGAGTGCCTCCCTGGTTCCGGAGATACGCCACTACTGTCGAATTAAAGGACAGGATTTGGGCATGCGTTTCTGAATAATGTTCATGCAATGACATAAAGCAAGCCTAAAAAACATTATTCCGTGGAAGAAAACTGATTGCTAAGAGACTGCGGAACCCAAAGACCCTGGCACTTCGAATCCGTAGGGATCAGTATTATATCCCAATCTGTTTGACTGGCAACCGTCATAACAGCCACACTCGGGTCCGGCAACTGCGGTGGCACTCTCTGAGTCAACCACCGAATGTTTGCCCCAGTCTGAATCTCTTGTAACACTAGATAGACAAGAGAACGTGTAAATCGAGCAATTCATGGATTGCCGAAAAGTTGCCGTCGAAGAGAAGCTCCTCCGAGAACGAAGCGACTCTGAGAGAGTTCTTAACCTTACTATCCACGCGTGTGGATGTAGCTAGGGCTGCGTCATGTCTAACCAACTCCAATCAGCCACTGAAGGGCGGAGTTATACGTGAACAAACTACTGCCCTCAAAAGAAATTACATTGAGAATAATATCCCGTAAATCTTTTCTTGAAGACGTAATGATAACGCCTCAGTAAGGCGGATTACGTATGATAAAGCGTCTAAGTTAAGTCTACTATACATCATGTCGTTTCCAACATTGAATTGGAAAAGACATAAATGGCGAAAAAGAATATATCCAGTCTTTAACCACACCGTCTAGACGCATATGAACTCTCGGTATGCCCTGCTCTGCCAAAATAAATTATTCGTATAAATGATAAAACGGCAGAAATGAGCATTGCGGACAAGAAACTAAACTATCATGCTTGGTAGCAAGCTTATATATATATATAGCGTCGATAAATAATACACATGTTCTAATGACATTATTGGACTGTGTCGGTAAGTCAGGGACAATGTCCCTGAACCGATCGAAAAATCTGAGTCAAATGACGCTATAAGTCTCTTATCCAAGATCGCAGCAATGAAGTCCGAAATAACAATCACTGGAAGAAAATGCCCGAAGATATGAAAGGCAGCTTCCAATACTACTAAAGGGAAAACTCGAAATCTTTCGAATCCCTTTTGCCATCCTGTCGGACCTTATAAAGCGTTCGGTCATCCATACCTGATGCAAAGGCGGACCGCACCGACCCAGCGCCGTCGGATAATTCCTGATTCGACCGAGAAACTGTCAATTGCTGGGATGCTGCGAAACAACTGTGCTAACTCGGATAGCACGTCCGTCACTGAGGCCTGAGGAGAAGCGGTCTTACGATGCATTGCCGCTGGAAGCTCCGTGATCGTTACCCCGTGCATACTACCAATATGCGAGCGAACGGAGTGTATAGGCCTCGTGTCCCTTGGCTACCGGATGGCGCGACCTATTCGCCGTCTGATCGGATACTCGAGGTCACGTAGCCAATGTGCGGTCGTGTGCCCTGCTGTGAGGATGAGGAAGCATTAAGGACAGTCTCTCGGACTGTCAATATAACGGAGCGTCCCGACCGACGGACATATGCTCCGAATGTAAAATATCTGAACCACAACATGCGGTCCCCTATGTTGTTGGACGAGAGAGGGACCTCTCTCGCTCACAGCCCGGACGGACCTGGACAAGCCAGGAACCGGACTAACAGGCTTTCTCCGATCTGTCCTCAATCTGCCGTCACTGGGTGAGTACTAAAGTAATTAAAGTGCTCGCATCACCCAAATCTCCTTCCTAGACCGCAACGGATGAACCCGGCAGCCAAACCATTCGATGAATGTACGCTACACCGGGTGAGCTAGCGAATGTCACTCCATAGGCGATAGACATATTCCATGAGCACTTATTGCCGCTAGCTCTTCATTAACTATGACGACAGAGGCACACTTTTGAAAGACATCTCCGTAACTCTGCGAACAAGAAACCAGAAATGCTTGGTTATAGCAAGCATAAAATAATAATATATATAGCGTCGTTCAATAATTCGAAAGTTTGTGTGACATTATTGGACTATGTCGGAACTGAGGGACGATGTCCCTGAACCGAACCAAAAATCTCTAAGTCCACCGACGCTATCAGTTTCTTATCCGGCATCGCAGCATTCTGGTCCGACGAAAGAAGCTGTAGAAGACCAAGTCAGATGACATACACAACAGCATATGCTGTTCCGAAAGGGAAAGCTCAAAATCCTCCAAATCCCTTTCGGTATCCCGTCGGACCGGATGAAACTTTCGGACGTCCGTACCCGCTTCCGCGGAGCATCCCGACCCAGCATCGTCGGATAAAATATATGCGACAGATTCAGTTGATGCTGGGATGCTGCGATAAACTGTGCTATTAAGGAAAGCACGTCCGTTCCCGAGGCCTGTGCAGTAGCGGTCTTACGATGCATTGCCGCCGGAAGCTCCGTGTACGTTGACTCCCGCACACTTCCTATGCGAACGTCCGGAGTCTGCAGGCCTCGTGTCCCTGGCTACCGGATGGTGTGACCTGGTCGCCGAAGAATCCTTGATCGGCGAAGCTGGTAATATATCGGCGGTCACGCAGCCAAGGTGCGGTCGTGTGCGCTGACGAGAAGAGGAAGCCTTAGCAGTCTCGACGGACTGCCTATACAACGGAGCGTCCCGAGCGACGGACGTATGCTCCGCTTGCGACACATTTTGTACCACAACATCTGGGGCCAGATGTTGTTGAACGAGAGAGGGGCCTCTCTCGCTTGCCGTCCGGATGGACCGGAACGAGCTATGAACCGGACTAAAAGGCTTCCTCCGTTCTCCCACCGATCCGCCGTCACTGGGTGTGCATTAGGTTAATTTATAGTGCTCACATCACCCCAAAATTCCTTCTAGACCGCAACGGACGAACCCGGAAATGGACGCTACACCGGGCGAGCTAGCGGACGTCAAAGGCCGTCGAACCTACTAGGGTCCTCTTAGGCAATTGGCGTATTTACATGAGCACTTTTCCGCTAGCCCTTCATTAATTGTGACGACGGAGGCACACTGTTGGAAGACATCACAGATACATCATCCTAATCTTGATCGTCTGAAATAGAAATTGATAAAGTAGAGTGACCCTGCGGGGAAAGGACCGGAGTGTCCAAATCCCCAATAACATACCGTGACATACGCTTCCCATATTGTCATTGAAATCATACGATACAGAACAGGAGTTAATGCGAGTACACTGACCACATATAGAATGATTATAAAGTCAGAGGAAGACTTCCTCTTAATACAATTGATCAATATCCTTTCAATGTGAAAAGAAAACAAGTCCTGGTACTCGCACTAACCCCTGGCAATCAAAATACATAATAATAATATGATCCATTAATATAGAAAAAATAATTGAAATCAAAATATTTTGAAAAAATATTTTTTCAGAACAGCCCAAGTTTCTGAAAAGTAACGTTGAGCCCCAATGGATCCCAAGCCTAAGTGTGGACAAAAATTTTAAAAATATTTTAAACAATTTATTCAACACTTACGAACAATAATAATGTATCTAGTTATGATTAAAATAACATCAAGATATTATTTTCCAGAAATCCCCCCCTCACAGAGAGGGCTGTTGTAAATGTAAACAATGAGTGTAAAAACACTAAAATAAGACTCCAGGCACCCAGGCCCGGAATCAGTTACCAAAAATACACTATCTGATGCAAAACAGAGACTTCCAGGGAAGAAACTGCAGAACATCAGATGGTAGATGCAGAACACAACGCCTAACCACCCGTAGGTGAAGACGTAAACATGGGGAAAAGAACAGAATTCATTCTGTTATTCAGCTAAAACTCCCAAGAAAATTTAGTAATAATAATTACAAAAACTATGCCAAAAGCATGGGAGAATAGCAAGGGGGGACTTAAAGGACAGGGAGAGAGGAAAACACTTGAAAAAACAGTGTAACTAAATAATCAGAATGACAACAAAATGGCTGCTGCCTCGAAAATAGGTAACTTAACATAATTTCATTAAAAAATTTTAAGTTACAGCCCTGATAATATTCTGTCACACATTTTTTTCCTCTCCTCCTTCTCTATCCTCCTTAGAATCACCATTTCACTAATATTTATGTGTCTGGCATCATTTAAACTGAGATTTATAAGCACAAAGATCAGTCAGATGTTAACTGAAGAAGGGCCAAACTTAGAATGATTAATGGCGCCAATTTCGGAACGTCCTTGACACTGCGCATGTGCAGTAGGGGCAAAGTGTGGAGAGCCTTTCAGGACATGTTTTCTTTGGTTTTAGATGCAAATTTTGGGGATTGGGGGGCAAAATTTGTGTTTGGCCCTATATTTTAAGAGTTAGCACCAGCTATGTCTGGGTCATTGGTACAGTATAAAAATATATAGAAATTACTATAAATTTTTTAACATTTTTATACTGTACCAAAGACCCAGACATAGCTGAATAGTAAAAAGGCTGGAGGGCCAAGGACATAGAGCAAGATGGAATACGCTCAATAATATAAAATAGAGTCATCCCCTCTAGGGAAAAAGAAGTAATAGGCCTTACATGTATCTTTCTTATTTATGATAAATTAGAAAGATACAACACCTTCCAAAATTGAGCATCATACATCCATGTACTCTATTAATATCCAATATAATCCTTATACTAATAATTTTTAAAGTAAGCCAATAAATAAAGTAAGTCTAGAGAATAGAGACTCTTATACTCCTTAAAAGTGTCTGAAGATTGCATAATCATGTCCGTTGACACATGCAATATACAAAAGCTATACTTTAAAAACTAAGACTTGAATGAATTTTTAAAACATAAACTTCTCACTAAACAACCATCCCAATAACAGCTCAGAATTACTAACTCCGGAGGAGGTATCCCCTTGTTTTCATAGTAAAACAGGTGACCCAAGGGAACACCCTCCCCCCCCCCCCTTTTTCTTGCCCTGGGTCAAATAGCCCAGAGCGAAGAGGGCAGCAGAACGGAGTCACTGCCGAAACAGACAGCCTACCTAGCTATAGTAGCAACTGTTAAGTGAATGACATTCTGAGCAGTAGATAATAGACCTAACAATAGAGGCCTCCAGAAATGGACTCGATATTTCTGAGATAAAAATTCATGAATGTGGATGGCTGAGCGCAATGAGCAGTCTTCAAAAATCTATAATAGCGACACTATTAATGTAAGCCCAAGATGTAGAAGAACTCTTACTTCATGAGCCGAAATCTTAAGCACAACTGCTGAGTCAATGATATACCATAAGCAGTACCGATAGTTAATAGAATCCATTAGCAATAGAATGGAGCGTAACGTCTTTCTATTAGGCAGCAAAGACAGAAGAAGCTGACGCCCGTAGTAATAAACAGATATCTGTTTATAAATACATAAACTCTAACCGGAGAGAGTAAAGGCCTATGCCCGTACGAAGACAGAAGGACCTTAATAACAATAGGTTCCGGATATTAGGAGCCTAACTCTTATGCAAAAATCCAAACTAAATAGTAAAGGAAGTAGTGATTCCGAAACTACGAAAGTGAAAATCATCCATCGATAGTGCATGAAACTCACTGACTCTTCAGTAAAAGAGAAACCAACAGAATTACTGTCTAAAAGGTCAGAATTTGAAAACTACTGTTTCCAGAGGCTCAAATGATTACCGAAGTTAAATTCCATATAGGAATTTAATCTAAAGATTCTAAGTCTATTTATCAAAAAGTTACTAACTGACTTAGATAAAGAGACATAAGACTCAATTGTAAACTATCCTAGAGTGCATAGGTTTGAGGAACATAAACCTATAACCTTAATAATAACAGGCTGCAGTAGATCTTGTCAAACAAGTATACTACAAAGTTGCAATGAGTTGTATGGAGGGATTAACAATATGAACATAATGATCCCTACACCAACGACGGAAGAGCCTCCACTTTAGCCGCATAGAATAGCGAAGAAGAGGATCTCCTATAGTAAGAAATCGCGTCCAAAGCTCGTCCAGTACAATGCTTACAATGCAATACGGACCACACAATGGAATACGTGAAGGTTGCGAACTTGCGGGTTGTGATAAAGATGACACAATTTACCCAGCGAAAAAAGATCCTCTCATTGAGGAAGATTTCACGTTAAGTCCCACAGTAGACAACAGAGTAAATTACCCACGGTCTCTGTGAAGATAGAGATGCTATCAACAGAAATGTATTGTGGTTGTTTATCTTAGAAATACCTGCTGAAACAACAGTGCCGGAGGATACGCGTATCCTATCATTCCGTCCTATTAGATCAATAGAGCGTTAACAACATTAGCTCAGAGATCCGGACAAGCCAACACATACGTCTGCAATTGATTAGCAAGCTGTGTCGTAAATAAATCATCATTGGGCGCTCCCATAGATAGCAAATCTGATTGAATACTTGTTTGTTGAGAGTCCATTCTGACGGCAACAAGCGACCCCTAAGTGAACGGGAGTCCGGTAAAACAATCAGACAACCCGGAATATGACGGACCGAAACAGAACTTGGTGTACTATAACCAACAGACGGATTCTTTCCATTAAATTGAATAACATAAACGAATGAGTGCCTCCCTGGTTCCGGAGATACGCCAATGTGCGGTCGTGTGCCCTGCTGTGAGGATGAGGAAGCATTATGGACAGTCTCTCGGACTGTCAATATAACGGAGCGTCCCGACCGACAGACATATGCTCCGAATGTAAAATATCGGAACCACAACATGCGGTCCCCTATGTTGTTTGACGAGAGAGGGACCTCTCTCGCTCACAGCCCGGACGGACCTGGACAAGCCAGGAACCGGACTAACAGGCTTCCTCCGATCTGTCCTCAATCTGCCGTCACTGGGTGAGTACTAAAGTAATTAAAGTGCTCGCATCACCCAAATCTCCTTCCTAGACCGCAACGGACGAACCCAGCAGCCGAACCATTCGATGAATGCACGCTACACCGGGTGAGCTAGCGAATGTCACTCCGTCGATCCTACAAGGGATCTCTTAGGCGAAAGACATATTCCATGAGCACTTATTGCCACTAGCTCTTCATTAACTATGACGACAGAGGCACACTTTTGAAAGACATCTCCGTAACTTTGCGAACAAGAAACCAGAAATGCTTGGTTATAGCAAGCATATAATAATAATATATATAGCGTCGTTCAATAATTCGAAAGTTTGTGTGACATTATTGGACTATGTCGGAACTGAGGGACGATGTCCCTGAACCGAACCAAAAATTTCTAAGTCCACCGACGCTATCAGTTTCTTATCCGGCATCGCAGCATTCTGGTCCGACGAAAGAAGCTGTAGAAGACCAAGTCAGATGACATACACAACAGCATATGTTGTTCCGAAAGGGAAAGCTCGAAATCCTCCAAATCCCTTTCGGTATCCCGTCGGACCGGATTAAATTTTCGGACGTCCGTACCCGCTTCCGCGGAGCGTCCCGACCCAGCATCGTCGGATAAAAAATATGCGACAGATTCAGTTAATGCTGGGATGCTGCGATAAACTGTGCTATTTAGGAAAGCACGTCCGTTCCCGAGGCCTGTGCAGTAGCGGTCTTACGATGCATTGCCGCCGGAAGCTCCGTGTACGTTGACTCCCGCACACTTCCTATGCGAACGTCCGGAGTCTGCAGGCCTCGTGTCCCTGGCTACCGGATGGTGTGACCTGGTCGCCGATGATTCTCTGACTGGCGAAGCTGACTGGATATCCGAGGTCACGTAGCCAAGAGCGGTCGTGTGCGCTACCATGAGAATGAGGAAGCCTTATTGACAGTCTACTCCGGACTGACTATATGTCGGAGCGTCCCGAGCGACGGACGTATGCTCCGAATGCGAAACATTTTGTACCACAACATCTGGGGCCAGATGTTGTTGTACGAGAGAGGGGCCTCTCTCGCTCGCCGTCCGGATGGACCAGAACGAGCTATGAACCGGATTAAAAGGCTTCCTCCGTTCTCCCTCTGATCCGCCGTCACTGGGTGTGCATTTGGTTGATTTATAGTGCTCGCATCACACCAAAATTCCTTCTAGACCGCAACGGACGAACCCGGCTGCCGAACCATTCGATGAATGGACGCTACACCAGGCGAGCTAGCGGACGTCAAAGGCCGTCGAACCTACTAGGGTCCTCTTAGGCAATTGGCGTATTTACATGAGCACTTTTCCGCTAGCCCTTCATTAATTGTGACGACGGAGGCACATTGTTGGAAGACATCACAGATACATCACCCTAATCTTGATCGTCTGAAATAGAAATTGATAAAGTAGAGTGACCCTGCGGGGAAAGGACCGGAGTGTCCAATTCCCCACTAACATACCGTGACATACGCTTCCCATATTGTCATCGAAATCATACGATACAGAACAGGAGTTAATGCGAGTACACTGACCACATATAGAATGATTATAAAAGTCAGAGGAAGACTTCCTCTTATAACAATTGATCAATATCCTTTCAATGTGAAAAGAAAACAAGTCCTGGTACTCGCACTAACCCCTGGCAATCAAAATACATAATAATAATATGATCCATTAATATAGAAAAAATAATTGAAATCAAAATATTTTGAAAAAATATTTTTTCAGAACAGCCCAAGTTTCTGAAAAGTAACGTTGAGCCCCAATGGATCCCAAGCCTAAGTATGGACAAAAATTTTAAAAATATTTTAAACAATTTATTCAACACTTACGAACAATAATAATGTATCTAGTTATGATTAAATTAACATCAATATATTGTTTACCAGAAATCCCCCCCCCCCCCTCACACAGAGGGCTGTTGTAAATGTAAACAATGAATGTAAAAACACTAAAATAAGACTCCAGGCACGCAGGCCCGGAATCAGTTACCAAAAATACACTATCTGATGCAAAACAGAGACTTCCAGGGAAGAAACTGCAGAACATCAGATGGTAGATGCAGAACACAACGCCTAACCACCCGTAGGTGAAGACGTAAACATGGGGAAAAGAACAGAATTCATTCTGTTATTCAGCTAAAACTCCCAAGAAAATTTAGTAATAATAATTACAAAAACTATGCCAAAAGCATGGGAGAATAGCAAGGGGGGACTTAAAGGACAGGGAGAGAGGAAAACACTGAAAAATCAGTGTAACTAAATAATCAGAATGACAACAAAATGGCTGCTGCCTCGAAAATAGGTAACTTAACATAATTTCATTAAAAAATTTTAAGTTACAGCCCTGATAATATTCTGTCACACATTTTTCCTCTCCTCCTTCTCTATCCTCCTTAGAAAAACCATTTCACTAATATTTATGCGTCTGGCATCATTTAAACTGAGATTTACAAGCACAAAGATCAGTCAGATGTTAACTGATGAAGGGCCAAACTTAGAATGATTAATGGCGCCAATTTCGGAACGTCCTTGACACTGCGCATGCGCAGTAGAGGTGAAGTGTGGAGGGCCATTCAGGACATGTTTTCTTTGGTTTTAGATGCAAATTTTGGGGATTGGGGGGCAAAATTTGTGTTTGGCCCTATATTTTAAGAGTTAGCACCAGCTATGTCTGGGTCATTGGTACAGTATAAAAATATCTAGGGCCAAACACAAATTTTGCCCCCCAATCCCCAAAAATTTGCATCTAAAACCAAAAGAAATCATGTCCTGAAGGACCTCCATACTTTGCCCTTACTGCGCATGCGCAGTGTCAAGGACGTTCCGAAATTGGCGCCAATTATCATTCTTACAAGCAGTGCCTGGTCAGCGCTATGTACTCAGCGGGGAGGTATGAGTTCCCAACTCCTTGGAGGGCCATCCCCGTCTGGGTCATTGGTAAGTATAAAAAATATATAAATTACTATAATTTTTTTAACATTTTTATACTGTACCAATGACCCAGACATAGCTGAATAGTAAAAAGGCTGGAGGGCCTAGGACATGGAGGAAAATACAATAAGCTCAACTATATAATATAGAGTCAACCCCTCAAGGAGAAAAGGGGTTATAGGCTTTACATGTATCTTTCATATTTTATGATAAATTAGAAAGATACAATACCCTTAATAATTGAGCACAATAACATTCATGTTCTCTATTAACATCCAGTATAACCCTTTATACTAATTATTTTTAAAGTAAGCCAATAAATAGTCAGTCCAGAGAATTGAGACTCTTTATATTCTTTAAAAGTGTCCGAGGATTGTATATTAACGCCCGTTTGACACTTGACATATACAAATGCTTCACACCGAGCTACACTTTAAAAATATGACATGAATGGAATTTTTAACATTAATATTACACTTTAAAACCATCCCGGAAACAACTCAGAATTACTGACTCCGGAGGAGGAATTCCCTTGCTTTTCACTATAAAGCAGGTGACCTAAGGGAACACCCTCCCCCCCCACCCCCTTCCCCTTGCCCTGGGTCAAATAGCCCAGAGCGAAGAGGGCAGCAGGACGGAGTCACTGCCGGAACAGAAAGCCTGCATAACTATAGTTGCAACTGTTTAGTGGACGACATTCTGAGCAACAGATAACGGACCTAAACAATGCAGGTCTCCAGAAATGGACTCAATATTTCTGAGATAAAAATTCGTGAATGTGGATGGCTGAGACCAATAAGCAGCCTTCATTAAATCTGTCATAGCAACACTATTTGCGTAAGCCCAAGATGTAGAAAGAGCCGAAATCTTAAGCACAGACTGCTGAGAAGAAGATAAATTTTCATAAGCAGTACGGATAGTTAATTGAATCCATCTAGCAATAGAATGGACTGAAATGTCCTTTCTATTAGGCATCAGAGACAGAAAGAAACGTTTTCGTCCCTTTCTGATAAACTGAGATCTCTGTTTATAAATACGTAAAGCTCTAACAGGACAGAGTAAAGGCCTACGCCCGTCTGAAGACGGCAGCACCTTAATAACAATCGGTTCCGGATATTTATTAGGAGCCTGATTCTTAGCTAAAAATCCAACATTAGTAGTGAAGGTGATAGTGTTCCCGACACTACGATAGTGAGAATCGTCCACCGATAGTGCATGAAGCTCACTGACTCTTGTAGCAGAAGAGAAAGCTAAGAGAAAAGCTGTCTTATAAGACAAGAATTTGAAATCTACTGTCCCAAGAGGCTCAAATGGCTTTTCCTTCAGTTTAAGAAGAACCCAAGCTAAATTCCACTTAGGAATTAATCTAAGAGTTCTGGGTCTATTTATCGAGAAGTTTCTAACTAACTTAGATAAAGAGACATTAGATCCAATTTGTAAACTATCGTAGTGTGCATAGGTATCAGATAACATAGACCTATAGCCCTTAATAGTAACAGGCTGCAGTTTGATCTCGTCAAACAAGTATACTAGAAAGTTTGCAATGTCTGGTATGGAGGGATCAAAAATATCAACAGAATGATCCCTACACTAACGACGAAAAACCTTCCACTTAGCCGCATAGTTTAGCGAAGAGGAGGTCCTCCTACAGTTAGAAATCGCATCCACTGCTCGTCCTGTAAAGTGCTTGCCATGCAAGAAGGACCGCACAATGGAAAAACATGAAGGTTGAGACCTTGCGGGTTGTGATGAAGTTGACGCGGTTTCCCCTGCGAAAGAAGATCCTCCCGTGGAGGAAGCTTTCGCGGTAGGTCCCACAACAGACACCTGAGTAGATTTATCCACGGTCTCTGTGGAGACAGAGATGCTACCAACAGAATCTTGCATTGAGATTGTTTTATTTTTAGCAATACTTGCTGAATCAACGGCGCTGGAGGATACGCATATCCTATCATTCCGTCCCATGAGATCAATAGAGCGTCTACTGCAAATGCTCTTGGATCTGGACACGGTGACACATATGTCTGCAACTGATTGTTGAGATGTGTCGCAAATAAGTCTATCACTGGCCGTTCCCATTGGTAGCAAATCTGATTGAATACTTGTTTGTTGAGAGTCCACTCCGACGGCAACAAGCGACCCTTCCGTGAAAGGGAGTCTGCTAGTACATTCAGACGACCCGGTATATGACGGACCAAAAGTAGAACTTGATGTTCTAGAGCAAACAGAAGGATTCTTTCCGTTAAATTGAATAACGGAACAGAATGAGTGCCTCCCTGGTTCCGTATATACGCCACTACTGTCGTATTGTCAGATAGGATTTGGACATGAGCTTTGTGAATAATGTCCATCCAATGACGTAACGCAAGCCAAATTGACATCATTTCCTTGATGTTTATGTGCTTGCTTAGGAACTGCGGATCCCAAAGACCCTGGCATCTCGAATCCGTTGGGATCAATGATGCACCCCAACCTGTTTGACTGGCATCCGTCATAATCGTAAAACTCGGATCCGGCAACTGCAGCAGAACTCCGAGTTAACCACTGAATCTTTGCCCAAGTCTGAATCTCTTGTTTCACTTGATCTGACAAGAGAACGTCTATGTCGAGCGAATGAATCTTCACACTCCAATTCTGAGTCAAGAAAATTTGGAGAGGACGAGTGCGTAACCGCCCCATCGGAATGAGATGCACAGCGGCTCCGCACAGACCTATCAGTCTCATGAACTCCCTCGCTGTGACTTTGTCTGCATGAAGACAATAGCGAGCGTAACAACTGACTTAATTTCGCTCTGGTTAACGGCAGTCGAACGAGATTGTTGTGCGTCTCGAAGCTCATTCCCAGATGAGTGAATGACTTGGACGGCACCAGATCCGACTTCTCCTCGTTTATAACAAAACCGAGACGTCGGAGCAATAGAAGCAGATTCTGCACATCGTTCTGAAGCGTTAACTCGTTGCCGTACCTCTGAAGAATGTCGTCCAGGTAGGCCGACGTTACCGCAGACGAATGAGCTCGGAAATACATCATTACCGAGTTCATTACCCGAGTGAAAGCCCAGGGTGCTAGGTTCAATCCGAAGCACATCGCCTGGAATTGATACACCACTCCTAGGACTGCAAAGCGTAGATACTTTCTGAATGTCGGATGTACCATGACATGAAAGTACGCAACTTTGAGATCTATGATTGTAGCATAATCGTTCACCCGAATACTCGCTCTGACCGATCGAATCGTCTCCATATAGAACTTCGGAGCGACGATCAGCTTGTTTATCCAGCTCAAATCTATGACTGGACGGAACGAGCCGTCTGGTTTCGGAACCAGAAACAGATGGTTGTAGAATCCCGGTGTTTCCTGGTCTTCTACGACCTCTACCACGTTCTTCATTAAAAGAGACTGCACCTCCGATAACAGAGCATCTCTTTTCTGCGGATTTGACGGAAGTTGAGTCCATTTGGGTTAATGGAGGCTTTCGTTTGAAGGATATTCTTAGACCTTCCGAAATCACCCCTCTCACCCAAGGGTCGTCCGTAATCGACGCCCAATCTTCTGAAAAACTCGACAACCTTCCGCCAACCAGAACACGATAGAGGTTGAAACCATCACCTCCTGGACCTGCGGGAGGAGAAACCATGTCCTCCACGACCCGCACCTCGTCCCGTCGACCTCGGGGCGTCCGACCGGTTGTCCTGGCCTGAAGGACGTCCCGCACATGAGTCGCTGCCTTGACGGTCTCTTGAATATGACCAAGAGGACGCACTGGAACCTCTATAGGAACCTCTCTTGGGCGCATTAGTCCCAGAAGTGCCTGTCTTATTCTTATCTGCTGTATCCGACTTTTTGGAAGCGGATTTAAACAGCAGAGAATCCGAAGCTTTCTTAGTAATTTTATCGTAGATTGCAGAAAGCTTGCTGTCGAAGATAAGTTCTCCGGAGACCGAAGCGACTCTGAGAGAGTTCTTCACCTTACTATCCACGCGTGTGGATGTAGCTAGGGCTGCGTCACGTCTAACCAACTCCAGGTTTGCCACTGAAAGGGCGGAGTTATACGTGGAATAAGCTACTGCCCTTGAAAGAAGTCTTGAAGAGGATTGTATATCCTGGAATTCTTTCCCTTGAAGACGCAGTGATAACGCCTTTGTAAGGTGGTCTGCGTAAGATAAAGCGTCTAAACTGGCCCTGTTAGATGTAACTGTCGTATCCAACACCGCAGTTGGAATGGACGTAGACGACGGTAATGACAATTCTAAGTCTTCCGCCTCGTCGTCAAGACGCAGAGGAACTCTCGGAATACCCTGTCCTGCCGTATTGAATTTATTCCTTGCATTAATGAAAGGCAGGTTAAAAGCATTGGTGGACAAGAAACCAGCTTTGCCTGTTTTGGAAGCAAGCTTGAAGATAGCGTCGTTCAATAATTCAAATGTTCTTGTGACATTATTGGACTGAGACGGAAACTCAGGGACGATGTCTCTGAACCGCTCGAAGAATTCAGTGTCCAATGACGCTATCAGTCTCTTGTCCGGTACCGCAGCAGTCTGGCCCGATGGAACAACTTGAGGAAGGAAGTGTCGGATGAAATCCACGGCAGCTTTATGTTGTTCCGAAAGGGATAGCTCCAAGTCATCCGTATCCCTTTCGCCATCCGGTCGGACCTCATGATGCTCCCGGTCGTCCGCACCCGATGCTTCGGCGGAGCGTACCGACCCAGCACCGTCGGATAATTCCCGATCCGACACCGATTCTGTCGATTGCTGGGATGCTGCGATAATTTGTGCTATCTGAGCAAGCACGTCCGTCATCGAGGCCTGCGGAGTAGCGGTCTTTCGCTGCTTAGCCGCGGGAAGCTCTGCATCAACTGGCTCCCGCATACTCTTCCTATGCGAACATCCGGAGTCTACCGGCCTCGTGTCCCTGGCTACCGGATGGCATGACCTGGTCGCCGATGAATCCCTGATCGGCGAAGCTGGTAGAATATCCACGGTCACGTAGCCAAGGTGCAGTCGTGTGCGCTGGTGAGAGGATGAGGAAGCCTGAGCAGTCTCAGCGGACTGCCTATACAATGGAGCGTCCCGAGCGACGGACGTGTGCTCCGCTTGCGACACATTTTGTACCACAACATCTGGTCCCAGATGTTGTTGTACGAGAGAGGGCCTCTCTCGCTCGCGGCCCGGCTGGACCTGAACGAGCTAGGAACCGGACTAGAAGGCTTCCTCTGATCTCTCCTATTATCCGCCGTCACTGGGTGTGCACCTTGTATGTTTATAGTGCTCGCATCACCCAACATTTCCTCCTGGACTGCAACGGACGAACCCGGCTGCCGAACCATTCGGTGAATGGACGCTACACCGGGCGAGCTAGCGGACGACAGCGCCGTCGATCCTACTCGGGACCTCTTAGGCAACTGTCGTATCTCCATGAGCACTTTTGCCGCTAACTCTGCATTCAATTGTGACGGCGGAAGCGCACTTTTGGAAGATAACATGGAAACATCACCCTGTTCTTGTTCCTCTGAAATAGAAACTGATAGACTAGAGTGACCCTGTGGAGAAATGACCGGCATAGCCCTTTCTCCACTAACAACATACCGTGACACACGTTTCCATTGTTTGTCATCCCAATATTGACATATTGAACAGGAGTTAGTGCGAGTACACTGACTACAATTAATACAATGATCATGAAAGTCAGAGGAAGATTTCTTCCTATTACAATTTGAACAATATCCTTTCATTGTGAAAAGACAACAACAAGTCCTAGTACTCGCACAAACCCCTAAAAACAAAGATACATAATAACATGATCCATTAACATTGAAAAAACAAATTGAAATTCAAAATAATTTTTGAAAAATATTTTTTCCGCGAAGCCCAAGTTTCTGAAAAGTAACGTTGAGCCCCAATGGATCCCAAGGCTAAGTGTGGTCAAAAATTTTAAAATTATTTTAAATAATTAATGCAACACTTACGGATAATAATAATGTATCTTGTAATGAGATAAACTACTACAAAGGCAAAAAGCCCCCCTCAAAAGAGACTGTTGCCAATGTAAACAAGAAGTGTATAAACACCAGAAAACATGACTCCAGGCACTGACAATACTGGCCCGAAATCAGTTATCAACAATACACACTATCTGATGCAAAACAGAGACTTCCAGGGAAGAGTCTGCAGAACATCAGATGGTTGATGCAGAACACAACGTCTAAACACCCATGGGTGAGAACGTAAACATGGGGAAAGTTAAAAAATTTATAGTAATTTATATATTTTTTATACTTACCAATGACCCAGACTTAGCTGGTGCTAACTCTAACAAAACCAGGGCCAAACACAAATTTTGCCCCCCAATCCCCAAAATTTGCATCCAAAACAAAAAGAAATCATGTCCTAAAGGACCTCCATACTACGCCTCTACTGCGCATGCGCAGTGAAGCAGACGTCCCGAAATTGGCGCCAATTATCATTCTTACTGGCAGTGCCTGATCAGCGCTATGTACTCAGCGGGGAGGCAAGAGTTCCCAACTCCAGGGAGGGCCATCCCCGTCTGGGTCATTGGTAAGTATAAAAAATATATAAATTACTATAAATTTTTTAACATTTTTATACTGTACCAATGACCCAGACTTAGCTGAATAGTAAACAGGCTGGAGGGCCTAGGACATAGAGGAAAATCCAATAAGCTCAACTATATAGTAAAGAGGTAACCCCTTAAGGAGAAAAGGAGTATTAGGCTTTACATGTATCTTTCTTATTTAATATTAAATTAGAAAGATACACTACCCTTAATAATTGAGCACAATAACATTCATGTTCTCTATTAACATCCAGTATATCCCTTATACTAATTATTTTTAAAGTAAGCCAATAAATAAAGTAGTCCAGAGAATTGAGACTCTTTATAGTCATTTAAAAGTGTCCGAGTATTGTATATTAAAGCCTGTTTGACACTTGACATATACAAATGCTTCACACTGAGCTACACTTTAAAAATAAGACATGAATGAATTTTAATATTAATATTACACTTTAAAACCATCCCGGAAGCGACTCAGAAATACTGACTTGGAGGAGGCATTCCCTTGCTTTCACTATAAAGCAGGTGACCTAAGGGTCAAATAGCCCAGAGCGAAGAGGGCAGCCGGACTGAGTCACTGCCGGAACAGAAAGCCTGCATAACTATAGTTGCAACTGTTTAGTGGACGACATTCTGAGCAACAGATAACGGACCTAAACAATGCAGGTCTCCAGAAATGGACTCAATATTTCTGAAATAAAAATTCGTAAATGTGGATGGCTGAGACCAATAAGCAGCCTTCATTAAATCTGTAATAGCAACATTATTAGCATAAGCCCAGGAAGTAGAAAGAGCTCTTACTTCATGAGCAGAAATCTTAAGCACAGACTGCTGAGAAGAAGATAAATTTTCATAAGCAGTACGGATAGTTAATTGAATCCATCTAGCAATAGAATGGACCGAAATGTCCTTTCTATTAGGCATCAAAGACAGAAAGAAACGTTTCCGTCCCTTTCTGATAAACTGAGATCTCTGTTTATAGATACGTAACGCTCTAACAGGACAGATTAAAGGCCTACGCCCGTCTGAAGACGGAAGAGCCTTAATAACAATAGGTTCCGGATATTTATTAGGAGCCTGATTCTTAGCTAAAAAACCCACATTAGTAATGAAGGTGATAGTGTTCGCGACACTACGATAGTGAGAATCATCCACCGACAGGGCATGAAGCTCACTGACTCTTCTAGCAGAAGAGAAAGCTAAGAGAAAAGCTGTCTTATAAGATAAGAATTTGAAATCTACTGTCCCAAGAGGTTCAAATGGCTTTTCTTTCAATTTAAGAAGAACCCAAGCTAAATTCCACTTAGGAATTAGTCTAAGAGTTCTGGGTCTATTTATCGAAAAGTTTCTAACCAACTTAGATAAAGAGACATTAGATCCAATTTGTAAACTATCATGATGTGCATAGGTATCAGATAACATAGATCTATAACCCTTTATAGTAACAGGCTGCAGTTTGATTTCGTCAAACAAGTATACTAGAAAGTTTGCAATGTCTGGTATAGAGGGATTTAATATATCTACAGAATGATCCCTACACCAACGACGAAAAACCTTCCACTTAGCCGCATAGTTTAGCGAAGAGGAGGTCCTCCTACAGTTAGAAATCGCATCCACTGCTCGTCCTGTAAAGTGTTTGCCATGCAAGAAGGACCGCACAACGGAAAAACGTGAAGGTTGAGACCTTGCGGGTTGTGATGGAGTTGGCGCGATTTCCCCTGCGAAAGAAGATCCTCCCGTGGAGGAAGCTTTCGCGGTAGGTCCCACAACAGACACCTGAGTAGATTTATCCATGGTCTCTGTGGCGACAGAGATGCTACCAACAGAATCTTGCATTGAGATTGTTTTATCTTTAGCAATACTTGTTGAATTAACGGCGCTGGAGGATACGCATATCCTATCATTCCGTCCCAAGGGATCGACAGAGCGTCTACTGCAAATGCTCTTGGATCCGGACACGGAGACACATACGTCTGCAACTGATTGTTGAGATGTGTCGCAAATAAGTCTATCATTGGCCGTTCCCATTGGTAGCAAATCTGATTGAATACTTGTTTGTTGAGAGTCCACTCCGACGGCAACAAGCGACCCTTTCGTGAAAGGGAGTCTGCTAGCACATTCAGACGACCCGGTATGTGACGGAACGAAAGAAGAACGTGATGTTCTAGCGCAAACAGAAGGATTCTTTCCGTTAGATTGAACAACGGTACTGAATGAGTGCCTCCCTGATTCCGTATATACGCCACTACTGTCGTATTGTCGGATAGGATTTGGACATGAGCATTGTGAATAATGTCCATCCAGTGACGTAACGCAAGCCAAATTGACATCATTTCCTTGATGTTTATGTGCTTGCACAGGAATAGCGGATCCCAAAGACCCTGGCATCTCGAATCCGTTGGGATTAATGATGCACCCCAACCTGTTTGACTGGCATCCGTCATAATGGTAAAACTCGGATCCGGCAACTGCAGCGGAACTCCCTGAGTTAACCACTGAATGTTTGCCCAAGTCTGAATCTCTTGTTTCACTTGATCTGACAAGAGAACGTCTACATCGAGCAAATGAATTTTCACACTCCAATTCGGAGTCAAGAAAATTTGAAGAGGACGTGTGCGTAACCGCCCCATCGGAATGAGATCCGCGGCGGCTCCGCACAGACCTATCAGTCTCATAAATTCTCTCGCGGTGACTTTGTCTGCGTGCAGACAATAGCGAGTGTAACAACTGACTAATTTCGCTCTGGTTAACGGCAGACGAACGAGATTGTTGTGCATCTCGAAGCTCATTCCCAGATGAGTGAATGACTTGGACGGCACCAGATCCGACTTCTCCTCGTTTACTATAAAACCGAGACGTCGGAGCAATAGAAGAAGATTCTGAACATCGTTCTGAAGCGTTAACTCGTTGCCGTACCTCTGAAGAATGTCGTCCAGGTAGGCCGACGTTACCGCAGACGAATGAGCTCGGAAATAGATCATTACCGAGTTCATTACCCGAGTGAAAGCCCAGGGTGCTAGATTCAATCCGAAGCACATCGCCCGGAATTGATACACCACTCCTAGGACTGCGAAGCGTAGGTACTTTCGGAATGTCGGATGTACCATGACGTGAAAGTACGCATCTTTGTGATCTATGCTTGTTGCATAATCGTTCACCCGAATACTCGCTCTGGCCGACCGAATCGTCTCCATATAAAACTTCGGAGCGACGATCAGCTTGTTTATCCAGCTCAAATCTATGACTGGACGGAACGAGCCGTCTGGTTTCAGAACCAGAAACAGATGGCTGTAGAATCCCGGAGATTCCTGGTTTTCTACGACCTCTACCGCGTTCTTCATTAAAAGAGACTGCACCTCTGATAACAGAGCGTCTCTTTTCTGCGGATTTGACGGAAGATGAGTCCACTTTGGACTTCGAGTTAATGGAGGCTTTCGTTTGAAGGATATCTTTAGACCTTCCGAAGTCACTCCTCTCACCCAAGGGTCGTCCGTAATCGACGCCCATTCTTGTGAAAAGCTCGACAACCTTCCGCCAACCGGTACGCGATAGAGGTTTAAGCCATCACCTCCTGGACATGCGAGGCCTGCGTTAGGAGAAACCACGTCCTCCACGACCCGCACCTCGCCCCGTCGACCTCGGGGCGTCCGACCGATTGTCCCGGCCTGAAGGACGTCCCGAACGAGAGTCGCTATCCTGACGGTCTCTCGAATAAGACCAAGAGGACGCACCGGAACCTCTATAGGAACCTCTCTTGGGCGCATTAGACCCAGAAGTGCCTGTCTTATTCTTGTCTGCTGTATCCGACTTCTTAGAAGCAGATTTGAACAACAGAGAATTCGAAGCTTTCTTTGTAATTTAATCATAAATAGCAGAAAGCTTGCCGTCAAAGAGAAGTTCTCCTGAGACCGAAGCGACTCTCAGAGAGTTCTTCACCTTAGTATCCACTAGTGTGGATGTAGCTAGGGCTGCGTCACGTCTAACCAACTCCAGATTTGCCACTGAAAGGGCGGAGTTACACGTGGAATAAGCTACTGCCCTTGAAAGAAGTCTTAAAGAGGATTGTATATCCTGAAACTCTTTCCCTTGAAGGCACAGTGATAACGCCTTAGTAAGGTGATCTGCGTAAGATAAGGCATCTAAATTGGCTCTGTTAGACGCAATAGCTGTTTCCAACACCGCGGTTGGAATAGAAGCCGACGACGGTAATGATAGCTCTAAGTCTTCCGCCTCGTCGTCCATACGCAGAGGAACTCTCGGAATACCCTGTCCTGCCGTATCGAATTTATTCCTTGCATTAATGAAAGGCAGGTTGAGAGTATTAGCGGACAAGAAACCTGCTTTCCCCATCTTGGAAGCAAGTTTAAATATAGCGTCGTTCAATAATTCAAATGTTCTTGCAACATTATTGGGCTGCGACGGAAACTCGGGAGCGATGTCCCTGAACCGCTCAAAAAATTCAGAGTCCAATGACGCTATAATCCTCTTGTCCGGCACCGCAGCAGTCTGGCCCGACGGAACAACTTGAGGGAGAAAGTGCCGGATGAAGTCCACGGCAGCTTTATGTTGTTCCGAAAGGGATAGCTCCAAGTCATCCGTATCCCTTTCACCATCCGGTCGGACCTCATGATATTCCCGATCGTCCGCCCCCGATCCTTCGGCGGAGCGTACCGACCCAGCGCCGTCGGATAATTCTCGATCCGACACCGTTTCTGTCGGCTGCTGGGATGCTGCGATAAGCTGTGCTATCTGCACAAGAATGTCCGGCGTCGAGACCTGCGGAGGCGCAGTCTTTCGCTGCTTCGCCGAGGGCAGCTCCGCATCAGATGGCTCCCGCATACTTTTCCTATGCGAACGTCCGGAGTCCATCGGTCTCGAATCCCTGGCTGCCGGATGGTGTGACCTGGTCGCCGAAGAATCCTTGATCGGCGAAGCTGGAAATATATCGGCGGTCACGCAGCCAAGGTGCGGTCGTGTGCGCTGACGAGAAGAGGAAGCCTTAACAGTCTCCGCGGACTGCTTATACAACGGAGCGTCCCGAGCGACGGACGTATGCTCCGCTAAAGACACATTCTGTACCACAATATCTGGTCCCAGATGTTGTTGTACGAGAGAGGGGCCTCTCTCGCTCGCGGCCCGGCTGGACCTGGACGAGCTAGGAACCGGACTCAAAGGCTTCCTCCGTTCTCGCTTACTATCCGCCGTCACTGGGTGTGCATCTATTATGTTTATAGTGCTCGCATCACCCAAAATTTCCTCCTGGACCGCATCGGACGAACCCGGCTGCCGAACCATTCGGTGAATGGACGCTACACCGGGCGAGCTAGCGGACGACATTTGTCTAATCTCCATGAGCACTTTTGCCGCTAGCTCTGAATTCATTTGTGACGACGGACGCACACTTGTAGAAGATAACATGGAAACATCACCCTGTTCTTGTTCCTCTGAAATAGAAACTGAGAGAGTAGAGTGACCTTGCGGAGAAAGAGCCGGCATAGCCCTTTCTCCAGAAACAACATATCGTGACACACGTTTCCAATGTTTCTCATCCCAATATTCACATATAGGACAGGGATTAATGCGAGAACACTTACTACAATTAATACAATGATCATGAAAGTCAGAGGAAGATTTCTTCCTATTACAATTTGAACAATGTCCCTTCATTGTGAAAGGACAACAACAAGTCCTAGTTACTCGCAAAAACCCCTGACACAAAGATACATAATAACATGATCCATTAATAAATGAAAAAACAATTGCAAATCAAAATAATTTTGAAAAAATATTTTTTCAGCGAAGCCCAAGTTGCTGAAAAGTAACGTTGAGCCCCGATGGATCCGATGGCAAAGTGTGGTCAAAAATTTTAAATTTATATTAAATAATTAATGAGACACTTACGGATAATATAAATGTATCTTATAGTGAGACAAACTACAGCAAAGGCAAACAGCCCCCCTCAAAAAAGGCTGTTGCCAATGTAAACAAACAGTGTAAAACACCAGAAAACATGACTCCAGGCACTGAAAAAACTGGCCCGGAATCAGTCATCAAAATTACACTCTATCTGATGCAAAACAGAGACTCCCAGGGAAGAATCTGCAGAACATCAGATGGTAGATGCAGAACACAACGTTATACACCCATGGGTGAAAACGTAACTATGGGGAAAATAACAGAAAACATTCTGTAACCAAGCAACTCTCCCAGGAAATTTTAGAAATGAACTTTCTCAAAAATATGCCAAAAGCATGGGAGAATTGCAAGGGGGGACTTTAGAAGGCTAGGGGAGAGGAAACACTGAAAAATTACGTGTCTGGCATCCTTTAAACTGAGATTTACAAGCACAAAGATCAGTGAGATGTTGACTGATGAAGGGCCAAACAGAGAATGATAATTGGCGCCAATTTCGGGACGTCTGCGTCACTGCGCATGCGCAGTAGAGGCGTAGTATGGAGGTCCTTTAGGACATGATTTCTTTTTGTTTTGGATGCAAATTTTGGGGATTGGGGGGCAAAATTTGTGTTTGGCCCTGGTTTTGTTAGAGTTAGCACCAGCTAAGTCTGGGTCATTGGTACAGTATAAAAATATAACAGAATTCATTCTGTAACCAAGCTAATTCTCCCAAGAAATTTTAGTAGTAATCTTACTCAAAAATATGCCAAAAGCATGGGAGAATAGCAAGGGGGGACTTACAGGAAAAGGAGAGAGGAAACACTGAATAAGCAGTACAACTTCATAGCAAGAATGACAAAAACAGGCCCATGCCTCGAAAATAGGCAACTTAACATAATTTCATTACAAAATTTTAAGTTACAGCCCTGAATATTTTCTGTCACTCCTTTTTCCTCTCCTCCTATATCCTCTTTAGAATCACCATTTCTCCAATATTTATGTGTCTGGCATCATTTAAACTGAGATTTACAAGCACAAAGACCAGTGAGATGTTAACTGATGAAGGGCCAAACAAAGAATGATAATTGGCGCCAATTTCGGAACGTCCTTGACACTAAGCATGCGCAGTAAGGGCAAAGTATGGAGGTCCTTCAGGACATGATTTCTTTTGGTTTTAGATGCAAATTTTGGGGATTGGGGGGCAAAATTTGTGTTTGGCCCTAGATTTTTAAGAGTTAGCACCAGCTATGTCTGGGTCATTGGTACAGTATATAGGGAACTTAACATAATTTCATTAAAAAATTTTAAGTTACAGGCCTGATTATTTTCTGCCACTCATTTTTCCTCTCCTCCTTCTATATCCTTCTTATATCCACCATTTCTCTAATATTTATGAGTCGGGCATAATTTAAACTGAGATTTACAAGCACAAATATCAGTCAGATGTGAACTGATGAAGGGCCAAACAAAGAATGATAACTGGCGCCAATTTCAGAATGTCCTTGACACTGCGTATGCGCAGCAAGGGCAAAGTATGGAGGACCTTCAGGACATGATTTCTTTTGGTTTTAGATGCAAATTTTGGGGATTGGGGGGGCAAAATTTGTGTTTGGCCCTGGAATTTTAAGAGTTAGCACCAGCTATGTCTGGGTCATTGGAACAGTATAAAAATATAGGCAACTTAACATAATTTCATTAAAAATTTTTAAGTTACAGCCCTGATTATTTTCTGCCACTCATTTTTCCTCTCCTCCTTCTATATTCTTCTTATATCCACCATTTCTCTAATATTTATGTGTCTGGCATCATTTAAACTGAGATTTACAAGCACAAATATCAGTCAGATGTGAACTGATGAAGGGCCAAACAAAGAATGATAATTGGCGCCAATTTCAGAACGTCCTTGACACTGCGCATGCGCAGTAAGGGCAAAGTATGGAGGACCTTCAGGACATGATTTCTTTTGATTTTAGATGCAAATTTTGGGGATTGGGGGGGCAAAATTTGTGTTTGGCCCTGGAATTTTAAGAGTTAGCACCAGCTATGTCTGGGTCATTGGTACAGTATAAAAATATAGAAATTTTAGGCGCGACCAAATGTTTTGCCCCTCCCATAACGAAGGCAAATAATGCCCGACAAACTTTTATTGAACAAACTTGATTCTACACTTCAAAACGAAGCTGCATACCAAATATCAAGTCTCTGCTATTGCTGGTTCATGAGAAGAAGATTTTCAAAGATTTTGGTGCCCCTTGGGGGCATGGGCCCACCCAGGAGGAGGTGCAACTTCATTTGAACAAATCTGAATTGACATTAGGTAATAAACATTTACCCAACATTTGAAAAATATTAGGCCAGTGGTTTCTTCGGAGAAGTTGGTTTTGTAAAGTTTACGCCGGACGGACGACGGACAGAAAGCGATTAGTAAAGCTCACCTTGAGCTTTGCTCAGGTGAGCTAAAAACAAGAAAAAAAACAAACACCTGCCTGCAATTGTACAAAAGAAACAGAAGATTTACTTTGTGGGGGGGGGGGAACCTTATTTGGATTTTTTATCTCATCACAATGATTACCAAAAAACAACGAGGGAGTGGAGTTTCCCAGCATTGAATACATTTATTTCTGTGAAATAGCATCCTTGCTGATTAAAAGTTTGAGCTAGTGAAATCAGAGTTCCATAAATTCAAAAGTACATTTTCTTAGCGGAAATTCCACTTCATGGGAGTTTCTTTTCGACATGGCTGTCCATCTGAACAATATTAAGTCTCAAGTTACCATTGTAAAATTTCTTAACCTCATTTTTAGTACTGGTCAGTTTGGCAAGTTTGAGTTGAGAGAGTTAATTGTTTCGATAGGGTTCAAGTTTTTTCTAATTTGCAATGAAAAAGAAGGAGAACACATTTAATTTTAAGAAATGTTTTAGGTGTTCAGTTTAATTTATCTGCATCATTACTTGTTTGGAATTTGTTGTTTTCAGTAAGTTCTAATGTGACCACAGCAAGCTTCCATACCTGAACTTTTTATTCTTAACTTTTTGAACTCTGTTGACCCCAGCAAAACTAAAAACAATAACAAAGATGGCTGTTTCTTTAGAGGGAATGTATAGGGTTACAATTATTTCTTTCAGTATCCCTACTAATGCATTTGGAACTGTTTTAACCCCCTAGCTTTGTTCTTTGATATTTTGAGCATGTTTAGCCATAAATATTTTTCATGAGAAATTGTTTTGTTTTCAGTTCCAGAACTAGTGCCGTAGCAGACTTTCAGGAACCATTCATGCCTCACATGTATTAGGTGAATAAGTAACATGTATTTATTCAGGTTATGTACCTCACAATCTTCATTTGGATGTATAATATGTGTATATTTATTTGGAATTTATGGAATTTCAGACTTGGTATTTTCACAGAAAATTTTGTTTGCTGTTTTTATTTCATCACTTATATTGGCCCTTAAGGGCCTATATGAGTAATGAAATTTTGTTCATTTTGAAATTCTCACCTCTCATATTCCTTAAATTGAGATTAAATGTACACAATTTATACATCAAAATAAAGGTTGGGATGTACAGAACACGAAACATTTATGTAATCAACTCATAGAGTTGACAGCAGGCACCACTGGTTCCTGGAAGTCTGCTATCGTATTCGCACCAGAACTGATAACAAAATATTATTTCGCAAGAACAACTCATGGCCGAATGTGTTTCAGATATTCAATAACAAAGCTAGGCATTCAAACGCTTTCCAGAGCAGCGATAGAACTGCATTTTGGAAAAGGACAACGCTGTCTGCATTTTTTATTGAAGATGGTTTCCATGTTTGACAGACATGCTCAAATCACTAGATACTATAAATTTCCATCGAAAAACAAAATTGTAATTCTAAGAAATTTCAACTGGTATCATGATACCTTGCATTGAATATGGCAACTGTGCAATTTCTATCTAATAACAGGGTACTGTATGAAGGCGATCTTTTTCATTATTTGATTTTAGACGGCGTTGTTTTTACATGCTTTTTCCATCCGGAAATCGAAAGTATATTCATACGTAAACAAAACCAAAGGCTTTAGAATTTACCCCATGCAGCTCTGTCTCTGTGTTTTGAAGAATTTTGATCCCCTAGCTTTGTTCTTGGATATGTAAAGTACATTTGACCACAAGTTGTTTTCGTGACATATTATTAAATTATTAGTTCTGGTATGAATACGGCAGCAGACTTCCAGGAACCAGTGGTGCCTACAGTCGACTCTATGAGTTGATTACACATATATTTCGTGTTCTATACTTCTCTATCTTTATTTTGATGTACATGTTGTGTATATTTAATTTGAATTGAAGGAATATCAGAGGTGAGAATTTTCAAAATAAACAAAATTCCATTACTTATATAGGCCCTTAAGGGCTTTGGTAAGCCATTTTTTATAAACTTGAGCAAGGCCATTTTGCAGTTTATGAGTCAAAGTTTTACAATTTCTTCATTGTAAGGTGTTCTATAACACCGATAGAGCATATGTATATACCTCACTTACCTTAAAACAGAAATGTTGACTTTAAAGATGACTTTTTAGAAAAAAATGTTTTGTCCTCAAAATCAGTTATGTACTCTATCAAATCTGAAAAGCAAATATACATTTATCTCAATTATGTATCTGTGAAT
The DNA here is from genome assembly GCA_031216915.1 of Pictodentalium vernedei. Taxonomy (NCBI): domain Eukaryota; kingdom Metazoa; phylum Mollusca; class Scaphopoda; order Dentaliida; family Dentaliidae; genus Pictodentalium; species Pictodentalium vernedei. The sequence goes on from CM062294.1 coordinate 579,602,919, forward strand.
GATGAACTACAAAGTAATGATAAAAGAATAATTCAGATTTGGAATAAATAAGGTTCTAAAATTTCTTGAAAACCATCATATTTGAGAATTTCTGGAACTATTTCAGCTGCAATTCTATGGAGGCCCAATGTAGTCAATAATCATAATTGTGCAGAACACTTGGAAATTGGAAAATAAGCTATAATAATAATAACTACAGTGCATTGACTAATACAGTGCAAAGAATGTTGAGAAAGTATGTTTTATTAAACAACATTTTTTTATTAACACCATTATTGCCAAATCAGCAAGACATTTTATCATGAAATAGTGTATGTCATTACACTTTTATCAACTGATTGAGAATATGGGTGAACAATGTATGTAGAAAACAAGCCAAGACGAATACCGGGTCTGGACCTGCATCGCTGCATGCAATTGAATCGGCAAACAGGAAGTGGCTGCATGGCAGATCTGAAAATTGCATACACAATACAACTGATCATTATCAAGCTCCAGATGAAATATAAAATCAATCCCTTGCATAGAAGCCGAGAAAAGTTTGACGAAAAATTTCAATGTTCGGTGGATACAGTAAAATTTCAAAGCATCGGCAAACAGGAAGTGGCTGCACGGCAGATCTGAAAATTGCTTACACGATACAACTCATCATTATGAAGCAGCAGACCAAATATAAAATCAATCCCTTGCATAGAAGCCGAGAAAACCTTGACGGAAAATTTCAATGTTCAGTGGGTACAGTAAAATTTCAAAGTATCAGCAAACAGGAAGTGGCTGCACAGCAGATCTGAAAATTGCTTACACGATACAACTCATAATTATGAAGCAGCGGACCAAATATAAAATCATTCCCTTTCATAGAAGCCAAGAAAACTTTGACGGAAAAAGTGTTTCGGACGGACTGCCGGATGGATGGACTGATGGATGGACGGACGGACGGACTGACGGACGGACTGACGGACGGAGTCGAGCAGTAACTAGACCTGCTCTGCCGCTGGCGACGCAGGTAAAAAGAAGAGATGATTACATTTCAAGAAGTTCAAATTGAGACTGGATACCGATTTGCAAAGAATAGATATGTTACTGCCCCGCAGCCAATGTGGGTAGTAGTTCAGGCACAGGAACAGAGAAATATAAATTTTATAGTAAATTTCCTTTCTTATTATACCTACCACAATTGTTTACTACAGGCTTGCACTACAGTGGAAGTCCCTAACTCGGATAAAATACTCTCTATTTTTGTCTTTCCCAAGCAATTTGGGAAAGAAAAGTGGTGCAAAAGCACCAAGAAAAAATAAGCCAAAACTGGGTCGAATGCAACCGGCGCAGACCCAGTACGGGACACTCACACCCAAGTACAGCTCCACGACTTCCGTTGTCAGTGCGCATATACCGTCGCAAAAGACTCATTCTTTTTGAATCCGACAACGTTAGAGTTTGTTGTGATCAGCGGGGAGGAAAGATTCTTTACCCGTAAAGAAGATGGGAGGGCCTCCATGTAAACAATTGTGGTAGGTATAATAAGAAAGGAAATTTACTATAAAATTTAGATTTCTTATCAACCTACTCACAATTGTTTACTACAGGCTGAATAGACAATAGGCTGGAGGGAATCGCATAACCAACCCACACATAACCCCAGTGCACTGGAACCGTGAAGCAGAAGGAAGAGGTCCCGAGGCTTATCAACCATAACGTCGCAATCATTGGTAAAGGACAATGAAAGGAGACATATGGGCCTGTGTGACACACAGACAGAAAAAAGGGGGCAGTAACAGCACAAGGCTGAAACTGACCTTCAAGAAGCCTAATGGCTATGGCAGACAACAGCCTGAGCAGAAGAAAGAGGACCCAAGGCAAAAAGGTCCTCCGACTGCTCCTGCAACTGGCGTAAATAAAAGGTGGAGAAAGTAGATAGAAAAGAGCAGTAACAGCACAAGGCTGAAACTGACCTTCAAGAAGCCTAATGGCTAGGGCAGACAACAGCCTGAGCAGAAGAAAGAGGACCCAAGGCAAAAAGGTCCTCCGACTGCTCCTGCAACTGGCGCAGATAAAAGGTGGAGAAAGTAGAGGCATTTCTCCAGTAGGCTGCCTGCATAACATCCGACAACTTGACGGAGTTAGAATAAGCCCAAGAGGTGGATAATGCCCGCACCTCGTGGGCAGAAATACGATTGGTAATACAATCGCCAGCTGCTAAACGACCGTAAGCCGTACGAATAGCAAGACAAATCCATCGAGAAATGGATTGAGGAGAGATCCTCTGTCGACCCAGAAATAAGAAACAGACAAAACCGTTTCCTGCCTTTCCGTATGAACAGAGCAAAGGGCGATTACCCTCAACAGAAGGAAGAGCCCTGATACAGATAGGAGGAGGAGTAGTATCTGGTAACTGATTCTTGGCCAAAAAAGAGCAATCAGTGGTAAAAGTAACACTGTTGGGAGAGTTCCTAAAAAAGGCCGGGTCAACCGAGAGGGCGTGAAGCTCACTAACCCGTCTGGCCGAAGCAAACGCCATCAGAAACGCTGTCTTATTTGTGAGAAAATGCATATCCACCTGGGATAAAGGTTCGAATGCCCCCCCCCCCCCCCCCCCCTCCCCTCAAGCAAAGCAGCAACCACGAAAGATCCTATCATGGGGTAAGCTGCAAAGTCCGAGGCCTTTTCAAAGAAAAGTGCCGAACAAGCTTGGAGAGGTAAGGATTAGTGCCGATACGACGCTTCCCCACATAAGAAAAAGTCTCTGAAAGCATGAACCTGTAACCCTTGATGGTAACAGGCTGGAGACCCCGAGAATCAAACAGATATACCAGAAACTCCACAATCTGTGAAATCGAAGGATTTGCATAATCAACAGAGTGATCAGCACACCATCGACAGAAGACCTTCCATTTAGCTGCATAAGCTAAACCAGTGGAGTGCCTCTTTGAAGAAGAAATGCACTCCACTGCTCGTTTCGAAAAACCTCTACGGAGGAGACAGGACCTGACAAAAGATATGCGTGAAGGCACAATGAAGTCGGGTCGACGTGAAACCTCCTCGGGCGACCTTGACAAAGAAGGTCGCGACGTAGCGGGAGACGTGCCGGAACCGTCACCATCAGCGAGCGGAGCTGATTGATCCACACCCGCTGTAGCGACAGGGGAGCGATCAGAATGATTCGACAACTGAAGGTTCGAATTTGGGCTAGAACCTGAGGCAGAATCGGAACCGGCGGGAAGGCATAGCCGACTAGACAGTTCCAATCGAGTGACAGAGCGTCCACGGCAAAAGCCAGAGGATCTGGACATGGGGACACGAAAGTGTCCACCTGATGGTTCCAACGAGTCGCAAAGAGATTGATGTGGGGACGTCCCCAGAGATCACAAAGCGACTGGAACACTGCCCTATGGAGCATCCATTCGGTGGAAATAATTCTGCCCTGTCGGGACAGGGAATCAGCTAGGACATTCAGACGACCGGGAATGTGACGAACAACCACTCCGGCGTGAACATCCTGAGCGAGCAGTAGAAGATCCCGAGCCAATTCATACATCAGAACCGAGTGCGTGCCGCCCTGATTCCGAATGTAAGCAACCACTGTCGAATTGGCGGACAGCAGAAAGACCTGGCGATTCGACAGGTGAGGGATCCACTGCCTGGAACTCAGAAGAAGAGCAAGGAGCTCCTTCTGGTTGATGTGTAGAGCTGCTTGATCCTGGTCCCACATCCCGTGTAGGGAAAGACCAAGAGGATCCAACGTCGCATCCCATCCGAGATCGCTGGCATCTGCCGTCAGAACGCGATCGGATGTGGGTAAGTCCAATGGAACACCCTGCGTAATCCACTGAACATCTGTCCAGGGAAGAAGGTGAGGATAAAGAGATTCCGGAAACGGAAGCACCTGATCCAGAGAATCTACATTCGGCCTCCAACGACTGAGCAGAAAGTGTTGGAGAGGTCTGACACGCAGCCGACCTAGAGGAATGAGACCCGTCACTGAACCGAGACCGATCAGCCGGAGAAAACTCCGAGCGGTCGCGGACCTGGACTGGGACAGAGTCAGAGCAAAAGCTGAGAGAATCACAGCCTTGGCCTGGGGAACAGCTACCAAATTGAATTGGGTTTGGAAAGCCATCCCCAGATGACAAAACGACTGAGAAGGGACCAGGTCCAACTTCTCCTTGTTGACTCTGAATCCTAGCGACGTGACGCAAGCTCAACAGAGTGGCGACATCCGACTCCAGTAAGGCAGCATTGGAATGCCTCTGGAGGATATCGTCCAGATATGCCGAAGTAGTCACCCTGGACTGTGTGCGATGGAACGCTATCACATGCCACATCAGTCTGGTGAAGGCCCAAGGAGCCAGGTTGAGGTCGAAAGGCATGGCCTTGAACTGGTAAACTCACCCCAGAAAAGCGAACCTGAGATACTTCCGAGAGGCCCGATGCATCGGAACGTGGAAGTAAGCGTCTCGCAGGTCAATGCTGGCAGCGAAATCTCCCTGGTGAATTGATTGGCGGACCGACCTGAAAGTCTCCATGCTGAACTTGGGAGCAATGATAGACTGGTTCAGGGTTCAGGATACTCAGATCGATAACCAGTCGGAGTCGGCCGTCCTTCTTCGGCACTAAGAACAGGCGGGAATAGAAACCCACTGACTGAATGTTCTTGATGACCTCGATCGCCCCCTTTGCCAGGAGATTGCCAATCTCCGTGGACAAAAGTTCCCGATGGAAAACGTCTGAAGGAACTGTGGTTGGAAGAAGCACCCTTAACAGAGTGGGGTGCCGTCGGAAGGATATTCGCAGCCCGGACCGAACAACATCTAACACCCATGGATCGGATGTGATTGTGATGGTGGCCCAATGGTCTGCGAACTCTGCTATCCTTCCTCCAACCTGGGACGAGTCGAGGTGAGGACCTTCATTTCGAGCCCCGACGAGGACAACGAGAGGAGAAACCACCTCCTTTACTAAATGTAGAATCCTGAGACTTCCCTCGATTCTGCCGACCTTTTCCCTTACCCCTTGAGTAAGAAGTAGAGGCGGTGGCAGAAGGACCAGCCTTTTGCTTCACAGAGGAAGCAGAAGGGTACTTGTTAGGCTTGGAACGGCCCCTGGCTCCCCTAAAAGGCTGATCAAACTGACAAAACAGCAGCTGATCTTTGGAATGACGTAGGACGTCATCCCAGACCGTCGACACGGAACCATGGAAAAGTTGCGGACCTGCCAAAGAAGCAGATCGAAGAGCAGCATGCGGAAGGGATCGTCCTGTGTCCAGCACAGCGTCCCTTTGAACTAATTCCAGATTAGCTATGTTACAGGCATGCGTGTGAGTAAGATGCATAAGCGCCTTGGACAGCACACGCAAAGGAGCCTGCACCTCGTCAAACTTATCTGGAGGCAGATAAGCAGCCAAAGCTGGGACGATGTGATCTGAGAGAGAAAGCATGCCAAGCATCTCTCTAGATAAGCCCAACGTGGACTCCAGAGTCGTCATTGGAATGATGGCAGACTTGGGCTTGGAAAGCCCGAGGGAAGTGGAGTCCTGATCCAGAACCGTCAAAGTCTGGCAGACCGACGGATTGGCGGAACTGTAGGAACGATAACGCACAGGAGGCAAAAAGGTGTCAATCCTGGTGAAGAACGGAATCTTCAGAGCCTTGGAACTCAGCTTGGAGTCCAATGCTGAAAAAGCTTCAACCACCTGTACCGACTGGCACGGTCGAAGGCGCCCAGAAGCAGGTTGCTCCATAGGCTGTAGGCGCTCAACCGATGATCGCGGCCTGGCTGACACTGTCGGCTGGCTAGCAGGTTTGAGATCAGGCAGAAACCCAAACACAAAGTCAAGAGCTGCCCCCAAGTCCGAAGACTGCTGGCCCTCGACATCAAGCATGTCGGACTCCTCCCCAGAGTCAGAAGACGTATAGCCCATCGTGGGCAAACCAGCCGACGCCTCCCATGGTGTCGGGACACCAGTGGAATCAGAAACCGGCCTGTTTCCAATCCCGGGAGGCGGCGCCATAGGAGGTGCCTGGAAACCACTCGCTGCCTCGCTGGAAGCAACAGGAAGGCTCTTTGACAGAACCTGAGTGAGTAAGGAGAGGGCCTCCCTAAGCTCACTGTCCGAACTGGCCGGTTCGACAGGGGAGCGAACTGGCAAAGTGGCTTCACCTCTGACCCTCTTAACCAGCTAAGGGTCACGATCCTCCAAAACACTCGACGCGGGACGACGGGCGGCAGCTGAAACATCTGAAGGCAGATGTGTATAGGGGTATGAGGCACCCCAAGGATCAATATAGCGAGAACTCATGAGAGTCACCGTGGATCTCTTCGGGGCAGAAGGTCCAGGCTGCACAAAAGGCGCTAGTCCCCCAAAACTGGTCGTGTGGCCAGAATGAGTGGACAGAAACGCCATGGAGTTCATAGTGTCTCCACTAAGAACATCCGAATCCAAAGACACAACTGTGGTGCTCGACGGCGTAGAGACCACAGTGGTGGGTTTGGCTGGCAGCCCCTTCCAACTTCACCGAGTTGAAGTCAGGGAAGGCTGAGGTCGATATCCCACATCTACAGAACCAGACATTCCTGCAGTCCCCTGCAGCAAAAAGCCGAGGCTGGCTGAAACTGACGACGAAGCAGACGGACCAGCAGTAGTAGCATATACGTCGGGAGTCGTTGAGGCTGGTGGAATAGTGGAGAGAGCACCCCTGCTCGGCTCCGAAGGAGGAGTCACAACCCTAGTGACAGCCTCAGATGTCGACTGGAGGGGGACCGTAGTCCCGAAACCAGGCACCTCTTCACCAGAACACTCAACGGCTCCCGCAGTATCCACTACAGGAAAAGACTGCACATCCCCCACAGAGGAGGAATAACTCTCAACAGACAAGGTCAGCTCGGGAGCCCCCAAACGACCATGTTCTCCTTTCCCGCAGGAGCGGGAGGCATGGCCACAAGAACGAACGACACGGTTAACTGACGCCCAGAAAGTGGATGACCATGATCCACAGACACCACATGGCCGCTCGGCCGAACACCCATTACAGGAGGAACAAGAAGAATGTGAATCATTCACATGCTTTGGCAGCAGACATTGCCCACAAGGAATTGTCCTGGGCATGATAGAGGTGAGAGGAGAAAAGAAGGTGAAATCAGAAAACAGAAGAACACCCCCAAAGAAGAGAGAAAGGTGACAGAAATTAAGACCCCAGACGGTCGACCAGGAACCACACAACAGGATGACTACTCTCAAAAGAGAGAAGAAAAACTGTAGGAGCGGTAGCCCGTTGACACCCAACTCTAACACAATTAGAAAAATTAGCAAATTAAGCATTGACAATAATTGTGAAAAATAATTGAAGTCCGAACCACATGGCACACGAAATTCACGCGCAACTCGAGAGAGAACAAATAAAATACATTATGGATATATAATATTGACAGAGAATATAATAAAAACTGTTCCTGAGAATACAAAGGATACTAGGATACACTATGAATCTGGAAACATCAATCAACGAGCTGGATAAACACTGATAAGCGTGCAGAACATCTCGACACAAGGCGAATGACAAAAAGAATGAGTCTTTAGCGACGGTATATGCGCACTGGCAACGGAAGTCGTGGAGTTGTACTTGGGAGAGAGCGTCCCGTACTGGGTCTGCGCCGATTGCACTCGACCCAGTTTTGGCTTATTTTTTCTTGGTGCTTTTGCACCACTTTTCTTTCCCAAATTGCTTGGGAAAGACAAAAATAGAGAGTATTTTATCCGAGTAAGGGACTTCCACTGTAGTGCAAGCCTGTAGTAAACAATTGTGAGTAGGTCGATAAGAAATGCTCATACAACACAGAGTGAGACAAGTAAAAAATGTATGCTGCATGTTTCCTGACTTCCCCAAGCCATCGTTGGTAGTTTTGTTTCCCACCTAGTCTAATTTGAAACATGAGCAAGTCTTCATAATGTATTATGTCAGTCACCCATGATATGCAGTCTGTACAGGGCTCGATTTAACTGGATTTGCATAGCAACTTTCCAATCAGTTTTCAACAATAGCTAATCAATTTCACATAACAAAAACATATAAATGACAGGAAATGCTAATCAAAATTTATCCAAGATGGTAAACTGCTATTCAAATTTTTAAAATTAAATCGATCCCTGAGACTGTATAATATTCATTTTATCATAGTCTGTATAAAAATAGCTGCAAACTGTAATATACTTACATCAGAAAATTTAAGTACTTTTCAGTCACAAATGTAGAGGTTGTTAGTCGTCCATGAACTTTAGGGAGCCCATCAAATAGTCATCAACTATCTTTGTGTAGTCAACTTCATATTTTGTGGCATCACCCTGATATAGTATCTGAAATACAACAAAAAACACGTTTGACTGGGAGGAATAACAAAGTTTGTTGTGTCATATGAGCATGCTATGGTTCTTCACATACATGGAAGCTACTATCACCTAACATATTTGTCTGCTAAGCCATAAAACAACTGTGTAAGTTTTAGAGCTGAATAAAAATCTAAATTTTATAGTAAATTTCCTTTCTTATTATACCTACCACAATTGTTTACTACAGGCTTGCACTACAGTGGAAGTCCCTAACTCGGATAAAATACTCTCTATTTTTGTCTTTCCCAAGCAAGTTGGGAAAGAAAAGTGGTGCAAAAGCACCAATAAAAAATAAGCCAAAACTGGGTCGAGTGCAACCGGCGCAGACCCAGTACGGGACGCTCTCTCCCAAGTACAACTCCACGACTTCCGTTGCCAGTGCGCATATACCGTCTCTAAAGACTCATTCTTTTTGAATCCGTAAACGTTAGAGTTATGTGATCAGCGGGGAGGAAAGATTCTTTACCCGTAAAGAAGACGGGAGGGCCTCCATGTAAACAATTGTGGTAGGTATAATAAGAAAGGAAATTTACTATAAAATTTAGATTTCTTATCAACCTACTCACAATTGTTTACTACAGGCTGAATAGACAAAAGGCTGGAGGGAATCGCATAACCAACCCCCACATAACCCTATTGCACTGGAACCGTGAAGCAGAAGGAAGAGGTCCCGAGGCTTATCAACCATAATGTCGCAATCATTGGTAAAGGACAATGAAAAGAGACATATGAGCCTGTGTGACACACAGACAGAAAAAAGGGGGCAGTAACAGCACAAGGCTGAAACTGACCTTCAAGAAGCCTAATGGCTATGGCAGACAACAGCCTGAGCAGAAGAAAGAGGACCCAAGGCAAAAAGGTCCTCCGACTGCTCCTGCAACTGGCGTAAATAAAAGGTGGAGAAAGTAGAAGCATTTCTTCAGTAGGCTGCCTGCATAACATCCGACAACTTGACGGAGTTAGAATAAGCCCAAGAGGTAGACAGTGCCCGCACCTCGTGGGCAGAAATACGATTGGTAATACAATCGCCAGCTGCTAAACGACTATAAGCTGTACGAATAGCAAGACAAATCCATCGAGAAATGGATTGAGGAGAGATCTTCTGTCGACCCGGAATGAGAGACAGAGAAAACCGTTTTCTGCCCTTCCGTATGAAGCATGTCCGATCAAGATAAATGCGAATAGCACGGACCGGACAGAGCAAAGGGCGAGTACCCTCAACAGAGGGAAGAGCCCTGATACAGATAGGAGGAGGAGTAGTATCTGGTAACTGATTCTTAGCCAAAAAGGAGCAATCAGTGGTAAAAGTAACACTGTTGGGAGAACTCCTAAAAAAGGCCGGGTCAACCGAGAGGGCGTGAAGCTCACTAACCCGTCTGGCCGAAGCAAATGCCATCAGAAAAGCCGTCTTGTATGTGAGAAATTGCATATCCACCTGGGATAAAGGTTCGAACGGCGCCCCCCCCCCCCCCCCCCCCCCCCCCCAAGCAAAGCAGCACCCACGAAAGATTCCATCGTGGAGTAAGCTGCAAAGTCCGAGGCCTTTTCAAAGAAAAGTGCCGAACAAGCTTGGAGAGGTAAGGATTAGTGCCGATACGACGCTTCCCCACATAAGAAAAAGTCTCTGAAAGCATAGACCTGTAACCCTTGATGGTAACAGGCTGGAGACCCCGAGAATCAAACAGATATACCAGAAACTCCGCAATCTGTGAAATCGAAGGATTGGCATAATCAACAGAGTGATCAGCACATCATCGACAGAAGACCTTCCATTTAGCTGCATAAGCTAAACCAGTGGAGTGCCTCCTTGAAGAAGAAATGCACTCCACTGCTCGTCTCGAAAAACCTCTACGGAGGAGACAGGACCTGACAAAAGATATGCGTGAAGGCACAATGAAGTCGGGTCGACGTGAAACCTCCTCGGGCGACCTTGACAAAGAAGGTCGCGACGTAGCGGGAGACGTGCCGGAACCGCCGCCATCAGCGAGCGGAGCTGATTGATCCACACCCGCTGAGGCGACAGGGGAGCGATCAGAATGATTCGACAACTGCAGGTTCGAAATTTGGCGAGAACCTGAGGAAGAATCGGAACCGGCGGGAAGGCGTAGCCGACTAGACCGTTCCAATCGAGTGACAGAGCGTCCACGGCAAAAGCCAGAGGATCTGGACACGGGGACACGAAAGTGTCCACCTGATGGTTCCAACGAGTCGCAAAGAGATCGATGTGGGGACGTCCCCAGAGATCGCAAAGCGACTGGAACACTGCCCTGGGAAGCATCCACTCGGTGGAAATAACCCTGCCCTGTCGGGACAGGGAGTCGGCTAGGACGTTCAGACGACCGGGAATGTGACGAACAACCACCCCGGCGTGAACCTCCTGAGCGAGCAGTAAAAGATCCCGAGCTAACTCGTACATCGGAAGCGAGTGCGTGCCGCCCTGGTTCCGAATGTAAGCAACCACTGTCGAATTGTCGGATAGTAGAAGGACCTGGCGATTCGACAGGTGAGGGATCCACTGCCTGAAACTCAGAAGACGAGCAAGAAGCTCCTTCTGGTTGATGTGTAGAGCTGCTTGATCCTGGTCCCACATCCCGTGTAGGGAAAGACCGAGAGGATCCAACGTCGCACCCCATCCGAGATCGCTGGTATCTGCCGTCAGAACGCGATCGGACGTGGGTAAGTCCAGCGGAACACCCTGCGTAAACCACTGAACATCTGTCCAGGGAAGAAGGTGAGGATACAGAGAGTCCGGAAACGGAAGCACCTGATCCAGAGAATCTACATTCGGTCTCCAACGACTGAGCAGAAAGTGTTGGAGAGGTCTGACACGCAGCCGACCTAGAGGAATGAGATCCGTCACCGAACCGCAGAGACCGATCAGCCGGAGAAAACTCCGAGCGGTCGCGGACCTGGACTGGGACAGAGTCAGAGCAAAAGCTGAGAGAATCACAGCCTTGGCCTGGGGAACAGCCACCAAATTGAATTTGGTTTGGAAAGACATCCCCAGATGAAAAAACGACTGAGAAGGGACCAGGTCCGACTTCTCCTCGTTGACTCTGAATCCTAGCGACGTGAGCAAGCTCAACAGAGTGGCGACATCCGATTCCAGTAAGGCAGCATTGGAATGCCTCTGGAGGATATCGTCCAGATATGCCGAAGTAGTCACCCTGGACTGTGTGCGATGGAACGCTATCACATGCGACATCAGTCTGGTGAACGCCCAAGGAGCCAGGTTGAGGCCGAAAGGCATGGCCTTGAACTGGTAAACTCGCCCCAGAAAAGCGAACCTGAGATACTTCCGTGACGCCCGATGCATCGGAACGTGGAAGTAAGCGTCTCGCAGGTCGATGCTGGCTGCGAAATCTCCCTGGTGAATTGATTGGCGGACCGACCTGAAAGTCTCCATGCTGAACTTGGGAGCAATGATAGACTGGTTCAGGATGCTCAGATCGATAACCGGTCGGAGTCGGCCGTCCTTCTTCGGCACCAAGAACAGGCGGGAATAGAAACCCACTGACTGAAAGTACTTGACGACCTCGATCGCCCCCTTTGCCAGGAGATTGGCAATCTCCGTGGACAAAAGTTCCCGACGTAAAACGTCTGAAGGAACTGTGGTTGGAAGAGGCACCCTTGACAGAGTGGGGTGCCGTCGGAACGATATGCGCAGCCCGGACCGAACAACATCTAACACCCATAGATCGGATGTGATGGTGGTCCAATGGTCTGCAAACTCTGCTATCCTTCCTCCAACCTGGGACGAGTCGAGGTGAGGACCTTCATTTCGAGCCCCGACGAGGCCCGCGAGAGGAGAAACCACCTCCTCGGCTAAATGAAGAATCCTGAGACTTCCCTCGATTCTGCCGACCCCTACCTTTACCCCGTGAGTAAGAAGCAGAGGCGGCGGCAGAAGGACCAGCCTTTTGCTTCACAGAGGAAGCAGAAGGGTACTTGTTAGGCTTGGAATGGCCCTTGCCTCCCCGAGAAGGCTGATCAAGCTGACGAAACAGCAGCTGATCTTTGGAATGACGTAGGACGTCATCCCGGACCGTCGACACTGAACCATGGAAAAGTTGCGGACCTGCCAAAGAAGCAGATCGAAGAGTAGCACGCTGCTCCTCGGGAAGGGATCGTCCTGTGTCCAGCACAGCGTCCCTTCGAACTAATTCCAAATTGGCCGTGTTACAGGCATGCGTGTGAGTAAGGTGCATAAGCGCCTTGGACAGCACACGCAAAGGAGCCTGTACCTCGTCAAACTTATCTGGAGGCAGATAAGCAGCCAAAGCTGAGACGACGTGATCTGAGAGAGAAAGCATGCCAAGCATCTCTCTAGATAAGCCCAACGTGGACTCCAGACTCGTCATTGGAATGACGGCAGACTTGGGCTTGGAAAGCCCGAGGGAAGTGGAGTCCTGATCCAGAACCGTCAAAGTCTGGCAGACTGACGGATTGGCGGAATCGTAGGAACGATAACGCACAGGAGGCAAAAAGGTGTCAACCCTGGTGAAGAACGAAGTCTTCAAAGCCTTGGAATTCAGCTTGGCATCCAATGCTGAAAAAGCTTCAACCACCTGTACCGACTGGCACGGTCGAAGGCGCCCAGAAGCAGGTTGCTCCATAGGCTGTTGGCGCGCGACCGATGATCGCGGCCAGGCTGACACTGTCGGCTGGTTAGCAGGTTTGAGCTCAGGCAGAAACCCAAACACAAAGTCAAGAGCCGCCCCCAAGTCCGAAGACTGCTGGCCCTCGACCTCAAGCATGTCGGACTCCTCCCCAGAGTCGGAAGACACATAGCCCATCGTGGGCAAACCAGCCGACGCCTCCCATGGTGTCGGGACACCAGAGGAATCGGAAACCGGCCTGTTTCCAATCCCGGGAGGCGGCGCCATAGGAGGCGCCTGGAAACCACCCATAGCCTCGCTGGAAGCAACAGGAAGGCTCTTTGAGAGAACCTGAGTGAGTAAGGAGAGGGCCTCCCTAAGCTCACTGCCTGTACCGACCGGTTCGACAGGGGAGCGAACCGGCAAAGTGGCTTCACCTCTGACCCTCTTAACCAGCGAAGGGTCACGATCCTCCAAAACACCCGACGCGGGACGACGGGCGGCAGCCGAAACATCTGAAGGCAGACGTGTATAGGGGTACGATGCACCCCGAGGATCAATATTGCGAGAACTCATGAGAGTCACCGCGGACCTCTGCGGGGCAGAAGGTCCAGGCTGCACAAAAGGCGTTGGTCCCCCAAAACTGGTCGTGTGACCAGAGTGAGTGGACGGAAACGCCACGGAGTTCATAGTGTTTCCACTACGAACATCCGAATCCAAAGACACAACTGTGGTACTCGACGGCGACGAGACCACAGCGATGGGCTCGGCCGGCAGCCCCTTCCGACTTCACCGAGTTGAAGTCAGGGAAGGCTGGGGCCGATATCCCACGTCTACAGTATCGGACAGTTCTGCAGTCCCCTGCAGCGAAAAGCCGAAGCCGGCTGAAACAGACAACGAAGCAGACGGACCAGCAGCAGTAGTAGATACGTCGAGAGTCGTTGAGGCTGGTGAAATAATGGAGAGAGCACACCGGCTCGGCTCCGAAGGAGGAGTCACAACCCTAGTGACAGCCTCAGATGTCGACTGGAGGGGGACCGTAGTCCCGGAACCAGGCATCTCTACACCAGCACACTCAACGGCTCCCGCAGTATCCACCACAGGAAAAGACTGCACATCCCCCACGGAGGAGGAATAACTCTCACCAGACAAAGTCAGCTCGGGAGGCCCCGAACGACCACGTTCTCCTTTCCCGCGGGAGCGGGAGGCACGGCCACGAGAACGAACGACACGATTTACAGACGCCCAAAAGGTGGAAGACCATGTTCCACAGACACCACACGGCCGCTCGGCCGAACACCCATTACAGGAGGAACACGACGAATGTACATCGTCCACATGCTTAGGCAGCAGACACTGCCCACAAGGAATTGTCCTAGGCATGAAAGAGGTGAGAGGAGCAGAGAAGGTGAGATCAGAAAACAGAACACCCCCAAAGAGAGAAAGGTGACAGAAACAAAGACCCCAGACGGTCGACCGGGAACCACCCAACAGGAAGACTACTCTCAACAGAAAGAAGAAACACTGCAGGAGTGGTACCCCGCTGACACCTAACTCTAACACAATTAGAAAAATTTGCAAAAAAAGCATGAACAATAATTGTGAAAATCTAAGTCCGAACCGCGTGGCCCGCGAAAATCGCGCGCGACCCGAGAGAGAGTAAATAAATATACATTATGGACATATAATAGAAAAAAGAGAATATAAAACACTGTTCCTGAGAATACAAAGGATACACTGTGGTATAATGAATCAGGAATCATCAAACATCGAGCTGGTGGAACACTGATAAGCGTGCAAAAACATCTCGACATGAAGCGGATTTCAAAAAGAATGAGTCTTTAGAGACGGTATATGCGCACTGGCAACGGAAGTCGTGGAGTTGTACTTGGGAGAGAGCGTCCCGTACTGGGTCTGCGCCGGTTGCACTCAACCAACCCAGTTTTGGCTTATTTTTTATTGGTGCTTTTGCACCACTTTTCTTTCCCAACTTGCTTGGGAAAGACAAAAATAGAGAGTATTTTATCCGAGTTAGGGACTTCCACTGTAGTGCAAGCCTGTAGTAAACAATTGTGAGTAGGTTGATAAGAAACAGGACAGCTGTCACAGCGAACCTCAATAAGAAACCATAACAAAATGAGTAACCATCATTGATAGATTATAAAATTCCCCAAGTCTCACAATATCAGATGTTTCATCTTTATCTGCAACTGAATACATATTGTACTGCAGTTTCTGACAGGGTTGGTGGATTTTATTTTATTTTTTTTTTTTAAAAAACAAAATTGACAAAACTCAATTTTCTGATTTCAATCAGAATTAGTTTTATTTACAATGAAAGTCTGCTAGAGGTGCTGAGTTCGATCCCCATCCTTGGGCAAGACACTTTATCCCGGCTGCCTATATGGGAGCATGATGTTGCTGTGTACTAAAGCGTACTGCACGTCGATGGTGCACATGTCTTCAACTGCTGTAACCCTGCTTGAGCTGAGCTTGAACAGAGTTAGAGTGTTGAGGAACTGACAGTTGCTTATCGATGCTCGGTGGTTCTCTCCAGGTACTCAGGCTTCCTCTACCCGTAAAACTGTCACGGTCATAATTTGTGATCTTAAACACTAATAAGGAAATTTATTTAAGTCCATATATTTAATTTTTATGTCCCTACTAAAAATAATTTAACGTAGGATATTCTTCCCCCCATGATTCATTTAGATTGAGAAACAGGGTGACTTGTCTATGAATGGAATCATGTGACAGAGTATGTTGGCAAAGGATGAACACAAGTGACTGATACTAAAATATTTACCTATGTTATCCATTTCAGTCTGTGGTGGCATGAGGGGAAGAATTCCAGAATACATATGGCATAGAATAGACAACACAGATGGAAATAGAGGAATCATCAAAACTGATCTTTTCTCATTGTTATAGCATTGCTTGAAGGAAGATGACTTTTTGAAAATTGTTTTTGCTACTCGTAACATTCCTAAATCACTGATCCTGGTTCTCAGAGTTGATTTAGTATTTTTGATGTGTTCATTGAAAGATTATCATATATATGTTTAAAATTTGTCATCACTAAGTCCACTTTGATATGATTCTATTCATACCAGCTGAAATTATATAAACTTAAAAAACCTATTCAGGAACATTTACATGTAACTAACCTACAGCATGTCCCAGTAGTGAAGATACAGTGGGATATATATTCTTACTCTATAGAATTATTCTACACTGTCTAATTACTGTCTAGTAGCTGTATTGCTTTTGTTAATATGAATTGCTGATCTGTATTTTGGTTTGGTGTCGTTGCTGCTTACTGACAGATCCAATACTTTAGATGAGGATTGACAGATTTCCCTGTAACTCTACATGAAGTCACATTCAACCATTGTGATTTTATTAAGATACAATACATAAGAGAAATATTTGTCAATCAATTTGCATAGGTTGCATCAACTGTCGGACTTTGCATCTACATTTTTCAAATAGTCAAAATATTTGCATTATATAAAAAAAAAGTGACTTCTTAATTATTAACCCTTTAACTAACATGAAAAGCAGACGACACTTGCAAACAAAATTATTGAATAACTAACTTTTCCATTTTTTGTCTCAAAAACATTGGTTATGACCTTCATTGGAATGAGCTTCAGAAGCTCATTCCAATGAGGGGTCATAACCTATGTTTTGAGACAAAAAAAAAAGAAAACTAATTGTTTTTTTTAGAATAGCGCTGACCGGTTTTGGCCTTTACTTTGAGCAAAAGGTTAAAAGGGAATGCCAGGGCTGGTAATGAAGATCCTAGATTGAAACCTGTTTCCAGGTAATGCTTAAATAGGAATGTTGCAGCCTAAAGGTTGTGGCTTAACAATTTGTGAGAATAATCATTCATTTCTGTCTCTCTTTCTCAGTTTTCAACAGGCAAATTGTCTTGTGTAACTTTATCTCAAAAGTAAATGGCAACAACTGATGCATGATCTCACTGATGGGAGATTGCATGTGTGGTGTTGCTATTTAGTTTGCATAAGTTCTTATAAAAAGCAATTGAGAAAAACGGTGTCGATCATGTCAAGAAAGATTTCCAAGTGATGTGAAACTTGTCAATGCAGCAAATAATGTAGCAGCCATATCATAGTCATTTGATGGTCACCATTATTGTTTCATCACTGCTGTAACTTCAAGTTCACCTGAACGGTCATTCACGGCTTATTTCAAGGCACGAGTGCTACAAACAATGGGATAAAATGAGAAACAGGAGAAATACTCACCTCATACACAGCATCTTTATCACCATTGTTGCCATAGAATACCTGGAGAACATCTCCACAGTACCACTCTGAACGTCCAAAATCGTCCTCCCACTGGTGCTGGATGCGCTTGTTCAAAAATCTCCAGAGAGGTTCATCAATGTCAGAGATGTTGATGGAATCTGATGCTATATCTGATGGGGTTTCAATTTCAGTGGTGGAGGTCTGAATAAACTGCTTCTTTGTCTGTTTGGTTTTCTTGCTGTTTCCCCCTGATTTTTTTGCTGCCTTTGTATTGTCAATGTACTGTAGTTAGAGATAGAGATCACAATAAGATAACAAATAGGGTCATTTTCCTTTCAACTCCACTACAAATCAATGAATTTGGGGAGTTGACGGTGATAAGAAAACGGAAACATGGGAGGAATGTGTGGACAAAGTTTGCTCCGTCATTAATAAAAAGTTAAATACAAGCTTAACCAGTGACGATATAGACATGGCACATAGATAGGAATGCATAATATGAATAAAAATAAATCTCAAAATAGACCAATTATTGTGCGCTTCCTAAAGAGAAAGGATAAAATAGAGGTTATAAAAAAGCGGAAACTCCTAAAAGGCAGTCAAATCGTGATAAGAGAGGACTTGACCCGAAAAAATCAACAGCTATTACTTATGGCAAAGAAACAAAAGTTTGTTAAAGAAGCCTGGTCAAATAACGGCAAAATAACAGTCAAGTTAATAAACAATAAAATCGCTACAATAGACTTGGAAACGGACTTCGTCAGCTTGAAAGTAAAATCTCAATCTTCCGATCAACATATGGATGTAATTACCGGGCACAGTAAGTGAGGGAGTTAATGGAAAGACAATTCATTAAAAATATGTAACACACTGACCTTGTTAATAAGGAAATTAAACAGTTACATTCAAATCAATGTCAATTATCTGGAGAAAATAAGAATAAATAATAAATAGAAAAAGCCTTCCCGCTTGTCTCCATATGATAAACCTCGCTTCTGACCTTGTTTCCCAAATAGCATTTTGTAAGAGGTCTTCAGAAATCCATGTCGGTAATGTCACTTTTATGATGGAAATCTTAAAGGATTTTTCAGTGATTCATTTTCTACCCATTTCCACCGTGCAAACTGACACATCCAAACTTTTTTTTGTTTAATTGCTGATTTAAGTACTAGTTGTCAAAACTTCAACAGTTATTTTACCTACATTATTTCATTCATTTGTTAATTTACTCAATCATTCATTCATAAATTTCTCCATCCCATCATTCATCGACCCTGCTTGTTTGAATTGCTGATAAACCATAATAAAAGTGTATTCACTGTATACAATTGATGTTCACAGGTATGTGGAACTATGTCTCTCGATTTATAAATTCGTCCATTCGTTCACTCATTCATCCACTCATTCTATCGGTGAGTGAGTGGTTGGGTGGATGATTGAGTGAACGAATATGATGACACTGACACAGTGCAAAGCAACACATCAAAAGTTTTTTTTTCTTTCTCTAATTCAACTGCTAATTCAAGTACCAGTTGCCGAATGTTCAACAGTTGTTTTTACCCACATTTATGCTCCCATTCATTAATCTACTCAATTATTCATTCATAAATCTTTTCACCCATTCATTCATTGACCCTGCTTGTCAAAAGTGTCGATAAACCCCAATAAAATGTATTCACTGTATAAAATTAATGTTCACGGGTATTTAAAACTCTGTCGATTTATAAATTCACCCTTTCGTTCACTCATTCATTCACTCACTCATTCTATTGTTGAATAGGTGGTTGAGCGAATGAGTGAACCAGGATGATGATACTGACCCTAAACCCGAAAGAGGAAAAAGACATTTTCAGATTTGCTAAAAGTTATGTTCATTCATTTTTTTGCCCACTCATTCACTAATATTGTTCACTGATTAATTAATTCATTCTATCACTCTGTTGTTGAAAATTCCGATAAACCACCCAAAATCTACTTATTGTATAAAATTTATGTTCAGAATCAAAAGTATTTAGAACTATGTTTGTCATCTTGGTGAGTTCATCCATTCGTTAACAGATTCATTCATTCATTTACTCATTCGCTTGGACACTGAGTGTGGGAGTTAATGGAAAGACAATTCATTCTAAATATTTAACACACTTACCTTGTTAACATGGAAAATAAACTACTAAATCATTCATTCATAATTCTTCCACCCATTCATTCATCAACCCTGTTTGTTGAAAGTGTCGAAAAACCCCAACAAAATGTATTCACTGTATAAAATTGATGTTCACGGGTATTTAAAACTCTGTCGATTTATAAATTCATCATTTCGTTCACTCATTCCTTCATTCACTCATTCTATTGTTGAATGGGTGGTTGAGTGAATGAGTGAACGAGGATGACGATAATGATCCTAAACCCGAAAGAGCAAAAAGACATTAGCAGATTTGCTAAAAGTTTGCAAAACAACAAATCCAAACATTTTTTTCTTTCACTAATTCAATTGCTAATTCAAGTACCAGTTGCCAAATGCCCAACAGTTGTTTTTACCCACATTTTTGCACTCATTCGTTAATTTACTCAATCATTCATTCATAAATCCTTTCATCCAATCATTCATCGACCCTGCTTGTTGAAAATGTCGATAAACCCCAATAAAATGTATTCACTGTATAAAATTAATGTTCACAGGTATTTAAAAAAAGGCCGATGAAATCGTCAGATGTGTACCCGTACGCGCAACTAGTAGAAAGCTGTATGACGGAGGGCCACCATGGATGCCGACATTATGTACATCATACAAGGTATGGGTACATATGGGAGGTCAAGGTTCAATGTGACTGAATGGACGTATAATTAATCTGTTCCATGAAATTGTCTTTTTTCTCTGCAAGGTAGGAATGTATATTCTTTTACCTCAGTAGAAAATGGAGTTAACATATTTTCGAATGCAGAGCTTCGTTTGATCGGAGAAATATGATCGAGTTTCGACATTTTAGATGACCTTTTCATAGAAAAGCTGTGCTTTATCACCTTTGTTTCGACGTGCTGGCTATTCGTATTTCGTTGTGCACGAGTGAAAAATCGATCGACTATTTAGTGAACTGTGTTTACCAGTTTCGGTCTTCGCCATTGCGACAGTCAAATCATGTCAGCAAAACAGGGACCAAAGCCTCGTCAAAGTCAGAGTCAACCAACAACAAAACGGAAAAAACAGGGTTCTCAAAATGACGATTCGCTTAATACATCAATGAATGGTTTGGAGGAGAAAGTTAACCAAATAACGGAGAGTTTAAAAGCAGTACCATGTGCAGATGCTATTAGAACCATAGTTAGTACTGCCATTGATGTGAAACTCACCCTATTTAAAACCGAGCTTCAAGAATCAATTTTCGGAAAGATTAGAGAGTTGGAGGACAAGATCGGGTGTTTGGAGTTTGAAAATGACAAATTAAAAAATGACATTATTACAGAGCGATCTGAAAAGGCCGTACTGGCGGAAAAACTAGCCGAAACAGATAAACGGTCGATAGAGGCATTAAAACTTTCCAACAGAAGTGAGCAGTACTCAAGAAAATATAATATGAAAATTTTAGGTTGGAAAGAAAACCCACAAGAAAACCTGAAGGAAGCTTTCTGCAAAATTGTTAACTCGAGTAACACAGGCATCAAGCTGGACGAACAAGATATTACGGCAATTCACAGGATTCCATCTAAGCGAAAGGACGTACCACGCCCAGCCATAGTTGAATTTCAGAGGAGTGACATTCGCAATAGCATGATGATTCATAAAAAAATCAATTTCCACCAGCAGTGAAACTGTGAAATTCGTTGACAATATAACGTCACTCAACATGGATTTAATGAATAAACTTTATCGACACGAACTAATAGACTACGCCTATCACAGAAATGGATTTATTTGGGGAAGAACCAAAAGTGGTAAGAGTCTGAAGTTTGACATTTTTGATAACTCTGATGAAAAACTATCTGCAAACTAAAACAACCCATCTACAAATGTACAGTATATTTATTTTTGGAATTTGGAATTTCGAACATTTGCTAACTTTCAGACCCTTTGGCCTTAACAGGCAAGATCGTGAATTATCTTTATTCCAACTATATTGAGATATTCAGCCCTTTGCCTACCGTAGCGACCAATACCTACATATATTAAAGCTATATAAAAAACTCATTATTCAAGTGAAAGATCATGACCCCCCCCCCCCCCCCGTCCCCCCCCCCCCCCCCCACACACACACACCCATTGGGGGCAGGGGCTGCGTCTTGGAGATGGAGACTAAAGTTATTTAGAAATTTACTTTGCAACTGTTATTTGCTATCCGTGCCGAGTTAGATTAGAGATTCAATAAATCAATAAAAAGAAAAAAAAAAATTGTTGCGATTCACTGGAGAATGTTTGCTGCCCAACGTAACGGATATAATCAGTTAGCACTATAAACAAAATCTCCAATCAATTTTTTTATTTTCATTTTACTTTCGGTTTTTGTCTCGGAGACATAGATCATGATCCCCTCACTGGAACGAGCTTTTTGAGCTCGTTCCGGTGGGGGAGGAGGAGAGATCATGGGCTGCATCTTTGAGACGGAGACTGAAGTTATTTAGAAATTTATTTTCCAACTGTCGTCTGATATCCATGCTGAGTTTGAGATTCAATGTTCAATGTTGTGAATAATGGGCAAAAGTTAGTTCTGTGATTTTCATTCAAAAAGAAAAATCATTCCTTTGCGATTTATTGCAGAATATATGTTCCCCAACGTAACGACTTAAATCGGCCTGCGCTTTATCCAAAATTCTCCATTAAAATTTTATTTTGCTTTCTGGGACAGAGATTGAAGTTTCTCAAGAATACATTTCGCAACTGCTGTTTGTTATTCGTGCTGAGAAAGGGAAATAATGCTGTGAAAATTGACGAATTCAATTCAATGATTTATATTCATAAAAAATCGCTTTGCTGCGAGTTGTTGGAGAATGTCTGTTGCCCAACGTAATGGCCAAAATTTGTCAACTCTATACACTAAATTCCCACATCAAATTTTAATTTTACGTTGTTTTCATTTTTATGTCTCAGAAAATTGCCTCTCATACTCAGACGTAGATCATGATCCCCTCACTGGAACGAGCTTTTTGAGCTCGTTCCGGTGGGGGAGGAGGAGAGATCATGGGCTACGTCTTTGAGATGGAGACTGAAGTTATTTAGAAATTTATTTTCCAACTGTCGTCTGATATCCATGCTGAGTACGAGATTCAATGTTCAATGTTGTGAATAATGGGCAAAGTTAGTTCTGTGATTTTCATTCAAAAATAAAAATCGTTCCTTTGCGATTTATTGCAGAATGTATGTTCCCCAACGTAATGACTTAAATTGGCCTGCGCTTTATCCAAAATTCTCCATTAAAATTTTATTTTGCTTTCTGGGACAGAGATTGAAGTCTCTCAAGAATACATTTCGCAACTGCTGTTTGTTATCCGTGCTGAGAAAGGGAAATATGCTGTGAAAATTGACGAATTCATTTCAATGATTTATATTCATAAAAATCGCTTTGTTGCGAGTTATTGGAGAATGTCTGTTGCCCAACGTAATGGCCAAAATTTGTCAACTCTATACACTAAATTCCCACATCAAATTTTAATTTTACGTTGTTTTCATGTTTATGTCTCAGAAAATTGCCTCTGACCCACCCCCCCCCCCCCCCCTTCCTGAAACGAAATCGTTGAGCTCGTTCCGGTGGGGGTCTTTGGCTGTGTTTGGGGGACAGAGATTGAAGTCAGTCAAGAATATAGTTTTCTATTTTCTGTTATCGGCGCAGAGTGAGGGTTCTAATAGAGGGTCACGGGCTGTGTTTTGGGGCGGAGATTGAAGTCAGTCAGTTGAATATTTTGCAAGTGTAGTCTGTTATCTGCGCTGAAAAGGGATCTAACGCTGTGAATGATGGGGGCGACTTTAGTTCAATGGTTTTTATTCATAAAAAAATCTTTTTTGCTGCGATTTATTGGAGAATGTTTTGTTGCCCAACGTAACGGCCATAATTAGTTAACGCAAAATACAAAATTTCCAACAAAACTTTTTAATTTTATTTTGCTCTGTTTTTGTCTCAGAGATGTGGAGCATGGTCCCTCAGTGGAGCGAGCTCTTTGAGCTTGTTTCCAGTGGGGGCAATGGGTTGCGTCTTGGGGACTGAGACTAAAGTCATTTAGGAATTTATTTTGCAATTGTTGTCCGCTATATATGCTGAGTACGAGATTCAATGCTTTGAATAATGGGTAAACTTAGTCAAGTGATTTTTATTCACAAAAAAATCGTTCCGTTGCGATGAATTGCAGATTGTGTGTTGCAACGCTATACACAAAACCTCCACATCAAATTTTAATTTGACTTTGCTTCCAATTTTTCTCTCTGAGACATAGATCATGATCCCTCGTTGAAACAAGCCCGCTGAGCTCGTTGCAATGGGGGATCATGGATTGTGTCTTGGAGACAGAAAGCGAAGGCATTTATGAATTTATTTTTCAACGGTTGTCTGCTATCCTCGCTGAATACGAAATTCAATGCAGGGAAAAATGGGCAAACTTAGTTCTGTGGGTTTTTTTGTGGTTTTTTTTGTTTTGTTTTTTTTTTCTCATAAAAATCGTTTTGTTGGCTGACTTTGTTGCGATTCATTGGAAAATGACTGTCGCTCAACGTAAATACCAAACTCGGCCAGCACTATACATAAATTTTCTTTGAAAATTTTACGTCGTTTTTATTTTTTGTCTCAGAAACATTGCCTCTGACCCCCCACTGAAACGATCTCGTAGAGCTCGTTCCGGGTGTGGGTCATAGGTCGTGTTTAGGGGACAGAGAATGAAGTCAGTCAAGAATATATTTTTCTATTGTTGTCTGTTATCTGCTCGGGGTGGGGGTTTCAAAGAAAGGTAAAGGTTGAGTTTTGGGGATGGAGATTGAAGACAGTCAAGAATACATTTTGCAATTGTTGTCTGCTATACACGCTGGGAAAGCGATCTAAAGCTGTGTTAATGGGCGAATTTAGTCTAATGATTTTTATTCATAAAAAATGCCGCTCAGGATCACCGATCCAATGTCGAGTTGTGACAACAGTTCCTCGCACCAAGGCCAACACACCTATGAAGTTTCATGACTCTAGGTTGAACCACTATCAAGTTCTCATCCGGAAACCAATTGTTGCGATATACTACGTTCAAGGTCACTGTGACCTTGACCTTTGACCTGGTGAGTCCAACATCAATAGGGTTCTTCCTCGCACCAAGGCCAACACGCCTGTAAAGTTTCATGACTCTAGGTTGAACCACTATCAAGTTATCATCCGGAAACCAATTGTTGCGATATACTATGTTCAAGGTCACTGTGACCTTGACCTTTGACCTGGTGAGTCCAAGATCAATAGGGTTCTTCCTCGCACCAAGGCCAACACACCTATGAAGTTTCATGATTCTAGGTTGAACCACTATCAAGTTATCATCCGGAAACCAATTGTTGCGATATACTATGTTAAAGGTCACTGTGACCTTGACCTTTGATCTGGTGAGTAAAGATCAATAGAGTTCTTCCTCGCACCAAGGCCAACCCACCTATGAAGTTTCATGAATGTAGTTTGAACTACTATCAAGTTATCATCCGGAAAGGAATTGTTGCGATTTACTATGTTCAAGGTCACGTTGACCTTGACCTTTGACGTAGCAAGTCCAAAATCAATAGGGTTCTTCCCCTCACCAAGGCCAATCTACCTATGAAGTTTCATGAATGTGAGTTGAACCATTATCAAGTTATCATCCGGAAACCAATTGTTTAAGATTTACTACGTTAAGGTCACTGTGACCTTGACCTTCGACGTAGCATGTCCAAAATCAATAGGGTTCTTCCTCCCACCAAGACCAACCTACGTATGAAGTTTAATGAATGTGAGTTGAACCACTATCAAGTTATCATCCGGAAACCAATTGTTTACGCCCACCCACCCGCCCGAATCCGCCCACCCACCCGCCCGCCCGCCCGCCATTCACCAAACTATAAGTCGAGTTTGACTTTGTCACAACTCGACTAAAAATCGTTCGGTTGTGATTTATTGCAGAATGTCTGTTGCCAAACGTAATGGCCATAGTTGGTCAATGCTAGACACAAAATCTCCAATCAAATTTTTCATTTTATTTTGCTCTCGGTTTTTGTCTCGGAGACGCAGATCATAGCCCTCATTGGAGCGAGCTCTTTGACCTCGTTCCAATGGGGGGCCATGGGCTGCGTCTTGGAGACGGGAACTGAAGTTATTTAGGAATTTATTTTGCAACTGTTGTCTGCTATACTTGCGGAATACGAAATTCAATCAAAGGAATAATGGGCAAACTTAATTTAGTTATATCTATTCAGAACAAAATCATTCCGTTGCGATTTGTTGCAGAATGTCTGTTGCCCAATGTAATGACTTAAATCGGCCTGCGCAATATACAAAAATCTCCATCCAAAATTTAGTTTGGTTTCTGGGACAAAGATCAAAGCCAAGTAAAACACACATTTTGTAATTGATGTCTGCTATCCGCGCTGAAAAGGGACCCAATGCTGCAAATAATGGACAAATTTTAGTTTAAGGAAGTTTATTTAAAAAGTTGTTTTGCTGCAAGTTATTGCAGAGTGTCTGTTACCCAATGTAATGGGTGAAATTAGTCAGCGCTGTACGCAAAACCTCCACAACCAATTTTAATTTTACTTTGCTCTCTGTTTTTCTCTTGGAGACATAGATCATGACCCCTCGTTGGAACGAGCACTTTGAGTTGTTGCAATGTGGTGTCATGGAGTGGGTCTTTGAGACAGAGAGTGAAGTCATTTATGAATTTATTTTGCTACTGTTACCTGCTATCCGTGCTGAATACGAAATTTAATACAGTGAATAATGGGCAAACATAGTTTAGTGATTTTATTAATAAAAATCATTTTGTCGACTGACTTTGTTGCAGGTTATCAGAGAATGACTGTCGCTGAACGTAAAGGCCAAATTCCGCCAGCGCTATACATAAAACTTTCTTTGAAAATTTTACTTTGTTTTCAGTTTTTGTCTCGCAAACATTGCCTCTGACCCCCCCCCCCCCCCTCCCATCCACAGAAACGAGCACGTAGAGCTCGTTACGGTGGGGGAGGGGGCTAGGTTTTGGGGAACAGAGGTTGTAGTTAATCAAGAGTACATTTTTCTATTGTCTGTTATCTGCGCTAGGTGAGGGAAGCAATGTGGGGTCATGGGCTGTGTTTGGGGACAGAGTTTTGAAGTCGGTTAAGAACACCTTTTTCTATTATCGTCTGTTATCCGCGCTGGGTGAGGGTTCCTGAACTGTGAACTAAGAGAAAACTTAGTTTAGTGATTACTTCTATCTGATATCCACGCTGGGTGAGGGTTCCTGAACTATGAACTCAGAGAAAACTTAGTTTAGTGATTACTTCTATCCGATATCTATAGTTTTTACCACATGTCCTCAAAACTCCTCCCTGTTGCAGAGCATAAGACAATTTCGGTCAGTTTCTCCAAATGTCTCTGAAGAGACTGTTGTTGTTGTTTTTATTATTAAAACTTTTAACTTTCAGATACGCTTGTATTCAAAACAAAAATAATAGGTTTTTTATGTAATTAAGACAAACTGTAAATATCTTTTGAATTATGTTGCTGTAAACGAAATTTCGCCTTCAAAAAATAAATATGGCTAACTTAACAATTGGAGGTTTAAATTGTCGGGGTCTCGCATCAGATAAATTAAAACACCGTGACATTTTCTTACAGTGCAGGAATAAATTCGATATTACTCTCTTGGTAGACACTCACTCGAGCAAGAATGTGGAACAAATGTGGAGAAATGAATGGGGATACGAGGCACTCTTTTGCTGGTGTTCAAGCTCTAGCAGAGGTACGGCTATTCTGTTTAAAAACTCATTCACGTATACCATAAGTAAGAATATACACGACCCTGGGGGTAATTTTATTATCTTAGATGTAGATGTCCAGGACCAAAGGATCACTCTGGCAGTCTTATACGGGCCTAATGAGGATAACCCACTTTTTTTTTTAAATTTCTTTTCCAAAATTGAAGATACTGGTAATACTTCAGTTATAATTGGAGGTGACTGGAATGCCCCCAGAAATTATGAACTGGATACATTAAACTACAAACATAAGAATAACACGCGGTCTAATGAAAAAATTTCACACCAAATGGAAAAATTGGACTTGCATGATGTCTGGAGATTAGAAAATATGGATCAAAAATGGTACACCTGGAGAGGGCCGGGAAACAAGATAGCACAGTTAGACTACTTTATAGTCTCTTCGGATTTACAGCTATTTTTTAAAAAAGCAGATATACACATCAGACATAGATCAGATCATAATCCGATTAGTATATGCCTCTCTTTCGTGAACCAGAAAAAAGGAAAAGGATTTTGGAAATTTAACAACAGCCTTTTATACGACCCTGATTATATAAATTTAGTAAAATTAACTATAATTGAAACAATTGACCAGTATAAGAATAATAAAAATAATAATAATAATAATAATAATAATAAATTAAAACTCACAATTAATGACCAACTATTTTGGGAGACGCTAAAAATAATGATAAGGGGAAAAACTATATCATTTGCAGCCCATAAAAAACGACGCACAGAAGAAAGGAAGAAAGAAATTGAGCACGAACTAAACGAACTATACATTAAATTAGACAGTGGAGACATATCTACCAGTAGCCGCATTACTCCACTCGAAAATGACCTAAAAGAAATTAATGACAAAAAGATAAAAGGTATTATACTGAGAACAAAATCCAGGTGGAAGGTCGAAGGCGAAAAACCAACTAAGTATTTTTGCAATCTAGAAAAACGACACTACACTGAAAAAATGATAGCAAAACTGATTAAATCTGATGGATCCGAAACTAGCGACCTAAATGATATTATTTCTGAACAACGAAATTCCTTCGAAAATCTGTATTCATCAAAAATTGAAAGCCCTGAAAACAATATTCGTCATGAAGATACTTTTTTTTATCCGCAAAACCCTTATCTAAACCTTCTCGATGAGGATGAAAGTTGGTTACTGGAAGGTTCTGTATCGGACCATGAATGCCTCAGTGCCCTAAAGAGTATGAAA
The DNA here is from genome assembly GCA_031216915.1 of Pictodentalium vernedei. NCBI lineage: Eukaryota > Metazoa > Mollusca > Scaphopoda > Dentaliida > Dentaliidae > Pictodentalium > Pictodentalium vernedei. The sequence continues at coordinate 579,631,324 of CM062294.1, forward strand.
AACAATAAAAGTCCTGGCTCGGATGGTTTCACAGCAGAATTTTACAAATTTTTTTGGAAAGATATCGGGAATTCAACTCCTTAAATTACGGTTATGACTCAGGAGAATTCTCCATAACTCGAAGGGCTGGCATAATAACATGTATTCCTAAGCCAAATAAATCGAAAATGTACATAAAAAACTGGCGACCAGTATCACTTATTAACGTAGACGTAAAAATAGGCTCCACTGTAATTGCTAATCGAATAAAGACAGTTCTACCGAAACTAATCTCTGAGACTCAGTTAGGCTTTATGACGGGAAGATATATTGGGGAATCAACTCGTTTAACATTTGATCTAATTGAAAAATGCGAAGATTTGGATATCCCTGGACTGCTGATTTTGATAGATTTCGAGAAAGCATTCAACTCATTGGAGTGGCCATTTATTGAGAAAACTTTAAGATTCTTAAATTTTGAAACCTCTATCCTTAAATGGTTCAAAACATTCTACAACAAAATTTATAGCTACGTATTGAACAATGGGAACTATTCAGAGAGATTTAATATACAACGAGGTGTCAGACAGGGTGATCCACTCTCCCCTTACCTGTTTATTCTTAGCGCAGAAATCTTGAGTGTGGCGATAAAATTTAACCCCGACATTAAAGGCATAACAATAAATGATTCAGAATACCTGATTAGTCAGTATGCAGACGATTCGTCACTTTTTCTAAGCGATGACCCTACCTCTTTCAGGCTCTTTGAACAGAGCACTAGAAATGGTGAACATATTTTCCGGTTGTTCCGGTCTTAAAGTAAATTTCGATAAGACACAGGTTATATGGATTGGATCGAAACGGGGTTGTGGCGAAGAAATTCAAACAAGAGAAGAACTGAATTGGAATCATAGTAACATTTTTACAATATTAGGTATTGAATACAATCTATTCAAGGAAAACTACACACAATGCAATTTCTTAAAAAAATTAAAAAGCATCGAGAAACTGTTAAATGACTGGTCTTTTAGAAATGTTACTCTGATAGGTAAATGTGTAGTTATAAAAACACTTGCCCTACCAATACTAATTCATTGTTTATCGGTCCTTCCAGATCCAAACAAGGAGACGTTAAAAAAAGATTCAAACCTATTTTTTCAATTTTTTGTGGTCTGGTAAAAACGACAAAGTTAAACGCGAAATCATTATCAATATGATAGAAAATGGTGGTTTAAAATTCCCCCCACATAAAAAGCTATTGTCGCTCCTTAAAACTACCATGGATTAAAAAACTTATAGACCCGAGCGTAATGGCCCCATGGAAAACTCTTGCATTAGATCAATTTGAAAAATTTGGGAGCTTTAAAATATGGTACTTAAACAAAGAAGGTTTACGAATAGTTGGGAACCACACAAATAATTTCTGGAAAAGTGTTCTGGAAGCTTGGTCATTGGTCAACAATTACGTCACCACAACCTCAGATGAAATCTTTTCACAAACAATCTTTTACAACAACCATATAAAAATCAACCACAAAACAATTTTCAACCAGCACTGGTGCAAGGTAGGTGTTTATTTTGTGAATGATTTATCAAATGAAAACATAAGTTTTTTGTCATATAATGAATTCTCCACAAAATATGATATCAAAACACCGTTTACTGTCTACCAAGGAGTAATAAACTCAATTCCAAGAGAATGGAAGGATATAATAAAACAATATAAAAAAACACAAACTATTATAAACAAGAACGTTGAGAAACTTAAATATTGCTCAAAGTCTTGCAAAGCCTTTTATCCAACGTTTTTGGAGATGTCAGCAAGTGCACCAACCCATGTCCAAAATAAATGGAATGCCATTTTAGATATTAATCTTCAACCGGAGGAGGACTGGGGATTGATATATAAAAGGTCATTCCAAATTACAGATGATACTCATCTACAAACTTTACAGTATAAAATTTTACAGAGGATCTTATATACAAATCAGAAATTATATAAATGTAAGTTATCGGAAACAGAGCTTTGCACGTTCTGTGGCGAAACAAAAGAGACAGTCGTGCATCTCTTTTTTGACTGTTCCATTTCAAAAACAATTTTACTGAATCTGTCCCAACTTCTGAAGGAGAAATGCAATATATCGTTTCCAGTAACTCCCAAATATGTTATTCTAGGTCAATGCGTTGAAGATAATGAAGTAGACATCTCGGTTGATACGGGCTATCTGTGTGCACTTCTGTACAAAAAATTCATCTATTTCTGTAGATTGAGAAAATGTCGACCGGTGATGAAAAATTATATCGATCAGTTGAAATATTACAGCAGTCTTGAACTGTAGCCCACCTATTCTTACACGGAAAAAAATCGGTCGCAATGCGAGCAAGATGGACTGCATTGGGTGGCTTAATTCGCGATTGACTCGAGAACCAATTCCGAATTGTGTCATTGTGTTCAGCCCTTCCTACCCGGACCGGAGCTAAGAAATATATAAAAAGTAATTCCCTCCTTCCTATTACATTGCCCTTAATAATAACTCTTTGGCCAGCCGCTGATTTGTCGCGGTCCTCATAAGAGAAGGCCATCATTCCCCCTGCACCCCACCCCCTCTTCCCCTCCTCTCCTCCCAGCATTCAGATATAAACTGCTTAATAGTGTCCCTCACTTCCTCTTTTTCAATTTCTTCAATAAGCATTCCTACCCTCTCCCTCGTTTCCCCCTTCAGCCATCTATCCTTTGTTTCTTCACCCCACTTCTGCATTATTCTTCCAGTAAATTTTATTCTATGAGGTATATACTGTGGGCATTCCAAGAGAAAATGTTCCAGGGTCTCCACTACTCCAGAGTGGCACATTTGGCATCCCTTTTCCCCATCTCTCCCAATTTTTCCCCGAAGCTCCAGTGATCTTGATCTCAGTTTGAACAGCAGTGACCCTCCAAAGGTGCCATCTAGGTACTTCTCAAAAGCTGGCTTTTCTTTATATTGTAACCCCTGCAGTGATCTTTTCACGCTAACCCCTGCTCGCCAGTTTCGATTGCAATCTTCCATGACTCTCTCTTTGACAAACCTTTTGCCTTCTTTCATTCCTACTTCTATGTTTGTGACCTCTATAGAGTAATTGTCCATTAGTTCCCTCACATGTTTTGACCACCCCGTTTCTATATTAGAATTCCAAATGGTATCGAGCATCAATTTGCACCACCGGTTGTCAGGCAGGTTTCTCAAGTAGTTAAAGTAACACAGTTTTCCCAAATCTACCCTGTCCTTGATTTTCATCCACCCAAGCTCCCCCCTTACTGCTTCCAAAGCTGCAGCATTACTCGACCCTGTTATCCATCTGCCGGCATCATTCTGAGTACTTTCCAACTTCTTAATAACGGTTTGGTTTAATGGAATCACGTCCGTGCCATACGTTATACTCGGTAAACCCACCCTCTCCCACAGTGTTTTCCCCACAAAGACCTTATTGAAACTATTTTTCCCTAAAAGTTTTAGTTGGTTCAGAATTCTTTTCCCCTTCAGAATCAGTTTGGCTGAGTAATTTCTGTACACCCCTCTTCCCGTTATATTTATGCTTACCCCTAGATACTCATACTCTCCCGTTTCTCCTACAGTGATTTGTTTGCTTTCCCCTTCGGGGATTGAGAACTCCCCCACTCTCCATCTCTTCGTCATATCCACCTTGCGTCCAACGGGTATTACCTTGCTTTTATTTTCTTTTAGTTCGAGCCGCCAAGTGTTCCCATATCTACCAACAATTTCCAGCAGTTTCTCTAGCCCCTGTTCAGTTCTAGACATTAACACCATGTCGTCCGCAAAGAATAAGCCTGGTATCTTTATGTCTCCAACATTTACCCCCTCCGCACTCTGAATTAGTTCGTCCCCTAAATCTTTAACATACAATGCAAACAAAATCGGTGAAAAGATACACCCCTGCTTGAGGCCTATATCCATAGGGACTCGTTTTGTAGTGATACTCCCTAGACTGAGTTGGCTTTGCACATCTGTATACAGTGCTTTCATGATTCCCACAAAGTCACCCCCCAGTCCGATGCCCTCGAGCTTTCGCCACATACCTTCCCTCCACACTCGGTCGTACGCTTTTTTTCACATCTAGAAATGCCAGAAACATCTTTTTCTTTTCAGCCTTTGTTGATTCTATCAGTTGGGTGAGTGTAAATAGGTGATCAGTGACTCTTCGTCCTTTCCTGAAACCATTTTGAATTTCTCCTAAAAAACCTTTCTCTTCAATAACTTCCTCTAGTCTACTGTATATGACCTTACAGAATACTTTTCCGATGTTACTACTAACTGATATCCCCCTATAGTTATCTAGAACTTCCTTATCCCCCTTTTTGTGTATGAACGACACCTTACTTTCCCTCCACTCTCTGGGGACCTCTTGCTTTCGCAGAGCCAGGTTGAAAAGGTTTGTCAGGACTTCAATAAGTGCCTCCCCTCCATTTTTGAGGAATTCGTTCGGAATTTCATCAGTCCCTCCCGCTTTACCATTTTTTAATTTTGAGACCACGTTCCGCACTTCTTCTGCCGTTATTTCGCTACATACACGATTGGATAGGTTCTCCTCCACCAGTGTATTTCTTTTTGGTGGGGACCCACTGCCCCATCGCCTATCGTTTATCTTTTCCCAGTGCTTGACTAACTCTGAAGCGATACGGCCTTTATCTTCTGTACTTTCCCCATCCACTTTGATACTCTGCACTCTACTTTTCCCCCGTTTATTTACCCAGTTCCAAAATACGTTTGAGCTCGAACCCCCCGTTTTCTTTATTGTTCTGGCAAGACTGCAATTGCGCTCCTTCCTATTATTATTCTTTATCTCATTCACCTTTCTCCGTGCCAGTTCATATTCTCCTTTCATTAGTCTCGTGTCATTGTTATCCACCCCTTTAAGCTTCCTACTTCTTCTGTAAGCAGCGCATTTTACCTTCCTTTCTTTTATAGCCTTTTTCAGTCCCTCGTTAACCCTGTATCCAAGCTCTCTCGTTGGGACCCTCACCCTTCCTATACAATCCTTCCCTGCCTCTGTTAGGCTATTTACTATGCCATCTGAAATACTCTGGACATTTGCATCCCTAGGTATACATTCAAGATTTGGTTTTAGTTTTTCCCGAAACTGCTTCCAGTCGGCTCCTTGTTTTAGTCCCCAAACTTCCTTGAAGGTATTTCTGTCTCTATTCGTCTTTTTGCCCATAATCTTAACTGTTATCAGGTTGTGATCACTACCCAAGTCATTTTTTCCCTCCTTAATAACAAGCGTAACAAGAAATGTCACATACAGATATAACTCTCATACAATATGTAAAAAACTTTGAGATCTCCCGACTCCTTTACAGAAAATAAATGACTTTTTAAGTTACACAAAAAGCATGACTTCCTATGCAACTCATTTTTTCAAGATTAAGCAGTTCAGCCCTGTATATTGTTACCTATGTATACAAATATTTAAATATCTATGTACACAAGTTTGTATCTGAAATAAAAAAATATGAAAAACAAAAAAAAGGTATGGGTACATATAGAAATGGACTGGAGGAGTGTGTAATTTGATGGATAAAGGGTTAATATCTCTGGAGCAAATTATCAGATTTACATAAAAAACTATACAGCACAGCACATCAGTAACCTGAATAAATATATAAAGTAACATGACAATCGGATTGATATTTTTTGAGTTATCTCATGCCAAAGGGATTGGAGGAATTTTCAATTTGAAGGATAAAGGGTTAATATCTCAGTATCCGATTTACACCAAAACCTATACAGCTTGGCACATCAGTAACCTGAACACAAATATAAAGTAACTTGACAATCCAAGCAATATTTTTCCAGTTATCGAATGCCAAACGGATTGGAGGAATTTTCAATTTGAAGGATGAAGGGTTAATATCTCAGGATTAAATTATCAGATTTACACCAAAAAATATACAGCTTGGCACATCAGTAACCTGAACACAAATATAAAGTAACTTGACAATCCAAGCAATATTTTTCAAGTTATCGAATGCCAAAGGGATTGGAGGAATTTTCAATTTGAAGGATAAAGGGTTAATATCTCAGGATTAAATTATCAGATTTACACCAAAAACTATACAGCTTGGCACATCAGTAACCTGAACACAAATATAAAGTAACTTGACAATCCAAGCAACATTTTTCAAGTTATCGAATACCAAAGGGATTGGAGAAATGTTCAATTTGATGGATAAAGGGTTAATATCTCAGGATCAAAATAACAGATTTACACCAAAAACTATACAGCTCGGCACATCAGTAACCTGAACACAAATATAAAGTAACTTGACAATCCAAGTAATATTTTTCAAGTTATCGAATGCCAAAGGGATTGGAAGAATTTTCAATTTGAAGGATAAAGGGTTAATATCTCGGGATCAAATCATCAGATTTACACCAAAAACTACACAGCACGGCAAATCAGTAACCTGAACACAAATATAAAGTAACTAGACAATCCAAGCAATATTTTTCAAGTTATCTAATGCCAAAGGGATTGGAGGAATTTTCAATTTGAAGGATAAAGGGTTAATATCTCAGGATCAAATTATCCGATTTACACCAAAAACTTTACAGCTCGGCACATCAGTAACCTGAACACAAATATAAAGTAATTTGACAATCCAAGCAATATTTTTCAAGTTATCGAATGCCAAGAAATGGATACGGATGCTGGATGGACAGACAGATGGACAAAGGATGGACGAATGACGGATGGTCACCCCGGATGCCGGCATTATGTGTACCATACATAGTATGGGTACACATAAAAACTCTGTCGATTTATAAAATCATCCTCTCGTTCACTCATTCATTCATTCGCTCATTCTATTGTTGAATGGGTGGTTGAGTGAATGAGGATGACAATACTGACCCTAAACCCGAAAGAGCAAAAAGACCTTATCGGATTTGTTAAAAGTTATGTCCATTCATTTTTCCGCCCACTAATTTGTTCATTGATTAATTAATTCTATCACTCTGTTGTTGAAAATGATGCTTAACCACCCAAAATCTATTCATTGTATAAATTTATGTTCAAATTATTTAGAACTATGTTTGTCATCTTGGTGATTAATCCATTCGTTCACAGATTCTTTTGTTCATTCACTCATTTGCTTGGACACTGAGTGAGGGAGTTAATGGAAAGACAATTCATTCAAAATATTTAACACACTTACCTTGTTAACGAGGAAAATAAATAAAATTACATTCAATTCAATGTCGATTAACTTCAGAAGGTAAGAATAAATAATAAATAGAAGAAGACTTCCCGCTTGTCTCCAAATGATAAACCCCGTCTCTGTCTTTGTTTCCTGAATAGCCTTTTGTAAGGTCTTCAGAAATCCATGTCAGGAATGTCACGTTTATGTCACTTTTATGATGGAAATCTTGGAAAGATACTTCAGCAATTCATTTTCTACTCATTTTCACCTTGCAAACTGACACATCCAAATGTTTTTCTTTGTTTTTGGGTTGTTTTTTTTTTTTATTGTTTAATTGCTGATTCAAGTACTAGTTGGCAAAAGTTTAACAATTATTTTACCTACATTATTTCACCCATTTGCTAATCTACTCAAGCATTCATTCATAGATTCCTCAGTCCCATCATTCATCGACCGTGCTTGTTGAAACTGACGATAAACCCCAATAAAATGTATTCACTGTATAAAATTGATGTTCACAGGTATTTAAAACTCCGTCGATTTATAAATTCATCATTTCGTTCACTCATTCCTTCATTCACTCATTCTATTGTTGAATGGGTGGTTGAGTGAATGAGTGAACGAGGATGACGATACTGACCCTAAACCTGAAAGAGCAAAAAGACATTATCAGATCTGCTAAAAGTTCGCAAAACAACACATCCAAATTTTTTTTTCTTTCACTAATTCAATTGCTAATTCAAGTACCAGTTGCCAAATGTTCAACAGTTTTTTTTTACCCACATTTTTGCACCCATTCGTTAATTTACTCAATCATTCATTCATAAATCCTTTCATCCAATCATTCATCGACCCTGCTTGTTGAAAGTGGCGATAAACCCCAATAAAATGTATTCACTGTATAAAATTAATGTTCACAATTTATAAATTCATCCTTTCGTTCACTCATTCATTCAGTCACTCAATCTATTGTTGAATGGGTGGTTGAGCGAATGAGTGAACAAGGATTACGATACTGACCCTAAACCCGAAAGAGCAAAAAGACATTATCAGATTTGCTAAAAGTTATGTTCATTCATTTTTTCAACCACTCATTCACTAATTCGTTCATTGATTAATTAATTCATTCCACAACTCTGTTGTTGAAAATGCTGATAAACCACCCAAAATCTATTCATTGTATAAAATTTATGTTCAAAAGTATTTAAAACTATGTTTGTCATCTTGTTGATTGATCCATTTGTTTGCACATCCATTCGTTGGCATATTCATTCATTCCTTCAATTACTCATTTGTTTGCACATTCATTCAGTCAATCACTCATTTCTTCGGTTGTGGAGTGATTGGGTGGGTGATTGAGAGTGTGAATGGATGGATGGATAAATGCCAGATATATAAGAACTCATAACTGGTTTGGTCCTATTGGTTCATCCATTCGCTTATGCTTTATCATAAAACGTGTGTGTCTTCTTTCATGGCGAATAGCATCAGTGTTATCATTCAAGAGTCCCTCAAAATATGGCTCGTTGGAGAAATGTCCCGGCCGGAAATTATCCGACTTGTCAGAAGCTGTGTTGATTCATTCTATTTTTTCATTTATTAATTTACCCATTCATTTTCGTGACAATTGGTGTTGAAAGCACAGGCAAACCCTAATAAAGATTTATTCACTGAAAATACATTTATGTTCACAAGTACTGGGAATTCATTTCATCACAATCGGTGTTGAATGCACAGGCAAACTCCAATAAAGATTTATTCACTGTATATACATTTATGCTGAGGACTGAGATATATGTTTACCATCGTATTTGGTCCTGCATTCGTTTGCTCATTCACCCATCCATTAATTCATTCATTCACTTGGTTGGTGAATGGGTGGACGAGTGAATGGGTGGTTGGCTGGGTGGGGGAATTGGATGCATGAGTGAATGCGCAATGAAAATGTATTCACTGTGTTCAATATATGTTCACAAGTATTTAAAACAATACCTGTTGATATACTGCCTTGTCATTCTATTGGTGAATGGTGAGTGCGAGAGCAAGTGAAGGCCATAAACATAAACAAAAGTTCTTGCGAAAGCTGCCTAAACCTGAATCTATCCTAGCTGGTAGTTCTACTGGAGACAGAAAAGACAACACTTACTGACCTCAAACCCCAAAAAGCAAAAGATACAAGGTATTATCAGATTTGTTAAATGCTGTGATCATTCATTCTTACAGTCATTCGATCACTTATTCCTTTATTCATTGATTTATTCATTCATTGTATGATCCTGGTTGTCGAAAGTGCCAATAAACCCCAATAACAAAAGATACAAACTAATATTATCAGATTTGTTATTAAAAGCTGTGTTCATTCATTCTTACAGACATTAGTTCACTCATTCTTTCATTCATTGACTTATTCATTCATTGTATGACCCCGGTTGTCGAAAGTGCCAGTAAACCCCAATAAATAAAAGATAGAAGGTATTATCAGATTTGTTAAAAGCTGTGTTCATTCATCTTACAGACATTCTTTCACTTATTCTTTCATTCATTGATTTATTCATTCATTGCTTGACCCTGGGTGTCGAAGGTGTCGATGAACTCCAATAAAAATCTAGTCACTGTATTGAATTTAGGACCATAATCATCCAACATTCATTCGTTCATTCATCCACTCAATCACTCCGTTGGAGAATGGCTGGGTGAGGGTATGGTTGGATGGGTGAGTGAGTGGATGAATTGAATGCCTGTAATGAAAGTGCCGATAAAGCCCAACAAACTTTTGTGCATTGTGCAAAATTTATATTAACAAGCATTTTAAAACTGAATGTCAGAAATGAAAGTGCCGATAACTGCCAACAAAAATTTGTACATTGTTCGAAATGTATATTGACAAGCCCATTGTTTTGTAGCTCTGTGATATTGGCCCTTAGTGTTGAGTATATCAAGTCATTCCACTCGGGTTTACTTCCCTCCACCGCACAGTACACAACCCCAAGGGCAATACTTTTGTTTCTCAGGCTGATCCTTACCCATTCAATTTCTTTAGATACATCAGCCGAGGTGCTGACCTCTTCCAGGTCTGTGATCAGCGACGGTTTTAAATCATCTTTAATGTACATGCCTACCCCTCCCCCTTTTTTCTGGCCTTCCGTTCGTCCTACACCTATCCACACGCACCCCCTTACTTGGTCTACCCGTTCCTCGTGTCTTATCCACATTTCGCTTAAGCCCATGACGTCAAACTCCTCTGCCTCGATCAATGTAGCAATTTCACTTACTTTCCGGTGGAGACCCTGGATGTTGCTATAACCCACTTTCAGGGTATCAAGATTCATTGGCTTCCACCTACTGGTCCCATTATTATCTAGTCCCTGTATGTTTATATATCCTATTTTGTGTACCTGTGCTTTCCTTGGGATGCTATTCCTATTGAAGTGGATTTTTGGTCCCTTTTCCTTATCCCCCTTATCCCATTTTTCACAACTATGGTTCGTAACACATTTCCTGTGTTCATTCCTTCCTTCTCTGCCCCCTCCCCCTCCCTATACCAAAAAGGCTCCACACCTGCAACATATTTCTTCCTAAAACCTCTGTACCCCTGGGCTAAGATGGAGACCATACCTTCCATATAGGTCCTTTGAACTCCTTTCTGCCCCAAAATGATCCCCAATTGTCTACAAAGGGTATCCCAAGTTGCTTACAATACTCCCCCAATTCCTCATTGGCCCCAATGATCCGCGAATTACGCTCGCCTCTACCACCTAATACTGGGAGAAGCCCCAAAACCACTACCTGTGCATTCTTGGCATTCAGTTGAGTTATCAAGTCCTTATAAGTCTCAATAAGCTGAACTGATTTTCTCTCCCTGATGTTGTTGGTCCCCACGTGTACAAGAACCACTGGGTCTGGGCCTGACCCCTTTACTAATCCACCCACTCTGTCCCTTAGGTCCTCCACCCTAGGCCCCGGAAAGCACAAATTGGTCCTGTTAACACTGTCGGACTCACACACCACCCTATCTAACCCCCACACTATACTACTCCCTGCAACCACCAACTGCCTCTTTCCTGTCCTACTACCCCTGTTACCACCTCTGTTCCCAATGGACCGGCTCGCAGTCTTGCACTCCGCCACACTAACCTCCACCTCTTCAGACCCAACCTGCTCCTCAGAATTCTCGACATCACCCAACACACTGAATCTATTTTGGACACTGCACAAAACCTTTTGTCCACTCCCACTACAAGCCACCTTGTCCTCGTTTACCACCTTCCTACCCCCCCCCCCCCCCGACTCCTGCCCTGACAGACTCCACATGGTCATCGCTATCTCCCTCACTATCCAATTCTAAATGAATACGCCTTTTGCCACCCCCCCCCCCCCCCCCGACTCACACCACTAGCCTGGGAACTTGACACTCTAGCTCCTACTTCTCCCCTACCCTCAACCCGACACACATTCCTATTCCCAAAAGACCCACTATCCACACCAAAAGGCCGCTTCCTACTACCCACCACCTTCCATCCCCCATCGAATGCCACCCTAACTGGGGTAACACTAGTCTTTGTAAGACTGTTAACCCGGGGCCCTCCTGGCCCTCACAGTCTTTGAGAGACCCGTTCAAATTTCATCTGACTAAAACTGAAAGAAACTGGCCGCATTTGGGTCGACTCAGTTCACGCTTCATATCGAAGACAAAAATCACATAATCAACATTCTACTTGTCGTACTCAGCCCAAATATAATTTATTTACGTGTCTGCATAATTTTTTAATGCAAACACAGCATCAAATTCAAGAAATGTAGAAAAATATCCGACTTCACCACGTTAAAAATCATCATGTTTCAAAGATAAACAAATTGTACTACGCATGCGCACAGATACTTGCGCATGTGCAGTACAATTTGTTTATCTTTGTGATTTTTGTCTTCGATATGAAGCGTGAACTGAGTCGACCCAAATGCGGCCAGTTTCTTTCAGTTTTAGTCAGATGAAATTTGAACGGGTCTCTCAAAGACTGTGAGGGCCAGGAGGGCCCCGGGTCACAGTCTTACAAAGACTAGGGTAACACCACAGGTACTCGGCACAAGCTGAGAACTCGAAAAAATGACATTTAATAAGGATTTTTGGATCGACTCTCTTCACCCCCCTTAATAGACTAATATATAGAACAAGGTAAACAACATTGAAATCCTCGACAAACCAACCGATCTTCGTTTCATTCGTCTCAAATCTTAACTACGTGGTATTTTACCAAATACCCGGTGTGATTTGAAAGGTGAGACAATAAGCTTTACGCTGATGTATAACTTGGCCGTTGGGTGTTCTGGGCTTATTCATAATTACTTGGAATTTCGGGATAAAACACGAAAATCATCAGGTCGACATCGATTGCGTTCAAGTGAATAAGTAGGACATCACCTGAACTGCCTGATTTACGATCAAACCTGAAGGTTTCATGTTCCGATTGAAGCATATTCTTAAATGGCATGTTTCGTGGTGCTCAGTTTTGATCGTGAATTGAATTTAATTCACACACCATGGTCGCAAGTCTCAGATTTACATTATTCTCCGAATAACATTGACAGAGATTTTTCCAGGCCAGCCATGAATAAAGCCTAGAACGCACTCATACATCAACGCCCTCCCATTGGCTAAATCAGGCAGTTCAGGTGATGTCCTACTTATTCACTTGAACGCAATCGATGTCGACCTGATGATTTTCGTGTTTTATCTCGAAATTCCAAGTAATTATGAATAAGCCCAGAAAACCCAACGGCCAAGTTATACATCAGTATAAAGCTTATTGTCTCACCTTTCAAATGACACCGGGTATTTGGTAAAACACCACGTAGTTAAGATTTGAGACGAATGAAACGAAGATCGGTTGGTTTGTCGAGGATTTCAATGTTGTTTACCTTGTTCTATGTATTAGTCTATTAAGGGGGGTGAAGAGAGTCGATCCAAAAATCCTTATTAAATGTCATTTTTTCGAGTTCTCAGCTTGTGCCGAGTACCTGTGTGTAACACCAGACTTTCCTGTCTTCCCCAGTTTCCCACCTGCACCTCTTCCTCCAACTTTACATATGCCTCTAGCAGCTGCATTAACTCTACGCAGATGGTGCACATCCCCTACTCCCCCAGCTCACGCCCATCCACATACACCATATCACAGTGCCTACACACATCCGACCGCTGGCCAACCGTTAGTAACTCACAAGCACCCCCTGTGCAGGCCTCAACCACTGCCCCCACATGTACACCTACACTAACCGTCTCTACACTGCTAGTCTGAACCTCTCGCGTCAAGAAACACTTACCATCCATAGCAACCATAGCCAAAATTCGAATGAGAAACTTATATTTTGAAAAACCGGTCGAAATCGTAAACAAAACAAAAAACAAAACACCGAAAATGACCCGCGCGAAGATAGGGAACACGCCACTGATATCCGATAAAGAAACTAAACTAAACACTAATATAACTATCTTTTATTAAAAATCACATCTATACAACACTAAAACAATATATATATATATCTACAGTAACACCTGGAAGAAAAATCTGGATAATTGAGCTAACTTTTGACAACTGAATCGAAAATACTCCCTGTTGGTTCGGAGATGGACACGGTTACAATATGCGGGAACGGGACAACTCGCCGTCGGGACAACTCGCCGTACCCGAGGTGGGACGAGTCGCCGTCGGGACAAGTCGCCGTCGGGATAAGTCGCCGTGGAGTAGTAATTGATAAGTAACACGCGGCAGAGGATTAAATTATCTTTATTAATACTCATGACTTATATAACAAGACAGGTTCAATATAACATATAATAATATAACATATAAAATAATAGTTACTAACATAACAAGATTAATCAGTGACAGACTTCGTTGAAATCAATGACAATAATTAATTAATTAATACAGTTTCAAGCAATTTTTTTCTTTTTTTCAGATCGTGCTTAGACCAAGGGGTACAGCATGCACATGTCTGTTCTTTGGAAATTATTTTATATCTGTGAATTCACATGAAAATGGTCCGAAAAGACCATTTTCATGTGAATTCAGATATAAAATAAATTTATAGAATTCTATATTATTTGGAAATTACTATAATTCACAAAAGATATAATTTATACAAAAATATATAAAGATTGAAGTACAAATGTATGTTTGATATCCATTATGGGAGAACTACTTTATATAGACAGCTGAACATTTATTTAAAAAGGCTGCAGTAGACAATCTGACATATAGGCATCCCAATATTTCTGTATCTTTTGGGCCATCTTCGTATATTTTGATCGGACGTCAGTTTCAAATCTGATGCTTGCACCCTGAATTCCACATTCTCAGCTTCTGTCTGCAAACAAAGGTTCATAAGTTACCATAAAATATTTATTTATTTATTTATTTATTTATTTATCAAAACAATTATTTGCCTGTTTCAAAATCTAAAACCTACAGTGTTGTGATACTTACCAGGGATTGTACTGGAATAGAAATTTATTGAGCAAACTGCAATCCCAACTCTTTGTAAAAAAAACAATGTGAAAGCTGACGATTTTATTTTCAATAATCTCATTCTTCTGAAAATGTTGTAATGAACAGTTTAGTTCAACTTTGGTACTTTCATAAAACATGGATTTAACTGGATTTAATTCTGGTTTTTAAAGCCACCATCCTTGAAATAACCAAAACGCCTCAAAAATTTAACGCCCTTCATGAATAAGTTACAAATAGTCGTGTGGAACGCTAGAAGCATCAGCGTTTAATCACATCACATCAGCGTTTAACACATTGGATCATTCGCACCTCTGACTTCAGAGTGTGAGCACCTGATTAATCACTCATGGATACACTGCAATTACCAGAAAGACTCGTCAGAACCATCTCAGCTCTGGGCATCTTTTGCCCTGTCACCTGGACTGTCAAGGAGACAGGCAAGAGAAACCACCTGAGCCTGGAATTTGAAATAGAGACAACCAAGACACCACCCTCTTCGGGGAGAGGTAGTACCTTTGGCGAGCGGATCCCCTCTCCCACTGGTCCTCACCCGAAGGGGTACGGAGGCCCTGGAGAGAGAAAAAGAAAGAACAGGAAGAAGAGTCCATCGACCAAGCGCAGGGACGCCCGTTGCTTTGAGGCCTTCCGAAAAGTGAAGAAACAGGAGAGCGAGAGGATGGAGGTCCTGGAGGCAGCTGCCAGTTCCCCTCCGAGGCCCACTAGTACACCCAACCAACTGCCAGCTCCTGAGCCGGTACTGTTGGATGAGGAACGTCTGGTGGAGACTGAGGAGGAACTGGAGGTTGCTTTTTCACCATCTCACCACCTCCCACCCCTCACTCCCCACTTCCTTCTCAACCGGACAGCCCGGATGTGAGCCAATCACAGCAATACAGCCACCTCAGTCTTCAGTCACCATCGAAGACATAAGGATAATGAGAGCATTAGAGTTGGCTAAACGAGAATTTGAGTTGGGGAAACAAGCCGTTGCCGAAAGCCGCGAGTTCTGGGAAAAATTCAGGGCAAATTCCAAAAAGGCATTAGACACAATCCAGCTACTAAACTCTACATCATCGACTTCCACATCACCATCTCAACTTCCTCCAAAGAAAAAGAGCCGGAAGAAGCCCAGACGGAGCTAAGCCACATCCCTCCTTCCCTTTCCTCCTCTACCACGCCCTGACATCCTACAACAACAAACAGCTTACGAGGGTCGAAAGGGGCCTGCTCCAAACCGTCCCTGCGCGCCTTCGGTGGGCAAAAACCATTTCGTTCAGAAGCGTTAATAATAAAAAAAAATCCAAATGAGCCGATATTTCGAAGATACAGACATTATCTGTATCTGTGAAAGTTGGATACACCCTGACAAAAATTTCTCAGTAAGTGGGTTCAGCACTATTAGAAAAGACCGACCGACAAAGCACTAAAGGGGGCGGCGTCGCTCCTCTAATAAAGCAGAACATCAAAACTAAAACCGTAAAAACTCATCACCTCGATGCTGAGGTGACTGGAACTGAAATCACAGTCGACCGAGTCGACAATAAAAACATTGCGATTGTTTGTTATTATAACGGCCCAAGCAAAATTGTTTCTGACACTGTCCTTGAATTCTTTACGAGGAAATACAAACACTGCATCATCCTCGGCGACTTCAATGCCAAACACCTGCACTTTGGCTGCAACAAAACCAGCTCCAACGGTGAAGCCCTCCTCGAAGTCACAAAAAAACATAATAGTCCGTGAGCCAGGAAGGCCAACGGTGCACCCCCCCCCCCCCCCACTACTTAACTTCCTTGGTACCAAAATGTGCGCCAATGTATACTATTTACGAAACAAGTTGTTAACAGAAACAATTATTTTGAGATGCAATATGCTAACCAGGTAGGTGTTTAACCCTACATTACCCTAAAATTTACTCCAATCAGTTTGGGGTAGGGGTAACTTTTCTGTCACGTAAGCTATCAAAATATGTTTCAAACCCATAGTATTTGGTATCATTTTAAAGCTAATACAACAAGGAACAATACTGTTACTAAAATTGTTCACGAGGGTCCAAGATGATGACGTAAGAGGTCAAAAGGTTATCGACTGAAACTGAAAACGCAAATTTCAGAGTTTTTGTTGCATGTTTTTCACATGTGTAGTTTGTCCAAATGACTACTATCTTACTTTCTTTCTGTTTTCAGATTGCACAGAGTATACTTGGTCAAAATAAAACTAATTTAGTTCATTAATTAGTGAACTATACTTACCAGGGGGATACTTAACCCTACCCTCATTTTGGGCTCGATCAATTTTGTTAAGGGTATGGGTAACTGTTTTGTCTCTTAACCTATCGAAATATGGGCAAACCCTATTGTGTATGGCATCATTTAACAGCTAATTGACCATGTAACAGCATTAGCACTAAAACTGATTATACAAATCCAGAGTGATGACGTCAGAGGTCAAAAGGTCACCGAAAAAAGTCAAAACGCAAATTTAAAGGCATTTTTGCAATATTGGCAAATGTGTACTTTGCACAATTGACTAATCATTCCCCGAGTTCCAGGTTCTTCTATCTATCAACTGACACAGTAGGTAGATTGGACAACATGGAGCTCAGGGGACGTAATGTCTAAAATTCTCTGTGTTTTCAGATTATATGGAGTATATTCGCCCAAAATTCAAAAAATGATTTTGTTCATCAGAATTACATATTCTAGACTTTCAGGTCATGAATTTGCTCCTAGTAGATTCACTTCTATGAAAAAATTCGGGCTACGGGAACGTAAACTTACTTTTTGTTTGTCCAGTGTCAACCAATATCAACAATACAATGGTAGGTATCATTTTGAAGATAATTAAATGTGCTTTGAGTCAAAAATTAAAATTCAATTTTGGAAAGTTTTTCAATAAAAGCGTTGCAAAACTGTAAACACATTTGTGCTTGTTATTATATTAATGTTATGTAGTCAGATTCAACAAACTGAAGTGTATTGATACACTCCAGTTTGTTGAATCTGACTGTACTACATTAACATAATAACAATTAATGCATTACCCTTGAAACTCATCAGATCTCAGTGTAACTCCCATCACTGCCGGAGAACTCTTCTAATCCCTCCGAATCACTGGAATCATTATCAACAACATCCGGCACGTCAACCAGCTGGCTAGGCATGCACTCAGAGTCCGTCCAGTTTGGACACATACATGCTTCATCGTCATCTCGCTTCCATCCATGCCCATCAGGATTAGGGATTTCAGGAACCGCAGTCTGAGCCCTTCTCCAAATTCCAACCTGGTAACTGGCTCTCATAGCATGCTGTATCAAACAACTTTTACATGGCGGTAATAGGCTGAGGTCAAAACTAGTTTTTCGCAAAAGATCCTCACCACATTTCGCTTGTAACATAAGATATCCAACTTTGTTTACAGTCTTGATGCGGAGATATCCGTACACATTGCAGGTAAACTGTTCCAGTTCCCGCATAAGTTCATCAGGACGAACCCACACATCACCAATTATTGAAAAAGCTTTCTGAAATTTATTGTTTTTTTCAAGAATTTTGAAAGCCTTCACCTTTCCCTTCCCCATGAATTATAAGCAGCAAGGAACATTGACTTCAAATTGTTAGCTCAATCACAACAACTCAGTGATGATGCAAGACTTGATATGTATATGCTACTACCATACCCGCTAACACCAGTCCCATTTTGCATTGGCTTAGCTAATGGCTTTCTTGCTAAAACTGAATCTCTCCCCTAAGGATGCTGCATACCAAATATCAAAAGATTGTTATTGGTAGATCTGAAGACGAAGATTTTTAAAAGAATATTCCTCAAACTGCACTAATTTAAACATTTGGGCTCCCATAGAGAGCCCAAATATGGACCCAGGGAATTGAAATCAATAAACGTGTGAAACAATCTTCCAAAGATGTTATATGTGAAATTTGAAAGCTTTTGGAGCAGTGGTTTGGGAGAAAAGTAGTCTTACATGTTTTTCCCATTACCCACAGTGTTAAAAAAATGCTGACTCAGCACTTTATCAAAGTCCCCAAAAAGTACCCCATGATAAAACTGATAGCAATTTTTTTTACCATTCCATTCTGTTGGTCCTTAAGAAACTTCACACCAAATAAGAATTCTCAGTGCCGTGTAGATTTGGAGCTATGGGCGTTTTAATTTTTTTTCTATTTTTAGCTCTTGCGGTTCCCATGGGGCGACGGGGAAAAAAATTGGGCATAAATTAAGTACTTATGACCCAGGAAACCCTCATATCAAATTTGGTTCAAATCTGCCTCTCGGTGTGGAAAATAGAAATTTTGGGAGTGGGAAAAATTCTTGCCCCTCCAAGAACGAGGCAAATATTGCCCGTCAAACTTCTCTTGAACAAACTTGAGTCTACACCTCAAATGGAAGCGGCATACCAAATATCAAGCCTCTGCTGCTGCTGGTTCACGAGAAGAAGATTTTTTAATATTTTAGGCATTTTGGCCCCCACCCCGTCCTCAATATGAACCGCAACTTAATTTGAAGAAAAATCAAAATGCCCCATATAACTAACTCTCACATGAAATTTCATTAAAAGGTGGACAGTGGTTTGGGAGGAAAAGATCCAACACAGACGACGGACAAAAAGTGATCAGAATAGCTCACCCTGACTTTCAGTCAGGTGAGCTAAAAACAGGCGTATAATAAATAAATTTATCTAACACTGATAAACTGGCGGATATGGATTTAAATACCTTCCCACAAAGAACCCATTGGTGTAATTCGAACAAGGGAATTAGCTGACATTGGTGCACTGGAAATGAAAAATGAACATCAGTCAGCTATGCAAAACAGATAAAAATTAAAAGACGGTACAGCAATAAAAACGAATACATCTATTCTAACATTTGTTTCTTCTCGGCCGCTAAAATAAATTAAGGTTGTTTATAAGAACATCAGTGTGGATTTATATATCCCAAATCCACTTCGATGCTTCAAATATCAAAATTTAGTCACGATCAAAACAACAAAAGAGGGAAAACTATTTGCTTCAAGTGTGGACAGGGACATCAAGAACCTTTTAAATGTTTCAATTGCCATGGAAGCCACGTAGCTGCGTCAAAAGTCCGCCCAGTTTGGAAAAAGAAAAAGAAATTCAAACAATCAAATGTGAAAAAATATAAGTTTTAAAGAGACAAGAGAAATAGTAACACCAATGCATTGCATGAATACACCATTGCCATCATATGCTGCAAAATTATTATAAAAATACCACAAGCAACCGTGGAATGCCAAACACAAAATGCTTGGCGCAGAGGCACAATACCATCTTTAGTGTAGGCTTTTACAATAGAACAGTTCAACAAAACTGAACCAAGATCGCCCCAAACACCATCAACTACCAAAACAACAATAAAAAAACAAATCCGAAGAAAGAACAGGAACAACTTAAGCTAAAAGAGAAAAACGTAAAGGAAGTAAGGAATTGCTTCTTACAAAATTTACAGGCTGTAGCAGTATGGCTAACTTTAGACAAGACGATTACCTTATGTTCAGTTTACGTTTCACCAAATAAAACCTCCAGCGTAATGATCTTGAAAAACTAATTCACCAAATCCCAACTCCATATATTCTTTTTGGTGATTTTAATGCACATACCCCCCCCCCCCCCCCCCCTTGGGGTGATTCGTGCAATAACGAAGACATAAAAAGCAAAACAGTGGAAAAGCTCATTTCAAAATGTGACTTGTGTTCAATGATGGATCAAACACTTTTCTTTACCCCGCAGCTGGTTCATATACTTCAGTTGATCTCACAATTACATGCCCTTCTATCTTCCTTGATTTTTCTTGGAAGGTTGAAGATGACTTGTGCTGGAGTGACCACTTTCCAATTGTCTTGGAAAGTGTGGTCACGGCGAATGTTTAGCGGGTGCCCCAGTGTAACTTCAAAAAGGCACACTGGGAAACTTTCGCAGCACTTTTTTTGCGAACGGCTCACGCGGGTGGACTTTGAAGAAAGTGCTCACCAACTTGAACATTTTACTACAGAATTCCTTGATATTGCAAAAACTACCATTTCTAAAACTTTGGCAAATCCAAAACGTTTCACAAAACCATAGTTTGATGACTATAAGGGACCGAAAGAAAACAGAACGGGAATTTAATAAATCGCCAACAACAAATAATTTAGACAAAGTATTATTAATTGGACAAAGACAAGACGACTTATAAAACAAACCAAAAAAAGTTCTTGGGAAACTTATGTTTCTAAGGTTAACCTTTTGAACCCGGGCGGAAGTCAAGGAACATGATACAGCATGACGCCATTAAATAGGATGGCCGTTCAGTAAACGTGTGGGATAGTCCAATCAATATTTTCAAAGTGCTGTCCCGGGGCTCCACGTTGAGAATGTTGATTGGTCTACCCCAAATAATAAATATGGACTCCTCTAATTGCTACCATTCAACTGGCATGGAAGATACCACCAGAGTTCAAAGTGTTAATCAACACACTCCCATCCAAATAATTTAGAAAATATTTTTAAAAATAAAAGGTAAAGACAGAAAATCAACTGTACAACACCTGGAAGATGATAACACACTCATTACATCAAAAAAGGAAATATCAAACAAATTGGCTTCTGGGAATTATAATGCAGCATTCATTAAAATTTAAAAAAACAACAGCAGGAAAACCAGAAGATTAAATTTACTTCGAATAATTTAGAGGATTACATTGAACCCTTCGCTATGGAAAAGCTAAGTAACTATTTGCATAGAGCAAAAGAAACATCCACAGGACCCGATGAAATACACTACTAAATTTTAAAACAATCATCACTTGAATTTTTATTATCGATTTTCAACGAAATATGGGTGACTGGCCAGTTTCCACCCTCTTGGCGTCGAGCAACAATAATTCCAATTCTGAAGCCCGATAAAGACCATTGTAATCCAAGCAATTACAGACCTATATTGCGTTAACAACAAGAATTCCATATTTGCGAATGTTCGGTGTGGTTTCAGAAGCCAGGGACGTACTGTGGATTATTTGGTTAGAAACGTTGATGCGTTTGCCTGGAAAGATCATGTGGTCGCCATCCCCTGTGACCTATAAAATGATACAACACAGAAGTATGGGATTTTAAAAGATCTTTTTAATATGGGGCTAAAAGGGCGTGTGCCTCCTTTTATAATTTTTTTAAAGGAATGTTAGTTTCAAGTTCGTGTTGGATCTACGTTATTTGATCTTCACGAGTGAGAATTGGGGGTTCCTTGTGGTAGCATTTTATCTGTTAGTATTTTTGTGTGAAAATTAATAGCAGCATCGAAGCAATTGAGAATGTGGTAGTTTCTTCATTATATCTTGGTGACATTTTAATCTGCTATAGCAATAAAAATATGAATGCCATCGAGCGCAAACGTCAGTTATATTTAAACAGAATCCAGAAATGGGCTGCAGAAAGCGTCTTTTAAGTTTTTGAAGAATAAAACGAATTGCGTTCATTTTTGCAAGTGCCGGAAGCACTACGTTTTTCGGGAATTGAAAATAGATGGAAATGCTATTAAAATTGCTGAAGAAGTGAAATTCTTAGATTTATTATTTGACAATAAACCGAATTTCACTTCTCACATAAAATAACTATAGGTCAAATGTAAAAGAGTACTGAACCTTCTGAAGGTAGCTGATGGCACTGATTGAGATGCTGACTAAAAGACGTCACTCCATCTGTATAGATCACTTGTTAAATCAAAATTAGATTAAGTACGTGTGTGTGTTCTGCAAGAAAGTCGTATCTCAACCCACTTAATGCAATTCATAATAGTAATATTGGAATTAGCCTCTGTGCTTTTGGAACATCACCAATAAATTCAATGCTTGTTGAAGAAAGTAGGCCTTCTCTTGAGAAGTGCAGAATTAAATTGTCACTCCAATATGTTTCTAAACTGTTTGCTAATCCATCGAACCGAGAGCGCGGTGGCTCAGTAGGTAGAGGTGCAGGCTGCAAGCCGAGAGGTCCTCGGTTCGAATCCCACATGCGGCAACCGCGTTGTGTCCTTGGGCAAGACACTTCATCCACATTGCCGTGTGGGGGCACGATGACGCCGTGTACTAAGGCGTACTGCACGTCGATGGTACGCATGTCTCCATCTCCCCAACATCCAGCTGCTAGCTCCCCAACATCGTAACTCCGCGCTGCAGCCTGAGCTGCAGTGCGAAGTCACGATGTTGGGTACGATGTTGGGGGAGCTGGCAGCTGCTCGTCGTTGCACAGTGGTTCTTTCCGGCTTCCCCCACCCGTAAAACTGCCACGGTCATGATTAGCCATTGTGTTAGCCATTGCGCATAAATATGTGACCTTAAACACCAATAAATAATAATAAATAATCCATCGAACCCTGTCTATAACTTTGTCTAAGACCCTCAAAATGTTCAATTTTTCAACCGACACCAGAAACACATTCCTCATTTGGGTATTAGAATTACACCCCATATAGAGTCCAAAACACGTGATCTGATTCAATAAAAGGGAACTGTGAACCTCATATTCATCCTTGACATCGCATCTCAGTACTTTGGACCTGGCTTCCTCAGAAAATTCGGAGACAAATTCTTTACAGTTTAAACAAAAATATGCTGCAATAAAGCCCAAGTCTCGTGTATATAAAAGCATCTATACAAATAGATCTAAAGATGGTGAAAAAGTATCATCCGCCGTTGTTAGCGAGGATCACCTCAATCAGAATACAAAATAAAAGTTATATTTTCACAGCTGAAGTTAAAGCGTTGCATATTGTGCACGAACACATTCAGATTGCACAGGAAAGGAAGTCGATTATCTTTTCCGACTCTCTTTCCTATTTATAGGCTTTACCCAACCCCAAGTTGAAGAACCCTCTCACTTTGGAACTTCGCGGGACATCCTTGACATCGCATTTCAGTACTGAATTGAATTCTCCCCCCGCTCGTTCATTGGTCGGTTACAAATAGCAACAACCCCCACGGTGTGCGGGGAATTCAAAATCCGAAGTTCAGACACTGCGAACAGACTATCAAAAACGTCCAAAAAGACGTGAAAGACTTTCAAATTATGTCTAAATCTTCAGAACAGCCAATGAAAGTATCATGGTAACAAATGATTTAAACCTCCTGTAATTTTACAGTAGCTGTCAATTATTATTTAGACCAATGAACGAGCGGGTAAGAATTCATTGCGAGAAAACCGGAGAAGCAGGGTTGCCGGAGATGAAATATTTCGCCAGAGTATATGAAAATGAGATTAAAATGGTGATCAAAACTAATTTTTGCCCAACTCGGTGCCGAATTGGCAGTGACTTCGTGAAAAGAACGCCAAACTGACATTTATTTGAGCAAAATCGGTAAATAATTCGCTATTATCGCGGTCTGAAGAGTGTCAGGCCTTCTAGTATATTAGTATAGATAGTGTAGACCTAATATTAATTTAAAATGTAAAATTCTGATAATACGACGAGCGCCTGTGATCACAATATGCTCTGAATAGAGTGATTTTTTAATGTCCTTCATCACATCCAAGTGAACAGTGTAACGTGAGCATAGTTCTTTCTGTTGACTTACGTTCAAAGATGGTGTCTGGCTTTTTATCCACCAAATACTCACGAAACATTTCAGCCTAAGGCTTCCTGTCGAATCCTAGTTTATCTATAAATCTAATTATCACTGTTGTTGTTATCTCGTATACTGCTAGCAAAACTTCTTTTTTTTTCTTTCTTTTTTTTCTTTTTTTTTTTGTTAATATATTGTACTGCTATGTAATGTATACATATAACATCATCTTGAATAAAAAAATATTGTTTAAACTGAGGAACGCGATATTTTCTGCGATGGCACAGTCATATACAACCATGGCCATATCGTAGACAATACTGTTCCCACGCATACATCTACAGCTCCTGTGGGACTCTCCTGTGAGCTATTGTAAACTGACCTCCAGAGACGCTGGAAGTATGACGGAGCAGCTGCCCTCCCTGCCTTCGGACCATGGGGCGAGTGGAGCCAGGCAATGCCCTTCCCAGGTTCATCGCTAATTTTTATTTTCAATGATTTATTCTAGAAATAAAGCTAAAATACATCCCAGATACGTTCTAGGACTGAGCTTTCAAAATTCAATGGAGGCTGTGTGTGTGAAGAGGTGTCCCCTCCCAATGGGAGGGGGCTTCTTTCAAACTCCCTCGTCTCGAGCTTTGGCCTTAGAGATATGCATGCTAGAAATAACTCCAACCCCGACCCGAGGTCCAAAGTAACTGTTAACTGCCCAATAAAACTACACAAACATGAATATAATCAGTAACGGCTCACCAAGCCATTTCTGATGGTATAAAAGTTTGTATGGTTTTATTGAACTGTGTCATCCAAATATTCAGAATTTCGGGCAGAGATGGAATAAAATTGTTTTTTAGGGAGAAGGGTTGTGTGGAGTAAAGGGCCTCCTCACTTGTAACTCTTTATCCAACAGTCAGGAAATTATCGTATTTTTGTGAACCTGAGAGGGTCTGTGGAAGCGGAGACTAGTGACATTCATGATAAGCGATACGAGCAAAAACAGCAGGCACTGGGTGATTTATCGCAGTAAATTTATCAAAATTATTTGTCAATTTATATCAGATTGGCTGTCGATTACGTTTTTAGGTGCAGTGGCGTAGATAAAGGGGGGGGGGGGGGTGGGGTGGGCGGAGGCCCACCCACCAGAAGTTTTGTCTGAAATTTTTTGGGACCATTTTTAGGCGAATTTATGCCTAATAACATTAAAATGCTGGCTTTGGGGATAAAAAACATGCCATTTTGGGTAAATTTTGGGTAAAAAAGACCAATTTTTAGTACATTTGCAATAAACAACAGATTCTTTCTGTTTGTTTGGATTTTTGTTGTTGTTGTTGTTGTTACACTGTCGGAAAATTTTCGGTCTGTCGGAAAATTTTGGGCTTGCCCCTCCGCCAACGTAAAGCTCTCTACGCTGTGCGGTTATCGAAAGTTCGGCGACATTAAAGTTAACTTTATATATGAAATGGAAACACAAGAACAAGTGTTAAATCCATAACCGTAATTCCAAAGAAAACACAGAGTAGGCAACATGTACTTAGAGAAACCGACCCCCCCCCCCCCCCCCCCCACCCACCGACCCCTTTTCAAATCGACAAAAGTAAAAACTTTGAAACAAAAGTGTGCGGGGATATAAATGGACATGAACAGGTCAACACTATCACAAGAAGAGACCTGGTCTGTGCGGGTAAATCTTCAGCGCATCAAGCTGAGAACGAAAAGTATTAAGCCGACAGTCTTAACTAAACCCGTCTTTTATTTTATGGAAATATAGCCTATATGGTACCTTGCAAAATCCCTGGTAGCTAAGAGAAGCAGAGTATTTCAAGGTTCATCAATGAATGTCATGAAGGATTCAGCAGGATAAGTCCCCCCCCCCCCCCCCCCCCCCCAACAAAACGTCCTCAAATATAGTTTGGTGTAGCCATACAGGCCTATACTTTGCCCCGAGTTTCGGTTAAAAGTGAAAATGAAATTATATAGGCTTAATTTTTTTTTTTAAATTCAGAAAGTGATGGCCCGATCCTTAGGCATATTCAATTATTTTTTAAAAATGATTGCCTGAAAAAACATGTCTGTGGACTCCTAACTGGAACGCGCTCGGTCCAACGAGAGCCCACGACCTGAGCTATAGGCTAATTGAGTTGATGCAAAAAAAAAATTAGATTTTTTTCAGTTAGACTTGGCTGAGCTTTTTACAGAACTATCTGTTTAACCTACCATTGAATGCAGCTAAGGGTTAAGAAATAATTAAATGATTAAAACTACTTCCTACTTCCATTTTCAAAAGTGGAGGTGGGCGAAAAAATTGTGTCTGAATTGGCACCCCCACCCCCCCACCCCGCGGTCCCACAGTTGGGTATCGATAGAAATAAAAAATAAACAAATAAAAAGGCAGCCAATTCCATCGGCGATATCCAAATTACTCCAAACAGAAGTTATTTACCTTATTTACTTTATTTATCAGAAGTCAGTCAAAAGCCAATTTTACGGTTGGACGTTCTCTCACCACAAAGTCGGCTGTTTTGGGGTGAATCGATATTTTGATCGGACATGCATTTCTGAGTTAAATGGTTAAAGAAAAGCGCATTCGAATTAAAAAAAAAACAGTGATCGTACATTTTGACTATTTATTCATCAATATCATATGAAAGAACACCCCTGAAAGTGTGTTTTTTAAATACGAGGGCATTATTTTTTCATAACTTTAAAACAACACGTGTATGAGGAGTCAGTCGTTTTATCATTTGAATGCTTTTCGCTCCGCACAGTTCGCCCCGCTGGGTTAAAGTAAAATAACACAACTTAGTATTTTGGTCTGGAGGCTTTGAAACGAATTCTGGAGTCGTTCAAGTTGAAGTATGTTTCCAGTGTGCTGTAAGCTTTTTTTCACAGAACCTGAGCACACTGTGTGAGTGGAGGCTCCACTACATGAGTGTTTTTGTCGTAATCAACGAATACTCACCCTCTTCTAATCCCAGCCACCCAGTGTGTACTGTATGCAAATTATGGCAACTATGAATCATGAACATGCACAGTCGAGCACTGCATCAGCAATGCTAATGTTGGTGGTTCGCGTCACGGTCCTGGTCCAAATCCGAAGTCTATTTCAAGCACGTAGCCTAGAGTCTACAATATCATGTGTAGATCGAAGACCGGCGAAGTGGGGGGTGGGGGGATGGGGGTGGGGGGATAACCAGTAAAATTCAGTGTTGTTCCAGTGTTCCAGTGTTCCCCCACCAAAAAACATTGATTCTATGCAAGCCCTCCCCCCCCCGCCCCATCCCCTGACTGCGCACCTGGTATATTTACATCCCCTGCAGTTAAATAAATAAAAGTTCCGTCAAAGACTTAATTTGCACTTTCAAAAATAGTGAAGTAGGACTGATCTACAATTCCATCGAAGCTCTACCAGCGGGAAGGCCACACCCACCTCAGGCCTATGACCATCGGATATGGATGTGGCATATATCGACCTGCCCCCCCCCCCCCCCCGAAAGAAACAATCCCCCCGCCCCCATAATAACCCTTATAAAAAAGTACCATGGTAAACCATGGTAAATCCCAAAATACCATGGTAACCATGGTATTAGCAGGGTATTTTGGGATTTACTATGGTACTTTTTTTATAAGGGAAGAAATCCTAGCTTCGCTTCTGGATAACAGCCTTGCTTTGAAAACACAGACAGATGAAATTTAGAATCAGGCTGGGGACGGAATGGTTTCGCGCGCCGAAGGCGCGCAGGGACGCTGTGGGGCAAGCCCCTTTCGACCCTCAATGACTGTTTGTGATCTTATACTTTCATGTCTTAGGCGTGTTGAAGGCTTAGAATCAGGCTTTTTTCTTCAACTAAAGAAATAGTTCATTGAATTTGGACAGCTGATAATTTTGACACACCTATTCCCAACTAGATGGTGTCACTTGTACACAATAGTGTATCCCCGCATTTGCATCCTTGACTTTGTACGAATGCTTGATACAAAGATGAAATGTATTATATGACACACCAAAATCATATTGAGTGGCACAGGTGACACAGCTTTGTGCGCACCTACAGACTTCACTGCATCTTCCTTGATTTTTCTTCGAAGGTTGAAGATGACTTGTGCTGGAGTGACCACTTTCCAATTGTCTTGGAAAGTGTGGTCACGGCGAATGTTTAGCGGGTGCCCCAGTGTAACGTCAAAAAGGTACACTGGGAAACTTTCGCAGCACTTTTTTTGCGAACGGCTCACGCGGGTGGACTTTGAAGAAAGTGCTCACCAACTTGAACATTTTACTACAGAATTCCTTGTTATTGCAAAAACTACCATTCCTAAAACTTTGGCAAATCCAAAACGTTTCACAAAACCATAGTTTGATGACTATAAGGGACCGAAAGAAAACAGAACGGGAATTTAATAAATCGCCAACAACAAATAATTTAGACAAAGTATTATTAATTGGACAAAGACAAGACGACTTATAAAACAAACCAAAAAAAGTTCTTGGGAAACTTATGTTTCTAAGGTTAACCTTTTGAACCCGGGCGGAAGTCAAGGAACATGATACAGCATGACGCCATTAAATAGGATGGCCGTTCAGTAAACGTGTGGGATAGTCCAATCAATATTTTCAAAGTGCTGTCCCGGGGCTCCACGTTGAGAATGTTGATTGGTCTACCCCAAATAATAAATATGGACTCCTCTAATTGCTACCATTCAACTGGCATGGAAGATACCACCAGAGTTCAAAGTGTTAATCAACACACTCCCATCCCAAAAATTTAGAAAATATTTTTAAAAATAAAAGGTAAAGACAGAAAATCAACTGTACAACACCTGGAAGATGATAACACACTCATTACATCAAAAAAGGAAATATCAAACAAATTGGCTTCTGGGAATTATAATGCAGCATTCATTAAAATTTAAAAAAACAACAGCAGGAAAACCAGAAGATTAAATTTACTTCGAATAATTTAGAGGATTACATTGAACCCTTCGCTATGGAAAAGCTAAGTAACTATTTGCATAGAGCAAAAGAAACATCCACAGGACCCGATGAAATACACTACTAAATTTTAAAACAATCATCACTTGAATTTTTATTATCGATTTTCAACGAAATATGGGTGACTGGCCAGTTTCCACCCTCTTGGCGTCGAGCAACAATAATTCCAATTCTGAAGCCCGATAAAGACCATTGTAATCCAAGCAATTACAGACCTATATTGCGTTAACAACAAGAATTCCATATTTGCGAATGTTCGGTGTGGTTTCAGAAGCCAGGGACGTACTGTGGATTATTTGGTTAGAAACGTTGATGCGTTTGCCTGGAAAGATCATGTGGTCGCCATCCCCTGTGACCTATAAAATGATACAACACAGAAGTATGGGATTTTAAAAGATCTTTTTAATATGGGGCTAAAAGGGCGTGTGCCTCCTTTTATAATTTTTTTAAAGGAATGTTAGTTTCAAGTTCGTGTTGGATCTACGTTATTTGATCTTCACGAGTGAGAATTGGGGGTTCCTTGTGGTAGCATTTTATCTGTTAGTATTTTTGTGTGAAAATTAATAGCAGCATCGAAGCAATTGAGAATGTGGTAGTTTCTTCATTATATCTTGGTGACATTTTAATCTGCTATAGCAATAAAAATATGAATGCCATCGAGCGCAAACGTCAGTTATATTTAAACAGAATCCAGAAATGGGCTGCAGAAAGCGTCTTTTAAGTTTTTGAAGAATAAAACGAATTGCGTTCATTTTTGCAAGTGCCGGAAGCACTACGTTTTTCGGGAATTGAAAATAGATGGAAATGCTATTAAAATTGCTGAAGAAGTGAAATTCTTAGATTTATTATTTGACAATAAACCGAATTTCACTTCTCACATAAAATAACTATAGGTCAAATGTAAAAGAATACTGAACCTTCTGAAGGTAGCTGATGGCACTGATTGAGATGCTGACTAAAAGACGTCACTCCATCTGTATAGATCACTTGTTAAATCAAAATTAGATTAAGTACGTGTGTGTGTTCTGCAAGAAAGTCGTATCTCAACCCACTTAATGCAATTCATAATAGTAATATTGGAATTAGCCTCTGTGCTTTTGGAACATCACCAATAAATTCAATGCTTGTTGAAGAAAGTAGGCCTTCTCTTGAGAAGTGCAGAATTAAATTGTCACTCCAATATGTTTCTAAACTGTTTGCTAATCCATCGAACCGAGAGCGCGGTGGCTCAGTAGGTAGAGGTGCAGGCTGCAAGCCGAGAGGTCCTCGGTTCGAATCCCACATGCGGCAACCGCGTTGTGTCCTTGGGCAAGACACTTCATCCACATTGCCGTGTGGGGGCACGATGACGCCGTGTACTAAGGCGTACTGCACGTCGATGGTACGCATGTCTCCATCTCCCCAACATCCAGCTGCTAGCTCCCCAACATCGTAACTCCGCGCTGCAGCCTGAGCTGCAGTGCGAAGTTACGATGTTGGGTACGATGTTGGGGGAGCTGGCAGCTGCTCGTCGTTGCACAGTGGTTCTTTCCGGCTTCCCCCACCCGTAAAACTGCCACGGTCATGATTAGCCATTGTGTTAGCCATTGCGCATAAATATGTGACCTTAAACACCAATAAATAATAATAAATAATCCATCGAACCCTGTCTATAACTTTGTCTAAGACCCTCAAAATGTTCAATTTTTCAACCGACACCAGAAACACATTCCTCATTTGGGTATTAGAATTACACCCCATATAGAGTCCAAAACACGTGATCTGATTCAATAAAAGGGAACTGTGAACCTCATATTCATCCTTGACATCGCATCTCAGTACTTTGGACCTGGCTTCCTCAGAAAATTCGGAGACAAATTCTTTACAGTTTAAACAAAAATATGCTGCAATAAAGCCCAAGTCTCGTGTATATAAAAGCATCTATACAAATAGATCTAAAGATGGTGAAAAAGTATCATCCGCCGTTGTTAGCGAGGATCACCTCAATCAGAATACAAAATAAAAGTTATATTTTCACAGCTGAAGTTAAAGCGTTGCATATTGTGCACGAACACATTCAGATTGCACAGGAAAGGAAGTCGATTATCTTTTCCGACTCTCTTTCCTATTTATAGGCTTTACCCAACCCCAAGTTGAAGAACCCTCTCACTTTGGAACTTCGCGGGACATCCTTGACATCGCATTTCAGTACTGAATTGAATTCTCCCCCCGCTCGTTCATTGGTCGGTTACAAATAGCAACAACCCCCACGATGTGCGGGGAATTCAAAATCCGAAGTTCAGACACTGCGAACAGACTATCAAAAACGTCCAAAAAGACGTGAAAGACTTTCAAATTATGTCTAAATCTTCAGAACAGCCAATGAAAGTATCATGGTAACAAATGATTTAAACCTCCTGTAATTTTACAGTAGCTGTCAATTATTATTTAGACCAATGAACGAGCGGGTAAGAATTCATTGCGAGAAAACCGGAGAAGCAGGGTTGCCGGAGATGAAATATTTCGCCAGAGTTTATGAAAATGAGATTAAAATGGTGATCAAAACTAATTTTTGCCCAACTCGGTGCCGAATTGGCAGTGACTTCGTGAAAAGAACGCCAAACTGACATTTATTTGAGCAAAATCGGTAAATAATTCGCTATTATCGCGGTCTGAAGAGTGTCAGGCCTTCTAGTATATTAGTATAGATAGTGTAGACCTAATATTAATTTAAAATGTAAAATTCTGATAATACGACGAGCGCCTGTGATCACAATATGCTCTGAATAGAGTGATTTTTTAATGTCCTTCATCACATCCAAGTGAACAGTGTAACGTGAGCATAGTTCTTTCTGTTGACTTACGTTCAAAGATGGTGTCTGGCTTTTTATCCACCAAATACTCACGAAACATTTCAGCCTAAGGCTTCCTGTCGAATCCCAGTTTATCTATAAATCTAATTATCACTGTTGTTGTTATCTCGTATACTGCTAGCAAAACTTCTTTTTTTTTCTTTTTTTTTCTTTTTTTTTTGTTAATATATTGTACTGCTATGTAATGTATACATATAACATCATCTTGAATAAAAAAATATTGTTTAAACTGAGGAACGCGATATTTTCTGCGATGGCACAGTCATATACAACCATGGCCATATCGTAGACAATACTGTTCCCACGCATACATCTACAGCTCCTGTGGGACTCTCCTGTGAGCTATTGTAAACTGACCTCCAGAGACGCTGGAAGTATGACGGAGCAACTGCCCTCCCCTGCCTTCGGACCACGGGGCGAGTGGAGCCAGGCAATGCCCTTCCCAGGTTCATCGCTAATTTTTATTTTCAATGATTTATTCTAGAAATAAAGCTAAAATACATCCCAGATACGTTCTAGGACTGAGCTTTCAAAATTCAATGGAGGCTGTGTGTGTGAAGAGGTGTCCCCTCCCAATGGGAGGGGGCTTCTTTCAAACTCCCTCGTCTCGAGCTTTGGCCTTAGAGATATGCATGCTAGAAATAACTCCAACCCCGACCCGAGGTCCAAAGTAACTGTTAACTGCCCAATAAAACTACACAAACATGAATATTATCAGTAACGGTGCACCAAGCCATTTCTGATGGTATAAAAGTTTGTATGGTTTTATTGAACTGTGTCATCCAAATATTCAGAATTTCGGGCAGAGATGGAATAAAATTGTTTTTTAGGGAGAAGGGTTGTGTGGAGTAAAGGGCCTCCTCACTTGTAACTCTTTATCCAACAGTCAGGAAATTATCGTATTTTGTGAACCTGAGAGGGTCTGTGGAAGCGGAGACTAGTGACATTCATGATAAGCGATACGAGCAAAAACAGCAGGCACTGGGTGATTTATCGCAGTAAATTTATCAAAATTATTTGTCAATTTATATCAGATTGGCTGTCGATTACGTTTTTAGGTGCAGTGGCGTAGATAAAGGGGGGGGGGGGGGGGGGTGGGCGTCTGAAATTTTTTGGGACCATTTTTAGGCGAATTTATGCCTAATAACATTAAAATGCTGGCTTTGGGGATAAAAAACATGCCATTTTGGGTAAATTTTGGGTAAAAAAGACCAATTTTTAGTACATTTGCAATAAACAACAGATTCTTTCTGTTTGTTTGGATTTTTGTTGTTGTTGTTGTTGTTACACTGTCGGAAAATTTTCGGTCTTTCGGAAAATTTTGGGCTTGCCCCTCCGCCAACGTAAAGCTCTCTATGCCACTGTAAATTAGGTGTATGTGTGAAGTGTATTTATTAATGTAAGTTCAAAAGGACGTGCAGCCGTAACCTACAGTACACGCCAGGGGATGATCCAGTGATCACCCATCACCGGGACAATTTTTTCATTTTCCTCTCGAAAAACCTGTGGAAACCTGGGATGACCCGGGAACAAGATCCTGGCGTCGACCCTGCACCCCGGTGCATAAAAGATTAGTCCGATTAATCAATAGGTACAGATAATTGCTGTTGGTGAGAACTGTCGGCTTCCGAATAAAACCCGGCGTCGCCACCGCGTTTCGTATCGCGACTATTTGTGACGAATTTGACACAAGATGTCTCACGTGTGGAATTTTTACTCGTCGCGTTTCTCTTCGTCAAGAAACAACAAGAAAGAGCATCGAACAGCTGTGGCCTGTGGAAAATTTATACGTTTTGAAGACAAGAGTGGATTTCCCGCAACCACACAGGAGTGGGAACCTACACCCAGTATTTTGTAAAGGATGGTACATACGTTTGGGAGGAGAAGGCAGAAGTAAAGACGTTTGCATTTCGAGAATATTAGCCTACTATTGATCGCAGCCGTTCTAATTGAGCAACTGTGGGAGAAGCAAGCGTGGTTGGAAAGAAAGAACGCTCTACACAGAATGCCGAACTCACAGCGTATCGAAAATGTTGCGAGCGAATTCGGAACGCTCCGCTATTTATAATGAAAGTTTAAATTTCAAGACACACATGTAGTTGGTGTTCTGTAATAAAAATATGCATTTGTGTAAAAGCTGAACAATAAATTATTCACGAGAATTTTGAACCCAAAGGCTCAAACGCCGTTGACACCCATTTGCAAACGCCGTGGGAAACTCAAATAAACTATATTTCTGATCATATTGTAGGTTTCAGAAATCGGCTTTTGAGCGAATTTGTGGGCCGATTGAGTCTCGTCAGCATTTAAAAACGCTTTAAAAGATTTTTAAAAAGCGATATTATTCAACCTCCAGCGTGTGATCAGAATGAAAATACTCAGATTGAACAGTATAGGCAGCAATCTCACATGCAATTGAAATCGGAAATAAAAATAAAAAATACCGTGACTGACAATGTTGACATTTGACGCTGCGTGGATCTGAAAAGTTCCAATTTATCGAAAGTTCGGCGACATTAAAGTTAACTTTATATATGAAATGGAAACACAAGAACAAGTGTTAAATCCATAACCGTAATTCCAAAGAAAACACAGAGTAGGCAACATGTACTTAGAGAAACCGACCCCCCCCCCCCCCCCACCCACCGACCCCTTTTCAAATCGACAAAAGTAAAAACTTTGAAACAAAAGTGTGCGGGGATATAAATGGACATGAACAGGTCAACACTATCACAAGAAGAGACCTGGTCTGTGCGGGTAAATCTTCAGCGCATCAAGCTGAGAACGAAAAGTATTAAGCCGACAGTCTTAACTAAACCCGTCTTTTATTTTATGGAAATATAGCCTATATGGTACCTTGCAAAATCCCTGGTAGCTAAGAGAAGCAGAGTATTTCAAGGTCCATCAATGAATGTCATGAAGGATTCAGCAGGATAAGTCCCCCCCCCCCCCCCCCCAACAAAACGTCCTCAAATATAGTTTGGTGTAGCCATACAGGCCTATACTTTGCCCCGAGTTTCGGTTAAAAGTGAAAATGAAATTATATAGGCTTAATTTTTTTTTTAAAATTCAGAAAGTGATGGCCCGATCCTTAGGCATATTCAATTATTTTTTAAAAATGATTGCCTGAAAAAACATGTCTGTGGACTCCTAACTGGAACGCGCTCGGTCCAACGAGAGCCCACGACCTGAGCTATAGGCTAATTAAGTTGATGCAAAAAAAATTAGATTTTTTTCTGTTAGACTTGGCTGAGCTTTTTACAGAACTATCTGTTTAACCTACCATTGAATGCAGCTAAGGGTTAAGAAATAATTAAATGATTAAAACTACTTCCTACTTCCATTTTCAAAAGTGGAGGTGGGCGAAAAAATTGTATCTGAATTGGCACCCCCACCCCCCAGTCCCACAGTTGGGTATCGATAGAAATAAAAAATAAACAAATAAAAAGGCAGCCAATTCCATCGGCGATATCCAAATTACTTCAAACAGAAGTTATTTACCTTATTTACTTTATTTATCAGAAGTCAGTCAAAAGCCAATTTTACGGTTGGACGTTCTCTCACCACAAAGTCGGCTGTTTTGGGTTGAATCGATATTTTGATCGGACATGCATTTCTGAGTTAAATGGTTAAAGAAAAGCGCATTCGAATTAAAAAAAAAACAGTGGTCGAACATTTTGACTATTTATTCATCAATATCATATGAAAGAACACCCCTGAAAGTGTGTTTTTTAAATACGAGGGCATTATTTTTTCATAACTTTAAAACAACACGTGTATGAGGAGTCAGTCATTTTATCATTTGAATGCTTTTCGCTCCGCACAGTTCGCCCCGCTGGGTTAAAGTAAAATAACACAACTTAGTATTTTGGTCTGGAGGCTTTGAAACGAATTCTGGAGTCGTTCAAGTTGAAGTATGTCTCCAGTGTGCTGTAAGCTTTTTTTCACAGAACCTGAGCACACTGTGTGAGTGGAGGCTCCACTACATGAGTGTTTTTGTCGTAATCAACGAATACTCACCCTCTTCTAATCCCAGCCACCCAGTGTGTACTGTATGCAAATTATGGCAACTATGAATCATGAACATGCACAGTCGAGCACTGCATCAGCAATGCTAATGTTGGTGGTTCGCGTCACGGTCCTGGTCCAAATCCGAAGTCTATTTCAAGCACGTAGCCTAGAGTCTACAATATCATGTGTAGATCGAAGACCGGCGGAGTGGGGGGTGGGGGGGGGGGATGGGGGTGGGGGGATAACCAGTAAAATTCAGTGTTGTTCCAGTGTTCCAGTGTTCCCCCACCAAAAAACATTGATTCTATGCAAGCCCTCCCCCCCGCCCCATCCCCTGACTGCGCACCTGGTATATTTACATCCCCTGCAGTTAAATAAATAAAAGTTCCGTCAAAGACTTAATTTGCACTTTCAAAAATAGTGAAGTAGGACTGATCTACAATTCCATCGAAGCTCTACCAGCGGGAAGGCCACACCCACCTCAGGCCTATGACCATCGGATATGGATGTGGCATATATCGACCTGGCCCCCCCCCCCCCGAAAGAAACAATCCCCCCGCCCCCATAATAACCCTTATAAAAAAAGTACCATGGTAAACCATGGTAAATCCCAAAATACCATGGTAACCATGGTATTAGCAGGGTATTTTGGGATTTACTATGGTACTTTTTTTATAAGGGAAGAAATCCTAGCTTCGCTTCTGGATAACAGCCTTGCTTTGAAAACACAGACAGATGAAATTTAGAATCAGGCTGGGGACGGAATGGTTTCGCGCGCCGAAGGCGCGCAGGGACGCTGTGGGGCAAGCCCCTTTCGACCCTCAATGACTGTTTGTGATCTTATACTTTCATGTCTTAGGCGTGTTGAAGGCTTAGAATCAGGCTTTTTTCTTCAACTAAAGAAATAGTTCATTGAATTTGGACAGCTGATAATTTTGACACACCTATTCCCAACTAGATGGTGTCACTTGTACACAATAGTGTATCCCCGCATTTGCATCCTTGACTTTGTACGAATGCTTGATACAAAGATTAAATGTATTATATGACACACCAAAATCATATTGAGTGGCACAGGTGACACAGCTTTGTGCGCACCTACAGACTTCACTGCAATATTTGAGCATGGCTTTAGCGTTTCGAATTACATACATGTACCCAGGGAGCCTTTCGGCGGTAACGGTCTAAGAAAACATGAAAGTGGCAACGGTGGCACAGCCACGTGGCACCACAAAAATCCGAAACCTTCGTGCACATCTACAGACCCTACTGCAACATTTGAGCATAGTTTTAGCATTTCAAATTACATACTCTAGGAGCTTTTTGCCGGAAACGGTCTAAGAAAACATGAAAGCAAAACGGTGGCACCGCCACGTGGCGTCTGAAAAATCTGAAACCTTTCTACGCATCTACAGACCCTACTGCAACATTTGAGCATGCGTTTAGCATTTCGAATTACATACCATAGGAGCCTTTCGCAGGAAACGGTCTAAGAAAACACAAAAGTGGCAACGGTGACACAGCCACGTAGCACCCCAAAAATCCGAAACCTTCCTGCGCATTTACAGGCTCTACTGAAACATCTCAGCATGGTTTTAGCGTTTCGAATTACATACTCTAGGAGCCTTTCGCCGGAAACGGTCTAAGAAAACACGAAAGTGGCAATGGTGGCACAGCCACATGGCACCTGAAAAATCCGAAACCATCCAGTGCATCTACAGACCCCATTGCAACATTTAACCATGGTTTTAGCGTTTAGAATTGCATACCCTAGGAGCATTTTGCCGGAAACGGTCTGAGAAAACGCTAAAGTGGCAATGGCACAGCCATTTGGCAGCTGAAAAATCCAAAACCTTCGTGCACATCTACAGACCCCACTGCAACATTTGAGCATGGTTTTAGCATTTCGAATTACATACCCTAGGAACCTTTCTCCGGAAAGGGTCTAAGAAAACACGAAAGTGGCAACGGTGGCACAGCCACATGGCAGCTGAAAAATCCAAAACCTCCGTGCACATCTACAGACCCCACTGCAACATTTGAGCATGGTTTTAGCATTTCGAATTACATACCCTAGGAACCTTTCGCTGGAAACGATTTAAGAAAACACGAAAGTGGCAACAGTAGCACAGCCACGTGGCACCCAAAAAATCTGAAACCTTTGTGCGCATCTACAGATCCTACTGCAACATCTGAGCATGCTTTTAGTTAGCATTTCGAATTACATACTCTAGGAACCTTTCATCAGAAACGGTCTAAGAAAACACGAAAGTAGCAACGGTGGCACAGCCACGTCGCACCCCAAAAATCCGAAGCCTTCCTGCGCATCTACAGACCCTACTGCAACATCTGAGCATGCTTTTAGCATTTCGAATTACATACTCTACGAGCCATTCGTCAGAAACGGTCTAAGAAAACATGAAAGTGGCAACAGTGGCGCAGCCACGTGGCACCTGAAAAAATCCGAAACCTTCGTGCACATCTACAGACCCCACTGCAACATTTGAGCATGGTTTTAGCGTTTCGAATTACATACCCTAAGAGCCTTTTGCTGGAAACGGTCTAAGAAATCAGGAAAGTGGAAATTGTGGTATGGTCACGTGGCACCCAAAAAATCCGAAACCTTCGTGGGCATCTACAGACCCTACTGCAACATCTGAGCAAGCTTTTAGCATTTCAAATTACATACCCTAGGAGCCTTTCGCCGGAAACGGTCTAAGAAAACTGGAAAGTGGCAACAGTGGCACAGCCACATGGCCGCTGAAAAATCCGAAACCTTCGTGCGCATCTACAGACCCTACTGCAACATCTGAGCATGGTTTTAGCATTTCGAATTACATACCCTAGGAGCCTTTCGCCGGAAACGGTCTAAGAAAACACGAAAGTGGCAACGGTGGCGCAGCCACGTGGCACCCGGAAAATCCAAAACCTTCGAACGCATCTATAGACCGTACTGCAACATCTGAGCATCGATTTAGCATTCCGAATTACATACCCTACGAGCCTTTCGCCGGAAAAGGTCTAAGAAAACACAAAAGTGGCAACGGTGGCACAGCCTGTGGCACCCAAAAAATCCGAAACCTTCGTACGCATCTATAGACCATACTGCAACATCTGAGAATAGTTTTAGCATTTCGAATTACATACCCTACGAGACTTTCGGCGGAAACGGTCTAAGAAAACATTAAAGTGGCTAAAGTGGCACAGCCACGTGGCACCCGAAAAATCCGAAACCTTTGTGCACATCTATAGTCCCTACTGCAACATATGAGCATGGTTTGAGCATTTCGAATTACATTCCCTACGAGCCTTTCGCCGGAAAGGATCTAAGAAAACACGAAAGTGGCTACGGTGGCACAGCCACGTGGCACCCGAAAAATCCGAAACCTTTGTGTGCATCTATAGACCCTACTGCAACATATGAGCATGGTTTTAGCATTTCGAATTACATACCCTACGAGCCTTTCGCCGGAAACGGTTCAAGAAAACACAAAAGTGGCTACGGTGGCACAGCCACGTGGCACCCGAAAAATCCAAAACCTTCCTGCGCATCTATAGCCCCTACTGCAACATCTGAGCATGGATTTAGCGTTTCGAATTACATATCCTACGAGCCTTTTGCCGGAAACGGTCTAAGAAAACACAAAAGTGGCTACGGTGGCACAGCCACGTGGCACCCGAAAAATCCGAAACCTTTGTGCGCATCTATAGTCCCTACTGCAAGATATGAGCATGGTTTTAGCATTTCGAATTACATTCCCTACGAGCCTTTCGCCGGAAACGATCTAAGAAAACACGAAAGTGGCTACGGTGGCACAGCCACGTGGCACCC
The DNA here is from genome assembly GCA_031216915.1 of Pictodentalium vernedei. Taxonomy (NCBI): domain Eukaryota; kingdom Metazoa; phylum Mollusca; class Scaphopoda; order Dentaliida; family Dentaliidae; genus Pictodentalium; species Pictodentalium vernedei. The sequence goes on from CM062294.1 coordinate 579,671,255, forward strand.
GAAAAATCTGAAACCTTCGTGTGCATCTATAGACCCTACTGCAACATATGAGCATGGTTTTTAGCATTTCGAATTACATACCCTACGAGCCTTTCGCCGGAAACGGTTCAAGAAAACACAAAAGTGGCTACGGTGGCACAGCCACGTGGCACCCGAAAAATCCGAAACCTTCCTGCGCATCTATAGCCCCTACTGCAACTTCTGAGCATGGATTTAGCGTTTCGAATTACATATCCTACGAGCCTTTTGCCGGAAACGGTCTAAGAAAACACAAAAGTGGCTACGGTGGCACAGCCACGTGGCACCCGAAAAATCCGAAACCTTCGTGCGCATCTATAGACCCTACTGCAACATCTGAGCATGGATTTAGCATTTCGAATTACATATCCTACGAGCCTTTTGCCGGAAACGGTCTAAGAAAACACAAAAGTGGCTACGGTGGCACAGCCACGTGGCAGCCGAAAAATCCGAAACCTTCCTACATATCTACAGATCATTTAGCAACACCCTAGTGTAATTTTAGAACTCCGAATTACATAGGTTGGGACTATTCAGCAAAAAAGTGAAAAAATAACGCATTTTTTAAGTGGCTCCACAGAAGCCACCTGGTGGCACAAAAATTTAAAAGTTGTATTTTGGGGTTGCACAGACCCTATCGAACAACTGTAGAAAGTTACAGCGTTTCGAATTACAAAACCGGACGTACGGAAGTACGGACGTACGGCCGTACGGACGTACGGACGTACGGACGGAGATCATGACAATATCCCCGCATTTTTTAAAATGCGGGGATAATTAATCGACTTTGGATAGAGAATTAAGTCACACCTCAACATCCTTAGAGTTAGCGTTAATCAAGTGGTATAAACTATAGATGGGTTAAGCGTTATTAATATATATATGTGGTGTGAGATACAGGATGGCAGAAGCTCCCTAAAAGTGTGTGTGTGTGGAGGGGGCACAATTTTTTAGGTCACGCTGTTATCTATATATTTGTTTATTGGTGTCCAAGGTCATATATTCCAGTACAAAAAATATAAACAAATATAAACTCAAGATTAGCCAGTCAGTAAAGGTCATATATGCCTACACAAAAAGGCTAATCACGACCGCAACATATAGATACAAACTCAAGTTTAGCAAATCATTTATAACCATTTTGCCCATTCCAGAGGACTTTTACCCAAGGCATTGGTTACTGGGTTCTATTCTACCAGCAAAGCAGAGCATATTTAGCACAGTGAACAAGCACTGCTTCACTTCCCGAGATCCCCACGGGGGTAAGTCACTCTATTGGCTGTTTATGAAAGACTTTTTTTATCTCTGAAAATTATACTTCCACACTTGGAACGCCTTGGTAGAACGTTTCTGTCGGTTTTGGAGGAGGCAGGTTTGTAGCTTACACCTTCCAGGAAATGGAATATTGTGAGAGAGAGGCCATGGTTTGAACCGGTAATAAAACATTTTGATTTTAAAACCCAAATAGATGCAATATCCTCGCATCTGGAAGCGCCCCCCCCCCCCCCGCCCCCACCAACAACAACACACACGCATACACACCCACAAACACACTTTGTTTTTGCTCAAACATTGTTTTTATGGTGTTTCTGTCCCATTTCCCCCGGAAATGACCCAAAAACTGTGTTGGTGCACCATATCGCCCACGTAACACCATGGAAAGCAAAAACCTATATGCCTACGTTGTTTAACATTTAGATGTTAATGACTATTGAAAAGAGTAATGCGTCGACCCCCATCCCTTCGTCATAGGCCCATACCCACGATAATGGCCCGTCAGAAACCTACTATAGGGCCAATGATAAACCGGGCGTCCAATTCGTATGGAAATAAAATTTTAAAAACGTCATGGCGGACTTCCCACTCAACGACATGAGATTGGGGAAAAAAAAAGAATGTCAATAACTATAATTTATTTATTTATTGGTGTTTAACAACGCTTTCAACAGCCAGGGTTATGTCGGTGACAATTTTTTTTTCATTGGAGGAGGAAGTCGGAGTACCCGGAGAGAACTACCGAGCAGCGACGAGCGCCCGCCAGCTCCCCAACGTCATAACCTAGACCATACTATGCACTACATAGTAGTAGTACGCACTATACAGCACAGGCGGGGTTAGATTGGTTGAACACATGTGCGCCTCGGCGTGCGGTACGTCTCAGCACACGTTATTGTGCTCCACTATTCTGTATTAGAACAGTCAAATCAGCACACCAAGGCACTTTGTATCATTACCCACCTAACTTCTACCTTATTTTGCCTTCAAAAAGCGTGGAATTTGGCAAATATATATGGTGAAAGTTTAAATTTTTTCCGACTACATCTTCGCACCCCCCCCCCCCCCCCCCACCTCCAAAAACATTATTCTTTCGGCAATCGAATACTAAAATCCAACTTATATCCGAGGGGGAAATTCCCATTAACCCTTTACCTAACGTAATGGCAGAAACCGGCCAGCGCTATTCTCAAAAATCGCCAATTAATTTTCATTATTTTTTTCATTTTTTGTCTCAAAAACATAGGTTATGACCCCTCGTTGGAACGAGCTCGACGAGCTCGTTCCAACGAGGGGTCATAACCTATGTTTTTGAGACAAAAAATGAAACAAATTAGTTATTCAAGAATTATTTTTGCAAATGTCGTCTGCTTTTCAGGTTAGGTAAAGGGTCCTACAGCACCACTTTAGCAGCTTACACCAAGGGAAATGAAAAAAAATCTACAAACATTTACCTATTCACCGGATTCATTCTGTCCCCGGGTATTGTGTTCGATATCTGTCTCATCTTCCACGTAAGACTCAATGTAGTGAAAAAACTATGAATCTAGACGGGTATCATCCCGTTAGTCTTTTTTTTATTATTTATTTCAGTTTGAATATGCTTAAATAATGTGGCCGGTTCCGTGACTCGGTTGTAGTTTTATGAGAGACCACTCGGACTCACAAAAAATAATTTTCCTTGAAATGATCGAGAGTTATTCTTTTGGTTTACCGAAATAATAAATTATTTTGGTGGTTTTGCCACATAAGGTTTTTGCTCATCATGTTCGTATATCATGGCGTTCCCGGAGTGGAGGTGCAGCTTCTAGGTTCGAAGAAACTGTGTCTTTTGGGGTCTGAAATTCAAAAGTTTCTCATGACCGACCACTCGCCCGCCCAAATCTTGATTGAACGATTCAGACTTCAGAGTTCGGTCCTTGGACAAGGCACTTCACCCAATTACCCGTATGGAGGCACGATGATGATATGAGCTGAGGTGCACTACATGCCGATTTGCAGTGTATCCAGCTCCAGCTTATCTGACCCCACCTGCTTCAATTATTTTTTGTGGGTTGACAGTCACCTCGAAAAGGTGACTTTCAGTCTGTGCCGTGATCTAAAAAAAAAAAACAACGTGGAAACTGCGTCATACGTTCAGTCCGAGAAAAAAAACACTCGCAGTCTTGCACCATCGATGCCCAGGTTTTCTCTGAGCACTGATAAATTGACAGTCTCAACGAGATAGTGCCTATTGGGCACCCAACCAAAACGCACGACCAATTACCAGTACTTTTTCCGATATGGCGCATTGGCTGAAGGAGATCGTACGCTTTGGAATACCATGTTTATATTACGCATAACAGCCTGTGGTAACAGCTTACATATTTCTGGAGACTATGAACCACTTACCATATGAGCGTAGGCCTACAAATCTCAAAACAGTAAATATATAAGGGGGCACCAATTGTTGGCTTGGGCATGAGTTGTAAGGGTTGTCCTGTGCGGGTCCACTGTTGGTCCTAGTATTTGCTTTAAAAATCGGTATAGCCTTACACCCCCACTCTTTGATACTATAGGTCTGAGTGTGTATACTGACTCGCTAAGGCCCAACGGTGAACGCCCATGCCCATTCCAGCATGAGGTTTAGCGCACTGGGTCAGAGTTTTGTCACAATGAAGGTTCACTGACACTTGAAAACTACAGAAAGCGGCTGAATGAGAAAGGGGAGTTAAACATTTTTCTCTTAGTGCGTTAGGGCAAAACTATTTACTCCTGTGTATTTTTCCCTCTCCGTTGGTTCTCCATCCCACCACCTTTCACCTCGATATCATGAGTACTGGCTGTTACACAAGAGGTCAAAGATATAACATATTATTCAAAAGGCTATAATTACATGTACATAACGCCTACAGAAATAACCAGACTAAGCAACGTTCTATTCCAGTAACATTGCCATGTTGAAACACCAGCATTACACATGTTCATCGGATATGAGTTGCTGTGGTCAAGCTGTGAGGATTTGAAGTTGTTAAGGGCAGGTAGAAATTATTTTAAAAACATGACTAGAGGACCACAAATCAACAAGTCGAGTTTCGACATTGAAATAAAAAGCAAATTATCTGTCGCAACAATGTCTTCCAATCCTATGGTGTACCTCTGGTAACCCCCGGTGTAACTTTTGTAAAGATACACAAAATAGAACTAAATTAAGTTATTGCTCAGGAATCAATTCATCAATTCACTTATAGTAACAATGACCTTGGTCTAAGGTAATCAGACCCCCGCCCACAAAATCAATAAGAGTCTTGCCATCCTACACAGTACCATCTTGGTGTAAGTTTGGAAAAGGTACGTGAAACGGGAGCAAAGTTATTGCACGGAAACCAATTCGTCAAAATCATTGCGATTATAGTAAGAGTGACTTTGACCTTGGAACACAGCCCCCCCCCCCCCCCCCCCCCCATCTTATCGGATGGCCTAGGGTGTAAGTTTTCGAAGATGCATGAAATGAAACTTTCATTGCCCAGAAACCAATTCGGTAAAAATATTTTCCATTGCAGCAGGGATGCAGGGATCTTGACATTGGGCTCTAAATCCTAAAATCATTAAGTGTCTCCTCTTCACACAGGGTAACATGTGGTGATAGTCTTTTGAAGATACTTGAAATAGAACTAAAGCTATTGCCCAGAAACCAATTCGTCATCATTTATTTATTTATTGGTGTTTAAAGTCATATATTTCTGCACAATGGCTACTCATGACCACAACACAAGTATAAACTCAAGTTAAGCCAATCATTTACACCGATGTTGCCCATTTTAGGGGACTTCTATCCCAAGCATTGGTTACTGGGTCCTATTCTACCAGCAAAACAGGGCTTGTTTACCATAGTAAACAAGCACTGCTTCACTTCCTGGGATCCCCACGGGAAACCAATTTGTCAAAAAATATTTATAGTAACAGTGGCCTTGGCAGTGGTGCCAGATCCCCAAAACAATAGGTGTCTTCAGTCTGGGGTAAGATACAAAATCATAAAGTGTCTTCCTCTTCTGTGGGGTTACCTTTGGCGTAAGTTTGCCGAAGATTCATAAAGCGTTATTACACGGAATCATATCCTATTCGTCGAAATTATTTTATATATATTAACAGTGGTTTTGAACTTAAGGCATTGAATCCCCAAATCCATAGTTGTTTTACCGTCCAAAATCTAGTTGAGTTTGTTAGATGTATATGAAATGGAGCTCAAGTCATTTCCCGGAATACAATTCGTCAAAAAATCTATTTATAATAACACGGACCTTGTCCTCGAGTTACCAGACCCCTAAATCAAAAGGTGTCTTCCTTAATCACAGGCGAACATTTGGTGTAAATTTGACTGAGGTGCGTCGAATAGAATTAAAGTTATTTCTCGAAAACCACTTGTTTATTCCGGCTCCCTTTCGCCGCCCACCCGCCACTTCATCAAACTATAAGTGGAGTCTGTCTTCGAAAAAACTCCACTAAAAAGAGAAATGTCAGAAAAAAGGTATGATTACCCAAACATGTTCAGAAAAAAATGATCCCCATTGGGTATTTGTTCCCTCGTCTTGGTTTATTAGCAGACTTGCCTTCAGTCTGATCCATCACGAGGTAGCCACATAAACCGAGGATGTTACGTAAATTTCAAAGACATGAAAATTATATAATCAATGAGAAAGGCATATCTCCTATACAAAATCCTCCGACCCACAGTCCCTTCAGGTTCACAAGAAAAATTGTTGGTACGAAAAGTCTTTGTACGACACGTGCTGTGGACGAACGTCTAGAAACATCTAAAATCCACGACTTGACATTTTGAATTGCTAACTGCTAACTGTAAACTGCTTGCTGACTTCACAGTTTGAATTGCTAACTGATAACTGCTTTTTGACATAACATTTGGAATGGCTAACTGCTCTCTGGCTTGACATTCTGACTTGCTAACTGCTTACTGACTTTTTCTGAGTACCAACAGAACAAGCGACCCAGAGGGAAGGAAATCCCCCCCCCCCCCCCCCCGCCCCAAAGTACCTTTTAAGTTCACAGAAATATTTCGGTACAAATGTCTTCATACGACACGTCTCGTCGACGAAACGTCTAGAAACATCTGCTATACGTGTCTTCACATTTCGAATTGCTAACTGCTTTCCGACTTCATACTTCGAATTGCTAACTGCTTTCTGATTTCATACTTCGAATTGCTAACTGCTTTCTGACTTCTCATTTTGAATCGCTAACTGCTTTCTGACTTGACATTCTGAATTGCCAACCGTTTACTGACTTTTTCTGAGTATCGACAGAACAAGCGGGGAAGGCAAATCCCTCTGCCTCAAAGTCCTTCTCGGTTTGACAAAAAGTATTGCTGCTACGAAATGGCTTGGTACGAAACGGCCTCTGGACGATACGTCAAGAAACATATAATATCCGCGACTTGACATTTTGAATTGCTATAACTGCTTTCTGACTGCACACTTCGATTTTCTAATTGCTTTCTGACTTCACATTTCGAATTGCTAACTGCTTTCTGACTGGACATTCTGAATTGCTAACTGTTTGCTGACTCCACAATTCGAACTGCTAACTGCTTTCTGACTTCACATTTCAAATTGCTAACTGCTTTCTGACTTCACATTCTGAATTGCTAACTGTTTACTGAGTTTTTCTATGTACTGACAGAACAAGCGGGAAAGGGAAATATCTCTGACTCACAGTCCTACTCGGGTTGACAAAAAGTAGTGTTGGTACAGAATGTCTTGGTAAAAAAATGTCCTTTGGACGAAACGTCAAGAAAATCTCTCATCCACGACTTGACATTTTGAATTGCTGACTGTTAACTGCTTTCTGACTTCACACTTCGAATTGCTAACTGCTAACTGCTTTCCGAGTTCACATTTCGAATTGCTAACTGCTTTCTGACTTGACATTCTGAATTGCTAACTGCTTACTGACTTTTTCTGAGTACCGAATGAACAAGCGGGGAAGGCAAACCCCTTTGTCTCACAGTCCTTCTCAGGTTTACAAAAAGTATTGTTGGTACGAAATGTCTAGGTACGAAACGTCCTCTGGGCGAATCGTCAAGACACATCTAATATCCGCGACTTGACATTTTGAATTGCTAACTGCTAACTGCTTTCTGACTTCACATTTCGAATTGCTAACTGCTAACTGCTATCTGCTTGCTGACTTCACATTTCGAATTGCTAACTGCTTTCCGACTTCATACTTCGAATTGCTAACTGCTTTCTGACTTCATACTTCGAATTGCTAACTGCTTTCTGACTTCTCATTTTGAATCGCTAACTGCTTTCTGACTTGACATTCTGAATTGCCAACCGTTTACTGACTTTTTCTGAGTATCGACAGAACAAGCGGGGAAGGCAAATCCCTCTGCCTCAAAGTCCTTCTCGGTTTGACAAAAAGTATTGCTGCTACGAAATGGCTTGGTACGAAACGTCCTCTGGACGATACGTCAAGAAACATATAATATCCGCGACTTGACATTTTGAATTGCTAACTGCTTTCTGACTGCACACTTCGATTTTCTAATTGCTTTCTGACTTCACATTTCGAATTGCTAACTGCTTTCTGACTGGACATTCTGAATTGCTAACTGTTTGCTGACTCCACAATTCGAACTGCTAACTGCTTTCTGACTTCACATTTCAAATTGCTAACTGCTTTCTGACTTCACATTCTGAATTGCTAACTGTTTACTGAGTTTTTCTATGTACTGACAGAACAAGCGGGGAAGGGAAATATCTCTGACTCACAGCCCTACTCGGGTTGACAAAAAGTAGTGTTGGTACAGAATGTCTTGGTAAAAAAATGTCCTTTGGACGAAACGTCAAGAAAATCTCTCATCCACGACTTGACATTTTGAATTGCTGACTGCTAACTGCTTTCTGACTTCACACTTCGAATTGCTAACTGCTTTCCGAGTTCACATTTCGAATTGCTAACTGCTTTCTGACTTGACATTCTGAATTGCTAACTGCTTACTGACTTTTTCTGAGTACCGAATGAACAAGCGGGGAAGGCAAATCCCTCTGTCTCACAGTCCTTCTCAGGTTTACAAAAAGTATTGTTGGTGCGAAATGTCTAGGTACGAAACGTCCTCTGGGCGAATCGTCAAGACACACCTAATATCCGCGACTTGACATTCTGAATTGCTAACTGCTTACTGACTTTTTCTGAGTACCGAATGAACAAGCGGGGAAGGCAAATCCCTCTAACTCACAGTCCTTCTCAGGTTTACAAAAAGTATTGTTGGTGCGAAATGTCTAGGTACGAAACGTCCTCTGGGCGAATCGTCAAGACACACCTAATATCCGCGACTTGACATTTTGAATTGCTAACTGCTAACTGCTTTCTGACTTCACATTTCGAATTGCTAACTGCTATCTGCTTGCTGACTTCACATTTCGATTTGCTAACTGCTAACTGATTGCTGACTTCATATTTCGAATTGCTAACTGCTAACTGCTTGCTAACTTCACGGACCCAATGACAATTCAAGAGCACACAGGGCCCGTTTCGTTACAGAGTTCCCCAAGGAGCAGAACATCACTACACTGCCTTGGCCAGGACTAAGTCCAGACCTTTCACCAATCGAGCACTTCTGGGATGCTTGGCAGGCGCCTACAACAACGCCAACAACCCCCTACCAATGTCCAGAAACTCACCACTGCACTGCAGCAAGAATGGAATAACATCAGTCAAACTGATATTGGAGGTTTGGTGAGGAGTATGCCACGTCGGATCCGCGCTTGTCTCGCGAACTGAGGATGATTTACAAGGTATATGGACTGAATGTGATATATTCTCTGACTGACCGACCATCCATGTCTTCTACAGCTCAGTGCGTAGAAGGTGTGCTTGTCGGACACTCAACTATCGCTGAAATCATTCACCAGATGTCACAGTGCAAGGCCTCAACTGTCTTTTTGATGAAACTATAAATATATTTCTTCATATATCTCACCTTGATTAAATATCCCCTACTTTTTTTGAATAGTATAATTTTCATCACTGACGTGGATATTCCCTCTTCTATAGTGAGGTTGTTCCACAGCGACAATAAAGAACTGGTCGTACCCAACATCTGCACCTTTGGTAAACAAATCAGTAGAGTGTCCTGGCCAACAGGATGTAGGTCCTCTGCCTTCACCCTGACAAGTTCCAGTCAAAAGGTGAACAGTAGAACAGAAATACAGACTTCAAACACTATGATTTATCACAGAAATATATACGGACACTCACCTTGCGACTTATTACACACGGCGTTATTGACAATTTTCAGGACGCCTGATTAGGATCAACACGACCCAACTGCACTGTCTAAAGTAAGACAACTGGAGACTTTTGCACACTGAATGCGCGCAGACGGTGTGGGTTACTGGTAAACTAGCCTCTTACGACCCATCTCAGCAGTAGAATGGTACCATTGCACGTCCAATAGCCACAAACGAGAAGCAAAGGAGCCATGCAGGAAAGCCACCAAAACCCAGTCCACAACACCGACTGGCAGTCTGTAGTAGATTCTTTGGTCTCTTCTTCAGGTACGTAAACCCTAACACTTGAGTGATATGGCTCCTTGGAAAAGTCCACTTTCCTAACTGACAAGTTTAGTTTGTCTCCGGAAGTTAAATATGATGATGATTCTATGAGGAGTGGTACCTTGTTGTTCATGTTGAGTTTTCACAGACAAGTATTGTTGGCCTCCCAGCCGATTGGGCCAGCCGCCCCAAAGCACACATACATCAAACAAGGAGGGTATATGTGCCGAAGGTTTGACTCCACATATGACTTGGAGCTTCAGTTGGTTTAGACCGCGTGGGTAATGTTGACTTTTAGCAGGGTGGGACTGGACAGAAGAAATGCCACCAGCACCAACGCCAGCTAGAGAGTGACCACGGCAAGATATTCCATAACGGTTACAAACCAGAGGCTCAAGTGAGCCAAAAAGGCTCACCTGGCTCAAGTTGTCAAAAGAGAGGAGTGTATCAGTAAGTGATCAGCAGCAAGAGCAATTTTTTATTTGCTGTAACACAACCAAAAGGCAACTTTTTTATCCATTCATTTCTGCTGTTTCTAGGAAAGCTTTCTAGCAAGCTCAGTTCTGTGAATTTTTGTTTTCAACTAATGCGGTTCTCCCCCCACCCCCCGCCCCCCCCCCCCACCAAAAAAAAAAAAAAAAAATCCGGCTTAAATGAAATACTTATGACCCAGTTATATTATACTACATGACAAATATGGTTCACATCTGCCCATTGAATCTGAAAATAGAAATATTGAGTGTAGCCCAAAATCTTGTCAAAGTGAATCTGCATCACTAAAGTAAGTTCCAAACAAGAAATCTAAGCATTATTGCAAGTGGCTTATAAAAAAAGGATTTTAAAAGCATATTAGGCTTATGGAGCATTATCCCCACCCTAAGGAATATAGTAATTTGGAGGGAAAAATCAGAAGAGCAAACCCCACCAGCCTGAACATGGCATCAGCATCATTTGAACAAAGGAAAAAAGGTTTGCTCCAAAGATGGCCTGTGCCATAAATGAATGAATTTGGCCCATTGGTTTTAAAGAATAAGAAAGATTTCAAACTAGAGAAACAAACTTTTACTGCCACCAGTAAATTCAAGTCTGTGTGAAAATGGTTCAAGCATCAAAAATAAACAAAACAGAAAGAGAATTTATGAAGGCTTATTTTCGGGGTAAAATATTTTTAAAGAAATCAGAAATAGGTTTTCATTAACAGTATTACACGAAATAAAATCTTTGGAACCCACATCGAAGCCTTGGGAGGGTTAAATTCGAGATATTCATACAGGAATTAGAGAAATTTTCTCTAAGAACCCAGAAAAAACATATGGGCACAGCATTGAAAAGGTTTGATGAAGGCATCAATAAAATCTTTGAAAGCCATACTGAAGTTTAAGTGTTTTGAGGGGGTTAAATTAAAGACACCCATATAGGAATCAGATAAGTGTTTCCCAGAAACCAGAAAAAAACATATACATGCACAGAATTAAAAGGATTCAGCATAAAATAAAATCTTTGGAAAACACACTGAAGTCACGAGAGGGTTAAATTAAAGATATTCATACAAGAATCAGATCAATTTTTTTCCAAGGAACTTACAGGAATTAGAGAATGTTTTTCCAAGAAACCAGAAAAAACATGTGTGCACAGCATTGAAAGTGTCTGATCATGGCATCAATACAATTTTTGGAAACCACATTGCAGTCTTGAGAGGTTTAAATTAAAGATATTCATACAGGAATCAGATAAATGTTTCTAAGAAACCACAAAAACATATATGTGCACAATACTGTAGTGGGAGGGTTCATCATGATATTAAAATCTTTGGAAAAACAAACTCAAGTCATGTCATGAGAGGGTTAAATTAAAGATATTCATACAGGAATCGGATCAATTATTTTTCCAAAGAACCAGAAAAAACATATACAGCACTGAACGGGTTTGTTTGTGGCATCAATAAAATCTTTGGAACCCACATTGCAGTCTTGAGAGGGTTAAATTAAACACATGCATACAGTAATCAGATGTTTCCAGAATTGAAAGGGCTCAACATGAAATAAAATCTTCGGAAAGCATACTGAAGTGAACTTTTCTGAACAATTTCCTGATTAAAATGACAGATTACAATGTCCCTGGCAGCAATTTTATTTTAAGAACACTATGTTATTCTAGCTTGAAATAGAAATTTGGGGCAGAGCCCAAAATGGATATGCCCCCACAGAGAGCCCAGATATTGACCTATCAGCTTCCCTTGAACAAATTTTAATCTTCTACACCAAAGGATGTTCATGCCAAATATCAAGGCATTCTCTCTGGTGGTTCATGAGAAGATTTTTAAAGGTTTTTAAGCTCTTGGGACATTAACCATAGTTCGGATATAGCATCTGCTTCATTCATGGTCTGTGCAATATATGTTTGAATTTGGCCTAGTGGTTGTGAAGAAGGTGTCAAGTTTGCAAAAAGTTAACGGACGACAGAGAGTGTTGGCAATAGCTCCCACTGACTTGCAGTCAGGTGAGCTAAAAGGGATTGGAGAGAACTCCTTAGTATTTTCAAAGCTCTGGGGCTATCCACCAATCCTTTAGGAGGTTGAAGCAATTGCAATTTGGAATATACAAGATGGTGTGAGTAGGGTGAAGTCCTGAAAGGCAATGTGCAGTAAACTGAGTTTATGCACCTCTTAGCTCTTGCCTGTCCATTTCCACTCTGGCATGAATGCGCAGGATTCGTGACTGCATGTATTGTAATCAGTGTTAGTCGATTTGATTGGTAGGATTATGGGCGGACTGGGGCTTGTGGGATAAGCCGTTTTGGTGAGGTGAGGTGAGGGAGGGGGCATGACTTTTATTTTCCGGTATTTAATTTGAAAAGGAGCTTGCTACCTTCAGGTCAGTTAAGAGTTCTATCCGCGATGTTTTAAACCACGTTTCTAGCATATCAATGTCTGCCCAGTCGTGGGGGCTGTGGTTAAGGTTCAGGGAGGGGCTCAGAGGACTATGCATAGGGAATGGTTCTGAATGTGTTAAGAGTTCGTTTGGCTGAGAGTATTGGTGTCGAGTCCCCCGTCTTCGATGGTTGGTGAGGTGAATGATTTGTATAGTTTTAGTAGGGTGTTTTGTTATTCCTTGCCTCATCATTGTTAGGAGAGTAATTCTGTTATTGGCTTCGGCTGCATTGTTGAACATGTGGATATTTAGGAATAGTTTCCTGTGAGTGTCGATAGTTATTCTAGGAACCTGTCCTCATCGCAAGTTTGGTGTTATACGGGTACATGCTGATGGGTAGTATTTGTGAGTTCTTTTGTAAAGATTAATTTTTAAGTTTTGTTATGGTTTATCTTGAAGTGCCACCCTGTGCAACAGACTAAAAGATTCTCTAGTGCATCTTTGAGTTGGTGTTCGATGATAAACAACCAGTGACTATATCATTCTTATCTACAAGAACTGCATCACCTTGAAGAAGAGCCCCCAGCCCCTGCCAACCTGACAAAGTTTTTAAAGAAGGATTTAATTAGCATCAATGACTAGTTAACAAGTATCGGGGAATGAAGTAATTATTTATGACTCTGTTGTCCACCTCAAATGATTTTTTTCTATTACTGAGATGCAACCACAGAACTAATGTCAGATTTCCAGTAACGCAAAACTAGGGAACTAGGGAGCCCATATATCACCCAGGGACTTATCTTTAACAAAGAATGCTGTATACGAAATATCAATAGATTCCCAACGGCGAATCTGAAGGAGAGTTTTGAAGATTATTCGTCATTTTACACTAAGTTAGGGAGTCCGAATATGAATCCAGCAACTAGATTTGAACAAACTTGAATTTGAGCACCCCCCCCCCCCCCCACACCCATGTTGTATTTCGAATATCAAAATATTCTGAATGGTGGTTATGGAGAGGAGGATTTTAAAGAATATTCGTCCCATAGGGAGCACAAATATTAGCCGCAGGGCCTTCTTTTAAGAAGACTTGAAACTGACACCCCAGGGGATATTTTATACCAAATATCAAAAGATTCTGACACGTGGGTCTGGAGAGGATTTTTCAAGAATATTCCCAATAGTGCACAAAGTTAAAATTTAGGCACCAATGGGGAACCCAAATAATAACCAAGGAACCTGATATGAACAAACTGAATCTGACTTCCATAAAGATGGTGTATACCAAATATCAAAAGATTCTGACTGATCAATCTGAAGAAGCTTTTTAAAGATCATTACTTATATTGCACTAAGATAAAATTCGGATGCTGTATACCAAATATCAAATGATTCTGACCGGTGGTTCTGGAGAAGATTTTTAAAGGCTATTCCCAATAATGCACTAAATTAAAATTTGTGCTCACATTGGGAACCCAACTATCAACCCAGGGACTTGACTTGAACAAACTTGGATCTGACCTCCCTAAGGATGCCATATACTGAAAAAGACGAAGATCTTTAAAGACATTATTCCTCACATTGTACCAAGTTAAGATTCAGGCTTTTATATTGAGTTCAAATATTAACCGACTAAGTTTATTTGAACAAATTTGAATCTGAACCCCGTAGCTACGCTGAATGTCTAATAGCAAAATATTCTGACTGGTGGTTCTGGAAAAGACTTTTATAGAAAATTTCTTAAAATTTGGGCTCCGGCATACTTAATTTGAACAAACTTGTATCTGACCCTCCTATGGATGCTGTATATCAACTATCAAAAGATTCTGATTGGTGGTTTTGGAGAAGATTTTTAAAATATGTTTGGAAAAATGCTGACTCCGCATTCTTTTTTTCAATTCCCTCTATGGTACATAATGACAATCGATGGCAATTTTTTACCATTCGATTCTACTGGTCACGGGGATGCTTCCTACTATTTAAGTGTACATGTACTTTGTTCCGTGCAGCTAGGGGAATATGGACGTTTGAAAATATTTCTATTTTTAGCTTCTGGAGTTCCCACAGGGGTACAGTGATTTTTTTTTTACATGAGTCAAGTACTCATGGATCAGTGATACAATGTATCAAATGTGGTTCAAATCACCTCATCGATTCAGAAAATAGATTAGGGAGTGGGGGGTTGTAAAAAATTTGCCCTTCCCATAACAAAGGCAAATATTGCCTTACGCAATTCATTTGAACAAACTCTATTCTACACCTCAAGGGGGAGCTCACTAGCAAATATAATGAAGTCATTGTAACATTTGGTTCATGAGATTTTTTTTTTAATATTGGGGAGCATTTCCTCACCCTCCTTATCGGATGGAGAAAGTTGATTTGAACAAAAAAGTATGGGAAATGAAAGGAGGGTGACTGTTGAAGGATATAAATCATCTCTAGCAGGCATGTAAAAATGCTTTTGGATGAGCACAATGAATAAATTGCAACCACAAAGTATCATAAACGAAATAGTTATATCTTTATTATTTAAAAGATGAGATACAACAAGAAACTGGCGCACCATATATTCTGAACACTTCTAATTTGGCATATCATGTTGTCAAATAGCAAGGGAATAGCAACTCAGTTTAACCCTTTACCTAACACGAAAAGCAGACGGCACAAGCAAACAAAATTCTTGAATAACAAAATTTTGTTCAGTTTTTGCATCAAAAACATAGCTTATGACCCCTCACTGGAACGAGCTCAATAAGCTTGTTCCAATAAGGGGTCATAAACTATGTTTTTGAGACAAAGAGTGAAAAAAATAATGAAAATTGAATTGTAATTTTTGTTACTAGCACTGGCCAGTTTTGCCGTTATGATGGGTAAAGGGTTAACACATGGAATGGCTGAAGCATAAAATAAACTATATACTATTTAACCAAACATACTGTTATATATAACTTAAATCCCATCTATAAAAAAAAAATCAAAAATATATTAATCAATTTTCTACCATTTCTTAAAATTTTTAAATGAATGTGAATCACAGATGAATCGATTTGTAGTGGAACTATAAAAAATTAAAGCTGTAAATAACAGATTTTAGTCGAAATATAATTAACCCTTATGCCACCATAAACCACAAACTGACCCTTATATATTTTTCTGTAAAAGTTGTCCCACGGGTATTCTTTCTCGAGAACTCTACTTGCAGGATGCATTTTTCTCAACAGTGCTTTTGCATCATGGTTGGCTGCCAGTTGAGGCAGACAACAATAATGTTAAAACGTTGTTAAGTCATCTGCACCTGTGCACATGTATATATGGTAGTTATTAGCATAAAATTAATCTGAGGACTTAAGGTTTAACCCTTTGAACCCTCGTTTCCTGTAATGGTATCGTCTTTATGTACACTTACAGTGAGATGGGTCAGTCTGATATCAATATACAGGGAGGATAAAATAATAACGGTAGTCTGCAGCCATCTGGCTGCAGACTGTCGTTATTATTTTATCATCAATGCCCCGTGTATAGACCTCTTGTAATGAGGCAAAAATGGGACGAAATTATGCCTGGGATTGAAAAATCAAGTCTTATGAGTTCAAAGGGTTAAACAGCTGATGACCTCTATAACCTTACAGATATGTTTGCATATTTCATACCCTGAGAGTGAAGCAGATTACAGGCATTAACAATTTTGTGTCGGGGCTAAAAAAATACTGGACTAGTGTAAAAATCGAAATCAGTAAAGTCGAGGCTTTTTCAAATAGCTTCAACCTCTTGAATCATATTTATCTGTGGTAAATGGGTGCATTAAAATTACATTTCTTGGGAGGTCCAGTAACAATTTATTCCTACAGCCCAAAAGGAATTAGGATTATGCTATTACCGATCAACAACCTAGACCTCAAGAAAACAGCAAATATTTCATTAGTCAGATTCTTACTCAATTTCTCATCAGCTGTTTGGGATCCATATCTAAAGAAGGACGTAGGACGTCTTCAAAGCATGCAGTGTCGAGATGCTACGTTTGTCTGTCATGACTATAGCTGCACAGGTAGTTTTACACCTATGATATCACGACTTCTATGGAAACCGCTAAGTGAGAGAAGACGAGAACAGCGTCTGTTGCTGTATTCCCTCGGACAGTTTTATTCACTTCAATCATTGACCAAGTAGAAATCCAATTACCAGACAAATTAAATTACACTTTTGTTACAGACATTTTCAATAATTCATTTTTCCACTCACAGTTGTTGACTAGGAATTCTTTACCTCAGATTGCTGTCTTAAGTGGCCAGGGGCCAAAACTATAGAACTTTTACAACTGTATTTTAAACAAGAAGATTGTTACTAAGGTAATGCATGCCCCCCCCCCCCCCCACCCCTTTGTGGCCTTCATCTTGCAGATGCGGCGGAAACTATTATATGTGACACACCTTCTGACTGTCCTTAACATTTGTAATAAGTTTAACAATTGTACTATGATTCGTTTCTGAGTTATGGCTGAGACACGAATATTGACCGATTTTTAGTGACCTTGAAATGTGACCTTGACCTTGAAGGTACGAACCCGGCTATGGTGTGTGACACATCCTCCCATGGTCCTTTATAATTGTGTGAAGTTTGATGACTGTGGCCCTAACAGTTTTCGAGTTATTGGCTCAGACACACACACACGGACACACTGACACACACACGGACAGACGGACACATGCACGCTTCAGACGACTTAAGTCGGAGGCATAAAAATTGTATTTTCTGGTTGTAGCTTTAAATGGGTTAAAATGAATCATTACCATTTTCAGAGATGTGGCAATTTGCCATTTGGCAAATTGCCATATCTTTTAAAATGCTAATGATTAATTTTAGTCAGTTATATTAATAGGCAGCAAATACAATTCAAAAAAATACAATTGTAAAAGTTTTATAGTATTGGCTCCTGGCTGACAGCTTCAAAACTGCTATTTTTAGCAGGACGCGCATCTAGTTCAAAAAAGGTCACACATATTCCTTGATAAGATTTACTCAGTACCCGAGACAATTTCCAGTATTATACAGATACAGATCTTCCTCAAATGATTTGATATTAATGTTGTTGTCTGCCTATTAACAATGCAATGCCAGTCGAGAATTTCCAGGTCAGAGCGAATCAAGCAAGACATTCGAAAGCAAAACAAATTTTGAATAGAATCGAACAAAAATGAAAGGTATGTTTATTAGTGATTGACAGTGTGTTGGAGGAACCAAACTACATTATTATTTCGCTATAGGCCTACACTTCAACGCTTTGATAGACACCACTGTACCGTTTCAAAATGATTGGCCATGAATTGAGTTATGGAGAGTTTTGTTTCTTTGTCTACAGATGGACAGATGGACCTTGGTGACAAGGTCCTATTTTTACCAGTAAACAGTACTGGTATACCACAGTAAATGAGCACTGCTTCACTTCCCACAGGGAAAACTGTTTGTTTATTGAGGCTTAACAATCTCTCAACAACCTGGGTCATATCAATGGGTCATATCATGTTGGACAATTTTATGGGTGGAGGATGCCTGAGCATCTAGAGAGAACACTAAGCGATGTTGGATAACTGCTGAACTCTCCAATTTACTATCCTGGCACAAGCAGGTTCAGCATTGGTCGAAGTCAAGTGTACAGTTGGTAAACATGTTGACTATAGACATACAGTATGTCAATGCTACAATTAAACAATAACATGATTTTGGAGGGCATTATGGTTCGTGAGCGACCCTGCATCGATGTTGAACAGCCCGAGGGTTTATTAAAGGCCCGAGACGAAATCGAGGGCCGTCAATAAGCCTAAGGGCTGTTCAACATCGATGTAGGGCCGCTCACGAACCATTATGCCCGACAACAATCATGTTATTACTATTATTACCACTACGTAATTTGTAATTTTACACATTTCCAAAATGATATCCCAGCAATCAAAAGACACAAAATTTAATAAAACAGAAAATGGCTACATGGAAAATGGCTACAACTGACAACATGGCCACGTGTCATTTGTTTCTGTTGCTGTCGATCAACAAGACCGCAACATGGCGAAAGCATCAACTTTTCCTTGCGAGTTCTCGCCTCATTTCCAAATTTTCAATTCTAAAAGACGCCACGTGACAAGAGGGCCGATAATGAATTTTGTTTTCCATTAGCAGCCCTCCTATCACGTGACTACCGAGCAATAGCGGATATGATTGCCCGTTAAATCGACATTAATGCAGTAGGAAACGCCCTGCAAAGTGGTAATAATAGCCTTTAACTAGTAGCGTGCTAAACTATTTTTTCCATGATACAATGCTATCAGTAAAGAGAGTCTCACTTTAGCAAGATTTTGTTCATAAATAATTGTTTTGTTACTACTTATTGGAGAGTGCCTGTTGGCACTCTCCCATAAATGGTAACAAAACAATTAATGTTAACATTTTTTCTCCATTATGACACAAAATACAAGGTTATGCATACTGTGTAAAGGCACTAAGGTGGCTTTCAGCACTTTTCAGTAGAGCCCTGATAGTGGCTTCTAATAATCAATCAGTTAACTGATGCTACAGTGTGTGCAGAATTATTATGCAAGTTTTAGGGTGCTAATGTCTGTCAGCACTTACGTAGCGGACATTCAAGGTGTTTCAATTTATTTATTTATTGGTGTTTAAGGTCACATACTTATGCACAATGGCTAAGCTAGACCGTGAGCGTTTTATGGGTTGAGGAAACCGGAGCACCCGGAGAGAACCACCGAGCATCAACGAGCAAATGTCAGCTCCTCAACATTCTAACTCTGTTCAAGCTCCACTCAAGCAGGGTTACAGCGGATAAAGACATGTGCACCCTCGACATGCAGTACACCTTAGTACACCATGTCATTGTGCTCCCATGTAGGCAAACGGGATAAAGTGCCTTGCCCAAGGACACAACGCTGCTTACGCAGGTCATCTAGGATGTGGATCGAACTCGGGACTTCTAGCATAGAAGTCCAATAGTCTACCACTGAGCTTCCGTGCTCCCTAAGGTGTTTCAATAAAATACATGTTACAGGGAAGCTTCCATCCAGTAAGAGTTACTTCCCTTTAACCACACTTACTGGAATAAGTAGGATGTTCTTGTTTGTGACTGTGCAGAATGATTACGCAGATTGTCATACACCTTAACCCTTTACCTAACATGAAAAGCAGACGACACTAGCAAAAACAATTCTTGAATAATTAATTTTTTTCATTTTTTGTCTCAAAAACATAGGTTATGACCCCTCGTTGGAACGAGCTCGACGAGCTCGTTCCAACAAGGGGTCATAACCTATGTTTTTGAGACAAAAAATGAAAATATTTTGAAAATTAATTGGCGATTTTTGAGAATAGCGCTGGCCGGTTTTGGCCGTTACGTTGGGTAAAGGGTTAAACATGGGTAAGAAACATGACCTAACTGAAGAAGAAAAGACCAAAATAGTAAAAATGCTTGGTGAAGGATCTAATTCGGGGGAAACTGCCAAAGCTTTAAGGAGAGATCACTGTACAATCAAGCGATTTGTGACTAGTTCACAAACTGGCAGAAAGAAAAGAGTGGAGAAGAAAAGAAGAAAGTTAAGTCAGAAAGATCTACGCAGAATTAAGCGTTAAATGAAGAAAAATCCTCTGTCAACAAGTGACACCATTTTCGCGAACTGTAACTTGGAAAATGTTTCCAGGAGTGCCAGATGTAGCATCCTGCGTGAGGTGGTGGCAGATGTTAAAAAGGCTCAAACATGCCCTCCCTTAAACAAGAAACATAAAGAAAAACGTCTGAACTGGGCCAAAAAGTATCCAGACTGATTTCTCAAAGGTTTTGTGGACAGATGAGATACGAGTCACCCTGGATGGACCAGATGGATGGGCATGTGGGTGGATAGCTAAAGGGCAGGAAGCTCCAATCAGGTTCAGGAGGCAACAAGGTGGAGGAGGTATTATGGTCTGGGCAGGCATCATCAACAATGAAGTAATAGGACCATTCAGAGTAGAAGATGGTGTAAAAATCAACTCGTGAGAACTTCTGTCAGTTTCTGGGAGGCACTTTCTTTATGTAGTGGTATAGGAAGAAGCCACCATCCTTCAAAAAGACAATGATCTTCATGCAGGACAATGCCCCATCATATGCTTCAAAGTACAGTACAACGTGGCTTGCAAAGAAAGGCATAAATGATGAGCGCTTGATGACTTGGCCACCTTCTTCCCCTGACCTAAATTCAATCAAGAACTTCTGGGCTCTGCTGAAACAAGAAGTCTATGCTGGAATGAGGCACTACAGTTCACTGAATAGTGTATGGGAGGCAGTAAAGGCAGCCTCATATTCAGTTGGGCAAGATCAGGTCAAAAGCTTGACATCCTCTGTTGATAAAGACTGGTAGCCATAATAGAAAACAAAGGTGGCTATATCAGCAAGTAAATGTGACTGTGAGAAAATAAATGTAGCTATACCAGCATTTGCTTCTTCTCAGCTTTCCTTGTAAGATAATAAATAGCTGAAATGTGAATGCTGTTTTTTTTTTAGTTATTCAGTCTTTGATGACACACGATATGAAGTAGACTGCCCATTGCATAATAATTCTGCACACCTCATTTTGAGAGATTTGATATTTATTTTTATTTGAGGGAAAGCTGTTGAAATATACAGCTTCTCATAATAAACAGATGAAAATCAGTATCTTTAGCCTGTCAGTTGTAATACGTTTAATACTTATGAAAAGTTACATCAACAAGAGGCCCCACGGGGCCTGAAGCGCTCATCTTGTACAGAACACAACTTAAACAGAGTCCAAGAATGAGTCTACATTAAGCAAGCCATCTCCATAGGCTACACTGTCAATCCTTGAGTCCCTCAGGAGTGACAAAAATAATCTGGGCATCATGCCTTTTCTTCAGTTGATCATAAGTAAAATGTAGAGCTCCCCTATGAAGCCCCTTGATACAACCTATGTGGATTAATCTTAGTACCTCTAGAGGGTACTGAATACAAAATTTTTAATTCTTCAGCAAAATGGCCAATTCCGGCTCCCATTGTAAAGAAATTTCTTCGAATTGCACTAAGTTCAAATTTGGGCTACCATAGCGAGCCCAAATATTAACCTATGGATTCGATTTGAACAAACTTGAATCTGACCCCCCCTAGAGATGTTGTATACCAAATGTGAAAGCATTCTGACAAGTGAATCTGAAGAAGATTTTTGAAGAAATTTCCTCATATTGTACTAAGTTAAATTTCATGTTCCCATAGGGAGCCCAAATATTAACCTAGGCACTCGAATTGAACAACCTGGAATCTGACCCCCCTAGAGATGTTGTATACCAAATATAAAAGCATTCCAACTGGTGGATCTGAAGAAGAAGATTTTTAAAGAAATTTCCTCATATTGCACTAAGTAAAAATTTGGGCTACCATAGTGAGCCCAAATATATACCTAGGGATCTGATTTGAACAAACTTGAATCTGACCCCCATAGAGATGTTGAATACCAAATATCAAAGCATTCTGACTGATGGATCTGAAGAAGAAGATTTTTTTAAATTACCCTCCATATTGAACAAAGATAAAATTTGGGCTTCCGTAGGAAGCCCAAATATTAACCTAGGGACTTGGTTTGAACAATCTAGAATCTGACCCTCATAACAATGATGTATACCAAATATAAAAAGATTCTGACCAATGGTTCTGAAGAAGAAGATTTTTAAAGAATATTCCCCATATTACCCTATGTTAAAACTTTGGGCTCCTGTAGAGAGCCCAAATATGAACCAATGAGCTTTATTTCAAAAAACTTTTATCTGACCCCCCTATGAATGCTGTATACCAAATATCAAAATATTCTGGTGATTGGTTCTGGAGAAAAGATTTTTTAAAATTTTTGCAACTATGCTGACAGCATTTTTTCGATGCCCATTACAGAACACCCTAACATAACCGGTGGCAAGTTTTTTTACCATTCAATTCTACTGGTCATAAGGATACTCCATACCAAATAAAAGCTCTCTGTTCCGTGGGGTTTGGGAAATATGGGCATTTGAAAATATTTCTATTTTTAGCTCCCAGGGTTCCCATGGGGATGCGGGAATTTTTTTTTTTGCATGGGTCAAGTGCTTATGACCCAATACTACCACAAACCAAATTTGGTTCATACCGGACCATCGGTTCAGAAAATCGAAATTTTGGGCAGGGCCAAAAATCTTACCCCTCCTATTACAAAGCCAAATATTACTTCACGAACTTCGTTTGAACAAACTTGATTCTACACCTCATATGGAAGCTCTATAGCAAATATCAAATCACTGTACACACTGGTTCTTGAGAAGAAGATTTTAAAAATATTTTGGAGCATTTTCCCCCACTCCCTCCCTATGGGGCTGGGCATGATGAGTTGAAAAAAAATGAAATGCCCCTTTGGGACCATCACTCACACAAACTTTCACTTGAACTGGCCCAGTGGCTTTGGAGGAGAAGACCAAAACATGATGTTGACGGATGACAGATGACGGACGACAGACGACGGAAGACAGATGACGGACGGAGAGCGATGAGATTAGCTCAGCTTGGCTTTGTCAAGATGAGCTAAAAATTCAACTTGCATAATAATTCTAAACACACTGTAATACTACTTTTGCCAGGATAGTAAATTGGAGAGTCTGACAGTTATTTGCCTTTGCCTAGTGGTTCTCTCTTGGTACATAAACATGCACCAATATGTAGATGGGTAGAAGTGATCCTTAGCAAGATTTTGAGTGGTATTATTTGGAAATACAACTCATTTAGGTCGTGGATATTAATTTGAATGACATTATGATTTCCACTGAACATCTGAAAACAAGAAGCTGGGAATTACAGAATTCAGTTGTTTATGTTATCTCTTATCCTGATTATAGTTAAATATCACATTGGTATCAATCACTTTATAATATTAATTTTATATACATCTATTTACAGTCAGAAGAAAAAACAGCATTGTATAATCCAATGCAACCTGTCAGGTCATGGTTCCTTCAAGCAAGGACATAAAATTCAAGGCCATTCAAGGCTGTTTATTAACATTTTTCAAAGCCTCCACGATAGCCAAATTCAATGATTTCCAAGCACCCCCTCCCCAACATCACCAGTTGGAACTGGGGCCCTCTCCTTGTTACCACATCCACCACCTTCCCTGGAAGGGAAGTGGGAGAAGGAATTAATGACCAGAGGGTCATAGTTTATTTATTTATTGGTGTTTAAGGTCACATATTTCTGCACAACGGCTAACTGTGACCGCAACATAGATATAAAGTCAAATCCTGCCAATCGTTTATACCTATATTGTATTCCTTCAGGAACTGTGGCATATAAACCTACAGAGCTTTGTGTTTTTAATTTTTAGCAATCCAGGGTTTTCAAGTCTCCTGGCCAATTTTCCAGGATTTCAAGGCCTTGAATGGCCCCTAGTCAAATTCCAACACAGTTCCATTAATCCAAGGCCTTACAGAAGCCCTGCAAGTGACAAGAGGAAATTCACCCTCTACAAAGATGATTTTCTTTCAAATTACTGGCAGAAAATCATCTGTGCAGTTACTTTTTTCATTCATTGAGGGTTCAATATCATTTTTGCATTAGTGGCGATCACCTGAAAATCAAACTTAGAAATAAACAATCTGCCATTTGCAGAGTGAGGGCTAGAATCCCCAAATATATCCTCTGGGTACCTCTTTCTGTTTAGGCCTGAGATCCTGTTTCATATTGAGGTTCATAGAGGGTGAATTTTGTAATGCTACCCTCCTGTGCTGGGTACCATCTCCAAATTCACCCTCTGGGAACCTCTTTCTGCAGGCAACATTCTGCTTATTTCCAGGCTTGCAAAAAATATGAATAAAATGAAGCTTATACAATTATTACCAACTTTAACTCTTAGAAGCCGGAAGTCAGGTTTTCTTGACTGTGATGTAATACTGCAGGTAATCTGACTGTGACGGTTCGGCTATCTTTGGGCTGGGGGAGAAATAAACACTGAGAAGGTGTTTCTAGTTAAGTGTTGTCTGTCTGGATAGACAGATGACACTTGACTAGAAGCACCTGCTTTACTGTAAGTTTTTCACGGTGTGTCATGTTCAATAAAATCATTCTGATTCCCCGGCTTCTAAGAGTTAAAGGACTCTCACTTTAGACCTGGGACACCATGTTCCTGGCATCAGAACTTATCTTCCAAAAAAACAAAAACAAAACAAGCACAGTTGTTATCTTCTCAGAGTTTCCACAGAGTGTTAAGCATTATTTATACCGATACTTTAAAGGATAGTTATTAAATACCGACAATATACAATTATTGACTTTCCTTGGGGTTGATACAAGCAATTATCAAACACAGAAAAGTAATATTCAAGGAGGTGGTAGGCCTCAGTGAATATTACTTTTCAAAGGTTGATAATTCCTTTTATCTGCCATGAACCAAAAAATACAATCGCAAACAGCAATATCAGCATCGATACAAATTCGGTGATAAAAGATCTAGCAATGCTTATTACCGTTTCATATTTTCAATAAGTATTATTTATTTATTTATTGGTGTTTAAGGTCATATACTTATGCACAATGGCTAATCATGACCGTGACAGTTTTACGGGTGGAGGAAGCCGGAGTACCCGGAGACAACCACCGAGCAACAACTAGCAGCTGCCAGCTCCTCAACATCGTAACTCCGCACTGCAGCACAGGCAGGGTTAGACTGGTTGAAGACATGCATACCATCGATGTTCAGTACGCCTTAGTACATGGCGTCATCGTGCCCCCATGTGGACAATCGGGGTTAAGTGCCTTGCCCACGGACACAGCGCGGGAGTCTGAATTGATTGCTCAGACGGTCACCCATCCAATGATTAACCGGGCTCGACGTTGCTTAACTTCAGCGATCTGATGAGAACCGGTTACCGCAATGCCACCGCGTCCTCAATAAATATTAATTAGTGCTTCCTAACACCTTCAGTTGATTTGATTGGTCAATTTAAAAAAGAATGATTTCTGATTGGTTAAATTAATGCTATTTCAAAACATCTTGACATTCTTGTACTTATGTTATACTGATTTATGACATCGCACTCAAATGTGAAATTCCATTCTTTAACCCTTTTCTACCTAAAAGAAGTGTTTTTTTAACTGTGGTGTCATATGATAAACAGAATATGAAATTTGGGATTTGGTCACTCGATATTTATGAAACTTGTCTATGAATTGGAAAATTCTTAAGACTCGTTTCATAAATATCGAGTGACCAAAACACTCATTCCATATCCTCTATATATAAACTTTTGTTACAGTTTATTGGAGAGTGCCAAAGTGCACTCTCCAATGAATTGTAACAAAACAATTGTTCATGAAGAAAATATTGATAAACTAACTCTTCCCTAGCTGGTTGCAAGGCATCTTTGAAATAAAATATTCACATTTCAAATCACTTCATAAAAATAATTTGGCAGTCAACAAATTAAGGAAACCAATCACTGCAGTACATAGAGGTTTTACAATTTTTAGTGCTTGAGAAAGGATTAGTTTGTGTAAAATGTTCTATGTACTTCATGTTGGCAAAAAAAAAAAAAATGCAGAAATATAAATAAATAAACAAAAGACAAAACCTACAAGGGCAATTTCACAAGTTTTAGTTTTCTTATCAACTTTGTACTGGTATCATTCAAACGCATCGAAATGTTCAATAATAAAAAATAACAAAATATGTTTTTCTCTGATTAAATATAGCTTATTTAACAAGAAACAATGATATAAGAAAAATGGTGATGCATTAAATGCAAAACAAAACCATCATAACAAATACATAAACTGTAAACATTATAGATGCTTGATATAATATATACACACAGTGGAGCCCTGTTAATTGGATAGCCACATTATCAGTTAAAAATATTAATTTAACATCAGTATTCAATTAACTGGTAAAGTCAAATTTGGTCATCTGAATTTGTTCACAAGGGATTGCCTTGTGTCAATTTATTGTAGAGAGTCTATAAACACTCTCTGCTGAATTGTCTTAATACAAAGCCAAAGAAACAGAATAATTCACTCTCAAGAGAATATGAAGTACACCTACAGAATATGAACCCTTTAAACTCTTAAGCTGCCAAGAATTCTTTTGAATTTCTCAAAAAATCAAGTCAAGGCTGCAAAAAGCAGCCGTGACTTGATTTTATGAGAAATTCAACTGGGCCGAAAATTTGGAAATCATTGATAAGAGAAGTATTTATTTATTGGTGTTTGAGCTCACATATTTCTACACAATGGCTAATCACGACCACAAGATAAAGTCAAGTTGCACAATGGATAATCATGACCGCAACATGGAAATAAAGTAATGTTTAGTCAATAGTTTATACTCAATGTTGCCCATTTTAGGGGACTTCCACCCCAAGCATTGGTGATTGGGTCCTATTTTACCAGTAAAACAGAGCTTGTTTACCACGGTAAACAAGCACTGCTTCACTTCCGAGGGTTACGATGGGGAGATAAGAGAAGTACTCTTATTTGAAGAGGTACATTTTATAAAAAGGGCCCTGATTACACAGTTAGAAGGATTTTTTTATGTACTGGAAAGAAAAATCTTCTGGCTGCAGTAGAGTTAATTACATACTGTAGCAGACAAAGAGTTAATTACGGTTCTAGGCACTTCTTAATGGAGGAATTTGGTCATTTTCAAGTATTTTAGTGATAAACTGATCATTTATTCTATATTGTTTGAAATCAGAATTATTTATTTATTTATTATTTATTTATTTGCGTTTAAGGTCCCATATTTATGCACAATGGCTAATGATGAGAACATTTCACATGAGATTGCCTTGTGACATTTTAATGTAGAGTCTCTAAAGACACTCTCCGGTGAATTGCAGCTAGTCAAAGCCATCCAAAAGAATAATTCTGCTCACAGCAGAAAGTGAATCACACCCAAAGAATGTGAGACCTTTTAATTGCGGTACCAGTACTTCTGAAGGGAGCCCAAATATGGGCTTCCTGGACTTTACCAATGATCAGAAATTTGATCATTTTCCGGTATTCTAGTGATAAATTGATCATTTATCCTACTGTATCTGGTTTGAGACAGCTCATGGAGCTCTGTCAAACAAGGTATTATCGGTACAGATTAAATGCTCATTTTGAATGTACTGAGGACAAGAATGCCTATAAAAGTGGAGAATTCAGCGGCTGTCATGGTTCACAAATCTTTTTATTTAGTTAACAGAAGTTTACTATTAAATTTTTATGCAAATAACTGGTCAAATTTGTATGGAAGTAAGGTAAATAGTTTGGCATTTGAAAATTATATGCAATTAACAGGGTTATTCAATTAAGCAGGCCCCACTGTAATGGCACATTCTATATGCAAATACAACAGAAAGGCACTTCAAGAAATCGCATGATAT
Organism: Pictodentalium vernedei; assembly: GCA_031216915.1. Taxonomy (NCBI): domain Eukaryota; kingdom Metazoa; phylum Mollusca; class Scaphopoda; order Dentaliida; family Dentaliidae; genus Pictodentalium; species Pictodentalium vernedei. Next base: position 579,699,396 of record CM062294.1, read on the forward strand.
CCATGGTAACAAAATAATTAACAAGTAAATCTTCACCTAATTAATTAATCAAGAATTATACAGAAAAATAACCGATCACATTTGGCTATTTTTTTCTTCATTTGCTTCTTTTTAACTTCAGAACATCACCTCTCATCAACCTTTTAACGCAGAAAAAATAATGCTAGAGTTGTCTTCAATTTGCATTCAGTAAAGGATAACTCTTAATTCACAAAGTATTATATTTCATCAAATCTAGTCATGGCTGCTTTACAGCAGCCATAACTAGAGTTGATGAAAATATTTTGAAAAAATGAATGAAAATTTAACTCAAGAAATTATTCGAGTTAAAATATTTGAGCTTCCTGAAAAATCAAGGACTTTCAAGGCAAATGCTAAAATTACTTTCAAGGTCTTTAAAACCTATTTTTCATTTTAAGGACTTTCAAGATTTTCAAGGATCACAATGAACCCTGCAGAAGTTGAGAGTTATTGCCAGAGACCAGACGAACAGGTGACTGGAGGGAAGAAGTTGCCTTGGATCAGCAAACTTCACTAGGCCTTCAATAAAAAGCAACTCTGAAGTCATCTTGTAAAAATTCAGTCTACCTTAAAATTTGGAGAATTTTGCACAAAATTCATCAAATAACTGCCTAAAGGTCGTTTTACTGGAAGAATGTAATAATGTTGAAGATTAATGTTGGAGCTAATATTCATAGTAACAAAAAATAACACAGAATAAACAGATAAAAAAAATGTCAAGTCATCAGTCAAATCCAACACATGTATGCTTACAAGTTACAGTGACAAAAGATGACAACCAGCTGAAGACAATGTGATTTTGTGTTCGAATAATTTTTTCAAAACATTTTCTTTTTGACTATATAAAGAACCCTTGTAGAGGACATTTTTCTAGAAAAAAAACATTTCTGGGTGAAAATGTCACTTTTAATTCACACCTGAAGTGTCAAAAATGAAAATCTTGTTGACACTGGTTACGTTTCAGTGGACTATTCTGGTTAATGTGGAATATTATTCTACATAAACCCAAACTGTTGTTTGTAAGTTGCAATGGAATGACAAGTTTAGTGAGAATACTATTACATGTGAAAATTATAAATTCAAAGTAATTTGTATATTTTTATACTCATCAATGGCCCAGACAAGCTGGTGCTTAACTCAAAGTTATTGAGGGCCAAACACAAATTTTGAACCCCCCCCCCCCCCCCCCCCCCCCCAATCCCAAAATTTGCTTGCAAAACCAAAAATTAAAAGTCCTATCTGGCCCTCAGTACATTTACTATCCGCGCATACGCAGACGTCAGGACGTGACCGGAATTGGCCCCAACATCATTCTTTGTAGAAGAGAGTACCACATAAAAATTCAGCGGGGAGGTATGAGTGCCCACTCAATGGAGGGCCATCTCCGTCTGGGCCATTGGTAAGTATAAAAATATACAAATTACTTTGAATTTATAATATTTTTACACTGTAAACCAATGGCCCAGACTAGCTGAATCGTAAAAAGATGGAGAGCCTAGGACTTCAGAATTAGTAGATCAACATCCAATCCTGTAATCCAAGGTGAAAGGAAATTAAAATTAGGAATTACATGTATGTCTCTCTATACAGTAATAGAGAAGACATATACAAAAGGAGCCCAGTTCAAGTAATTCTGTATACTTAGCATGAAGACTATGCTAATTGAATGTAACGAGTTCCCAATTTTTAAGGTTAGCCTGGACTAAGCCCCAAAAATTAGGATGGCGTATTTGAGAATGAGAGAATATCCCCCACAAACATACGCCATATACAATAAAACTCCAGCTGTATGCAGGATATAATTACGGACAAAACAGCTTCCCTCATAGTTATGTACATACCTATCAAGCCGGAGGAGAGGTAAAAAATCCCCCCCCCCCCCACCTTTCTTTTGAAGGAATCTTCAAAAAGAAAGAGGGGAGTGCTCTGGAATCAGTAAAAGCGGAACCAAAAAACAATATAAATATTCATGGAACAGGCACTCAGGTATTAATTTATTATTAATAAATGGTCCTTAATGCCACTTCAGAAGTTAAGGCTATAGCGATGATCTGGGTAATTAATATTGCCCGCTATATAACGTACACCGGAGACGGCATACGCAGATAGGTCGAAAACCGGTGATATAATATATAACATACATATGTCCAATCGAACCACAATGAATGATCTCTGGAGAGTAAACACACTTCCGAGGTAACCCACAGGCGACCCCATTCAGGTGTACAATAAATTCCAGTAACAACATTCCCTGACGTGTACTATCCGATATCTATGACACAATAAATGTGCGAATATACGAGTTGAGTACCGGCATTTATAGAAACCTGGATCCAGAAAAGGAAGTAGGTATGATTAACAGGCTCCAACACGGACCGCCACTGAAATAATTCATAATTTCTAAGGTCCATAACATACAATAAAGCGTCAGCCTAATAATTATTATGTGCGTGTGCATTAAAATCCTGCATGTAATGATCTGAATACCAGTTAACTGGTTATGCAGCCGCCGAGGTACCCAAAGACTAGCAATTTATTTATGATGAAATATGCGCTCGTATATGACATACCCGGTATAGACAAATAATCACAGGAAACCAACCAACTAAAAAAGTGGATGTGCCCATGAGGTCGCCATAGAACACGACCCAGCTGTCAATCGAGAAGTGAAGAAATGCATGTATGTATTTAAACTCATACAAGGCTTGCGGGAAAAAAACTACGTCTTGCCTGGTAATCGCCTCTAAACACATTGGTGGTGTGGGGGGAGGGGGGGAATTCAAAGTCATATCGAACCCTCATCACCCACATTACTTAATCGTTCTTGTGTTAGTCATAAAATAATATAGGAACCACAATGGTTCCCTCACGTCTAACCGACTCTATTATTTGCCACTCAAAGTCATATCGAACCCTCCTCACCCACATTACTTAATCGTTCTTGTGTTAGTCATAAAATAATATAGGAACCACAATGGTTCCCTCACGTCTAACCGACTCTATTATGCCACTATGGGCAGAGAAGGACGTGAAGAACAAAAACTTCCCCTGATAAAGAAGGTCCTCTTGTTGGAGAAAGCTTCCGGGGAACGTCCCATAACAGACACTTGAGAAGATTGATCCAAGCTTTCTGTGATGACAGAGGTGTTACTAGTAGGATTCACAACAAGACTGTTTGATCTTAAACAGAATCTACTTAATCAAATGAATTGGAGGATATGCTTATCCTATCATCCATCCCCATGAGATCGGCAGAGTGTCTACTGCATACGCTCAATGGTCTGGGCATGGCAACACAAACGATGGTAACTGATTGTTCCGGTGCGTCGCAAACAGATCTATCATGGAGCGATCCCTCTGGTAGCAAATCTGTCCAAATACTCGCTTGTTGAGCATCCACTCCAATTGCAACAGTGACCTTTCCGAGAGAGCGAGTCTGCTAGTACGTTCAGATGACCCGGTATATGACGGATAGAAAGATGAACATGATGATTCATGACAAATTAGGAAAATCTTCTCCGTTAGTTGGCATAACGGAAATGAATGGGTGCGGCCTGGTTCCCGATGTACGCTACTACTGTCGAGTTGTCCGATCAAACTGAACAAGGACATCCGTTATTATGTGAATCCAATGTTGTAGTGCTAGCTATAATTAACATCATCTCATTGATGTTTACGAGTTTCTCCTGGAACCGAGGATCCCAAAGACCCTGACACTTCAAGACTGTGGGACTTATGGTCTGACTCACATCCATCATAATCGTGAAAGCTGGATCCGGCAGTTGCAGCATAACTCCCTGAGTTATCCACTGAATATCTGCCCAATTTGAACCCATGTTTTACTAGGTCCGCGTTAAAACAATACTGGTTCAAGCGAAAAGCGTCTTCACACTCCAGTTCTGAGTAAAGAATATCTGGAGGGGACATGCACACAGGAGGCCCATCGGAATGAGATCCACAGCAGCTCCAACAGTCACATGAATTCCCTCACTATTAATGCGTCTGAGTGTAGACAAAAGCGAGCATAACAACTGACTAACTTCGCTCTGGGTAATGGCAGACGAACCAGATTGTTGTGAGTCTCAAAGCTCAATCCCAAGTGAATAGACGACTTGTACGGAGCTAGATCTGACTTTTTCTCGTTTACGATGAAACCGAGACGTCAGAGTAATAGAAGCAGACTCTGAACATCGTTCTGAAGAATAATTCTGTTGCCGTATCCCTGCAGAAGGTCGTCCAAGTAAGCCGATGCTACTGCAGACAAATGAGCTCATAAGTAAGACATTACCGAGTTCATTATTCAAGTGAAACGCCCAGGGGGGTCAGATTCAGACCACAGCATATTGTTCTGAACTGATACACCTTCCCTTGTATGGTGAACATCAGGTACTTTTAGAATGCCGGATGTACCAGGATTTAAAAGTATGGAACCTTAGATCTATGCTTGCCGCATAGTCGATCACTCGAACGCTCGCTTTAACCGACTGAATGATTTCCATAAATAAACTTTTCGAGCCATGATAAACTTGTTATCCAGCTCAAGTCTATTACCGGTTGGAACGAGATGTCTGGCATTGGTATGAGGAACAGGTGACTGTAAAAATCTTGAGAAACCTGATTCTCGATGACCAGCATTGCTTCCTTTCATAAGAGAGCTTATACCTCTGGTAGGTGAAACTCTCTTATGCAAGAATTTGATGGAAGATTTGTCCAACGCGGACAACTTGTTAGTGGAGTTTTACTCGGAATGATAGCTGTAAACTGTCAGAGACTACACTTCTCACCCACTGATCTTCAATGATTGTTATCCAGTTTTTTTGCAAAGCTTGATAACCTTCCACCAACTGGCCAGCAATAGAGGTCTAAACCATCACCTGTATGACCTGCAAGGCTTATGGGAGGAGGAACCACATCTTCCCCACGAAAAACCTCGTCTCGGCAGCCTTGGGGCATCTGACTTGTAGTCCCGATCAGACCTACGCCCCTTTCCCGAGTTGCTATACTGACGACCTCCTGAGTAATTATAACAGGGTTTCTTGTACCCTCGTGAGGAGTTTTCTTTTGATGATTTTTGTCTGGAACGCCCTCCTTTACTCTTATCTGCTGAAGTGGGTCATTGATATGCTGACTTCAAAAGCAGTGCACTAGATGCTTTCTTAGTAGCCTGTTCATAGACTAACGAAAGCTAGTCGTTGAAAATAAAATGTCTGGAAATCGGAGCGACTTGGGGAGAGCTTTTCACCTTGTCATCTTATCAGCGATGTCAACACAAGGGCAGCATCACGTCTGATTAACTCCAGAACATCGCGATGATCAAGGCCTCGTCTCCCTAGCTACTGGATGGTCCGACTTCACAGGTGAAGAGTGATTCCTTCTTCGTGCATCAGGCTGGATATCCGAAGTCGGGTAGCTATGATGCGGTCATGTGTGCTTAAATAACATAGCGGAGGAAGCCGTGACTGAAGCCGACCCCGGCTGTAGACTAGATAGAGTGTCCCGAATGGCGGGCAGACAAATGCTCCGTCTAGTGCAAGTTTCCAACCAGAAAACTTCCTTTTGGCCTTGTGAAACGAAGCGGAGGAAGCCTTGACTGAAGCCGACCCCAGCTGCAGACTAAACAGAGCGTCCCGAGTGGAGGGCAGACATATGCTCCGACTTGTGCACGTTTCTCAAAACAACATCTGACCCCAGATGTTGCTCGCTAGATTAGAGAGGGGGGCCTCTCCCACTCGTGGTCTATCAGACCTCGCCGAGTACAAGAACTTGCGAACTTCATCCCAATTCCTCCCTATTTCCGTCGTCGCTGGGTGAGCTAGTTATATTACCGGTATAGTGCTCGCTCTACCCAATCCACTTCTTTGACTGCAATGGACTTACCCGACGTCACGGCACCCACGGACAGAGTATGCTTCAGCGGTCCAGCTAGTTGCTTGCAAGAGATTAAAACCTTTAAAAAAAAGGCCCTAACTCTTGCAATAATGAGCACTGCAGCTGGCTCTATATGCTCCACGGAGTGCGATGATGGTAGCACACTTGGATGGGTGTCAGAATATCATCACCATGTTCATGTTCCTCTGAAATAGAGACTGACAGAATGAATTAAAACGCGGTAAGAGGCTCTGATCCTCAGAACCTCACCGCCAACAACGTACCGCAACACCCGACTCCAACATCAGTCATCCCAGCGCAACACAAGAATGACAAGAGTCCGCAGGAGTGTATCAACTAAAGTCGATATCAGTCCTCCAAACTCCACAACAATATATATATATATATAAAACTACCTATATATGAGGACTTTGATAATGTAAACGTCAATGTAAACAAGACATCAGGCACACAAAAAGGCCCAAAATCAGAACCAATTGAAATGCTATCAAATGCAAAGCCAGATCTTTATACGAAGAATAAACGATACATTGGATAGAAGATGCAAGACTAAACGGCCTAACACCCCCTAGGGTGATGACGTAACCCTGGGGGAAGAAACAGAATAATATTCTGTAATAAATGTTAAACTCCCAAGAAATTGGTTTACAGTGTAAAAATACTGTGGTTTGATAGCTGTGTGGAACATGCTGACTGGGTTAATTGAAAAACCAGAATGCTGTGGTATTTATTTATTTATTGGTGTTTAAGGTCACATACTTATGCACAATGGCTAATCGTGACCGTGACAGTTTTACGGGTGGAGGAAGCCGGAGTACCCGGAGAGAACCACCGAGCAACGACGAGCAGCTGTCAGCTCTCCAACATCGTAACTCTGAACTCTGCACCGCAGCACAGGCAAGGTTAGATTGGTTGAATACATGCGCACCATCGACGTGCAGTACGCCTCAGTACACAGCATCATCGTGCCCCCATGTAGGCAATCGGGGTGAAGTGTCTTGCCCAAGGACACAACGCGGTTGCCGCAGGTGGGATTCGAACCGAGGACCTCTCGGCTTGCAGTCTGCACCTCTACCAACTGAGCCACCGCACCCCCAGAATGCTGTGGAAGGTTAAGAACCGTTATGTACACACTGCATGTCAAAAATAAAACATAAACTGATAATCCTACTCTCAAGGAGGTTTAGATGGTTTAATTCATAATAATATTCCAAACTGCTGAATGAAACAACCTAGTTAGGCCACACAAAGTAGATCTTCTGTTTCTCAGGCCATTATTTGTGAAATTGCATGCGGGCGAGCGTTTTTTTATTTTATTTTTTATTTCAGTAATTACTTCTTAGCCATCAAAAGTTCATGTTCTTGGTTCAAGTTTTAGGCCTCATAATCTACAGAATAGCATGGATGGTGGCGTATTTCATCCCTTGAGTGCAAGAAGGCTTTGCAATGCTAAAGCATTGCAAAGCCTTCTTGCACTCAAGGGACAAATTCATCAATTTTTTTAACTTGGGTAAAATATCAGACATAAACCATTTAATTTTAATTTTTTTAAAGTTTAAATTGGTTATAAAAAGAGAGCATGCGGCAGCCAAAAGGACCATGCGGGAGGGCCTGAGAAACAGATTTTTTAGGCCTTATTATTTCTTTATATTAACACATACCTATTATAAACAAAGTAAAAGGAATAGACTGCTGAAACGTATCCATTATTGGGTGTATTTCATTAGTTTCCAAGTGCAATTGCTTCAGAAAAGGGTCCTCCTATACACTAGAATTACAATTTTTCTGAATTTACGCATGTAAACATGCCTTTTTTTCTCTTTTTTCTCTCTTAGTTCTGTGAGTTATTTACATGTGAGAAAACTATATTTTGGAGCTATCATGCAAAAGCTCATTCATGTTTCTCCTTCCCACTCACTTCTCCCTGTTTTCATTTGACTTCTCCATAAAGTCTTTAAAGGGAGAAGTGACTTCTCCCAAGACTGGTGAAAACACCTCTCCATGATCATTCACTTTACATAAATTGTAGAATCATACAGTGGAAAGTATTTGCTAATGTAATAAAATACATGTATACAAACAGAAAACATAGAGCTACAGATAAGGCTCCACAAAGTAAATCATCTGTTTCTCAGGCCATTTTTTGTAAAACTGCACTTGGGAGGATGTATTTTTATTGTATTTTGTAATTATTTCATTGCCATAAAAAGCTCATGTTCTTGGTTTGTTTTATGTTTTAGGTCTCATAACCTACAGAATAGCATGGGTGGTGATGTATTTCACCCCTTGCGTGCAAGAAGGCTTTGCAATGCTAAAGCATTGCAAAGCCTTGTTGCACTCAAGGGACAAATTTATCAATTTTATTAACTTGGGTAAAATATCAGACATAAACCATTTAATTATATTTTTTTAAGTTTGCATTGATTATAAAAAGAGAGCATGCTACAGCCAAAAGGACCATACAGGAGGGCCTGAGAAACAGATTTTTAATGTTTTTATGCCTAACTTTCAGTAGTTATTCTTTACAAGTAATAATAATAATAATAATAAATTTTCTATAGCGTAAAACCACCAGAGGTGCTCTAAAACGCTTTACAAACAGATTCTGCAAAACTCGACTGGAACAGATACGTTTTCAAGTACATAAAGGAAAACATATTTTGTATACATTTTACTGATAATATAACATCTTTCTGCTGTTATACATGTATTTTTCTGTTCCCTTTTGGAGCAATGTTAACTCTTTGTATTCAGATAGGCCTGCATCTGATTTTAAAAATAATCAAAACAATCACCCTATTAGTGGCTGACCATGAACTCAAAGTATGCTCTTCATGAAAATTTCAGTCATGTTTTTCATACAAAAACATGACTGAGAGCCATGTAGAGTGTTAATGGGCTACAAGTGATTGCGGGGTAGAGGATTTCATACAGGCAGGTTCAACTGTATTCCCACATCATTATGAACATACCACTAAAATATGTTTTATATATACTTTTCCAACACCACTGAACATCCAAAACTTTTGACATTCCCCAAGATAACTGTCTATATTAGCAAATGTAATAAGTGAAATTCCTATACAATCCCATTGTTGCATAAAATTATGAATATTTAGATACGAGAAATCATAAATGCTGAATATATAAACCCTGTCTACATTACCCATACCCTACATATTCCTCCTGAGAAACAAAAAAAGCAAACATTCAAAAAAGGACAGTAAACTTTGTTGACACACAATAAAAACATAACCTGACCACATTACCCTTTACCCAATGCATATAAGGCCCCACAAAGTAGATCTGTTTCTCAGGACATTATTTGTAAAACTGCATGCGTGCAAGTGTTTTTTTATTTTATTTTTTATTTCTGTAATTATTTCTTTGCCCTCAAAAGTTCATGTTCTTGATTTATGTTTTAGGTCTCATAATCTAAAGAACAGCATGGGTGGTGGTGTATTTCGTCCCTTGAGAGCAAGGCTTTGCAATGCTAAAGCATTGAAAAGCCTTCTTGCACTGAAAGGGAAAAATTTATCAATTTTTTTAACTTGGGTAAAATATCAGAGACATAAACCATTTAATTTTAAGTTTACATTGGTTATAACAAGAGAGCATGCGGCAGCCAAAAGGACCATGCAGGAGGGCCTGAGAAACAGATTTAACCCTTTACTCAACGAATCGCCCGCATCCGCCCGCATAATATGCAAATTCAGCCGCTGAAAAAATATTATTTTTCGATAAATTTCAACAAAACCATATCATGTGACCCCTCTTTGGAATGAGCTCGTTGAGCTCTTTCCAAAGAGGAGTCACATGATATGGTCTTGTTGAAATTTTTTGAAAAAATTTAAAAAATGATATTTAAAATAATAAATTTTGAAATCGTCTGCATTGGGTAAAGGGTTAAATTTTTTTTTGGCCTAATAACAAAATATATTATTTTAATTATTTTTTTCTAAAATTTTCAACAAAATCATATCACGTGACAACTCAGTGGAACAAGCTCGAATAGCTCATTCCAATGAGGTATGACATGATATGGTTTTGATGAAATTTTTTTTCAAATATATATGCTTAATTTGAAAATTACGTGGGCAGATAGGGTCGATTCATTAGGTAAAGGGTATGTTGAAACAGGGGTTAGACAAAAAAAAAAAACAACAGAAAACATAACCCATGAGTGAAAAAAGCAATATAAAACACTTGTCAATAAAATAAACAATATTAAAGGTTGAGAAGCAATACCTGGCACCAAGATATGTTGGACCTTTACCAAATGAATCAGAAACAAACACAGAAAGTACCATTTTAAGTTTGCTGCTTTTTCAATTTTTGCCTCCAAAACATTGCATATGGATTATCATTGGAATGAGCTCTATGGGCACATTCCAATGAGGGTCAAGATCTGGGTTGCCTAAAAATTCCCAATAATTCAGTGAATAATTCAGAAAATATCTCAACTTCCAATTACTTGAGAAAAGTATTTCAGATGTCATCTTCATACCACGTGTCTTCATGTTAACAACCCTTTTCCTAATTTATTATTTTAATTACTAATTTTATAAATTTTTAAAAAAATCTCACCAAAACTCTATGATCTGACCGCTCACTGCAATGACCTTGATAATCGTTCCAAAGAAGGGGGGTCAAATGATATGGTTTTGTTAAAATTATTTACAAAATCTTCATTTTTCAACGGCTTAATTTGCAAATTACGAAAGCAGGTGGGAGAGCATATGACAACCAAAAAAATTACATCAACTGGATGTTCATCAGTTGACAATTGCTACCAAAGCAAGTGTGTGTGTGAGGCTGCGTTTGCGGTGAATGCATCCCCACACCAACATTTGTTTCACAAATGGAAAAAAAATATCTGATCACAAACAGATATTTGATTGTGATTGGGAGAACAAACTAACACAAGTATTTATTGAGCAGCTCCCCTTTAATGCTCTGTACAAAAAAGTTGAGAAATCCAAATTTTTTTAAGCTGCAAGTTTTGTTCCATAATGCAACTTGGAATTCATCCAATTCAATCGTGTTGACAAGAATGAATTGGTTAAATTGTTAGTTGCATTATGGGAAAAATTCTTACTTGAAAATTTCGGTATTTTGACAACCGTGCACAGGGGGTTAAGTTGCAGTAAAAAAAAAAAAGAACACTTCAAATAGTAAAAGATACTGGTCATGAACTGAACAATTTCAGAGTCTCGCCATTGGTACATTCCAACACAGAACACTGTACAAACAACCTCATAGAAAAACCGAAAACACTGCTAGGGGACAGTTTCTTGTTTTGAAGAAACTAGGGGTGCACGGTATATCGATACACCCAATACAAACCGGTATTCAAACCAGTAGCAATTGAATACCGGTGTAATTACAAAAATATTGGTTTATTGTCATTATTTATTTACCCATAATTTAATTTTCCAGATGTCTAGAGTTTTAACTGTAGCCCCCACTGAATAACATTATCTCTTTACCCGACGAATCGGCCGCATCCACCCACATAATATACATATTCTGCAGTTGAAAAAATGTTTTTCAAAAAAACTCAACAAAACCATATCTTGTGATCCCTTGTTGGAATGATCGCATCGAGCTCATTCCAATGAGGGGGGTCACATGATGTAAACGGTTATTTGAACTGCATCATCAAGGCATGCTAATTCGTTGCACTGTGTTGGCTCATGTCCCGATTGTGGTATGTATGTCCAAATATCTGAACCGTCTTTCAATATACCGGTATACTGTGTTATTTTTTTTAATACCGGTATTCAGTTTAGAATATCGTGCAGCCCTTGAAGCAACTGCCACCTGGCTAATGGAAGACTTATTCCCTAAAAATGACCGAAACTCGGCTTGTTGGGCATTTGCATACTGACATTGAAATATCAAAATTTGAAGTTGCAAATTTTTCCCAAAATGTAACAAGGTATTAAACCAATTCAATCTTGTTTGACAGAGCTCATCAAGCTCGGTAAACAAGACTGAATTGATAAAATTCCTAATAGTATTGTGTGAAAAACTTTCCGTTTGAAATTTCTGTATTTTGACAGCAGAGAGCAGTTAATCACAGCATAATCTTTGCAGTTAATAACCATTGGCAACAAAATCATAACATATATATATAGAAAGCAATACAAATTCATACTACCAGAATTCATTCAAAACTGTAAGAGTGCAGTTAATCACAGCATAATCTTTGCAGTTAATAACCATTGGCAACAAAATCATAACATATATATATAGAAAGCAATACAAATTCATACTACCAGAATTCATTCAAAACTGTAACAGTTAATGTGGAGAAGGTCAGACAAAACCACTCAGGATGGTACTCACAAGATGTTCTTGACTATTAACTCCGTGTATGCTGTTGGCAGATATTCCTAGCAGGACATAAAATCTTTTGCCCTTGAAATAAATATAATTTAGGGACATTTAACAAAATTTGCCCCTGTAAATTAAATGGACTTGACCGATGATTTCTGGAGTTAAATTTAGATGAATTTTTTAGCAGCAGCCATGACTAGATTTGAAGAAAAATATTTTGAAAATACTCAGCTGGTTAAGAGTTAATACAACATAAAAAGGATAAAACAAACAAAATGAACCCTTAACCTTCCATAATAGCCACATTGGGCCAGTCGCTATACGCAAAAATCATCACTGAAATTTTTCAATTTTAAAAAAAATAATTTTGCCTTTAAAACATAGCTAATAACCCCACATTGCAACAAACAACTCAAGTTTGAATGAGGGGTTATAAGCTACATCTTTGTGGCAAAAAATGAAAAATGTTTAGCTACTCAAGAAATTCTTTTGGCAAGCTTAAGTGTCGTCTGCTACTTAAGTTAGGCAGGCTTGTTTTTTTTTTTAAAAACCCAGAGTGGCAAACAATCACTCCCCTGGGAACTACTTATGGGGCAAATACCTCTCCTGAACAATTTTTCTTTGCTTATACAGAACCACCAAAACTAGACATATTAATAATACATCCTGTAGAATGATTGTAAAACGCAACTTAACAGAATTATCATCACATATCAAAATAACTTTCTCAACACCAAAGAGATACTAATCTACAACAAGAGGCCCCAGGGGGCCTGAGGGCGCTCACCTGACATGGTAGCCTAAATATCAACTCAGAGAATTGATTTCCACAAGTTGCATCTGCTCCTCCTAATAAAAGCTGAAACCAAATATCCAAATATTCTGACCAGTGGATCTAAAAAAAGATTTTTAAAGAATATTTCTCGTATTGAACTAAGTCATAATTCGGGCTCCCATATATGAACCCAGGGACTTGGCTTTAACGAACCTGAAACTCACACCCCTAAGGATTCTGCACACCAATTATCAAAACATTCCGACTGCTGGATCTGAAGAAGAAGATTTTCAAAGAAAATTCCTCATTTTGAACCAACTTACAATTCGAGCTCCCACAATCAGCCCAAATATGGACCTAGGGACATGGCTTGAACAAACTTGAACAAAGGATGCTGCATAAAAAATATCAAAAGCATTCATCTGCTGGATCTGAAGATTTTTAAAGAAAATTCCTCATTTTGAACTAAGTTGTCATTCAGGCTCCCATAGTGAGCCCAAAAATGAACCAAGGGACTTGGCTTGAACAAACTTGAATCTCAGCCCCCTAAGGTTGCTCCATGCCAAATATCAAAACATTCCAACTGCTGAATCTGAAGAAGATTTTTAAAGAAAAATTCCTCATATTGACTACGTTATAATTTGGGCTCCCACAGGGAGCCCAAATATAGACCCATGGAATTGGCTTTAACACATTTGAATCCCCCCCCTCCCCCCCAAGGATGCTACTCACCACATATCAAACCATTCTGACTGCTGGATCTGAAGAAGAAGATTTTTTAAGAAAATTCCTCATTTCGAACAAAGTTACAATTCAAGCTCCCACAGTGAGCCCAAATATGGACCTAGGGACATGGCTTGAACAAACTTGCATCTCACCCCCCTAAGGATGCTGCATACCAAATATCACAAGATTTTGCCTGCTGGATCTTGAGAAGAAGATTTTCAAAGAAATTTGCCTGAAATGCACTAAGTTCAAATTTGGGCTCCTATACTGAGCCCAAATATAAACCCAGGGGGCCGATTTGAACAAACTTGAATCAGATCCACCCCACAATGTTGCATACCAAATATCACAAGATTCTGCCTGCTGGATCTGGAGAAGATTTTTGAAGAAATTTGCCTGAAATGCACTAAGTTTGAATTTGGGCTTCTATAGTGAGCCCAAATATGAATCCAGGTGGCCGATTTGAACAAATTGGAATCAGATCCACCCCACAATGTTGCATACTAAATATCAAAAGATTCTGCCTGCAGGATCTGGAGGAGAAGATTTTTGAAGAAATTTGCCTGAAATGCACTAAGTTCGAATTCGAGCTTCTATAGTGAGCCCAAATATGAATCTAGGGAGACGATTTGAACAAAATAGAATCAGATCCACACCACAATGTTGCATACCAAAAATCAAAAGATTCTGCCTGCTGGATCTGGAGAAGATTTTTTAAGAAATTTGCCTGAAAAGCACTAAGTTCAAATTTGGGCTCCTATACTGAGCCCAAATATACACGCAAGAGGCCGATTTGAACAAACTTGAATCAGATCCACCCCACAATATTGCATACCAAATATCAAAAGATTCTGCCTGCTCGATCTGGAGAAGCAGATTTTCAAAGAAATTTGCCTGAAATGCAGTAAGTTCAAATTTGGGCTCCTATACTGAGCTCAAATATACACCCAGGGGGCCGATTTGAACAAACTTGAATCAGATCCACCCCACAATGTTGCATGCCAAATATCAAAAGATTCTGCCTGCTGGATCTGGAGAAGAAGATTTTTTAAGAAATTTGTCTGAAATGCACTAAGTTCGAAATCGGGCTCCTATACTGAGCCCAAATATGAACCCAGGGGGCCGATTTGAACAAACTTGAATCAGATCCACCCTACAATGTTGCATACCAAATATCAAAAGATTCTGCCTGCTACATCTGGAGAAGAAGATTTTTTAATGTTTTTCCCATTGCCTACAGTGTTAAAAAGTGCTGACTCAGCACTTTTTCAAAGTCCCGAAACTGTACCCTATGATAAAACCGATGGCAATTTTTTTTTACCAATTCTTTCTGTTGGTCCTAAGGAAGCTTCACACCAAATAAAAATTCTCGGTGCCGTGCAGTTTTGGAGATATGGGCGTTTTAATTTTTTTCTATTTTTAGCTCCTGCGGTTCCCATGGGGCAACAGGAAAAAAAAAATCAGCATAAATTAGGTACATATGACCCAATAAGCCCTCACATAAAATTTGGTTCAAACCTTCTTCTCGTTTTGGAAAGTTAAAAAATTTATAGTAATTTGTATATTTTTTATATTTACCAATGACCCAGACTTAGCTGGTGCTAACTCTTAAAAATCTAGGGCCAAACACAAATTTTGCCCCCCAATCCCCAAAATTTGCATCTAAAACCAAAAGAAATCATGTCCTAAAGGACCTCCATACTTTGCCCCCACTGCACATGCGCAGTGTCAAGGACGTTCCGAAATTGGCGCCAATCACCATTCTTACTGGCAGTGCCTGGTCAGCACTATGTACTCAGTGGGGAGGTAAGAGTTCCCAACTCCTGGGAGGGCCATCCCCGTCTGGGTCATTGGTAAGTATAAAAAATATACAAATTACTATAAATTTTTTAACATTTTTATACTGTACCAGTGACCCAGACTTAGCTGAATAGTAAAAAGGCTGGAGGGCCTAGGACATAGAGGAAAATCCAATAAGCTCAACTATATAATATAGAGTGAACCCCTCAAGAAGAAAAGGAGTATTAGGCTTTACATGTATCTTTCTTATTTTATAATAAATTAGAAAGATACAATACCCTTCATAATTGAGCACAATAACATTCATTTTCTCTATTAACATCCAGTATAACCCATTATACTAATTATTTTTAAAATAAGCCAATAAATAAAGTTAGTCCAGAGAATTGAGACTCTTTATATTCATTAAAAGTGTCCGAGGATTGTATATTAACGCCCGTTTGACACTTGACATATACAAATGCTTCACACCGAGCTACACTTTAAAAATATGACATGAATGAATTTTTAACATTAATATTACACTTTAAAACCATCCCGGAAACGACTCAGAATTACTGACTCCGGAGGAGGAATTCCCTTGCTTTTCACTATAAAGCAGGTGACCTAAGGGAACACCCTCCCCCCCCCCCCTTCCCCTTGCCCTGGGTCAAATAGCCCAGAGCGAAGAGGGCAGCAGGACGGAGTCACTGCCGGAACAGAAAGCCTGCATAACTATAGTTGCAACTGTTTAGTGGACGACATTCTGAGCAACAGATAACGGACCTAAACAATGCAGGTCTCCAGAAATGGACTCAATATTTCTGAGATAAAAATTTGTGAATGTGGATGGCTGAGACCAATAAGCAGCCTTCATTAAATCTGTAATAGCCACACTATTAGCATAAGCCCAAGAAGTAGAAAGAGCTCTTACTTCATGAGGCGAAATCTTAAGCACAGACTGCTGGGAAGAAGATAAACTTTCATAAGCAGTACGGATAGTTAATTGAATCCATCTAGTAATAGAATGGACCGAAATGTCCTTTCTATTAGGCATCAAAGACAGAAAGAAACGTTTTCGTCCCTTTCTGATAAACTGAGATCTCTGTTTATAAATGCGTAAAGCTCTAACAGGACAGAGTAAAGGCCTACGCCCGTCTGAAGACGGAAGAGCCTTAATAACAATAGGTTCCGGATATTTATTAGGAGCCTGATTCTTAGCTAAAAATCCAACATTAGTAGTGAAGGTGATAGTGTTCCCGACACTACGATAGTGAGAATCATCCACCGATGGTGCATGAAGCTCACTGACTCTTCTAGCAGAAGAGAAAGCTAAGAGAAAAGCTGTCTTATAAGACAAGAATTTGAAATCTACTGTCCCAAGAGGCTCAAATGGCTTTTCCTTAAGTTTAAGAAGAACTCAAGCTAAATTCCACTTAGGAATTAACCTAAGAGTTCTGGGTCTATTTATCGAGAAGTTTCTAACTAACTTAGATAAAGAGACATTAGATCCAATTTGTAAACTATCGTGATGTGCATAGGTATCAGATAACATAGACCTATAACCCTTAATAGTAACAGGCTGCAGTTTGATTTCGTCAAACAAGTATACTAGAAAGTTTGCAATGTCTGGTATGGAGGGATCAAAAATATCAACAGAATGATCCCTACACCAACGACGAAAAACCTTCCACTTAGCCGCATAATTTAGCGAAGAGGAGGTCCTCCTACAGTTAGAAATCGCGTCCACTGCTCGTCCTGTAAAGTGCTTGCCATGCAAGAACGACCGCACAACGGAAAAACGTGAAGGTTGAGAGCTTGCAGGTTGTGATGAAGTCGACGCGGTTTCCCCTGCGAAAGAAGATCCTCCCGTGGAGGAAGCTTTCGCGGTAGGTCCCACAACAGACACCTGAGTTGATTTATCCATGGTCTCTGTGGAGACAGAGATGCTACCAACAGAATCTTGCACTGAGATTGTTTTATCTTTAGCAATATTTGCTGAATCAACGGCGCCGGAGGATATGCATATCCTATCATTCCGTCCCATGAGATCGATAGAGCGTCTACTGCAAATGCTCTTGGATCCGGGCACGGTGACACATACGTCTGCAACTGATTGTTGAGATGTGTCGCAAATAAGTCTATCATTGGCCGTTCCCACTGGTAGCAAATCTGATTGAATACTTGTTTGTTGAGAGTCCACTCTGACGGCAACAAGCGGCCCTTCCGTGAAAGGGAGTCTGCTAGTACATTCAGACGACCCGGTATATGACGGACCGAAAGTAGAACCTGATGTTCTAGAGCAAACAGAAGGATTCTCTCCGTTAGATTGAATAACGGAACGGAATGAGTGCCTCCCTGGTTCCGTATATACGCCACTACTGTCGTATTGTCGGACAGAATTTGGACATGAGCTTTGTGAATAATGTCCATCCAATGACGTAACGCAAGCCAAATTGACATCATTTCCTTGATGTTTATGTGCTTGGTTAAGAACTGTGGATCCCAAAGATCCTGGCATCTCGAATCCGTTGGGAACAATGTTGCACCCCAACCTGTTTGACTGGCATCCGTCATAATGGTAAAACTCGGATCCGGCAACTGCAGCGGAACTCCCTGAGTTAACCACTGAATGTTTGCCCAAGTCTGAATCTCTTGTTTCACTTGATCTGACAAGAGAACATCTATGTCGAGCGAATGAATCTTCACACTCCAATTCTGAGTTAAGAAAATTTGGAGAGGACGAGTGCGCAACTGCCCCATCAGAATGAGATCCGCAGCGGCTCCGCACAAACCTATCAGTCTCATAAACTCCCTCGCTGTGACTTTGTCTGCATGAAGACAAATGCGAGCGTAACAACTGACTAATTTCGCTCTGGTTAACGGCAGACGAACGAGATTGTTGTGCGTCTCGAAGCTCATTCCCAGATGAGTGAATGACTTGGACGGCACCAGATCCGACTTCTCCTCATTTATAACAAAACCGAGACGTCGGAGCAATAGAAGCAGATTCTGCACATCGTTCTGAAGCGTTAACTCATTGCCGTACCTCTGAAGAATGTCGTCCAGGTAGGCCGACGTTACCGCAGACGAATGAGCTCGGAAATACATCATTACCGAGTTCATTACCCGAGTGAAAGCCCAGGGTGCTAGGTTCAATCCGAAGCACATCGCCCGGAATTGATACACAACTCCTAGGACTGCGAAGCGTAGATACTTTCTGAATGTCGGATGTACCATGACATGAAAGTACGCATCCTTGAGATCTATGCTTGTAGCATAATCGTTCACCCGAATACTCGCTCTGACCGAATCGTCTCCATATAAAATTTCGGAGCGACGATCAGCTTGTTTATCCAGCTCAAATCTATGACTGGACGGAACGAGCCGTCTGGTTTCGGAACCAGAAACAGATGGCTGTAGAATCCCGGTGTTTCCTGGTCTTCTACGACCTCTACCGCATTCTTCATTAAAAGAGACTGCATCTCCGATAAGAGAGCGTCTCTTTTCTGCGGATTTGACGGAAGTTGAGTCCATTTTGGACTTCGAGTTAACGGAGGCTTTCGTTTGAAGGATATTCTTAGACCTTCCGAAATCACCCCTCTCACCCAAGGGTCGTCCGTAATCGACGCCCACTCTTCTGAAAAACTTGACAACCTTCCGCCAACCGGAACGCGATAGAGGTTGAAGCCATCACCTCCTGGACCTGCGAGGCCTGCGGCAGGAGAAACCACGTCCTCCACGACCTGCACCTCGTCCCGTCGATCTCGGGGCGTCCGACCGATTGTCCCGGCCCGAAGGACGTCCCGCACGAGAGTCGCTGCCTTGACGGTCTCTTGAATAAGACCAAGAGGACGCACCGGAACCTCTATAGGAACCTTTCTTGGGCGCATTAGACCCAGAAGTGCCTGTCTTATTCTTCTCTGTCGTATCCGACTTTTTGGAAGCGGATTTAAACAACAGAGAATCCGAAGCTTTCTTCGTAATTTAATCGTAGATTGCAGAAAGCTTGTCGTCGAATAGAAGTTCTCCGGAGACCGAAGCGACTCTGAGAGAGTTCTTCACCTTACTATCCATGCGTGTGGATGTAGCTAAGGCTGCGTCACGTCTAACCAACTCCAGGTTTGCCACTGAAAGGGCGGAGTTATACCTGGAATAAGCCACTGCCCTTGAAAGAAGTCTTAATGAGGATTGTATATCCTGGAATTCTTTCCCTTGAAGACGCAGTGATAACGCCTTTGTAAGGTGGTCTGCGTAAGATAAAGCGTCTAAACTGGCCCTGTTAGACGTGATTGTCGTATCCAACACCGCGGTTGGAACGGACATAGACGACGGTAACGACAATTCTAAGTCTTCCGCCTCGTCGTCAAGACGCAGAGGAACTCTCGGAATACCCTGTCCTGCCGTATCAAATTTATTCCTTGCATTAATGAAAGGCAGGTTAAGAGCATTGGAGGACAAGAAACCAGCTTTGCCTGTTTTGGAAGCAAGCTTGAATATAGCGTCGTTCAATAATTCAAATGTTCTTGTGACATTATTGGACTGAGACGGAAACTCAGGGACAATGTCTCTGAACCGCTCAAAGAATTCAGTGTCCAATGACGCTATTATTCTCTTGTCCGGAACCGCAGCAGTTTGGCCCGATGGAACAACGTGAGGAAGGAAGTGCCGGATAAAATCCACGGCAGCTTTATGTTGTTCCGAAAGGGATAGCTCCAAGTCATCCATATCCCTTTCACCATTCGGTCGGACCTCACGATGCTCCCTGTCGTCTGCACCCGATGCTTCGGCGGAGCGTACCGACCCAGCGCCGTCGGATAATTCCCGATCCGACACCGATTCTGTCGGCTGCTGGGATGCTGCGATAATTTGTGCTATCTGAGCAAGCACGTCCGTCATCGAGGCCTGCGGAGTGGCGGTCTTTCGCTGCTTCGCCGCGGGAAGCTCTGCATCAACTGACTCCCGCATGCTCTTCCTATGCGAACGTCCGGAGTCTACCGGCCTCGTGTCCCTGGCTACCGGATGGCGTGACCTGGTCGCCGAAGAATCCCTTATCGGCGAAGCTGGTAGAATCTCCGCGGTCACGTAGCCAAGGTGCGGTCGTGTGCGCTGGTGAGAGGATGAGGAAGCCTGAGCAGTCTCCGCGGACTGCCTAAACAACGGAGCGTCCCGAGCGACGGACATGTGCTCCGCTTGCGACACATTTTGTACCACAACATCAGGTCCCTGGTGTTGTTGTACGAGAGAGGGGCCTCTCTCGCTCGCGGCCCGGCTGGACCTGGACGAGCTAGGAACCGGACTAGAAGGCTTCCTCTGATCTCATTCCTTCGTCCCATTATGGGCAACCTACGTGTGAAGTATGTGAATTGAACGATGAAGAGTATAAAAGTTACTCTTCAGAAATGAGCAGGACAAATGAATGGATGGAAGGAGAACATACAAGTTGATAAATTCAAGGATCTTCAAGACCCTCCTTTCACTAGTCCTAACTTTGACCTCCAGTCATTACCCCTCCTCCCAATTAGGCCTGCACGGTATATCGATAAACCGATATATACCGGTTTTCAAACCAATATCGATTGAATACCGGTGTAATTACAAAAATATCAGTTTATTGTCATTATTTTTTTACCCACAATTTAATTTTCAAGATGTCTTGAGTTTTTTTTAACTGTAGCTCAGAATGAATAATATTACCGCTTTACCCAAGGAATGGTCCGCATGTGCTCACGTAATAATATTGAAAAAATAATTTTCAAAAATTTCGACAAAACTCAAGGAGCTCGTTCCAATGAAGGGTCACATGATATTGTTTTGTATAAATTTTTGGAAAAATTTGATGAACTAATATGTAAAGTTAAAAAATTTATAGTAATTTATATATTTTTTATACTTACCAATGACCCAGACATAGCTGGTGCTAACTCTTAAAATATAGGGCCAAACACAAATTTTGCCCCCCAATCCCCAAAATTTGCATCTAAAACTAAAGAAAACATGTCCTGAAAGGCCCTCCACACTTCGCCCCTACTGCGCATGCGCAGTGTCAAGGACGTTCCGAAATTGGCGCCATTAATCATTCTAATAACCAGTGCCTGGTAAGCGCTATGTACTCAGCGGGGAGGCAAGAGTTCCCAACTCCTGGGAGGGCCATCCCCGTCTGGGTCATTGGTAAGTATAAAAAATATATAAATTACTATAAATTTTTTAACATTTTTATACTGTACCAATGACCCAGACATAGCTGAATAGTAAAAAGGCTGGAGGGCCAAGGACATAGAGCAAAATGGAATACGCTCAATAAAATAAAATAGAGTCATCCCCTGTAGGGAAAAAGAAGTAATAGGCCTTACATGTATCTTTCTTATTTATGATAAATTAGAAAGATACAACACCTTCCAAAATTGAGCTTCATACATCCATGTACTCTATTAATATCCAATATAATCCTTATACTAATAATTTTTAAAGTAAGCCAATAAATAAAGTAAGTCTAGAGAATAGAGACTCTTATACTCCTAAAAGTGTTTGAGGATTGCATAATCATGTCCGTTGACATATGCAATATTCAAAAGCTATACTTTAAAAACTAAGACTTGAATGAATTTTAAAAACCTAAACTTCTCACTAAACAACCATCCCAATAACAGCTCAGAATTACCAACTCCGGAGGAGGTATCCCCTTGTTTTCATAGTAAAACAGGTGACCCAAGGGAACACCCTCCCCCCCCCCCCCCCCTTTTTCTTGCCCTGGGTCAAATAGCCCAGAGCGAAGAGGGCAGCAGAACGGAGACACTGCCGAAACAGACAGCCTACCTAGCTATAGTAGCAACTGTTAAGTGAATGACATTCTGAGCAGTAGATAATAGACCTAACAATAGAGGCCTCCAGAAATGGACTCGATATTTCTGAGATAAAATTCATGAATGTGGATGGCTGAGCGCAATGAGCGGCCTTCAAAAATCTATAATAGCGACACTATTAATGTAAGCCCAAGAAGTAGAAGAACTCTTACTTCATGAGCCGAAATCTTAAGCACAACTGCTAAGTCAATGATATACGATAAGCAGTACCGATAGTTAATAGAATCCATTAACAATAAAATGGAGGGTAACGTCCTTCTACTAGACATCAAAGACAGAAGAAGCTTACGCCCTTTGTAATAAACAGATATCTGTTTATAAATACATAAACTGTACCCGGAAAGAGTAAAGGCCTATGCCCATACGAAGACGGAAGGACCTTAAAATAATAGGTTCCGGATAATAGGAGCCTAACTCTTATGCAACAATCCAACCTAAATAGTAACGGAAGTATTGATTCCGAAACTATGAAAGTGAAAATCATCCATCGATAGTGCATGAAACTCACTGACTCTACAGTAAAAGAGAAACCAACAGAATTACTGTCTAAAAGGTCAGAATTTGAAAACTACTGTTTCCAGAGGCTCAAATGATTACTTAGCTAAATAAGAACCGAAGTTAAAATCCGTATAGGAATTTAATCTAAAGATTCTAAGTCTATTTATCAAAAAGTTACTAACTGACTTAGATAAAGAGACAAAAGACTCAATTGTAAACTATCGTAGAGTGCATAGGTATGAGGTAACATAAACCTATAACCTAAATAATAACAGGCTGCAGTAGATCTTGTGAAACAAGTATACTAAAAAATAGCAATGAGTAGTATGGAGGGATCAACAATATGAACATAATGATCCCTACACCACGACGGAAGAGCCTCCACTTTAGCCGCATAGAATAGCGAAGAAGAGGATCTCCTATAGTAAGAAATCGCGTCCAAAGCTCGTCCAGTACAGTGCTTACAATGCAATACGGACCACACAACGGAATACATGAAGGTTGCGACCTTGCTGGTTGTGATAAAGATGACACGATTTACCCAGTGAAAAAGATCCTCACATAGAGGAAGATTTCACGTTAAGACCCACAGTAGACAAGAGAGTAAATTACTCATGATCTCTGTGAAGATAGAGATGCTATCAACAGAATGTATTGTGGTTGTTTATCTTAGCAATACCTGCTAAAACAACAGCGCCGGGGGATACGCGTATCCTATCATTCCGTCCTATAGATCAATAGAGCGTTAACAATATTAGCTCAGAGATCTGGACAAGCCAACACATACGTCTGCAATTGATTAGCAAGCTGTGTCATCAATAAATCATCATTGGGCGCTCCCATAGATAGCAAATCTGATTGAATACTTGTTTGTTGAGAGTCCATTCTGACAGCAACAAGCGACCTGTAAGAGAACGGGAGTCCGATAAAACAATCAGACGACCCGGAATATGACGGACCAAAACTGAACTTGGTGTACTATAACCAACAGACGGATTCTTTCCATTAAATTGAATAACGGAAACGAAAGAGTGCCTCCCTGGTTCCGGAGATACGCCACTACTGTTGAATTAAAGGACAGGAATTTGGGCATGCGTTTCTGAATAATGTTCATGCAATGACATAAAGCAAGCCTAAAAAACATTATTCCGCGGAAGAAAACTGATTGCTAAAAGACTGCGGAACCCAAAGACCCTGGCACTTCGAATCCGTAGGGATCAGTATTATATCCCAATCTGATTGACTGGCAACCGTCATAACAGCCACACTCGGGTCCGGCAACTGCGGCGGCACTCTCTGAGTCAACCACCGAATGTTTGCCCCAGTCTGAATCTCTTGTAACACTAGATAGACAAGAGAACGTGTAATTCGAGCAATTCATGGATTGCCGAAAAGTTGCCGTCGAAGAGAAGCTTCTCCGAGAACGAAGCGACTCTGAGAGAGTTCTTAACCTTACTATCCACGCGTGTGGATGTAGCTAGGGCTGCGTCACGTCTAACTAACTCCAATCAGCCACTGAAGGGCGGAGTTATACGTGAACAAACTACTGCCCTCAAAAGAAATTACATTGAGAATAATATCCCGTAAATCTTTTCTTGAAGACGTAATGATAACGCCTCAGTAAGGCGGATTACGTATAATAAAGCGTCTAAGTTAAGTCTACTATACATAATGTCGTTCCCATCATTGAAATTGGAAAAGACATAAACGGCGAAAAAGAATATATGCAGTCTTTAATCACACCGTCTAGACGCATATGAACTCTCGGTATGCCCTGCTCTGCCAAAATAAACTATTTGTATAAATGATAAAATGGCAGAAATGAGCAACGCGGACAAGAAACTAAACTATCATGCTTAGTAGCAGGCTTGTATATATATATATATAGCGTCGAAAAATAAAACACATGTTGTAATGACAATATTGGACTGCGTCGGTAAGTCAGGGACAATGTCCCTGAACCGATCGAAAAATCCGAGTCCAATGACGCTATAAGTCTCTTATCCAAGATCGCAGCAATGAAGTCCGAAATAATAATCACTGGAAGATAATGCCAGAAGATATGAAAGGCATCTTCCGATACTACTAAAGGGAAAACTCGAAATCTTTCGAATCCCTTTCGCCATCCTGTCGGACCCTATAAAGCGTTCGGTCGTCCGTACCTGATGCAACCGCGGACCGCACCGACCCAGCGCCGTCGGATAATTCCTGATTCGACCGAGAAACTGTCAATTGCTGGGATGCTGCGAAACAACTGTGCTAACTCGGATAGCACGTCCGTCACTGAGGCCTGAGGAGAAGCGGTCTTACGATGCATTGCCGCTGGAAGCTCCGTGATCGTTACCCCGTGCATACTACCAATATGCGAGCGAACGGAGTGTATAGGCCTCGTGTCCCTTGGCTACCGGATGGCGCGACCTATTCGCCGTGGAATCACTGAATGCCGAAACTGATCGGATACTCGAGGTCACGTAGCCAATGTGCGGTCGTGTGCCCTGCTGTGAGGATGAGGAAGCATTAAAGACAGTCTCTCGGACTGTCAATATAACGGAGCGTCCCGACCAACGGACATATGCTCCGAATGTAAAATATCTGAACCACAACATGCGGTCCCCTATGTTGTTGGGCGAGAGAGGGACCTCTCTCGCTCACAGCCCGGACGGACCTGGACAAGCCAGGAACCGGACTAACAGGCTTCCTCCGATCTGTCCTCAATCTGCCGTCACTGGGTGAGTACTAAAGTAATTAAAGTGCTCGCATCACCCAAATCTCCTTCCTAACCGCAACAGACGAACCCGGCAGCCGAACCATTCGATGAATGTACGCTACACCGGGTGAGCTAGCGAATGTCACTCCGTAGGCGATAGACATATTCCATGAGCACTTATTGCCGCTAACTCTTCATTAACTATGACGACAGAGGCACACTTTTGAAAGACATCTCCATAACTCTTCGAACAAGAAACCAGAAATGCTTGGTTAGCAAGCATAAAATAATAATATATATAGCGTCGTTCAATAATTCGAAAGTTTGTGTGACATTATTGGACTATGTCGGAACTGAGGGACGATGTCCCTGAACCGAACCAAAAATTTCTAAGTCCACCGACGCTATCAGTTTCTTATCCGGCATCGCAGCATTCTGGTCCGACGAAAGAAGCTGTAGAAGACCAAGTCAGATGACATACACAACAGCATATGTTGTTCCGAAAGGGAAAGCTCGAAATCCTCCGAATCCCTTTCGGTATCCCGTCGGACCGGATGAAACTTTCGGACGTCCGTACCTGCTTCCGCGGAGCGTCCCGACCCAGCATCGTCGGATAAAATATATGCGACAGATTCAGTTGATGCTGGGATGCTGCGATAAACTGTGCTATTAAGGAAAGCACGTCCGTTCCCGAGGCCTGTGCAGTAGCGGTCTTACGATGCATTGCCGCCGGAAGCTCCATGTACGTTGACTCCCGCACACTTCCTATGCGAACGTCCGGAGTCTGCAGGCCTCGTGTCCCTGGCTACCGGATGGTGTGACCTGGTTGCCGAAGAATCCTTGATCGGCGAAGCTGGTAATATATCGGCGGTCACGCAGCCAAGGTGCGGTCGTGTGCACTGACGAGAAGAGGAAGCCTTAGCAGTCTCAGCGGACTGCCTATACAACGGAGCGTCCCGAGCGACGGACGTATGCTCCGCTTGCGACACATTTTGTACCACAACATCTGGGGCCAGATGTTGTTGAACGAGAGAGGGGCCTCTCTCGCTTGCCGTCCGGATGGACCGGAACGAGCTATGAACCGGACTAAAAGGCTTCCTGCGTTCTCCCTCCGATCCGCCGTCACTGGGTGTGCATTAGGTTAATTTATAGTGCTCGCATCACCCCAAAATTCCTTCTAGACCGCAACGGACGAACCCGGCTGCCAAACCATTCGGTGAATGGACGCTACACCGGGCGAGCTAGCGGACGTCAAAGGCCGTCGAACCTACTAGGGTCCTCTTAGGCAATTGGCGTATTTACAGATACATCACCCTAATCTTGATCGTCTGAAATAGAAATTGATAAAGTAGAGTGACCCTGCGGGGAAAGGACCGGAGTGTCCAAATCCCCAACAACATACCGTGACATACGCTTCCCATATTGTCATCGAAATCATACGATACAGAACAGGAGTTAATGCGAGTACACTGACCACATATAGAATGATAATAAAGTCAGAGGAAGACTTCCTCTTAAAACAATTGATCAATATCCTTTCAATGTGAAAAGAAAACAAGTCCTGGTACTCGCACTAACCCCTGGCAATCAAAATACATAATAATAATATGATCCATTAATATAGAAAAAATAATTGAAATCAAAATATTTTGAAAAAATATTTTTTCAGAACAGCCAAAGTAACGTTGAGCCCCAATGGATCCCAAGCCTAAGTGTGGACAAAAATTTTAAAAATATTTTAAACCATTGATTCAACACTTACGAACAATAATAATGTATCTAGTTATGATTAAAATAACATCAAGATATTATTTTTTAGAAATCCCCCCCTCACACAGAGGGCTGTTGTAAATGTAAACAATGAGTGTAAAAACACTAAAATAAGACTCCAGGCACCCAGGCCCGAAATCAGTTACCAAAAATACACTATCTGATGCAAAACAGAGACTTCCAGGGAAGAAACTGCAGAACATCAGATGGTAGATGCAGAACACAACGCCTAACCACCTGTAGGTGAAGACGTAAACATGGGGAAAGAACAGAATTCATTCTGTTATTCAGCTAAAACTCCCAAGAAAATTTAGCAATAATAATTACAAAAACTATGCCAAAAGCATGGGAGAATAGCAAGGGGGAACTTAAAGGACAGGGAGAGAGGAAAACACTTAAAAAACAGTGTAACTAAATAATCAGAATGACAACAAAATGGCTGCTGCCTTGAAAATAGGTAACTTAACATAATTTCATTAAAAAATTTTAAGTTACAGCCCTGATAATATTCTGTCACACATTCTTTTCCTCTCCTCCTTCTCAATCCTCCTTAGAATCACCATTTCACTAATATTTATGTGTCTGGCATCATTAAAACTGAGATTTATAAGCACAAAGATCAGTCAGATGTTAACTGATGAAGGGCCAAACTTAGAATGATTAATGGCGCCAATTTCGGAACGTCCTTGACACTGCGCATGCGCAGTAGGGGCGAAGTGTGGAGGGCCTTTCAGGACATGTTTTCTTTAGTTTTAGATGCAAATTTTGGGGATTGGGGGGCAAAATTTGTGTTTGGCCCTATATTTTAAGAGTTAGCACCAGCTATGTCTGGGTCATTGGTACAGTATAAAAATATAATAAATTTTAATATTGTCTGCGTTGTGTAAAGGGGTTTTTCGAACCACATCATCAAGGCATGCTGATTCGTTCCGACTGTGATGCCCCAAGTCTCGATTGTGTTACTTATGTTCAGATATCTGAACAGTTTTCGATATACCAGTATACCGCGGTATTTTTTTAAATACTGATACCGGTATTCTGTTTTGAATATCGTGCAGCCCTACTCCCAATTCCCCTAAAGGGAAGTGAGAGGAGTGGGCAATGACTGGAGGTTCCTAGCTAGGACTATGTCTTCCCGAACTCTGGCATATAAAACTATATAGTAATTATTACATGCTTCATCAGCATTTTTATTACATGAATATTCAAGGCTTTTCAAACCCTCTTTACACATTTTCGAGGATTTCAAGACCTTGAATTACCCTTAGACAGATTCAAGACTGTCCCTTGAAACCAAGGCACCAGGGGAATTCTGTAATAATAAATATGAATATTGATTTTTGTGAATAAGACATCCACAAAAAGGCAATAGTTGGATATTGCCATTACGAGATGTAAAAAGATTAAGCTGACTCTAGAGAAGGGTAAACAGTATCTAGACAACAAACAAACAGAATTGCAAGAAACGGACACTGCAGCACACAAAAAGTTAATTGCACATCAGCTACAGAAAATGTAAAATTTTCTATATTAGGAAGACTGGTTAAATAGCATGAAAAGAATGGAAAAACATGATTTATATGAGCTGCTAAAAAGTGAATCCAACAAATAACCACATTAATGGTGGTTAAAGGCTTTAGATATATAGTGCATGTACATCATGATTATGACATCAGAAAATACTAAGCATCTTTGCAGCTTCTTACACATTTTGCATTTGTACATATTGATGATTACCAAAATCCACAATGAGACAAAAAACCCTCTGAAAACCACACACAAAGCATGAAAGCAAGCATAACAGAACATGTCCAATGGTCCAACAAGGTACCTACCGTTAGAGCCAACCCTTAACATTTATAAATTGTTGACAGCAGAAAAATTATCTATTGCTTCCAAACTTCAAATGTCTATCTTTCCATCAGAAAAACACATCATGACATCCAGGCCTTTAGATTACCCAAATTTCACACCTTTTACAGGTGTCCCCAAATTAGAGAAGGTGTGAAGGGAATACTAGTCAAAACGTCCGATTTCAAAAACGTCCGATTGTCAAAACGTCCGATTTTGAAAAATGTCTGGTCAAAACGTCTGATTGAATTGGTCAAAATGTCCGATGGTATTAGTCAAAACGTCCGATGATATTGACCAGAAAATCGGACGTTTTGACTCGGACGTTTTGACAATTGGACGTTTTGACCACACCCCTGTGAAGGTATCAAGAAAAATATATAAATTCTCTGTGCCTATTCTGCATTTTAGAATATACTTCCATCATAAAATGACCATAGAAACACAAAGAAAGAATGACAATAAAACATAACAGGATAAAACTGTTATTTCTGGTTTTAATGTTCCCAAATTATGGCAAAGCGGTGTCCACAAAATAAATGAATTTAAAGGCCTGGACTTCTCTATGAAATGAGTGAGTTCAACCAGCCCATACAAATGAGGGGTTAGGAGCTATGTTTCAAAAGAAAATGAAAGGAACAAACATTGGCAGAGAATTCTTTTCCTAAACTGTGGTGCAAGACAAGTACACCCTTGGACAAAAAGTCCACAGGACAAAAAGTTCCATTTTATTTTTCTTGAATGAGTCTTGATTTTGCACAAATTTATCTTCGAAATTTCAATCTACCAGTGTAAATGTGCGGTGACAAGAGAGCAATCCTAACATGATTCAATTGAGAAAGAGGTTAGAATGTGCCGGTATTGAAATTTCAAGTTTGGTCTCAGTATCCATACTTTTAGAATGATTCACCTCGGTGTAGGTAATGTATTTGGTGCTGACCACATACTAACACAAATCCCAATATAGACTAATGAGGATAATAAGACAGGCCAATTTAGCGAACAATGACTGCAGTACTTGTCAAAATGTTGGAAATAACACAGGCACTTGCCACCAGTCACCTGGGTATTTTCTCTCAGCTTTTTTGTTACACCAAATGACTGGAATACAAATTTTTGTTACACCCAATATGTGGGAATACACTGTCCATGTGCTCTTGTCGGGCACTTTGGGTAATATTCTATTTTCTAATCATTTATTTTTTTGCTAATGATGGGAACATTTTTCAAAACTGAAATTTCGGTATTTTGAGATTCCCGTCATATGGTAATTTGATATTAGCATGATGCAGATACCAAAAGGTATTCCATGTATACCAGCCATCTCTAACTGCTTCTGTGATCACAGTCCTGTATGAATGAACAGCAGCAAGATAAATATATACACACGCACACACAGAGATATGTCACAAAAACAAAAACCACACATTACAAATGCATAAACTTAGGATGCAGGCAATAGGATTTCAATGCAATAATATCAGAATGGGATAGAATCAGAAACATCTTGTGGAACAAAATCATCAGGATCAGGAACATCTAGGCCTGGAATTATCATCCCTGGTTTTAATGTCACTTCTCTTTCCTTCTTATTCAGTGTCCAGTCATATGGGGGATACTTAATAGAAACATTGCCAATTCTATCAAGCTGCAGTAACAGTAGCTCTGCCCGTTCCTGTTTTTCTTCTGTCAGATAAGGAATAATCCATCTGAAATGGATGTAAAAATTCAAGTGTTAGAAATGTGGAAATGACATTCAGATACTCAAATTCATGGACTAAAATGGCATGTCGCGTTGTATTTTAGCCATCAGATTTTTACAAAAACTGCCACAAGAATCATTGTCTCAAGGGTGAGAGTAATTCAAGGATTTTTAAGGATTTATTAAAGCCATTTTCAAGGACCTTTTTGGTCAATTTTCTTTTAATATATTTTACCATGTTATTTTCATACAAGAAATTAGTTACAAAAGGCTTGTTTTTTATCATAAATCAAAAAGAAACATATTTAGCAGTCAAGTAAATTATCTGATAGAACACTGAAACAGGTTTTAGTTAGTGAAGCCCTTTATTTTTAGGAATGCTTAGAAGTTTTACTTTCTGCTACACAGCTCTTTGAGCTCTCTGTCAAATGGATCAAATTGGTTAAATTCCTAGATGCATTGTGGGAAATATCTGCAGCTTGAAGTTTGATATTTTGACACTAGTGTGCTGAGAGTTAACACTTTACCAAACACGAAAAGCAGACAACTGCAAATAAAATTTTTGAATAGCTAATTTTTTTTTGCATCAAAAACATAGCTTATGACCCCTTATTGGAATGAGCTCATTGAGTTCATTCCAATGAGGGGTCATAAGCTATGTTTTTGAGACAAAAATAATGAAAATTGAATGGTGATTTTTGTGAATAGCACTGGCCGTTTTTGGACGTTACATTGTGTAAAGGGTTAATCAGAACAACACTGCTTTGATTCACTGTTTGTGTCAGCAGTATTAAAAAATAACTGAAGAAACAAATTCAGGCACTTTTCAAGGATCTTAGAATTAATTTTCAACCACCTAATGGCACTTTAGACTGGCTGAATTTGGGGACATTGAAGTTGGCTGAATATGGAGGCCAATACGGTGAATTTTGAAACACTGAGACCGGCTGAATTACCTTAGTGTAATGAACCCACGAGTGGCACCATTGTCACTTTGGTGGATCCAATGCCTTGAAAATCGCAAATTTTCAGGGATCTGACAGTCCTTTAATTCCCCAAGAGCCTTCAAATTGCTTCAATGTGGGTTCAACAATAATTTTGGATGGGACTGAAAACGCTTTGGCCTAAGTCACTTTTTGGTTCCAAAGTCACCAATTCGAGCCAACTCTCTTTGATAGAAAGTTACAAAGGTCTGAGATCACCAAATTGTAATTAGATATTTATTATCCTTCTTTACTGAACATCACAATCTTAGAGAATTACAATGGGAGTCCCATTTGCATTTGATAACAATAAATTAGGGCTTCACGGTATTTCGGTATTTAACCGAAAGTCAGTAATTTTTTTAATACCGAGTCAATACCGAGCTCATTTTAGTTTAGTCGTTATACTGTGTATCACAGTATTTCAAACAATTCTGACGGTAATCTGAGTAAAAATAAACAAAAAAGTTTGTATGTTATAAAATTTCTCCAATTAATTGTCAGTAGGGTACAGCCTGTACGGTTTGTTTGACTGCTGCACACTTGGAGAAAAATTGAATGCATGAAAAGAAGGACCTCCACAATAAATGGTCACCAGGGTGGTGTGTGTGTTTAACACTTACTAACAAAAAAAAGCCATGCAAGTTGGGATTGTTTTGACAGCTGTTATCAAGGCAATTATTCAATAATATCTATTGATCAGTTGAAAAATAATATAAAAACAAAACATACTATTTCTTTGTGTTGTTTTATTTTTACACAATGACTAATTGTTTTATGTATATTAAGCATGAAATTAACACTTAACATTTACTGGTTGATGTATACAATTATTCGTGAGTGATTTGTATTATGGGCGTGTTTAAGGAATAATTGACAAGTGAGAGAGCATGTTGTCCAGTTTGTTGAACTTCCGAAAAGTGAATTTGTGAAAATAAAAACAACACCATTTTTGCTTCAGAATGAATTTTATTTTAATAAAATAAAACCACTTACCTCATTTTGACATATCAAGACATGCAACAATCCATTTCTTGAACGTTAGATGGAAATAGAAATCGTCACCTTCTTCTGGGTAATGACAACACATTGCTACTCACCTAATTTCGTTTCAAATTCACCTGCGAACCGGCAGGCTTTTAAAGTTTTTGAAATTGGGGGAGTGGGTTTGAACACGGAGAGGGCACCTTGCTTAAGACATGCCAAAGTTTTAAAAAAAAAAAAAAATGGTCAAACATTTGTTCGTTTCGGCGATATTCGGTATTCAGTCATGCCAGGGTATTTTTAAAATACCGAAACTCGGTATTGAATATTGAATACCATAAAGGCCTACAATAAATTAGATCTCTGTGAAGAAAAAATGGACAGGGAAAATAAGTATAATATTAGATCAAAATCAAAGTTGAAAGTGCTCATATGATCAATGATATGTGTACCACCACTATGTGCAATACATAATTCTTTTTAAGACTTTAGAGCTGGATGTGTGAGGCTGGTATGTGTGTTATAATCAGCCTTGGAGGACCTGGGGATTTTTATACATTTTTGCTATACTTTGAAAAGTCTACCTCCAGTGACTTTGCAGTTGTTTCTAGACAAGTCTTGGCTGC
Source organism: Pictodentalium vernedei (assembly GCA_031216915.1). NCBI lineage: Eukaryota > Metazoa > Mollusca > Scaphopoda > Dentaliida > Dentaliidae > Pictodentalium > Pictodentalium vernedei. Next base: position 579,732,912 of record CM062294.1, read on the forward strand.
CTACAGAGACAGCCAAGACTTGCCTAGAAACAACTGACAAGGTATTTAGAAAACAAGTTTTGAGTTTACCAAACGATGCATGCTGAGGCACCTGTTCTTTGCATTAAAAAGTTTTCAAAGTCAGAATTTGGCCCTTAAGGGTTAAGGAATGATTTTCCAGGATTTTAAATCAAGGTATGGACAAGAAATATGTGAAATAAAGACATATCGCTGTTTTGCAGAGTTCACTTCTTCGACTGTGGTGGCTGGTAAGAAATGAAGAAACTCTGTTTATTATCAATGAAATACAAACCTCACAACATTGACATCAATACCACCAAAATCTTCCCGATACCACTGAAAAATCTTTGACAACCAAATTTCATTGGACTCAGTGAAGACACAGACTTCTTGATTACAGAAGCTTTTGGCAGCTGCATCCAGTGCCTTATCGAGGTTCTTCTCAGTATAAATGCTAATAGCAGGGCAAGACTAAAAACATGAAAAAAAATAAAAATTTGAATATGAGTAAGTTCAGCTGAATTAGACAGAAGTTTAAAAAAAGTGAGACAAGAGGTGCACATTGGAGATGCAGGCATTGAGTTGTGGTGGCAATTGGAGAATGTTGCATGTCCATAACCCGGTTATCAATCATATGCCGGTTGTCAAATCTGGAACCTTTGTCCAAGTTATGCTAATACATCCAGAATTCGTAAAAATTAATTAAGGACCATAACTCTGTAAGGAAAAATCAGGCCAGGCCAGTTTTCAAACTTCCTTGAGATATTCTTGCAAAAGACCTGTATGGTAAATATTAGTCCAAACGTAGAACGTTTGTTGAAGTTATTGTGCTAACAAGCTCAAGATTTGTAATGAAAGTGTCAATGACACTGTAGCTCAACTTGTCAAGACAAAGACACATACATGTATAGTATGTAACACAGCAATGACAAACATCTAGGTAATGACCTGATAACAAAGGTACATATAAAGTATTGTAACGGTCTGTACATAAATACTGACCGTTGCCTGTAACAAATTTATAGGTAAAGTATTGTAAAGGTGGGTGACAGTCAGATGCTAAACTAGAAAAGAAATCTTTCAGTCCCAGAGTGGGTCTGACTGAACCCCAAAATATTTGTTCTCATAGCACAGTGATAACAAAGGCACCCCAAAACACACTCGTTCCTGTCCCAAGGTGAAAACAAAGGTACCCAAGAAGTTTTGTGAAGATCAGTTCATAAATACGAGCTGTATAGAAGTTGTGACAAAAAACTGATTGGACCTAATTTCGGTACAAAATGGCCACTGGCAGCCATCTTGAATTTTGGACCGCACCCAGAAACACTCATTCTCATCCCAAGGTGATAACAAAGGTACCCAAGAAGTTTTGTGAAGATCGGTTCATAAATATAGCCTCTACCCTGTGCCGTATTGACATGTGTGCTTACATTGTGTAAGTAGCACTGAATAAATCAAAGTTCATCTAATTTGCATAATTTCTGCACGAAAAAAAACTCCTTACAATATGCGATGTATTCCATGTTACTAAACATTCATACAAAAATTTATTCAAATCAGAACTTTCATACAGAAGTTCTGTACAAAAGACTGATTGCACTAATTTTGGTACAAAATGGCTGCTGGTGGCCATCTTGAATTTTGGACCGCACCCAAAAACACTCGCTCTCATCCCACGGTGATAATAAAGGTACCCAAGAAGTTTCGTAAAGATTGGTTCATAAATATGGCCTCTAGTCTGAGCCGTATAGAAGTTGTGTACAAAAAACCGATTAGACCTAATTTCGGTACAAAATGGCCACTGGCAGACATCTTGAATTTTAGACCGCAACCAGAAACACTCGTTCTCGTCCCAAGGTGATAACAAAGGTACCCAAGACATTTCGTGAAGATCAGTTCATAAATACAGACTCTAGCCCGAGCCGTATTGACATGTGTACTTACTGTGTGTAAGATGCACTGAAAAAATCAAAGTTCATCTAATTTGCATAATTTCTGCACGAGAAAAAAACCCGTATTATATGTGATGTATCCCATGGTACTAAACATTCACACAAAAAATTATTCAAATCAGTGCTTTCATTTGGAAGTTCTGTGCAAAAATCTGATTGCACCTAATTTTGTACAAAATGGCTGCCATCGGCCATCTTGAATTTCGGACCGGACCCAAAAACACTCGTTCTCGTCCCACGGTGATACCAAAGGTACTCAAAAAGTTTTGTAAAGATTGGTTCATAAATACGGCCTCTAGCCCGAGCCGTATTGGCATTTGCACTTACAGTGCTGAAAGTAACACCAAAAAACATCAAAATTAGTCTAATTTGCACAATTTACGCACGAGAAAAAAACCCGTATTATATGTGATGTATCCCATGGTACTAAACATTCATACAAAAAATTATTCAAATCAGAGCTTTCACATGGAAGTTCTGTACAAAAAACCAGATTTCTGCATCATCGGTACAAAATGGCGGCTGGCAGCCATCTTAAATTTCGGACCGCACCCAAAAACACTCGTTCTCGTCCCACGGTCATAACAAAGGTACCCAAGAAGTTTCGTAAAGATCGGTTCATAAATACGGCCTCTAGCCCGAGCTGTATCCAATTGTTGACGTACGGACAGACGGACGACGGGCCATGACAAAAGCTCAAATTTGACTTCGCCAAAGTTGAGCTAAAAATTGACTAATTAAGGCCCATTAACTCTGTAACAAAAAATCGGGCTTGGCCAGTTTTCAAACATACTTGAGATATTATTGCAAAAAACCTGTGTGGCAAATATTAGTCAAATCAGAGAACGTTTGTTCAAGTGCTAACAGTGCAAGGATGCCTGAACGCCTGCCCTCCTGCCCAGATGCACACTGACAATTGCCAAACCATAGGTCTCAGTTGTTAACACAACTCATCCAAAAAATACAGCAGCATATAATATTAAAGACTAATGAATTATTACTCTTGTTGACAGGAAATTTTGATGGAATCACAATCACATTCCAGTTGAAATTTACTATTCACTTTATAATCACAACACTGTGATGTGTGCATTGCAGTTTGTAAAGACAAGAAAGCAAATTTGTAACTCTGATGGTGTTGAATTATATTATGTACAGGGCTTAAAAAGTTAAAATTCATCTGACAATCAGAATTGATTGTCGCAAATGATTCCCATGAGGAAAACAATGAAACATTTCAAGGCTCTCAAAACATGCATTTGATACTTGACATACAGTACGTGGAGAGTGGATTGTAACTAAATCACCCGCAGAGTGGAGTTATCACCCAAGCTATAACTTTCAAATTTTGTACATATCGACAAAAAACATAAGCAATGTTTCAGCCAATGGACCTCCGGATTTAACCCAGAGGTCCATTGGATGAAACTTTGCTTGTACTGGTTAGGCTTTGCATCGAATTTGCAATTATTGCTTGGGTGGAATCTCCACTCTGCGGGTGATTTAGTGATGATACACTCTCCACGTACTGTATGTTCTAAATGTGTCCTTAACCCTTTGAACCCTAGTGGCCCATTTTTCCGGCCATCAACACGATTTGTCAAAACGTCATCAAATAGGATGGCTGCTCAGTAAATGTGTGGGGTAGGCCAATCAATATTTTCAACAAGCAGCCCCGGGGGCTGCACGATGAAAATATTGATTGGTCTACCCCAAATAAGGAATATGGACTCTTCTAATTGCTGCCATTGAACTGGCATGGAAGATACCACTAGAGTTCAAAGGGTTAATGGCCTGGAGAATTCTACTTATTATTTCTTACTCATAAGGCCCCACAAAGTAGATCATAATTTTTTTGTAAAATTGCAAGTGGGCAGGCATTTTTTTATTATTTTTGTAATTATTTCTTTACCATCAAAAGTTCTTGTTCATGGTTTGTTTTATGTTTTAGGCCTCATAATCTAAAGAATAGCATGGGTGGTGGGGTATTTCGTCCCTTGAGTGCAAGAAGGCTTTGCAATGCTAAAGGCTAAAGCACTGCAAAGCCTTGTTGAACTCAAGGGGCAAATTTATCAATTTTATTAACTTGGGTAAAATATCAGACATAAACCATTTAATTTTTATTTTTTAAGTTTGCATTGGTTACAAAAAGAGAGAATGCGTCAGTTAAAAGGACCATGCAGGAGGGCATGAGAAACAGATATTTAAATTTTTAGGCCTAATAAGGTAACACTGTGACTTAGCCGTGGTTTCTAGTGAAATCTTGGCAGCATATATAGGTGGCCAAGACTTAACTAGAAACCACTGCCATGGTCTGTAAATTCCACCAGCAAGATGACCAAACACCTGTGTGTAGGAACATGTGTTCCACATGTAGATGAAAGACAAGAAACTCACAAAAACTGGAACTACACCTTTAAGAATTTAACTCTGGTAAAAATAAATGAAAGTGTCAATGACACTGTAGCTTAAGTGTGTAGTGGTTGATGAAAAGGATAATGTTTAATGTTTATGAAAGGATTATGAAATAAGACAAGAATTGTGATAATTGGGAATATGTTAATCTGTGTTCCCTGTATGCTATGTTTTCAATAAATATAATATGAGGTGTAGACTGTACTAAAGAATTCAGGGGTGGGTTAATGTGGCCCTCACAGTTAATTGTATGTGGCCCTCACAGTTAACGTATGTCAACAAAAGTTACCAAGTTACAGTGAAATTATTCCAAAACAAGTCATCCTTTCAAGTTACAATGAAATCTCTTCATAAATACAGCCTGTAGACTATGCTAAAGGTTTTTGAGCTTCGAGCCTGTGTAGCCATCACGGTTGACCGATCGGAACCAAAAGGAGATGTCCTCATCTAGACATTATACTGAGACATCCTACCAAGTTACAATGAAATCCCTTCATAAATATAACCTGTAATCTGTGCTAAAAAGTTTTGGGTTTTGGGCTTGTGCAGCCATCACGACTGACAGATCATGACCAAAAGTGGACATTCTCATCTAGATATTATACAGAGGCATCCTACCAAGTTACAATGAAATCCCTTCATAAATACAACCTAGACTGTGCTAATGGTTTGGGGGTTTTGGGCTCAGGCAGCCATCACGGTTGACCGATCGTGACCAAGAGGGGACGTTCTCATCTAGACATGACCTCAAACCTGCATATGAAATTTCATGACGATCAGACAAAAACTACGGGGTGTAACCTGTGCCAAAGGAAAATGTGAACAGACAAACAGACTCAAAGAGACTAACAGACTTCCGCACACGTGATGGCAATCTTATCTTGACTTTGTCAAGTTAAGCTAAAAATTGAGGTTTATTTTTCACACTGGAATATTTACTGCTTGCACTAGCAATGGTATAGCAGTACTCTCAAATTCTAAATTATTTAAGAACTGAAAACTGATTTCGCAGCAGAGGTTTGTAAATATCAAAAGTGATTCTCGTGAATGGGGACATTTTAAGGCTTGATCTACAAACAAGCTATTTATTATTTATTTATTGGTGTTTAAGGTTACATACTTATGCACAATGGCTAATCGTGACCGTGACAGTTTTACACGTGGAGGAAGCCAGAGTACCCTAGCATAGAAGTCCAACAGTCCCAATCAAGCTATTAATTGAAAATAGAATTTGTTTTCATTTTTGGAATTCACTTTAACCCTTTACCCAATGTAATGGCCAAAACCAGCCAGCGCTTTGCACAAAAATTATCATTCAATTTTAATTATTTTTATCACTTTTTGTCTCAAAACATAACTTATGCTCCCTCTTTGGATCAAGCTCTTTGAGTTCGTTCCAAAGAAGGGTCATAAGCTATTTTTTTTAAGAAGGTATTCAAGAATTTTGTTTACAGGTGTTGTCTGCTTTTCAAGTTAGGTAAAGGGTTAAAAAAATTTCTACAATCCGGTATAAGAATGTTCATTTGTTCCTTGAATCCGGCACCCTTATGTGTAACCAGCTAACCCTGTGCATTTTTACAGCCTTAGTCGGTGTATATTTTCATGTTGCGTGTCATACTGCAGTTACCAATTTTTAAAAACCAGAAAATGTGACTAACCCTGTGAATTGCAAACAGTTCTCAGACTGTTCATGCAACTGACGCAGATAGAAGGTGGACAAAGTAGAAGCATTTCTCCACTAGGCTGCCTGCATAACATCTGACAACTTGACAGAGTTAGCATAAGCCTAGGAGGTAGACAATTCACAAACCTTGTGGGCAGAAATACAATTGGGAAAACAATCATCAGTTGCTAGTCGAGCGTATGACATGCGAATAGCAAGACAAATCCATCAAGAAATGGATTGAGGAGAGATCTTCTGTCGACCAGGGATAACAGACAGAAATAATCTTTTCCTGCCTTTCCTAATGAACTGCGTCCGGTTGAGGAAAATGCGAATTGCACGAACCAGACAGAGCAAAGGGCGATTACCCTCAAGAGAAGGAAGAGCCCCGATACAGACTGGAGGTGAAGTTTCTGTTATCTGATTCTTGGCCAAAAAAGTGCAATCAGTGGTAAAAGTAACACTGTCGGCGGAGCCCCTGAAACAGGGCGTGAAGCTCACTATCCCTTCTAGTTGAGCCAAAAGCCATCAGAAAAGCCACCTTGTATGTGAGAAAATGCATATCCATCTAGGATACTGGTTCGAACGGAGCTACTCCCCACCTCCCCAAAGCAAAGCAGTACCCAAGAAAGAATCCATCTTGGGGTAAGCTGCAAAATCCTAGGCCTTTTCAAAGAAAATTGCCGAATAAGCTTGGAGAGGTAGAGATTAGTGCTGATACGATGCTTTCCCATATACAAAAAGGTCTCCTAAAGCATGGACCTGTACCCCTTGATAACAGGTTGGAGACCCAAAGAATCAAACAGATATACCAGAAACTCTGCAGTCTATGTTATCGAAGGATTGGCATAATCAACAGAGTGATCAGCACACCATCAACAGAAAACCTTTCACATAGCCACATAGGCTAAACAAGTGGAGTGCCACCTGGAAGAAGAAATGTACTCCACTGCTCATCTCAACAAACCTCTACTGGGTAACCTCCACAAAGATGGTCGTGATGTAGAGGGAGACGTGCCGGAACCACCGCGAACAGAGAGTGGAATTGATTGATCCACACCCGCTCAGGCAACAGGGGAGCGATCAGAATGATTCGACAGCTGCAGATTTGTATCTTGGCTGGAACCTGAGGCAGATTCGGAACCAGCGGGAAGGCTAGCCAACTGGACTGTTCCAATCGAGTGACAGAGCATTCACGGCGATAGCCAGAGGATCTGGACACAGGGACACGAAAGTATCCACCTGATGGTTCCAATGGGTCGCAAACAGATCGATGTGGGGATGACCCAGAGATCGCAAAGCAACTGGTACACTGCCCTGTGAAGCATCTACTCGGTGGAAATGACCCTGCCCATCAGGACAGGAGTCGGGTAGAATGGTCAGATGACCAGAATGTGACAAACCACCACCCTGGCGTTGACAGCGAGCAGTAGAAGATCCCAAGCCAATTCATACATGGGAACCGAGTGCGTGCCACCCAGGTTCCTAATGTAAGCGATCACTGTCGAATTGTCAGACAACAGAAGGACCTGACAATTCAAAAGGTGGGGGTCCACTGTCGGCAATTCAGAAGAAGAGCAAGAAGCTCCTTCTGCTTGATGTGAAGAGCTGCTTCATCCTGGTCCCAAACACTGAGAAGGGAAAAACCTAGAGGATGCAACGTTGTGCCCCATCCAAGATCACTGGCATCTGCGTTCAGAACATGCTCGGACGTGGGCAAGTCCTACAGAACATCCTGCATAATCCATTGAACATCTGTCCAGGGAAGAAGGTAAGGATTAAGAGATGCTGGTAACTGAAGCACCAGATCCAGAGAAATGACATTCGGTCTCCAACGACTGAGTAGAAAGTGTTGGAGAGGTTGGAAATGCAGCTGACCTAAAGGAATGAGATCCAAACCGAACCGCAGAGACTGAGCAGCCGGAGAATACTCTGAGCTGTCACGAACGTGGACTGGGACAGAGTCAGGGTGAAAGCTGAGAGAATCACCGCTCTCGCCCAGGGAACTGCCACTGTATTCAGCTGAGTATGGAAGTCCACCCCTAGATGACAAAACGACAGAGAAGGAACCAGGTCTGACTTCTCGTTGACTCTGAACCGTAGCGACGTGAGCAGGCTCAACAGTTGATCGACATCGGACTCCAGAAGAGCAGCATTGGAGTGCCTCTGGAGGTTATCATCCAGATACGCCCAAGTAGTCACCCTGGACTGTGTGCGATGGAAGGCTATCACATGAGACATCAGATACGTGATGGCCCAAGGAGCAAGGTTGAGGCCGAAAGGCATGGCCTTGAATTGGTAAACTCGCCCCAGAAGAGCAAACCTGAGATACTTACGCAATGTCTGATGAATCGGAACATGAAAGAAAGTGTCTCGCAGGGCAATGCTGGAAGCGAAATCTCCCTGGTGAATGGAGCGGCGAACAGACCTGAAAGTCTCCATACTGAACTTGGAAACAATGATAGACTCGTTCAGGATACTCAGATCGACAACCGGTCGGAGTCGGACATCTTTCTTTAGCACCAAGAACACGCAGGAAGAAAATCCCACAGAATGAATGTTCTTGACCACCTCGAGTGCCCCCTTTGACAGAAGATTGTCTATCTCCATAATCAAAAGTTCCTGACGTGAACCGTCTGAAGGGACTTGGGTTGGAAGAGGCACCCTCGACAGAGTCCAGGATATCTGCAGACCGGACCGAACAACATCTAACACCCAAGGATCGGATGTGATGGTGGCCCAACGGTCTGCAAACTCTGATATCCTTCCTCCAACCTGGGACGAACTGAGGTGAGGACTTCACATCGAGCCCCAACAAGGACCGTGAGAGGAGAAACCACCTGCCAATACTTACCCTTACCATGTGAGTAAGAGGAAGAAGCGGAAGCAGGAGGATCTGCCCTTGGCTTCACAGAGGAAGCAGAAGGGCATTTGTTAGGCTTCGAACGGCCCCGTCCTCCAACAGAAGGCAGATCAAGCTGCGAAGCAGCAGCTGATCTTTGGAATAACATAGGACATCATCCCGGAATCATGGAATAGTCGCAGACTCACCAGAGACGTGGATCGAAGAGCAGCGCGCTGCCCTTTAGGAAGGGAACGGCTTGTGGCCAGGACAGCGTCCCAGTGAATTAATTCCAAATCAGCTGTGTTACTGGCATGCATATGAGTAAGATACACGAGTACATAAGAGATCACATGCAAAGGAGCCTGTGTGTCATCAAACTTATCTGGAGGGAGATAAGCAGCCAAGGCAGAGATGACATGATCAGCGAGAGAAAGCATGCCTAGCATCTCTCTGGATAAGCCCAACAGGAACTCCAAAGTCACCATAGGAACAATGGCAGACTCGGGCTTGGAAAGCCTGAGGGAGGAGGAGTCCTGATGCAAAACCGTCAAATTCTGGCAGACTGATGGATTGGCGGAATAGAAGGAACAATAACGCACAGGGGGCAAAAAGGTATCTACCCTTGTGAAGAACGCATAAAGTTTTCATCATCTTGGAACTCATCTTAGAGTCCAAAGCTGCAAAAGCTTCAACCACTTGTACCGACTGGTATGGTCAAAGGAACCCAGAAGCAGGTTGCTCCGCAGGCTGTAGGCACGCGACCGATCATCACGACCTGGCTGAAACCCCCGGCTGGCTGATGGTTTGAGTTCCAGAAGGAACTCAAACACAAAGTCAAGAGCCACCCCCAAGTCGGAAGACTGATGGCTCTCGACATCAGGTGTGTCTGACCCATCACCTGAGTCGACAGAACACAGCCCATTAGGAACACCAGGAGGATCAGAAAGCGGCCTGCTTTCAATCCCAGGTGGGCCAGGAAGCCAGTAGAAGCCTCACTGAAGGCAACAGGAAGGCTCTTGGAAAGAACCTGCGTGAACATGGAGAGGGCCTCCCTAAGCTCACGACCCAAATCTGCTGGGGCGACGTGGGAATGGCTTGGCAAAGTGGCTTCGCATTCGACCCTCTTAGGGTCATAATCCTCTAGGACACGTGGGGCGACGGGTGCTTATAGGGGTATGAAAAATCCCGAGGATCTGAAGTGCGGGAACTCAGGAGAGTCACCGCGGACCTCTGAGGAACAAAAGGTCTAGGCTGCACAAAATGCACGCGTCTCGCAAAGCTGGCCGAAAGACCAGAATGCGTGGACGGAAGCGCAACAGAGTCCATGATGACCCCACCATGGGCATCCAAATCCAAGCAAAACGTGCTGGGCTCGATGGCTGAGAGACCACAGCAGAGGGATCAGCCGGCAAACACTTCCGACTTCGCTGAGTTGAAGACAGGCAAAGGTTGAGGTCGATATCCCACGTCCGAAGAAGCAGAAATCCCTGCAGACACCTGCAGGGATAAGCTGAGGCTGGCTGAAATAGAGACCGATGACGTCACTGATGGAGCAGCAGTAGGAGCGGATACATCAGTAGCTGTTGACAAAGGTGGAAAAGGGAGAGAGTAACCGAGCTCGGCTCCAAATGAGGAGTCACAACCCTAGTGACAGCCTCAGATGTCGACTGGAGGAGGACAACAGTCCCGGAACCAGGCATCTCTTCGCCAGAAAGTCAGCAGCTACCATAGTATCCATGCCTGAAAAGACTGCAAACCCCCACTGAGGGGGTAGAACTCTTTCCAGACAGAGTCAGTTTGGGAGGCCCTGAACAACTACATTCCCTTTCCTGTGGGCATGCGAGGAAACAGCATGAGCCCAAACTACACAAAAGACTGAAGCCCGAAAGGTGGAAGAACACACTGCCCACAGGGTCTTTCTAACAGAACACCCATATAAAGTGGAGCATGAATAATGGGAAACTTCAACATGCTAAGACAACAAAAATTGGCCACAAGGTATCATCCTAGGCATATCTGGTGAGAGCAATGTAGATGGGAAGGTGAACCCAAAGAAAAAAAAAATCAGGACACCCCCAGCTAACAGAGTAAGGTGGCAGGAAACAAAGGTTTGACAGGAACAGAAAAGCACCCCAATAGCCAAAAAGGGGAGAAAAGCTGCCACAACAGCCCCTAGCGGATACCAAACTCAGATAAAAGCAGAACCCAAATGGTTAGCATTAATGAACAGAGACAGAAACAGCATGGTATGTGAAAATCACACGTGAAATCAGTATAAAGATTTATCACAAAAGTCACAAAAGTAAAAAAATTTATAGTAATTTATATATTTTTTATACTTACCAATGACCCAGACTTAGCTGGTGCTAACTCTAAAATATTTAGGGCCAAACGCAAATTTTACCCCCCAATCCCCAAAATTTGCATCCAAAACCGAAAATGACATGTCCTATATGGTCCTCCATACTTTTACTCCACTGTGCATGCGCAGTGTCAAGGAGGTCTCGAAATTGCCGCCAAAAGTCATTCTTACAACCAGTGCCTGGTAAGCGTTATGTACTCAGCGGGGAGGTATGAGTTCCCAACTCATGGGAGGGCCATCCCCGTCTGGGTCATTGGTAAGTATAAAAAATATATAAATTACTATAAATTTTTTAACATTTTTATACTGTACCAATGACCCAGACTTAGCTGAATAGTAGTTTAGTTTAAACATATTTATTTGCCAACAAAAGCATAGAAAATGGATTGGAGGACAAGTGCTCAACACTTAGCAAACCCTCCTCTCTCCTCTTCCTTATATCCTAGGCCCTCCAACCTTTTTAGCTGAATAGTAAAAAGGTTGGAGGGCCTAGGATATAAGGAAAATCCAATAGACTCAATTACCTATAACAGACCTATCCCCTTAAGGAGAAAAGGAGAGATATAGTCTTACATGTATCTTTCTTATTTGTAACAAAAAAGAAAGACACAATACTATTCTGTAATTGAGCACAATAACATCAATGATCTCTATAAACATCTAGTATAACCTTTTATACTAATATTTTTTAAGGAAAGCCAATAAATACGGGAGTCTAGAGAAGTTAAAAAATTTATAGTAATTTATATATTTTTTATACTTACCAATGACCCAGACATAGCTGGTGCTAACTCTTAAAATATAGGGCCAAACACAAATTTTGCCCCCCAATCCCCAAAATTTGCATCTAAAACTAAAGAAAACATGTCCTGAAAGGCCCTCCACACTTCGCCCCTACTGCGCATGCGCAGTGTCAAGGACGTTCCGAAATTGGCGCCATTTATCATTCTAATAACCAGTGCCTGGTAAGCGCTATGTACTCAGCGGGGAGGCAAGAGTTCCCAACTCCTGGGAGGGCCATGCCCATCTGGGTCATTGGTAAGTATAAAAAATATATAAATTACTATAAATTTTTTAACATTTTTATACTGTACCAATGACCCAGACATAGCTGAATAGTAAAAAGGCTGGAGGGCCAAGGACATAGAGCAAAATGGAATACGCTCAATAAAATAAAATAGAGTCATCCCCTGTAGGGAAAAGAAGTAATAGGCCTTACATGTATCTTTCTTATTTATGATAAATTAGAAAGATACAACACCTACCAAAATTGAGCTTCGTACATCCATGTACTCTATTAATATCCAATATAATCCTTATACTAATAATTTTTAAAGTAAGCCAATAATAAAGTCTAGAGAATAGAGACTCTTATACTCCTAAAAGTGTCTGAGAATTGCATAATCATGTCCGCTGACATATGCAATATTCAAAAGCTATACTTTAAAAACTAAGACTTGAATGAATTGTATAAACTTAAACTTCTCACTAAACAACCATCCCAATAACAGCTCAGAATTACTAACTCCGGAGGAGGTATCCCCTTGTTTTCATAGTAAAACAGGTGACCCAAGGGAACACCCTCCCCCCCCCCCCCCCCCTTTTTCTTGCCCTGGGTCAAATAGCCCAGAGCGAAGAGGGCAGCCGAACGGAGACACTGCCGAAACAGACAGCCTACCTAGCTATAGTAGCAACTGTTAAGAGAATGACATTCTGAGCAGTAGATAATAGACCTAACAAAAGAGGCCTCAAGAAATTGACTCGATATTTCTAAGATAAAATTCATGAATGTGGATGGCTGAGCGCAATGAGCGGCCTTCAAAAATCTATAATAGCGACACTATTAAAGTAAGCCCAAGAAGTAGAAGAACTCTTACTTCATGAGCCGAAATCTTAAGCACAACTGCTAAGTCAATGATATACCATAAGCAGTACCGATAGTTAATAGAATCCATTAACAATAAAATGGAGCGAAACTTCCTTCTACTAGACATCAAAGACAGAAGAAGCTTACGTCCTTGTAATAAACAGATATCTGTTTATAAATACATAAACTGTACCCGGAAAGAGTAAAGGCCTATGCCCATACGAAGATGGAAGGACCTTAAAATAATAGGTTCCGGATAATAGGAGCCTAACTCTTATGCAACAATCCAACCTAAATAGTAACGGAAGTATTGATTCCGAAACTATGAAAGTGAAAATCATCCATCGATAGTGCATGAAACTCACTGACTCTACAGTAAAAGAGAAACCAACAGAATTACTGTCTAAAAGGTCAGAATTTGAAAACTACTGTTTCCAGAGGCTCAAATGATTACTTAGCTAAATAAGAACCGAAGTTAAAATCCGTATAGGAATTTAATCTAAAGACTCAATTGTAAACTATCGTAGAATTTAATCTAAAGACTCAATTGTAAACTATCGTAGAGTGCATAGGTATGAGGTAACATAAACCTATAACCTAAATAATAACAGGCTGCAGTAGATCTTGTGAAACAAGTATACTAAAAAATAGCAATGAGTAGTATGGAGGGATCAACAATATGAACATAATGATCCCTACACCACGACGGAAGAGCCTCCACTTTAGTCGCATAGAATAGCGAAGAAGAGGATCTCCTATAGTAAGAAATCGCGTCCAAAGCTCGTCCAGTACAGTGCTTACAATGCAATACGGACCACACAACGGAATACATGAAGGTTGCGACCTTGCTGGTTGTGATAAAGATGACACGATTTACCCAGTGAAAAAAGATCCTCACATAGAGGAAGATTTCACGTTAAGACCCACAGTAGACAAGAGAGCAAATTACTCATGATCTCTGTGAAGATAGAGATGCTATCAACAGAAATGTATTGTGGTTGTTTATCTTAGCAATACCTGCTGAAACAACAGCGCCGGAGGATACGCGTATCCTATCATTCCGTCCTATAGATCAATAGAGCGTTAACACTATTAGCTCAGAGATCTGGACAAGCCAACACATACGTCTGCAATTGATTAGCAAGCTGTGTCATAAATAAATCATCATTGGGCGCTCCCATAGATAGCAAATCTGATTGAATACTTGTTTGTTGAGAGTCCATTCTGACAGCAACAAGCGACCCGTAAGAGAACGGGAGTCCAATAAAACAATCAGACGACCCGGAATATGACGGACCAAAACTGAACTTGGTGTACTATAACCAACAGACGGATTCTTTCCATTAAATTGAATAACGGAAACGAAAGAGTGCCTCCCTGGTTCCGGAGATACGCCACTACTGTCGAATTAAAGGACAGGAATTTGGGCATGCGTTTCTGAATAATGTTCATCCAATGACATAAAGCAAGCCTAAAAAACATTATTCCGCGGAAGTTAAACTGATAGCTAAAAGACTGCGGAACCCAAAGACCCTGGCACTTCGAATCCGTAGGGATCAGTATATATCCCAATCTGTTTGACTGGCAACCGTCATAACAGCCACACTCGGGTCCGGCAACTGCGGCGGCACTCTCTGAGTCAACCACCGAATGTTTGCCCCAGTCTGAATCTCTTGTAACACTAGATAGACAAGAGAATGTATAAATCGAGCAATTCATGGATTGCCGGAAAGTTGCCGTCGAAGAGAAGCTCCTCCGAGAACGAAGCGACTCTGAGAGAGTTCTTAACCTTACTATCCACGCGTGTGGATGTAGCTAGGGCTGCGTCACGTCTAACCAACTCCAATGAGCCACTGAAGGGCGGAGTTATACGTGAACAAACTACTGCCCTCAAAAGAAATTACATTGAGAATAATATCCCGTAAATCTTTTCTTGAAGACGTAATGATAACGCCTCAGTAAGGCGGATTACGTATAATAAAGCGTCTAAGTTAAGTCTAATATACATAATGTCGTTCCCAACATTGAAATTGGAAAAGACATAAACGGCGAAAAAGAATATATGCAGTCTTTAATCACACCGTCTAGACGCATATGAACTCTCGGTATGCCCTGCTCTGCCAAAATAAACTATTTGTAAAAATGATAAAATGGCAGAAATGAGCAACGCGGACAAGAAACTAAACTATCATGCTTAGTAGCAGGCTTGTATATATATATAAATATATAGCGTCGAAAAATAAAACACATGTTGTAATGACAATATTGGACTGCGTCGGTAAGTCAGGGACAATGTCCCTGTACCGATCAAAAAATCCGAGTCCAATGACGCTATAAGTCTCTTATCCAAGATCGCAGCAATGAAGTCCGAAAAATAATCACTGGAAGAAATGCCAGAAGATATGAAAGGCATCTTCCGATACTACTAAAGGGAAAACTCGAAATCTTTCGAATCCCTTTCGCCATCCTGTCGGACCCTATAAAGCGTTCAGTCGTCCGTAGCTGATGCAACCACGGACCGCACCGACCCAGCGCCGTCGGATAATTCCTGATTCGACCGAGAAACTGTCAATTGCTGGGATGCTGCGAAACAACTGTGCTAACTCGGATAGCACGTCCGTCACTGAGGCCTGAGGAGAAGCGGTCTTACGATGCATTGCCGCTGGAAGCTCCGTGATCGTTACCCCGTGCATACTTCCAATATGCGAGCGACCGGAGTGTATAGGCCTCGTGTCCCTTGGCTACCGGATGGCGCGACCTATTCGCCATGGAATCACTGAATGCCGAAAATGATCGGATACTCGAGGTCACGTAGCCAATGTGCGGTCGTGTGCCCTGCTGTGAGGATGAGGAAGCATTAAAGACAGTCTCTCGGACTGTCAATATAACGGAGAGTCCCGAGCAACGGACATATGCTCCGAATGTAAAATATCTGAACCACAACATGCGGTCCCCTATGTTGTTGGCTTCCTCCGATCTGTCCTCAATCTGCCGTCACTGGGTGAGTACTAAAGTAATTAAAGTGCTCGCATCACCCAAATCTCCTTCCTAGACCGCAACGGACGAACCCGGCAGCCGAACCATTCGATGAATGTACGCTACACCGGGTGAGCTAGCGAATGTCACTCCGTAAGCGATAGACATATTCCATGAGCACTTATTGCCGCTAACTCTTCATTAACTATGACGACAGAGGCACACTTTTGAAAGACATCTCCATAACTCTTCGAACAAGAAACCAGAAATGCTTGGATAGCAAGCATAAAATAATAATATATATAGCGTCATTCAATAATTCGAAAGTTTGTGTGACATTATTGGACTATGTCGGAACTGAGGGACGATGTCCCTGAACCGAACCAAAAATTTCTAAGTCCACCGATGCTATCAGTTTCTTATCCGGCATCGCAGCATATGTTGTTCCGAAAGGGAAAGCTTGAAATCCTCCGAATCCCTTTCGGTATCCCGTCGGACCGGATGAAACTTTCGGACGTCCGTACCCGCTTCCGCGGAGCGTCCCGACCCAGCATCGTCGGATAAAATATATGCGACAGATTCAGTTGATGCTGGGATGCTGCGATAAACTGTGCTATTAAGGAAAGCACGTCCGTTCCCGAGGCCTGTGCAGTAGCGGACTTACGATGCATTGCCGCCGGAAGCTCCATGTACGTTGACTCCCGCACACTTCCTATGCGAACGTCCGGAGTCTGCAGGCCTCGAGTCCCCGGCTACCGACCCAGCGCTGTCGGATAATTCTCGATCCGACACCGTTTCTGTCGGCTGCTGGGATGCTGCGATAAGCTGTGCTATGTGCACAAGAATGTCCGGCGTCGAGACCTGCGGAGGCGCAGTCTATCGCTGCTTCGCCGAGGGCAGCTCCGCATCAGATGGCTCCCGCATACTTTTCCTATTCGAACGTCCGGAGTCCATCGGTCTCGAATCCCTGGCTGCCGGATGGTGTGACCTGGTCGCCGAAGAATCCTTGATCGGCGAAGCTGGTAATATATCGGCGGTCATGCAGCCAAGGTGCGGTCGTGTGCGCTGACGAGAAGAGGAAGCCTTAGCAGTCTCAGCGGACTGCCTATACAACGGAGCGTCCCGAGCGACGGACGTATGCTCCGCTAGCAACACATTTTGTACCACAACATCTGGGGCCAGATGTTGTTGAACGAGAGAGGGGCCTCTCTCGCTTGCCGTCCGGATGGACCGGAACGAGCTATGAACCGGACTAAAAGGCTTCCTCCGTTCTCCCTCCGATCCGCCGTCACTGGGTGTGCATTAAGTTAATTTTATAGTGCTCGCATCACCCCAAAATTCCTTCTAGACCGCAACGGACGAACCCGGCTGCCGAACCATTCGGTGAATGGACGCTACACCGGGCGAGCTAGCGGACGTCAAAGGCCGTCGAACCTACTAGGGTCCTCTTAGGCAATTGGCGTATAACATGAGCACTTTTCCGCTAGCCCTTCATTAATAGTGACGACGGAGGCACACTGTTGGAAGACATCACAGATACATCACCCTAATCTTGATCGTCTGAAATAGAAATTGATAAAGTAGAGTGACCCTGCGGGGAAAGGACCGGAGTGTCCAAATCCCCAACAACATACCGTGACATACGCTTCCCATATTGTCATCGAAATCATACGATACAGAACAGGAGTTAATGCGAGTACACTGACCACATATAGAATGATAATAAAGTCAGAGGAAGACTTCCTCTTAAAACAATTGATCAATATCCTTTCAATGTGAAAAGAAAACAAGTCCTGGTACTCGCACTAACCCCTGGCAATCAAAATACATAATAATAATATGATCCATTAATATAGAAAAAATAATTGAAATCAAAATATTTTGAAAAAATATTTTTTCAGAACAGCCCAAGTTTCTGAAAAGTAACGTTGAGCCCCAATGGATCCCAAGCCTAAGTGTGGACAAAAATTTTAAAAATATTTTAAACAATTTATTCAACACTTACGAACAATAATAATGTATCTAGTTATGATTAAAATAACATAAAGATATTATTTTTTAGAAATCCCCCCCTCACACAGAGGTCTGTTGTAAATGTAAACAATGAGTGTAAAAACACTAAAATAAGACTCCAGGCACCCAGGCCCGAAATCAGTTACCAAAAATACACTATCTGATGCAAAACAGAGACTTCCAGGGAAGAAACTGCAGAACATCAGATGGTAGATGCAGAACACAACGCCTAACCACCCGTAGGTGAAGACGTAAACATGGGGAAAGAACAGAATTCATTCTGTTATTCAGCTAAAACTCCCAAGAAATTTTAGTAATAATAATTACAGAAACTATGCCAAAAGCATGGGAGAATAGCAAGGGGGAACTTAAAGGACAGGGAGAGAGGAAAACACTTGTAAAAACAGTGTAACTAAATAATCAGAATGACAACAAAATGGCTGCTGCCTTGAAAATAGGTAACTTAACATAATTTCATTAAAAAATTTTAAGTTACAGCCCTGATAATATTCTGTCACACATTCTTTTCCTCTCCTCCTTCTCTATCCTCCTTAGAATCACCATTTCACTAATATTTATGTGTCTGGCATCATTTAAACTGAGATTTAAAAGCACAAAGATCAGTCAGATGTTAACTGATGAAGGGCCAAACTTAGAATGATAAATGGCGCCAATTTCGGAACGTCCTTGACACTGCGCATGCGCAGTAGGGGCGAAGTGTGGAGGGCCTTTCAGGACATGTTTTCTTTAGTTTTAGATGCAAATTTTGGGGATTGGGGGGCAAAATTTGTGTTTGGCCCTATATTTTAAGAGTTAGCACCAGCTATGTCTGGGTCATTGGTACAGTATAAAAATATGAGATTCTATATACTCATTTAAAAGTGTTCCGAGGATTGTATATTAACGCTCAATTAATCACGTGATATATACGAATGCTTCACACCAATCAACACTTAAAAAATATTACACAAATGAGTAAACATAGGCTTAACCCTAAAATCATCTCGGAATCGACACGGAATTACTAAGACCAAGGGAGTTATTCCCTTGCTTTACACTATAAAGCAGGTGACCTAAGGGAACACCCGCCCCCCCCCCCCCCCCCCCCTGCTCTTTTCCCTTGCCTTGGATCAAATACTCCAGAGCAAAGAGGGCAGCAGGACAGAGTCATAGCCGGAACCGAAAGCCTATACACACACAGTTACCATTGTTTAGTAGACGACATTCTGAGTAAAAAATAGCGGACCTAAACAATGTAGATCTGCAGAAATGGACTCAATATTCTCAGATACAAAATCATGAAAACGGAGGGCTAACACCAATATGCAGCCCTCATTAAATCTGTAATAACAATATTAATAGCTCAAGCCCATGAAGTAGAAGAACTCTTACTTCATGAGCTTAAAACTAAAACACAGACTGCTGAATGAAGATATAATCATAAGCAGAACTGACTGTAGATTGAATCCATCTGACCACAGAATGGACCGAAATGTGGAGGAAGCTTCCACGGCATGTCCCACAACAGACGCCTGAGTAAATTAGTCCACAGTCTTTGTGGAGCTAGAGAAGCTACCAACAGAATTTGCATTGAAATAATAACACTAGAGCAATATCTGCTGAATCAACAGTGCTGGAAGATACGCATATCTTATTATTCCGTCTAACAAGATCGATAGAGCGTTTACTGCAAACGCTCGAAGATCCAAACATAATGACACATACGTTTGCAACTGATTGTTGAGATGCGTCGCGAATAAGTCGATCATTGGCTGCTCGCCTTGGTAGCAATCTGATTGAAAACTTGTTTGTTGAAAGCCAATTCTGGCGGCAACAAACGGCCCCTCCGCGAAGAGAGTCCGCTAATACGTTCAGATGACCCGGAATATGACGGACCATTAGGAGAACTTGATGTTCTAGTAGCAACCGAAAGATTCATTCTGTTAACATGAATAACAGGATGGAATGAGTGCCTCCATAATTCCGAAAATACGCTAATACCGTCGAGTTGTCGGACAGAATTAGCATATGAACATTTTGAATTACGTTATCCAATAACGTAGCGGAAGCCAAAATGACATCATACTTGATGTTTGCGTGCTTGATAAGGAATTACGGAATCAAAAGACCCTGGCACTTCAATCCGTTGGGCTCAATGAAACGACCCAACCTGTTTTACTGGCATCCGTGAAGACTGTAAAACTCGGATCCGGCAATTGCAGTGGAACTATCTGAGTTAAGCTTAAGCCCAGAAAACTTGCCCAAGTCTGAATCTCTTATTCACTTGATTTGACAAGAAGATGTCCGTATCGAGAGAAAGAATCTTCACCCTCCAATTCTGAATTAAAGAAATTTGGAGAGGACCAATGCGTAACCGCCCCATCGGAATAAAATCGCGGCAGGTCCGCCTAAACGTATCAGTCTCATAAGATCTCTTGCTGAGACTTTGTCTGAGCAAAGACAATAGTGAACATAACAACTGAATAATTTTGTTCTGGGTAACGGCAGACGAACGAAAAAGTTGTGCGTTATGAAGCTCATCCCCCGGTGGGTGAATGACTTGGATGATACCAGATCCGTCTTCTCCTCGTTTACTTAAGAAACCGAGACGTCAGAGCAACAGAAACAGATTCTGCACATAGTTCTGAAGCGTTAACTCATTGCCGTACCTGTATGAATGTCGTCCAGGTAGGCTGAAGTTATCGCAGACAAATAAGCTCGGAAATGAGTCATTACCGAGTTCGTTATTCGAGTGAAGACCCAGGGGGGTAGATTCAGAACAAAGCATATTGCTCGGAAATAATATACGACTCCTATGATAAGGAAGCGAAGACACTTTCTGAAAGTACGCATCTTGAGATCTATGCATGTAGCATAATCGTACACCCGAATACTCTCTCTGACCGATCGGGTGGACTCCATATATAAACTTGGAGCCACGATCAGCTTGTTTATCCTTGTTCCGAATAATGAGTGAACGGAACGAGCCATCTGGTTTTTGGAACCAGAAAAGGATGGTTGTAGAAACCTGGAAATTCCTGGATTTCTACGATCTCCATCACGATCATTCCAGAAGAGCCTAGACTTCTGAAGGAAGCGAGCCTCTATCCTACTGACTTGGCGGAAGCTGAGTCCATCTTGGACTCCGAGTTAACAGAGGATTTCGTTTGAGGAACAATTTAGTCCTTCCGAAATCACCCCTTGAATCCAAGGGACATCCGTAATCTATTCCCAAATATGAGAAACTGGACAGTCTTCCGCTCACTAGTACACGATAGAGGTTAAAACCATTACCTCCTGGTCCTGCGAGGCTTGCGGAAGGAGAAGCCATGTCCTCCACGGTCCGCACCTCACCCCGATGACCTAGGGACGTCTGACCGGAATTACGGACCCTATATGAGTCGCTACCCTGACGGTCTCTAGAATAAGACCTAGAGGACGCATAGGAACCTCTATAGGAACTTCCCTTGGATGCATTCATCCCAGAAGTGCCTGTCCTACTCTTCTCTGCTGAATCCGACTATATGGAAGCGAATTTTAACAGCAGAGAGTCTAAAGCTTTCTTAGTTAACTGATCATAGACTGCGGAAAGCTTGCCGTTGAAGAAAACTCTCCGGAGTGACTCCGAGTTTTTCATCTTACTATCTAAACGCGTGGATGTAGCCAGGGCCGCTCCACGTCTAACCAACTCCATATTGCCACCAAAGGACGGAGTTTTACGTGAGGCCCTTGAAAGAACTCTTAAGGAGATTGTGCATCCTAGAATTCTTTTTCCTTTGAGACGTAATGATAACGTTCTGGTACGGTGATCTGCGTACGATATTGCGTCTAAGCTGACCTTGCTAGACGATACTGTTATTTCCAACATCGTGACTGGAATAGACATAGATGACAGTAAAAAACAATACTAGGTCCTGACCTGGTCGTCTAGACGCAGAGAACTCTCAGAATGCTCTGTCCTGCCGTTTCAAAATATTCGTTGAATTGATGAAAGGCAGATGTAGAGCATATTGTCGATAAGAAACCTGACCTGCCCATTTAGGTAGAAAGTTAAATAAATATAGTGTCGTTCAACAGATCAAATGTCCGTGAGACATATCTGGACTATGTCGGAAACTGAGGGATGATGTCCCTAAACCTATTAAGAATTCTGTGTCCAGTGGCGCTACCAGTCTCTTATCTGGCAACGCAGCATTTTGGTCTGGAGGAACAACGTCAGATGATAATGCCGGATGCACTCTACGGCAATTATGTTGTTCCAAAAAGGGAAAATACAACTCATCCGTATCCCTTTCGCCATCCTGTCGGACCACTTGTAATTCTTGGTCGTCCGTGCCTGAACCTGCAGCGGAACGTACCAACCCAGCTTCCTCGGATAATTCCTCATCCGACAGAGTTACTGTCGGTTGCTGGGATGCTGCGATAATTTGTGCTATCTGCGATAGCATGTCCGTAACAGAGGCCTGTGGAGCTGCGGTCTTATAGGATTTAGCCGCTGGAAGCTCCTTGGACGTTTACTCCTGCATACATCTAATATGCGAACGTCCGGAGTATGAAGGCCTCGTATCCTTGGCTACCGGATGGCATGACCTGGTCGCCATAGAATCCCTGGTCGGCGATGTTGGTTGAATATCACAGGTCACGTAGCCAAGGTGCGGTCGCGTGTGCTGCCGTGAGGATGAGGAAGCCGAAAGAGCAGTCTCTCCGGAGTGTCAATATAACGGAGCGTCCCTAGCGTTGGACATATGCTCCGACTGAGGAACGTTTTGTACCACAACAACTGGGCCCAGATGTTGTAATACGAGAGAGGAACCTCTCTCGCTCGCAGCCCGGATGGACCTGGACGAGCTAGGAACCGGACTAATAGGCTTCCTCCGTACCATCCTCGTATCCGTCATCACTGGGTGTGCAAATTGTATTTTATAGTGCTCGCATCACCCTAATATCCTTCCTGGACTGCAACGGATGAACCCGGGTGCTCAGCCATTCGGTGAATGGTCGCGACACCGGGCGAGCTACTTGGGACCTCTTAGGCAATTGACGTATCTGCATGAGCACTTTACCGCTAGCTCTTCATTTGACTGTGACAACGGAAGCACACTTACGAAGACATCACGGAAGCTCCCGGGACGTTCATTCCTGCATTTATATAATATGCGAACGTCCCAACTGGAAAGGTCTCGTATCCTTGGCTTGCAGATGGAGTGACCTGGTCGACGTGTATTCCTGGGTCGGCAAAGCAGGAGCACCAGAGACGTTCAATCCTGCATTTATATAATATGCGAACGTCCCCTGGAAATCGGTGGTCACATAGCCAAGGTGCGGTCGTGTGTGTTGACGAGGATGAGGAAGCCAATATAACAGCCGCATCGGACTGTCATGCGACGGAGCGTCCCGAGCAGGAGGAGTGGACGTAAGCTCCAACTAAGCGAACAACACACAACATCGCGGCGCAGATGTTGATGCAAGAGAGAGGGGGGCCTCTCTCACTTATGGTCCGGGGGACCTGGACGAGCTAGCTACCAGACTGACAGGCTTCCTCTGTACTATCCTCGAATCCATCGTTGCTGGGTGTGCATCACCCAATCTGCTTCCCTGGACCGCAACGGACTAACCCGGGTGCTGTGCCATTCTTTCCTGGTGAATGGACGCGACACTGGGCGGACTAGCAGGCGACAATGCCTTCGATCAAACCAGCGAACTCCCAGTAATTGTCGTAAAACCTTGAGCACTTCCCGCTAGCCCTAATATTGCAACGACGGAAACACACTTATTGAAGACATCTCGGAAACATCACTCTGAATTCTGAAAAAGAAACTGATAATATATAGTGACCCTACGGAGAGAGGACCGTAATGGACCCCTCACCGCTAATAAAATACCGTGACACACGTCTCCAACGATGTCATATCAGTCAACACACACAGAGCAAGAATTAATGCGACTACACTGACTATAAGAAACACAATGAACTTGTGAATTAGAGGAAGATATCCTCACATTACGAATGAAGAATATTTTTTCCAACCAGAAAAAATATACACCGCCATATTTCTCGCACTAACCCTTGAAATAAATATATATAATATATTATAATTCATTATAACATTTCAAAAGAAAAGAATTTTCCAAAAAAAAAATTTTTGAACAAATTTTCAGAAGAGCCCAAGTTCCCAATGGGAACATTGAGCCCAAAGGAGCCCAAAAAAACCTAAGGTTGGACAAAATTTTTTAATCATTTTGAAAAATTAATGTAACACTTATGGACAATATTAATGTATCTTGCTATGAACTAATTAAGCAGAAGACAAGTAATCAGTGTCAGAAGTAACAGTTGTCAACATAAGCAAAAGTGTCAACAAACCGAAAACATGACTCCAGGCACTGAAACAAACATAGCCCGAAATCAGTTACCAATTAAAACACTATCTGATGCAAAACAGAGGCTTCCAGAGAAGAAACTGTAGAACATCAGATGGTAGATGCAGACCAAAATGCCTAAACACCCCTAGGGTGAGGATGTAAACATGGGGAAAAAACAGAAAATAATTCTGTTACCAAGCAAAAACTCCCAAGAAATTTTAGTAATAAACATTACAAAAAATAAGCCAAAAGCATGGGAGAATAGCTAGGGGGGAATAAAGGAAAGGGAGAGAGGAAACACTGATTAAACAATGGAACATTCATAGCAAGAATGACCACAACAAGGTCATGCCTCGAAAATAGGTAACATGAATAATTTCGTAAAATAATTATAAGTTACAGCCCTGAACATTTGTTTCCACTGTTTTTTCCTCTCCACCTTCTATTTCCACCATATATCCACCATTTCTCTCATAATTATGCGTCTGGCATCTTTAAAACTGAGATTTACAAGCACAAATAACAGTGAAGTGTAACTGTATTGAGGGCCAAACAAAGAATGACTTTTGGCGGCAATTTCGAGACCTCCTCGACACTGCGCATGCGCAGTGGAGTAAAAGTATGGAGGACCATATAGGACATGTAATTTTCGGTTATAGATGCAAATTTTGGGGATTGGGGGGTAAAATTTGTGTTTGGCCCTAAATATTTTAGAGTTAGCAAGTCTGGGTCATTGGTACAGTATAAAAATATTACAGTGAATAATCGAGAGAATATACAAAACACAGCCCTGTATGTTTGGATGGTGAAAGAAACAGCTAGGTGTCCACAATTCAGAACAGGAACATCGTCAACATCGAGTCAAAAGGTATCACTGTTGATGAGCAAAAAGATGAGCATCTTCATAAGATGGCAGAAGAAAAAAGAATGACATGTTGGTTATACGTCTGCCCCCTGGTATCGCTTGGGAAAGAACAAAATAGAGAATATACTTCCAAGTTAGGGACTTCTACTGTAGTGCAGGCCTGTTGTAAACAACTGTAAGGTAGGTTGATAAGAAACATATTCTATTTTTAATTAATAGCTTGTTTACAGTGTACTGCAAGTGACAAAGACATGTAAGGATATTACTTCTTTAAAAATATTCTCAACAGCATTTTATATATTTGCTTTGCTTTGCATATATCATGTGCTAATGCCAAATACACATTGTCCAGCTTGAAATAAAGCATTTGCAACAGGGCTCTGCACAGAAGGTTTTTCAACAGTGCAATGTTAACAATGTTCCAAATTGATACATTAGAGGTATGGTGAAGTGCAAGCTCTGTCACGTACCTAAGATTTGAAGGACTGAGAAGAAAAGTACCCCTATCCACTAGCATCATTGAAACTGCTAAGAGCTGTAGGTTAACCGAAACCGAACCGCGGTTTTTAGTTTTTTTTAAAAACCAAAACCGAAACCGTCGACATCCCGTAATCTAAGGTTTTTCATTTTTTATTAAATACTCTCTTGCTGTAGAAATTCACAGAATGTAGCCTTCCCAGAGTAGTGAGAGTACCCAGACACTGCCAATGGCAGTGTCTGGGTACTCTCACTACTCTGGGAAGGCTACATTCTGTGAATTTCCGACATTTCAGTTTAGTTGTGTTTGCTGCTTTCCTCAAGTTGCGTGTAGGTGTCTGACCTCGAAAAATGGCCAAGCACAATAAAAGTTCTGTATATTTAGGTAATTATTATATTGGCCTTCCTGATTCTTCATGTATTATAGCTTATTTCGGGCATTCATTGAGTTTCTCCCAATTTCACTGCCATTCAGTTATGACTCCGGACATAAGAATGAGTTTTATTGAATTTTATTTGGCCTCATGAACAAACCGAAAACCGAACCTAGGTTTTACTCCAACTGAAAAACCAAAACCGAAAGCGAACAAGAAATTTAAAAACCTACAGCTCTAGAAACTGGGTATAATCTAGGGTCAGATGAGACATGTGGGGTGAGTGAGGACTTAAGTGAAGTTTAGAGTGATCTCATAATTTGAATCTATACAGACATATTTCCTAAACCTTCACAGATATGGCCTTTAATAACACACCCATTACTTTCCTCCAGTTCTATATTTACAAAACCATACAGAACATGTGCTCCATACAAATTTCCATTGACAGATTATTTTCCCACCTGATGTCATGGATCCATCAAAAGAACTAAACTCCATCCATTTTCATAATCGATCAATCAAAATGTCACATTCTGACCCAGATCAATTCAAAAAGGTGTTGGGTCAGCCAATAAATCGAATGTCAAATTGGAAAATGTTTTTGCTCAAATCCACTAAAATTAATGAAATTAACTTTATTCTATAATTGGCAAGTGCTTTTATAACACTCAAATTTTGACTTTAAAATGAATATCATTCAGATAACAGCAGCTAATTTTTAAAAAAAAATACAAATAAATAACCTATTTGGACACAATTCTCATTTCTATTTTTCTGTTTACATATTGATCTATCACACGCGTTTGAGTTTTGTTTATGTTTTTATTTCAAGCAGACATCAGAACTGTCAAATCCTACAAATAAGACCAAATTTTTCACAATGAAGTTAGAAAGTTAAAAAATTTATAGTAATTTATATATTTTTTATACTTACCAATGACCCAGACATAGCTGGTGCTAACTCTTAAAATATAGGGCCAAACACAAATTTTGCCCCCCAATCCCCAAAATTTGCATCTAAAACCAAAGAAAACATGTCCTGAATGGCCCTCCACACTTCACCTCTACTGCGCATGCGCAGTGTCAAGGACGTTCCGAAATTGGCACCATTAATCATTCTAATAACCAGTACCTGGTAAGCGCTATGTACTCAGCGGGGAGGTAAGAGTTCCCAACTCCTGGGAGGGCCATCCCCGTCTGGGTCATTGGTAAGTATAAAAAATATATAAATTACTATAAATTTTTTAACATTTTTATACTGTACCAATGACCCAGACATAGCTGAATAGTAAAAAGGCTGGAGGGCCAAGGACATAGAGCAAGATGGAATACGCTCAATATTATAAAATAGAGTCATCCCCTCTAGGGAAAAAGAAGTATTAGGCCTTACATGTATCTTTCTTATTTATGATAAATTAGAAAGATACAACACCTTCCAAAACTGAGCATCATACATCCATGTCCTCTATTAATATCTAGTATAATCCTTATACTAATAATTTTTAAAGTAAGCCAATAAATAAAGTAAGTCTAGAGAATAGAGACTCTTTATACTCCTTAAAAGTGTCTGAGGATTGCATAATCATGTCCGTTGACACATGCAATATTCAAAAGCTATACTTTAAAAACTAAGACTTGAATGAATTTTTAAAACATAAACTTCTCACTAAACAACCATCCCAATAACAGCTCAGAATTACCAACTCCGGAGGAGGTATCCCCTTGTTTTCATAGTAAAACAGGTGACCCAAGGGAACACCCTCCCCCCCCCCCCTTTTTCTTGCCCTGGGTCAAATAGCCCAGAGCGAAGAGGGCAGCAGAACGAAGTCACTGCCGAAACAGACAGCCTACCTAGCTATAGTAGCAACTGTTAAGTGAATGACATTCTGAGCAGTAGATAATAGACCTAACAATAGAGGCCTCCAGAAATGGACTCAATATTTCTGAGATAAAAAATTCATGAATGTGGATGGCTGAGCGCAATGAGCAGCCTTCAAAAATCTATAATAGCGACACTATTAATGTAAGCCCAAGATGTAGAAGAACTCTTACTTCATGAGCCAAAATCTCAAACACAACTGCTGATTCAAAGATATACCATAAGCAGTATCGATAGTTAATTGAATCCATTAGCAATAGAATGAAGCGTAACGTCCTTCTAATAGGCATCAAAGACATTAGAAGTTTACGTCCGTAGTAATAAACAGATATCTGTTTATAAATACATAAACTCTAACCGGACAGGGTAAAGGCCTATGCCCGTACGAAGATGGAAGGACCTTAATAACAATAGGATCCGGATATTAGGAGCCTAACTCTTATGCAAAAATCCAACCTAAATAGTAAAGGAAGTAGTGATTACGAAACTACGAAAGTGAAAATCATCCACCGATAGTGCATGAAACTCACTGACTCTTCAGTAAAAGAGAAGCCAACAGAATTACTGTCTAAAAGGTCAGAATTTGAAAACTACTGTTTCCAGAGGCTCAAATGATTTCTTAGCTAAATAAGAACCGAAGTTAAATTCCATATAGGAATATAATCTAATGATTCTAAGTCTATTTATCGAAAAGTTACTAACTGACTTAGATAAAGAGACATAAGACTCAATTGTAAACTATCATAGAGTGCATAGGTATGAGGTAACATAAACCTATAACCTTAATAATAACAGGTTGCAGTAGATCTTGTCAAACAAGTATACTAAAAAGTTGCAATGAGTAGTATGGAGGGATCAACAATATGAACATAGTTATCCCTACACCAACGACGGAAGAGCCTCCACTTTAGCCGCATAGAATAGCAAAGAAGAGGATCTCCTATAGTAAGAAATCGCGTCCAAAGCTCGTCCAGTACAATGCTTACAATGCAATAAGGACCACACAATGGAATACGTGAAGGTTGCGACCTTGCAGGTTGTGATAAAGATGACACGATTTTACCCAGCGAAAAAAGATCCTCTCATTGAGGAAGATTTCGCGTTAAGTCCCACAGTAGACATCAGAGTAAAATTACCCACGGTCTCTGTGAAGACAGAGATGCTATCAACAGAAATGTATTGTGGTTGTTTATCTTAGCAATACCTGCTGAAACAACAGCGCCGGAGGATACGCATATCCTATCATTCTGTCCTATTAGATCAATAGAGCGTTAACAACATTAGCTCAGAGATCCGGACAAGCAAACACATACGTCTGCAATTGATTAGCAAGTTGTGTCGTAAATAAATTATCATTGGGCGCTCCCATTGATAGCAAATCTGATTGAATACTTGTCTGCTGAGAGTCCATTCTGACGGCAACAAGCGACCAATAAGTGAACGGGAGTCCGGTAAAACAATCAGACGACCCGGAATATGACGGACCGAAACAGAACTTGGTGTACTATAACAAACAGAAGGATTCTTTCCATTAAATTGAATAACGGAAACGAATGAGTGCCTCCCTGGTTCCGGAGATACGCCACTACTGTCGAATTAACGGACAGGATTTGGACATGCGTTTCTGAATAATGTTCATCCAATGACATAAAGCAAGCCTAAAAAACATTATTCCGCGGAAGATAAGTGCTTGCTTAGAGACTGCGGAACCCAAAGACCCTGGCACTTCGAATCCGTTGGGATCAATATTATATCCCAACCTGTTTGACTGGCAACCGTCATAATTATAACACTCGGATCCGGCAACTGCAGTGGCACTCTCTGAGTCAACCATCGAATGTTTGCCCCAGTCTGAATCTCTTGCAACACTAGATAGACAAGAGAACGTGTAAATCGAGCAATTCATGGATTGCTAAAAAGTTGCCGTCGAAGAGAAGCTTCTCCGAGAACGAAGCGACTCTGAGAGAGTTCTTCACCTTACTATCCACGCGCGTGGATGCAGCTAGGGCTGCGTCACGTCTAACCAACTCCAATCAGCCACTGAAGGGCGGAGTTATACGTGAACAAACTACTGCCCTCAAAAGAAATCACATTGAGGATAATATCCCGTAATTCTTTTCTTGAAGACGTAATGATAACGCCTCAGTAAGGTGGATTACGTATGATAAAGCGTCTAAGTTAAGTCTACTAGACATCATTGTCGTTTCCAACATTGTGGTTGGAAAAGACATAGACGGCGAAAAAGAATATTTCCAGTCTTTAACCACGCCGTCT
This sequence comes from Pictodentalium vernedei, assembly GCA_031216915.1. Taxonomy (NCBI): domain Eukaryota; kingdom Metazoa; phylum Mollusca; class Scaphopoda; order Dentaliida; family Dentaliidae; genus Pictodentalium; species Pictodentalium vernedei. Next base: position 579,763,240 of record CM062294.1, read on the forward strand.
AGACGCATATGAACTCTCGGTATGCCCTGCTCTGCCAAAATAAATTATTCGTATAAATGATAAAAAGGCAGAAATGAGCATTGCGGACAAGAAATTAAACTATCATGCTTGGTAGCAGGCTAATATGCATATATAGCGTCGATAAATAATACACATGTTCTAATGACATTATTGGACTGTGTCGGTAAGTCAGGGACAATGTCCCTGAACCGATCCAAAATTCCGTGTCCAATGACACTATAAGTCTCTTATCCAACATCGCAGCAATGTAGTCCGAAATAACAATCACTGGAAGATAATGCCAGAAGATATGAATGGCAGCTTCCGATGCTACGAAAGGGAAAACTCGAAATCTTTCGAATCCCTTTCGCCATCCTGTCGGACCCTATAAAGCGTTCGGTCGTCCGTACCTGATGCAACCGCGGACCGCACCGACCCAGCGCCGTCAGATAATTCCTGATTCGACTAAGAAACTGTCGATTGCTGGGATGCTGCGAAAAAACTGTGCTAACTCGGATAGCACGTCCGTCACTGAGGCCTGTGGAGAAGCGGTCCTACAATGCATTGCCGCTGGAAGCTCCGTGATCGTTACCCCGTGCATACTACTAATATGCGAGCGAACGGAGTGTATAGGCCTCGTGTCCCTTGGCTACCGGATGGCGTGACCTATTCGCCGTGGAATCACTGAATGACGAAAATGATCGGATACTCGAGGTCACATAGCCAATGTGCGGTCGTGTGCCCTGCTGTGAGGATGAGGAAGCATTATCGACAGTCTCTCGGACTGTCAATATAACGGAGCGTCCCGACCGACAGACATATGCTCCGAATGTAAAATATCTGAACCACAACATGCGGTCCCCTATGTTGTTGGACGAGAGAGGGACCTCTCTCGCTCACAGCCCGGACGGACCTGGACAAGCCAGGAACCAGACTAACAGGCTTCCTCCGATCTGTCCTCAATCCGCCGTCACTGGGTGAGTACTAAAGTAATTATAGTGCTCGCATCACCCAAATCTCCTTCCTAGACCGCAACGGACAAACCCGGCAGCCGAAGCATTCAATGAATGTACGCTACACCGGGTGAGCTAGCGAATGTCACTCCGTCGATCCTACAAGGGACCTCTTAGGCGATAGACATATTCCATGAGCACTTATTGCCGCTAGCTCTTCATTAACTATGACGACAGAGGCACACTTTTGAAAGACATCTCCGTAACTTTGCCAACAAGAAACCCGAAATGCTTGGTAATAGCAAGCATATAATAATAATATATATATAGCGTCGTTCAATAATTCGAAAGTTTGTGTGACATTATTGGACTATGTCGGAACTGAGGGACGATGTCCCTGAACCGAACCAAAAATTTCTAAGTCCACCGACGCTATCAGTTTCTTATCCGGCATCGCAGCATTCTGGTCCAACAAAAGAAGCTGTAGAAGATCAAGTCAGATGACATACACAACAGCATATGTTGTTCCGAAAGGGAAAGCTCGAAATCCTCCGAATCCCTTTCGGTATCCCGTCGGACCGGATGAAATTTTCGGACGTCCGTACCCGCTTCCGCGGAGCGTCCCGACCCAGCATCGTTGGATAAAAAATATGCGACAGATTCAGTTGATGCTGGGATGCTGCGATAAGCTGTGCTATTTAGGAAAGCACGTCCGTTCCAGAGGCCTGTGCAGTAGCGGTCTTACGATGCATTGCCGCCGGAAGCTCCGTGTACGTTGACTCCCGCACACTTTCCTATGCGAACGTCCGGAGTCTGCAGGCCTCGTGTCCCTGGCTACCAGATGGTGTGACCTGGTCGCCGATGATTCTCTGACTGGCGAAGCTGACTGGATATCGGAGGTCACGTAGCCAAGAGCGGTCGTGTGCGCTACCATGAGAATGAGGAAGCCTTATTGACAGTCTACTCCGGACTGCCTATATGTCGGAGCGTCCCGAGCGACGGACGTATGCTCCGAATGCGAAACATTTTGTACCACAACATCTGGGGCCAGATGTTGTTGTACGAGAGAGGGGCCTCTCTCGCTCGTCGTCCGGATGGACCAGAACGAGCTATGAACCGGACTAAAAGGCTTCCTCCGTTCTCCCTCTAATCCGCCGTCACTGGGTGTGCATTTGGTTGATTTATAGTGCTCGCATCACCCCAAAACTCCTTCTAGACCGCAACGGACGAACCCGGCTGCCGAACCATTCGATGAATGGACGCTACACCGGGCGAGCTAGCGGACGTCAAAGGCCGTCGAACCTACTAGGGTCCTCTTAGGCAATTGGCGTATTTACATGAGCACTTTCTGCTAGCCCTTCATTAATTGTGACGACGGAGGCACACTGTTGGAAGACATCACAGATACATCACCCTAATCTTGATCGTCTGAAATAGAAATTGATAAAGTAGAGTGACCCTGCGGGGAAAGGACCGGAGTGTCCAATTCCCCACTAACATACCGTGACATACGCTTCCCATGTTGTCATCGAAATCATACGATACAGAACAGGAGTTAATGCGAGTACACTGACCACATATAGAATGATTATAAAAGTCAGAGGAAGACTTCCTCTTATTACAATTGATCAAAATCCTTTCAATGTGAAAAGAAAACAAAGTCCTGGTACTCGCACCAACCCCTGGCAATCAAAATACATAATAATAATATGATCCATTAATATAGAAAAAATAATTGAAATCAAAATATTTTGAAAAAAATATTTTTTCAGAATAGCCCAAGTTTCTGAAAAGTAACGTTGAGCTCCAATGGATCCCAAGCCTAAGTGTGGACAAAAATTTTAAAAATATTTTAAACAATTTATTCAACACTTACGAACAATAATAATGTATCTTGTTATGATTAAAATAACATCAAGATATTATTTTCAAGAAATCCCCCCCTCACACAGAGGGCTGTTGTAAATGTAAACAATGAGTCTAAAAACACTAAAATAAGACTCCAGGCACCCAGGCCCGGAATCAGTTACCAAAAATACACTATCTGATGCAAAACAGAGACTTCCAGGGAAGAAACTGCAGAACATCAGATGGTAGATGCAGAACACAACGCCTAACCACCCGTAGGTGAAGACGTAAACATGGGGAAAAGAACAGAATTCATTCTGTTATTCAGCTAAAACTCCCAAGAAATTTTAGTAATAATAATTACAGAAACTATGCCAAAAGCATGGGAGAATAGCAAGAGGGGACTTAAAGGAAAGGGAGAGAGGAAAACACTGAAAAATCAGTGTAACTAAATAACCAGAATGACAACAAAATGGCTGCTGCCTCGAAAATAGGTAACTTAACATAATTTCATTAAAAAATTTTATGTTAATACAGCCCTGATAATATTCTGTCACCCATTTTTCCTCTCCTCCTTCTCTATCCTCCTTAGAATCATCATTTCACTAATATTTATGTGTCTGGCATCATTTAAACTGAGATTTATAAGCACAAAGATCAGTCAGATGTTAACTGATGAAGGGCCAAACTTAGAATGATTAATGGCGCCAATTTCAGAACGTCCTTGACACTGCGCATGCGCAGTAGAGGTGAAGTGTGGAGGGCCATTCAGGACATGTTTTCTTTGGTTTTAGATGCAAATTTTTGGGATTGGGGGGCAAAATTTGTGTTTGGCCCTATATTTTAAGAGTTAGCACCAGCTATGTCTGGGTCATTGGTACAGTATAAAAATATGATAATTATGGATCTTGAGGCATGTAATTAACAGAGAATGCCACTATGTGTGAATGCATTTGTCAATACAGAACCCATGCCATCGCCGAAGGATAGAACGAGAGGCACAGCCTCTCGTTATATCCTTCTGCGCTGGCACTCTTGCCGTAATGATGAAAGCATTCATACATTGTGACGATCTATGTATTTATATTCCACCAAACTCACAGCCGTAAGCAATGTTCACAATTTACAGAAACGTTTCCAAATTAGTAGGCATAACAAATAGTTCAGTCTTACAGGCATTTTTGTCCATTTTATAACAAGCGGTCTAAGCCTAAAAGAATGTGATTTTAAAATATGTTTGCTACACACCTATAGTTTTCATCCTGTGGTTTTGCAGTTGTTTCTAGGAATTAACAACCTATACAGGCATGCAACATAAATAATTTCCAAGGTACTTATGATGTAACTGTACATTTACCCAGTGACTGAATGTTGTGGCACCTGTTCTGTTGCAGTAAAAAGTGATCAAATTTAGAACTTTTTGATATTTTGATGTAACAATAAAGTCCTGAGAAGGAAAAATTGGCATTTCAGACAGTCAATATTCACAAATTTTTCCGCAATGCGGTTGAAACGACTTTGCGAGGCTGCAATATCCTCAAATTAGACCAATCTTCAAAGATTTTGACAAATTCAACACCATCAACTTAGGGTCCGACAAACTTTCGAGATTGATTCGATTTTGAACCTTGTCACTGATTCAATCTGATTCAAAACCATCTCCATTATTCAAAAAAATCAAATCCTGGAGAGATTTGGATGTCATACAATCCTCTATTGTCGACTTTCTGAAGATAACAACTCAAACTGTAATTTCTGATAAATAAGATTGAACGTACCAAGACGCTCCTAGATAGCACAAATTCACTCAGAAAATTCATAAAAATGAAAAATTTATACCAATTTTAATATTTTTAATACTTACCAATGGCCCAGACTAGCTGGTGCAACCCAATTTATTACCAGGGCCAAACACAAATTTTGAATCCCCAAACCCCCAAAATTTGCCAAAAAACTTAAAAAGAGAAGAACAGTATGGTCTTCCATACTTTTTGTGCAATGCGCAACTTGTAGTCAAGGTCAACAATAGGCTCCCGCCATCTTGTCATTCATTATTGTTGAGCCTGTTAAATGTTAATAAGAACTGCAATATAACTCAGTGGGGAGGAAGGAGTGTCTACTCCAGGGAGGGCCATCCATGTCTGGGCCATTGGCAAGTATCAAAAATATTAAAATTGGTATAAATTTTTCATATTTTTTCACTATACCAATGGCCCAGACTAGCTGAGGATAGTAAACAGGCAGGCGGACCTAGTACTTGATATTCATTGCTCCTAATTCAGAAAAACAATGAAAGTATAGGTGTAACTCTATTTAATGCCTGCCATAACCCATTATGCTAATTTTGATAAAGGAAGCCAAAAAATAAAGAAGTCCAGAGAAATGAGACTCTTTATAAAGCATTGAAAGTATCTGAGTATTGTATAGTAAAGCTCGTCTTGACACATAACATATACAATAATGCTTCACATCGAGCTACACATTAAAAGCATATAATACATTGAAAATTGCTTCATATCGAGCTACACATTAAAACTACCATAGCACCGACCCCAGGTTACTATCACTGAAGGAGGTATGTCCATACTTTTCACTATAAAGCCAGATGACCATTTGGAAATACCATCCCCCTCTTCCCCTTGTTTTGAAGGTAACTACACATCAAAACGAAGAGGGTAGCAGACTGGTGACAGTGCTAGAGCAGACCAAACAGAAGGTTGAATAAAATTCCTAATTGGAATAGACGACATTCTGAGCTACCGATAACGGTCCTAAAGATCTGAGATCATCCAAAATTGATTCTCAATCTCGAAGATAAAAGTTGGTAAAAGTCGTCTGTTGAGTCCAGTAAGCTGCTTGCATCAAATCCTGTAAAGAAGTACTACTAGCATAATCCCAGGAAGAAGCTAAGGCTCTATTTCATGAGCTGAAATCTTATAAGCTATTCTCTGATTCACAGACAAAGCATTATAAGCTGTCCGAATAGCTAACTGAATCCATCTAGATATGGAATGAACAGAAATATCATTTCTGTTAGGAAGAAGAAAAAGAAATAACCTCTTCCTACCTCTTCTAATAAAACTACAACGCTGCTTATAAATCCTAAGCACTCTTACTGGACACAACAAAGGTCTCTGACCATCTGAAGACGGTAATGCTTTAATAAGAATTGGGTTAGGCTGTTTGTCCAGAACCTGATTCTTAGCTAAGAATCCCACTTTCGTAGTAAGAGTAATAAAATTACCAACACTACGATAATGAGAGTCTTCAACAGACAAAGCATGAAGTTCACTAACTCTTCTAGCTGACACAAATGCTAAAAGAAAAGCCGTTTTATAAGTAAGAAATTTAAACTCAACAGTATTTAACGGCTCAAAAGGTGCTTCCTGAAGTTTCAAAAGAACCCAAGCTAAATTCCACTTAGGGACTAGTCTCAAGGTACGAGGTCTGTTCACAGAAAAATTCCTCATTAATTTATTTAAAGATACATCTGACCCAATGTTTAATTTCCCTTGATGTGCATAGGTGTCAGAAAGCATAGACCTACAGCCCTTAATAGTGACTGGCTGTAGCTTAACTTCATCAAAAAGATAAATAAAAAAGTTAGCTAATTGAGGAGTAGTTGGGGTTAAAAAATCAATCAATTGTGATTCACTCCAACGAACCAAAACCTTCCACTTTGCTTCATAATTTAACGAAGAGGAGGTCCTCCTACAGTTAGAAATTGTGTCCATTGCTCATCTGGAAAACTGTTTTCCGTGCAGGAAGGACCGCACAATGGAAAAACGTGAAGGTTGAGACCTTGCGGATTGTGATGTGAAGCCGACAGAGTTTCCCCTGTGCCAGAAGATCCCGGAGAGATGGTAACTTCCACGGAACGTCCCAAAGAAGTTCCCAGAGAAGATTTATCCACGGTCTGTGAGCCGACAGACTTGCAACCAGTAGAATCTTGCAAGAAGACTGTTTTATCTTTAGCAAGATCTGTTGAATGAGGGGAGCTGGAGGGTAAGCATACCCTATTATCCCGTTCCATGAAATTGGCAGAGCGTCTACTGCATAAGCCTGAGAGTCCGGGCATGGGGACACAAAAGTCTGTAACTGATTGTTCAGACTCGTGACAAAAAGATCGATCATTGGACGTTCCCACTGGACGCAAATCTGATTGAAGAATTTGAACATGTGAGTTTATTACTTGACTGAGCCAATGATTTAGAGCTAAACAAATTGTCCTCATTTCTTTGTAGTTTATATGGGACACAAGAAACTGACTCTCCCACAAACCGTGACACACTTGATCGCCCGGAATCAAAGAAGCCCCCCAACCCTCCTGACTGGTGTCCGTCATGATTATGAATGATGGCTCCTGAATCTGAAGCGGTATTCCCTGGGATAACCACTGGATATCCGCCCAAATTTGAAGATGGTGCTTTACTGACTGTGTTAAAATCGGACTGTCCAACAACTGACGCTTTACGCTCCAATTTTGAATTAGATAAATTTGAAGTGGACGAGTGTGCAAACGACCTAGCAGAATTAACTCCGCAGCGGCGCCGCAAAGTCCTAACAGCCGCATAAACTCTCTTGCAGTAATGACTTGCATGTTTATGCAGTATTTTGCGTAAAGAGAAACTAATTTTGCTCTTGCTATCGGCAAACAGACCCGATTGTTGAAAGTATCGAAACTCATTCCCAGGTGAACAAACGACGTTGTCGGCATTAAATCCGACTTGTCAATATTGATTATAAAACCTAGGCATTGTAGCAGCGATAGCAGACTCTGAACGTCGCTTTGAAGAGCATGAACATTTCCATATCTTTGAAGAATGTCGTCCAGATATGCCGACGTCATCAATGCCGAGTGTGCACTGAAGTGGCTCATCACCGCATTCATCACCCGAGTGAATGCCCATGGAGCAAGGTTCAGGCCAAAACACAATGCTCTGAACTGGAATACTTTTCCTTGAACTGCGAAACGGAGGTATTTCCGAAAAGCCGGATGAATCAAGATGTGAAAATACGCGTCCTTCAAGTCTATGCTTGCGGCGTAATCGTTCACCCAGATGCTGCTTCTCACTGACCAAATTGTCTCCATATAAAATTCTGGAGCAATTATTAGCTTGTTTATCCAACTGAGATCGATGATCGGCCTGTACGAGCCGTCTGGCTTCGGTACAAGAAAAAGATGACTGTAGAATCCCTTTGAATTGGGATTTTCTACGATCTCTACTGCCTCCTTTTGTAGAAGAGAGTCTGCTGCTGAAATCAAAGCCTCTCTCTTGTTATATTTTGTGGGAGGCTCACAAAACGCGGAATCCGCATTAATGGAGGTTTTCTCCAGAACGAAAGACGTAGACCATTTTTTACAACGTCTCGAACCCAAAGATCCTGTGTTATTTTGTCCCAGTAGCTTGCGAATTTTGAAAGCCTTCCACCAACCATAGAACAGTAGAGGTCGAACTCTTCATTTGTAGGACTTACGAGGCTTATACGAGGAGTACCACTTGTGGAAGGCTAAGGTTGCGAAGCTGAGCGCAACAAAAGCTGACTTGTGGCTTTCTTAGAAGCATCTTCCAATACAGTTCTTAGCTTATCATTGAATAATGAAGAGCCCGAAACGGAAGCGGCCCTTAGAGAGCTCTTAACACTGTCGTCAATAAATGACGTAGATTTAAGGAAAGCATCGCACCTGACCAACTCTAAAATTGCTAAGGAAAGAGCAGAGTGGAATGTTGTATACATGATGGCATGAGAAAGCACTCTCAAAGGAGATAACAACTCCTGTAAGCTCTCAGATTCCAAATTGCCGGCCAATGCCCTGCAAATGTGATCTTCAAATGTGATCTGCATATGACATAGAGTCCAAAATACTTCTGCTAGATTCAATGCAAGTATCTATAACAAAAGAACTGACGCTACACGATGACGGGAGAGACATACCTAAGTCCCTTGCCCTGTCATCCAATCGCAGAGAAGCTCTTGGAATCTTATTCTCACCTACCGTATTTAAGAAGGTATTGTCTCTAAATGGTAGGTCAAGCTTCCTTTCCAAAAGGAAAGAACTTTTTCTAGCCTGAGCCAGGTCTGCAATAGCTTCGTCAACACAATCAAACGCATCTAACACTTGGACTGATTGAGACGGATACAGAAGGATACTTTTCTTCGACTTAATGACCTCCCTCTCTAAAGAAGACAGGCATCTGGCTCTAGAAGGCGCAGAACTCTGACCAGAAGGAATTAATTCAGGTGAAAAATCCAGCAGTAACCTCATAGTTTCCATATGTTGCTCAGCCAAAGATGTAGTGTCAGTCTCGTCTTCATCAAACTCCCTAACACTACCAGCTAGAGATTCCTGGTCTGGTCTATTATCGGCATACTGATTATTTGGGGAAACCCTTCTTTCTGCCGATCCAGCACCGTTCGAATCATCCGAAGCGGAGATCGATGTCGGCTGCATATTATGCTGCTGGGAGTCTGCAATTAGCTGGGCAATTTGCTCCAGCAATTCCGTATTCGAGACTAAGTTCACCCCCGTTCTACAGATTTTTGGCTCCAGAAAGTGATCTGACACAGAGCCCTGTTTCCGTCTTTTAGAAAAAGATGTTTGCCTCGAAATGCTAGCCTTAGAGAGAGCCAGATCCTGGCTCTGACTCTCTACCTCAGGATCTTGCCGGCTAGCATGTGGTCTACTGTGCTGAGTCCTGGAAACGGACGAAGAAGAGGCTCTTATATCAAGATTACTGCCAGCTGTACTGGCAGAGAAAGGTACATCAGAAACAACTGGCTCTGAAGCATTATCTACCGGACTAATAGCGGAACTGACAAAAAAAGTCGAATCTTTCTGTTTTGACCCCAAAACAGAAGAATGCTTCGCTACTGATGCACCTTTCAATTTGACTGGCCTCTTCCCCTTATGTGCCGTTGTATGAACAGAGGACTGTCTTCCATCCTCTACATCCTGGACCACTACGGATTTTCCTGGTATGGAAGCACTAATGAAAGGCTCTGTTACACCGGTCGAGCTAGTTGACCGTCTGCTTGCCTGAGGTACCGAGTATTCTGCGATACCTCATAAGTCAACATGCTCTGCATCTGAAGACGACGGCAGCACAGAACTTGATGTTATACCATAACCAATACCATGTTCTTGTTCCTCTGAAATGGAAACTGAATTCTGATTAGTTACCTTAGGCGAAATCACCAAAATCGGTGCTTCGCCGACACAAACATAAGTTGAGAGGGAATTCCATCGATTGGAATCCCAAGAACAGCAAGTTGCACAGGTAACATCTTTAGAGCAACGAGTGCAAGACAAACATGATGAATGAGAATCAAGAGAGGACTTCTTCCTCTTACATTTCGAACATGAGGACTTCATAATATACACACGCCCGAGGCAAAAATTTTAAACTGAATAGGAGCTGGTAACCAAGTCCAAAACAGGCACAACAAAGGACAGGTCAGACAACCGGTATCCAAAGAATACCCTTAACAATAGAGAAACTTCCCCAGAAGATTCCCCATAGAGAAGGGTAATGGCAAACAGACACGTCCGACTATGTCGAGAATAACAGGTATCCGACAAAGGGGGTACGAATAATCCACATTCTGTAAATTATCTAAGATTTTTAAGAAGAATTTTTTAATTAATAACAAATTCGCAAATGGCAAATAGTTCTTAAAAATCTAATGAGAGGATTCAAGAGGAAAAGGGTGAAGATTGAACACACACATAATGATAAACAAAGAATGAACAAATCAGGTGCATATCCCGAAAACGGGAAGAACAAGAAATATTATTTAATTTCAATAAAGTTATAGCCCTGAACGTTCAAAAACTTAATGTCTTTATTCAGCTAGATTCTGCTGCAATTATTCCACCATTCCACTCCAAAATCGTGTCTGGCTTCATTATACTTTAGGATTTTATAGAACAAAAGTCAGGATACGTGTTGATCTGACATGGGCCAAACAACAGAATGACAAGATGGCGGTAGCCTATTGTTCAAGTTGCGCATTGTGCAAAAAGTATGGAGAACCATACTGGTCTTCTCTTTTTAAGTTTTTTGGCAAATTTTGGGGGTTTGGGGATACAAAATTTGTGTTTGGCCCTGGTAATAAATTGGGTTGCACCAGCTAGTCTGGGCCATTGGTATAGTGGAAAAATATGACATTCTAAGTGGTAGAGGAAATTGAGTTATGGCTCTATTTGCATAATATATCATTCATGAAGTGCACCAAGGTACCATCTACAATGCTTTAGCACTGCACATGGCACCTTGTTGCATTCAAAGGATGATAAATGACTTTTTCTTTGACCACCTTAGTGATACATGTACCTGTCAATTTTCTAATAGTCTAGTATGTCTATTGATATTGGATTCACAACAGAGGTAGACAGTACCAGTAGGCCGTAGTATAATAACAAATGAATTGAAAAGTGGATTCGATTCAAGATTGGATTTGGTTTTGAGATTCAGTTCGAGAGAAGCATCATGATTCGCCGGGCCCATCATCAACTTTGTATAGTTTGAGCCGGCCTGATTCTTTGTTGGTTTTAATAAAAAAATTTCTCTTATTATTAACATAGAACAATGCACAGTACAAGTCAAAATAAGTTGTAGCATAACTGCAATAAACTAAGTATTGCAGTTATGCTACAACTTATTTTGATTTGAAAGTCAAAACAATGGAAGCAAGACTTGAATTTCAATCGGAATTGCTTTTGATAACACAGATTCTCCTACGTTTTGTTGAATTCGCATCTTGAAAATAGTTGTTAATTGTTATTTTGCAATTGTTCAGCACAGCATTTTCAAATAGACCTCGACTGGAATGTTTGTCAATGGAGTTTAATGAGGCGACGCAATCTATATTTGTCACTTGGTAATGGGCCTCGAGTACGTTTGATTCGCTATAATATTGTAACCGATTCTCATTTCTATTTCAATTGCTTGCCGTGAAACGTGCAAACTGTGCAATTGTTTTTACTGAGTTCTGTAACGGGTCATAGAAAAGCAGTGTTTTCTAATATGGTATTAATAAGTGACTCCAAGATCGAAGGCATGCATTACGGAATTCCCTGATGCATTTGTAGAATTTACAGATTTATTTATAGGTCACTGGTAGAAATAGTCCATTCACGTGTGCCTTGTTTGAGACAGGCATGATAATGATCTGGAAAACTTCACACTTTTGTTTTCTGGAGAGCTGGATTTGATGGGCAAACTACAGTGGTATTGAGGAGCCATTTGTGGTAGTCAAATAATAACATATTCTCTTGGTAGAAACAAACAGAACACTTACCTTTGCACCACAGACTAGAGCAAAATGAATTCTAGGATCAACACTCTTCAATGAATACTTTAATCGAGGATCTTTGTTTAAAAACTGAGGATCTTTGGAAGCTGGATGGGACCTATTTGCTGTTGAAAAAGATAATGAAAACATTGAAACAGGCAAACATGACCAAACTTTGAGAGAAAATTTTCCTTCCCTAACTGGTTGAGTTTTATTCCTTTTCTGGCTTTACTGAAAGCACCAATACCACAATTAAAAAACTTCATATTCTGTGGATGTGCTTAATATTCAATTACATGCAGAAGCAAAGTATAGTGGAGCCCACTTAACTGGACATCTCTTAACTGAATAACCCTGTTAATTGAATATAATATCCAAATGCAAAACCATTTACCATACCTTAAGTACAAATTTGACCTGTTAATTGAATCTAGATTATAGAGTAAACTGCTGTTAATTGAATGAAAAATCTTGTAATATGTCAAGAATTTACCGCGACAATCACTAACTTCCCCTTGTTTATTGATCTAGTTAATCCCACCTGCGGCAACCGCGTTGTGTCCTTGTGCAAGACACTTCATCTCCATTGCCCGCGTGGGGGCACGATAACGACGTGTACTAAGGCGTACTGCACGTCGATGGTGCGCATGTCTTCAGCCAATCTAACCCTGCCTGTGCTACAGTGCGGAATTACGATGTTGGGGAGCTGGCAGCTGCTCGTCGTTGCTCGGTGGTTCTCTCCGGGTACTCCGGCTTCCCCCACCCGTAAAACTGTCACGGTCATGATTAGCCATTGTGCATAAATATGTGACCTTTCACACTAATAAATCAATAAATAAACTGATCTAGTTGGCTTCAGTACATCCAATACAGGCATTTAATCTATTATATCTTGTTTGACAGAGCTCCATGAGCTCTGTCAAACAAGATATGATAGACTAAATGCTCAGGTTAACTCAAGAATACAGCTCATACAGCTTAGTGTCCACATCCCTGTTAATTGAATACTCCGGTTAACTGAATAATTTTCACTGGTATAAAGGCTATTCAATTAACAGGGTTCCGCAATCACAGGAGTTTTGTAACTATTTATTGGAGGGTGCCCACGGGCATAATATGAATCACTGGGTAATTGTGAAGAGTCTGTTCATTCAAAAAAGAAATTTTTTGAAAATATTAATTGTGTATAATTATTAACCAAGGACATATCAATTCTGATATTATAATAGAGGCCAATAACAGATCCAAGAAGAGTGATTTTTTGCCACTCTGAATCTTTCAAAAAGCTAAGCTTCAACATCTACAGTCATCATGGAATGATCAGGTTTCATATATTTCTGGATAGCATGAAAACATGTGATTCTAAATTTACTCACCACGTAAAATGTGTGAAGAATGTTGAGTGTTTAAAAGTTTTACTGCTGTGGCCCTGTCAGTAAATTTAATAGGCTATAAACATGAAGCAGATTCATTATCATTGTTGGCAGCGTAAACTACCATAACAATTAATAATAATTGATAAGAAACATCAATTGATATTACTCTACACCATATTCACTCATTTGCACTTTTTTGTGCCAGGAAGTTTTTGTTAGTAGCTCACATTCCCATTTTCTCTCAGAGATCTCCAAACAAGAGCGCATTGTAAAAAAAACAAGAGCTGGACTTTCGTCCGGTGCATACTCCCACATGGTGTACCGCCTAGTGTGGGCATACCTATGACCAACAAATATTATTTATGAATATTCTCATACGGACTGATGTACAGATGCACAGCTGGACGGATGCAATCCAGTACACCCCCTCCCCCCTTCCATTTTCTTTGAAAGTTTTTAACAATTTCTAAGTCAAAAGGTATGGTAAATTGTTTGGTGTTTGTAAATTTTATGCAATGAGGCAAAAGCCTTTGTCATAGGCAAACTGCATTCCATATTTCACTGAAATCCGATAACCCCAATCCAGTATGCCCCACCCCCATCCCATTTTCTTCGAAAGTTTTCAACAATTTCCAACAATTTCTAAGTCAAAAGGTATGGTAAATTGTTTGGTGTTTGGAAGTTTTATGCAATGAGGCAGAAGCTTTTGTCATAGGCAAACTGCATGCTATATTTCACTGAAATCCGATAACCCATACCTGAGATACAGTCTGAACAGACAAATAATGTCTATTTCCTACAATTTCTAAGTCAAAAAAGGGGGATAACTCTAAAAAGGAGAATGTGAGAAATATCGTTGAATCCTTTTTGTAAAGCCTATACCATAAGCAGTGTTCATGGCAAATTTTATTGCAATAGAACATTCGATACCTGAGATACAGGCTGAACAGACAAAATTTGGCTCGGACGGACACAATTTCTAAGTGAACAAGTAATAATAAAAAAAAAATTAATAAAAAAAATAACCAGTGTGGGCATAGCTATGACCAACAAATATTATAAAAAATAATAATTTACTTAAGTTATGAATATTCTCGGACGGACTCACACACAGACGCACAGATGGACGGACGGATGGCCAGACACATGTAATCCAGTATACCCACATTTTCTTCGAAAGTGGGGGTATAATAAAAATAAAAAAAAACACCTACCCCATGCAATGTTACCAAAAATGGCCTCAGAAACAAGATCTACCTTGTGGGGCCTAATTACTACATTATATAAATGTACACAGCTGCACATTAACAGTGTTTCTACATCATGGTTGTTTGCCTGTAGAAGTAGCCAACAAAGATGTAAAAGCATTGAAGATACAGCCTCTCAGTTGAGTTCACAAAGATTATACTTCATGGCACCTTTTTCAAAGCAATATAAAAGTAGCAGTTTGTGGCTGTATAGGGACTGTCATTATAATTTACGTTTCAAAATATCACCTTGTACACTACCATATCAGCTGGAAAGATAGTATATTTAGGCTGCAATGATTAATCATGATACTCTTGAACCTTGATACATTGTCCACGATTCAAAATGTATCGTTATTCACTATGTGTCATGATACGATAAATATAAATAATATCAGGCAAAACAATTTTGTAGATTTTGAAAGGCGGTGCAGTGAAACTCTGTTTTTTGCATACCAGCACTGACAGTACTAAATATGCCATTAACACAGGATTATTCAGTTAACCAAAAGTTGATGAATTCCCTCCTATTTAGGCAGCCGAGACTTGACAAGAAACCACTGCCTTGGTAATTTGTCTCCAATTTCAACAGGACCTCCTCATGATAGCATATTAAGGGCAGCTGTTCTGAGGTCGTAAAGATCAGAAATAGGCCTTTAAAGGTTAGGCCATAAGGCCTTGAGAGTTATTTTCCTGACTTTCTACTACTCCAACACTTGTGAGTCTAGTGGCTTAGCACAGATATCTCACCAAGTCTTGGCCAACACTGAAGGCAACACAGACTTGAAGTTTTCAATAGAAACCACTGCCTAGGTAATTTGACTATTGTCTACAGAACCTCTTCTTAATTATGTTTTAAAGTACAAATTCTCAGACAACAAAGTTGCAAAACGATATTTGACGATTATCAGAACACAATGGATGATATTAGTTGGTTCAGTGCTAGAAGCCACTCATGGCTCTATTGAAAGGGCTAAAAGACATTTCAGTGGCTTCGCACTATGCATTAGCAGGTCCTTGACTCGATAGAAGAAAAAATATGTTTACAGATAACCTATAATTTATTGGAGAGTGGCCACAGGCAATGAATTGTAATAACCAGTTATTCATGAACAAAGCCTTTTTAAAGTTAGGCTTCCTTCGATAGTATCCTGGTAAAAAATACTAGTGTTACAAAATGTCTTTTGAAATATAACTGAGCACTCTACCAGTTAACCCTTTACCTAACGAATCAGCAGCACCCACCTGAGTAATTTACAAATTAAGCAGTTGAAAAAATATATTTTAAAAAAGAATTTCAACAAAACCATATCATGTGAATCCCTCAGTGAAATGAGCTCGTCGAGCTTATGCCAATGAGGGGGTCACATGATATGGTTTTGTTGGGGTAAAACATGTATGGGGGCTGTTGACCTCATGAACAATTTCCCAGGGGGTCATATCCCAGGAACCACTCACCTGTGATTCTAAAAACGACAGGCCTGTTAGATGCACCAATTACACTTTTGAAATGGAAGGAGAGTAAAAATCAACATACCTCTAAGTACACCATGTTCAACATCGTCCAAGCTGAAGGCATGCCCTCCAATGTTGTAAGCAGTCTTCTTCCAAAACTGTTGTACGTCTAGTACTGAAGATGGTAAGACATCTTGCACTGCGAGTCCATGGATTGTTAACACATTATATATATCTTATACTATTAAAGAAGCCAATGCAACAAAATTCTGTACATAAATTACTCAAATTCTCTTAGACTCCAGGCAAAATTATTAATGATTCAGGAGTTTTATTTAGTCTAAGAAGTACTAGATACCATGTAGGGTGCTACGAATCAGACTCTTTCTCTTCGAAATGAATACAAATTGAATTATATATTACATGTTTAAGGCTCAATTACTTCAAACTGAATTTGAATCGAATCGACATTCTGTCACCATATGTGGTGACCACATAAATCACAGTTGACACATCTGCTGCATTACCGCCCTTTTAAATGCACGTATCATTCAGCCATCTGTACAACGAATACACAGTCAACCATTCTGATATATGGTCTGCTCGGTAGTCCGCAAAAATTTTATTCGTACCCATCTACTGACTTTTAAAATAAAAACGACCCTACAGCTCTTACTGACCAGTTAACTGTATTTTTTATATTAATGTAACTGGCGAGAAATAATGACCAAAAGTTTCTGTGATCATCTCCAGGATATTCAATATTTGAGTATTCAGTAGTCAGGTATTCGAAAAATCAAATCAAATCAAACAAATGATTCAATATTTGAATCGAACTCGAAGATTCACAGAACCGTAATACAATGTATATAAAATACTTTGCTAAATGGCAAATTTCAGTGCACTGCCAAATTAAGTATTAAAGGTTGCCCGTACATGTATAGTCCAGCTTACAAAATAGGGCCTCTGATTCATGCAAGAATCAGAATTGATTCTCATATATAATTCTTGCAAGGAAAACAATGAGAATCAACTCTGAATCTTGCAAACTATTTCTTTGATTCTCATCATAGACTCCGAAAATGTCCTTAACCCTTTACCTAACAAATCAGCCACATCCGCCTGCGTAATATGCAAATTCAGCAGCTGATAAAATATTATTTTTCACAAAATTTCAACAAAAGCATATCATGTGATCCCTCTTTGGAACGAGCTTGATGAGCTCATTCCAATGTGGGGTCACATGATATAGTTTTGTCAAAATGTTTGGAAAAAATTTTAAAAATTCTGTTTAAAATAATAAATTTGGATATCGTCTGTGTCGGGTAAAGGCGGGGACAATTCTACTTATTGTTTACCTCCTTATAATAAGGTAATACTTTGACTTTAATAGCAGGGGTATCTAATGAAGTCTTGACTGCCTGTACAGAACCAGTAAGACCAAAGAAAGCCTACATGCAGAGCATGCATTCTACATGTACACGCTTGTTATATACATTTAACCCTATTTCCAACTTTTCAACCTCAGAACAGGTACCCTTAATATGCCATCATGAGCAGTTACTGCTGAAAATAAACAAATTACATTGGCAGTGGTGGGTTCTAATCATGTCTTTGCTGCCTGTAAAGGCAGCCAAGACTTGACTAGAAATTTAAATTTTATAGTAAATTTCCTTTCCTATTATACCTACCACAATTGTTTACTACAGGCTTGCACTACAGTGGAAGTCCCTAACTCGGAAAATATTCTCTCTATTTTGATCTTTCCCAAGGGATTTGGGAAAGAAAAGTGGTGCAAAAGGACCAAGAAAAAATAAGCCAAAACTGGGTCAAGTGCTACCGACGCACACCCAGTAGGGAATGCTCTTCTCCTAGTACAGATCCATGGCTTCCGGTACCAGTGTGCAGTCATGTAACTAATGAATCATTCTTTTGAATCTGCCAACATTGGAGTTATGTGATCAGCGGGGAGGAAGGATTCTTACACGAATAAGAAGATGGGAGGGTATCCATGTAAACAATTGTGGTAGGTAAAATAAGAGAGGAAATTTTAGGCTGAAGGAGGAAACAAAAGGAGGAGGGAATTACATAACCTGACTGCACTGGAACCATGGACAGAAGAAGAGTTTCCCAGGCCTATCAAACCAAAGCATCACAAACATTAGTAGAAGACAATGAGAGATGAGGCGTATGGCTCTGTGTGACGCACTGACAGAAAGGACAGTAAAACAGCACAGGGCTGGAACTGACCTTGAAGAAGCAGAATGGCTCAAGTAGACAACAGCCTGAGCAGAAGAAAGAGGGCCCAAAGAAAAAAGGTCCTCAAACTGCTCCTGCATCTGACGCAGATAGAAGGTGGAGAAAGGAAGCATTTCTCCAGTAAGCTTCCTGCATAACATCCGACAACTTGTCAGAGTTAGCATGAGCTCAGGAGGTAGACAAGGCATGCACCTCCTGAGCAGAAATACAATTCATAATACAATCAAAAGTCGCTAGACGAGCATAGGCCACGTGAATAGCAAGACAAATCCATCGAGAAATGGATTAATGGAGAGATCTTCTGTCAACCAGGAATAAGAGACAGAAAGAATCGTTTCCTGCCTTTTCTAATGAACTACGTCTGGTTGAGATATATGCGAAGTGCACGAACCTGACAGAGCAAAGGGTGATTACTCTCAGCCAAAGGAAGAGCCTAGATACCGATAGAAGGTGGAGTTGTTTCTGGTATCTGATTCTTGGCCAGAAAGGAGCAATCAGTGGTAAAAGTAACACTGTTGGCGGAGCTCCTGAAAAAGACCGGATCAACCGAGAGGGTGTGAAGCTCACTAACTAGTGGGATGAGATTAGTCACCGA
This sequence comes from Pictodentalium vernedei, assembly GCA_031216915.1. Lineage (NCBI taxonomy): Eukaryota > Metazoa > Mollusca > Scaphopoda > Dentaliida > Dentaliidae > Pictodentalium > Pictodentalium vernedei. The sequence goes on from CM062294.1 coordinate 579,782,270, forward strand.
ACCGCAGAGACCGAGCAGCTGGAGAATACTCTGAGCTGTCAGAATCACAGCCCTTGCTCAGGCAACCACCACCGTATTCAGTGGAGTTCTGAAGTCCATCCCCAGATGACAAAACGACTGAGAAGGGACCAGGTCCGACTTCTCCTCGTGGACTCTGAACCCTAGCGACGTGAGAAAGCTCAACAATGTATCGACATCTGACTCCAGAAAAGCAGCAATGGAGTGCCTCTGGAGGATATCGTCCAGATATGCCGAAGTGGTCACCCTGGACTGTGTGCGATGGAAGGCTATCACATGCGACATAAGTCGGGTGAAGGCCCATGGAGCCATGCTGAGGCCGAAAGGCATGGCCTTGAACTGGTAAACTCGACCCAGAAAAGCGAACCTAATGAATTGGAACGAGAAAGTAAGTGTCTCGTAGGTCGATTCTGGAGGCGAAATCTCCCTGGTGAATGGAGCGGCAAACCGACCTGAAAGTCTCCATGCTGAACTTGGGAGCAATGATAGACTGGTTCAGGATACTCAGATCAATAACTGGTCAGAGGCGGCATCCTTCTTCGGCACCAAAAACAGGCGGGAATAAAATCCCATTGAATGAATGTTCTTGACGTCCTCAAATGCCCCCTTAGACAGGAGATTGTCTATCTCCGTGATCAATAGTTCCCGACATGAAACGTCTGAAGGAACTTGTGTTGGAAGAGGCACTCTTGATAGAGCGGGGTGCCTCTGGAAGGATATTCGCAGCCTGGACCGAATAACATCTAACACCCAAGGATCGGATGTGATTGTGGCCCAATGGTCTGTGAACCCTGATATCCTTCCTCCAACCTGGGACGAATCAAGGTGAGGATCTTCATCTCGAGCCCCGGCGAGGCCCGCGAAAGTAGAAACCACCTCCTCTATTAGATGAATGATCCAGAGTCCTCCCTCTTGTCTGCCGACGCTTACTCTTACCAGGTGAGTAAGAATTATAAGTGGTGGCAGGAGGGCGATTGTTAGGCTTTGAATGGCCCCTGCCTCCAACAGAAGGCAGATCATCAAGCTGGCAAAGCAGCAGCTGATGTTCATCATAGCCTTGGAACTCAGCTTAAGAGTTTAAAGCTGCAAATGCTTCAACCACCTGTACCGACCGGCACGGTCGAAGGAATTCAAACACAAAGTCAAGAGCTGCCCCCAAGTCAGAAGACTGTTGGCCCTCAACATCAGGTATGTCTGACCCATCCTCGGAGTTGGAAGACACATAGCCCATCAAGGGCAAACCAGCCGATGCCTCCCATGGTGTAGGGGGATCAGAAAGCGGCCTGCTTCCAATCCCAGGAGGCGGCACCACAGGGCGCGCCTGGAAACCACTAGTAGCCTCACTGGAGGCAACTGGAAGGCACTTGGAAAGAAGCTGAATGAGCAAAGAGAGGGCCTCCCTAAGCTCATTGCCTGTGGCAGCCGGTTCGACGTGGGAATGAACCGACAAAGTGGCTTCACTCCTGACCCTCTTAACCAGCGAAGGGTCACGATCCTTCAGAACACCCGATGCGGGCCGATGGGTGGAAGCCGAAACATCTGCAGGTAGATGCTGACAGGGGTATACCAGACCCCGAGGATCAACAGTGCGGGAACTCAGGAAAGTCGCTGCGGACCTCTGAGGGACAGAAGGTCCAGGCTTCACAAAAAGAGTCGGCTCTGCAAAACTGGCCATCGGACTAGAATGCGTGGACGGAATATCCAAATCCAAAGAGAAGGCTGCTGGGCTCGACGGCTGAGAGACTACAGCAGAGGGTTCAGCCGGCAGCCCCTTCCGACTTAGCAGAGTTGAAGTCAGGGAAGGCTGAGTCTGATATCCCACGTCTACACTACCAGACATCTCTGCAGGCCCCACAGTGATCGATGACATTGCAGACGGAACAGCAGTAGCAGCAGATACGTCGGGAACTGTTGAAACTGGTGGAAAAAAGGAGAGAGCAACCGCGCTCGGCTCAAAGGGAGGAGTCACAACCCTAGTGACAGCCTCAGATGCCGACTGGAGAGGGACCACAGTCCCGGAACCAGGCATCTCTTCACTGGACAACTCAACAGCTCCAGCAGTATCCACCACAGGAAAATACTGCACATCCCCCACAGAGAGGGTATAACTCTCACCAGACATGGTCATGTTGGGGGTCCCAAATGACAGCATTCCCCTTTCCCATGGATGCGGGAGGAATGGCCACGAGAATGCATCACATGGTTCACAGAAGCCCAAAAAGTGGATGACCAAGACCCACAGAGCCCAAAGGTTTGATCTGAAGAACACCAATTACAAGTGGAACAAAAAGCATGGGAATCGTCCACATGCTTGGGCAAAAGGCATTGCCCACAAAGAACAGCCCTGGGCATAACAGAAATGAGAGCAGTGGAAGAAAAGGTGAACTCAACAGATGTAGAAAGTTGAAGAACACCCCCAACTATGAGAGAAAGGTGACAGAAATTAAAGGACCGACGGAACACAACTAAACCCAGACGGCCGACAGGAACCAAAATGAAAGTGTCAATGACACTGTAGCTCAACTTGTCAAGACAAAGACATGTACATGTATAGTATGTGACACAGCAATGACAAACATCTAGGTAATGACCTGATAACAAAGGTACATATAAAGTATTGTAATGGTCTGTACATAAATACTGAGCGTTGCCTGTAACAAATGTATAGGTAAAGTATTGTAAAGGTGGGTGACAGTCAGATGCTAAACTAGAAAAGAAATCTTTGAGTCCCAGAGTGGGTCTGACTGAACCCCAAAATATTTGTTCTCATAGCACAGTGATAACAAAGGCACCCCAAAACACACTCATTCCTGTCCCAAGGTGAAAACAAAGGTACCCAAGAAGTTTCGTGAAGATCAGTTCACAAATATGAGCTGTGTAGAAGTTGTGACAAAAAACTGATTGGACATAATTTCGGTACAAAATGGCCACTGGCAGCCATCTTGAATTTTGGAGCGCGCCCAGAAACACTCGTTCTCGTCCCAAGGTGATAACAAAGGTACCCAAGAAGTTTTGTGAAGATCGGTTCATAAATACAGCCTCTAGCCCGAGCCGTATTGACATGTGCACTTACAGAGTATAAGTAGCACTGAATAAATCAAAGTTCATCTAATTTGCATAATTTCTGCACGAGAAAAAAACCCGTACTATATGTGATGTATTCCATGTTACTAAACATTCATACAAAAATTTATTCAAATCAGAACTTTCATACAGAAGTTCTGTACAAAAGACTGATTGCACTAATTTTGGTACAAAATGGCTGCTGGTGGCCATCTTGAATTTCGGACCACACCCAAAAACACTCGTTCTCATCCCACGGTAATAACAAAGGTACCCAAAAAGTTTCGTAAAGATCGGTTCATAAATACGGCATCTAGCCTGAGCCGTATAGAAGTTGTGTACAAAAAACTGATTAGACCAAATTTCGATACAAAATGGCCACTGGCAGCCATCTTGAATTTTGGACCGCACCCAGAAACACTCGTTCCTGTCCCAAGGTGATAACAAAGGTACCCAAGACGTTTTGTGAAGATTGGTTCATAAATACAGACTCTAGCCCGAGCCGTATTGACATGTGTACTTACTGTGTGTAAGCAGCACTGAAAAAATCAAAGTTCATCTAATTTGCATAATTTCTGCACGAGAAAAAAACCCGTATTATATGTGATGTATCCCATGGTACTAAACATTCACACAAAACATTATTAAAATCAGTGCTTTCATATGGAAGTTCTGTGCAAAAATCTGATTGCACCAAATTTCGTACAAAATGGCTGCCATCGGCCATCTTGAATTTCGGACCGGACCCCAAAACACTCGTTCTCGTCCCACGGTGATAACAAAGGTACCCAAGAAGTTTTGTAAAGATCGGTTCATAAATACGGCCTCTAGCCCGAGCCATATTGGCATTTGCACTTACAGTGCTGAAAGTAACACCAAAAAACATCAAAGTTAGTCTAATTTGCATAATTTACGCACGAGAAAAAAACCTGTATTATATGTGATGTATCCCATGGTACTAAACATTCATACAAAAAATTATTCAAATCAGAGCTTTCATATGGAAGTTCTGTACAAAAAAACAGATTTCTGCATCGTCGGTACAAAATGGCAGCTGGCAGCCATCTTGAATTTCGGACCGCACCCAAAAACACTCGTTCTCGTCCCACTGTCATAACAAAGGTACCCAAGAAGTTCCGTAAAGATCGGTTCATAAATACGGCCTCTAGCCCGAGCCATAGCAGCTTGGCACTTACAGCTCTGAAAGTAACACGAAATAAATCAAAGTCAGTCTAATTTGCATAATTTACGCACGAGAAAAAAACCCGTATTATATGTGATGTATCCCATGGTACTAAACATTTATACAAAACTTTATTCAAATCAGAACTTTCATACAGAAGTTCTGTACAAAAAACTGATTTTTGCATCATCGGTACAAAATGGCCACTGGCAGCCATCTTGAATTTCGGACCACACCTAAAAACACTCGTTCCCGTCCCAGGGTCATAACAAAGGTACACAAGAAGTTTCGTAAAGATCGGTTCATAAATACGACCTCTAGCCCGAGCCATAGCCAATTGTTGACGGACGGACAGACGGACAGACGGATGGATGGACAGACGGACGACGGGCCATGGCAATAGCTCAAATTCGACTTCGTCAAAGTTGAGCTAAAAACCCTGAAAGTCTGCCCTCAACAGAGAGGAGAAATCCTGTCCATACAGCCCCCAACTGACACCTAACCCCAATAATAATAATATCCAAAATGATAACATAAATTTATCAACCAAAAAATTATATGTTCGAACTGCACGGTACGCGAAGGTTGCGCACGAACACGGAGAATATATAAAATACAATGAAATGTGGTTGAAAATAATGAGAATATATAAAACACAGTCATGTTATTATATGATACTCAGATCCATAATTCCTGTCACAGGTAACCATTATCAAGGTGAATTATCACTGTTTCTTAATGCAAATGGAAGCACAACCGGCCATGCCGGCAGAAGAAAGAAGAATGATTCAAAAAGTTACATGACTGCGCACTGGCACCAGAAGCCATGGACCTGTACTAGGAGAAGAGCATCCCCCACTGGGTGTGCGCCGGTAGCACTCGACCCAGTTTTGGCTTATTTTTTCTTGGTGCTTTTGCACCACTTTTCTTTCCCAAATCCCTTGGGAAAGATCCAAATAGAGAGTATATTTTCAGAATTAGGGACTTCCACTGTAGTGCAAGCCTGTAGTAAACAATAGTAATGAAGGTTGATAAGACATCACTGTTAAGCCACTGGATATGTGCAGGCTGTGGTCAGGTGTGCATTCAGGACAATTGTCCAGGCCCTTACGGGTTAAGGAGAAAAAACTCACCAAAATTAGAACTATCTCCTTAAGAGTTGAACTCTAGTAAGTTGTATAAATATGAGGGTTTTTTTGTGGAATAAGTATGAGTTGCACTCACAAGAGTATACAAGTACCCTCAAATTTAGAATTATTTAAGAACTGAAATTTGATTCTCAACAAGAGTTTTTGAGAATCAAAACCAATTCTCATGAATCAGGACAAATTCTGAAGCTTACTACAGCAGTCAGTTTGCTGATCGGACCAGATGGATTGCTGATCCTGACTTTTTTATCGAAGTATCAAGATTCAAAGCAAAATATTGCAAAATCAAGACTGTTTCAAAGAACATCTAACGAAAGTACATGGACATCACAACACCAAGTCACTTAACCAAGCTGCAACAAAATCTCCTCAGAAGTAAGGCCTGAAGGCTGTGTCGATGGTTTTAAGAGCAAGAGCTTGTGAGACTCTCACCGCTGACCAACATGACTAATTTAGACAAAAATACATGCAGGATGTTCTCATCTAGTCATCAGACTATGCCATACCACCAAGTTACAATGAAATTGCTTCATAAAATATGACCTGTATACTGTGGTAAGTAAAGACTTTAGGATTCAAACCTAAACAGCTGACAGTTCAAGTCCAAACTAGAATGTTCTAATCGAGACATCATACAAAAAGACAAGATGTTCCATGTTTATGAAAGGATTATTAAATAAGACAAAAATTGTTACAACTGGCAATACGTAAAGTTCTGTACCTTATAGAGGGTTTCCGCTAGACCGGCTGTGGGTCCGTCGACCGGACCCATTCCCCCTGCCGATCATACTATAATCAGTCAGAAAAGCTGGTGGTTAAAATGTCGAGTACAATGCTGTATCGTAACGACACTCAGGATCCTTTGTTTCCACGTAATATAGGCATTATTATGTTGTATACTATGCCTACTATTACTGGCAACAACCTGATACTTTATAACCCCCAGATGAGAGGGGGGAAACAAAGTTCAAATCCTAACCGTCGCCTATAAAATTTCGGACTCAAATTGTCGTGTTTGGTCCGAAATCACTGGCTTTTATTTCGAGCGATAAATTATGTAATTACATGTGCATGACGTCACACGTCTGCATCATGGTTCTTTTTGAATATTTCGTTCTCTCTGCATTTCCAATTATTTACATTGGCACGTATCGGGTTGTATAAAAAAAACTGAGGTCAAGCGTCGCAGTCACTGTCAGGATTCATGGATTTTGTGTTGTTTTGTGTTTGTATTTTTATTAAACCTCCGACCAGATGTAGTATTGTGTGTCCCGTGGGAATTTAGAGAATAGTAGGAGGAAAAAGTTAAAAAATTTATAGTAATTTATATATTTTTTATACTTACCAATGACCCAGACATAGCTGGTGCTAACTCTTAAAATATAGGGCCAAACACAAATTTTGCCCCCCAATCCCCAAAATTTGCATCTAAAACTAAAGAAAACATGTCCTGAGAGGCCCTCCACACTTCGCCCCTACTGCGCATGCGCAGTGTCAAGGACGTTCCGAAATTGGCGCCATTTATCATTCTAATAACCAGTGCCTGGTAAGCGCTATGTACTCAGCGGGGAGGCAAGAGTTCCCAACTCCTGGGAGGGCCATCCCCGTCTGGGTCATTGGTAAGTATAAAAAATATATAAATTACTATAAATTTTTTAACATTTTTATACTGTACCAATGACCCAGACATAGCTGAATAGTAAAAAGGCTGGAGGGCCAAGGACATAGAGCAAAATGGAATACGCTCAATAAAATAAAATAGAGTCATCCCCTGTAGGGAAAAGAAGTAATAGGCCTTACATGTATCTTTCTTATTTATGATAAATTAGAAAGATACAACACCTTCCAAAAATTGAGCTTCATACATCCATGTACTCTATTAATATCCAATAATCCTTATACTAATAATTTTTAAAGTAAGCCAATAATAAAGTAAGTCTAGAGAATAGAGACTCTTATACTCCTAAAAGTGTGTGAGAATTGCATAATCATGTCTGTTGACATATGCAATATTCAAAAGCTATACTTTAAAAACTAAGACTTGAATGAATTTTATAAACTTAAACTTCTCACTAAACAACCATCCCAATAACAGCTCAGAATTACTAACTCCGGAGGAGGTATCCCCTTGTTTTCATAGTAAAAACAGGTGACCCAAGGGAACACCCTCCCCCCCCCCCCCCTTTTTCTTGCCCTGGGTCAAATAGCCCAGAGCGAAGAGGGCAGCCGAACGGAGACACTGCCGAAACAGACAGCCTACCTAGCTATAGTAGCAACTGTTAAGTGAATGACATTCTGAGCAGTAGATAATAGACCTAACAATAGAGGACTCCAGAAATGGACTCGATATTTCTGAGATAAAATTCATGAATGGATGGCTGAGCGCAATGAGCAGCCTTCAAAAATCTATAATAGAACACTATTAATGTAAGCCCAAGAAGTAGAAGAACTCTTACTTCATGAGCCGAAATCTTAAGCACAACTGCTAAGCCAATGATATACCATAAGCAGTACGCTAGTTAATAGAATCCATTAACAATAAAATGGAGCGTAACGTCCTTCTACTAGACATCAAAGACAGAAGAAGCTTACGCCCTTGTAATAAACAGATATCTGTTTATAAATACATAAACTGTACCCGGAAAGAGTAAAGGCCTATGCCCATACGAAGACGGAAGGACCTTAAAAAAATAGGTTCCGGATAATAGGAGCCTAACTCTTATGCAACAATCCAACCTAAATAGTAACGGAAGTATTGATTCCGAAACTATGAAAGTGAAAATCATCCATCGATAGTGCATGAAACTCACTGACTCTACAGTAAAAGAGAAACCAATAGAATTACTGTCTAAAAGGTCAGAATTTGAAAACTACTGTTTCCAGAGGCTCAAATGATTACTTAGCTAAATAAGAACCTGAAGTTAAAATCCGTATAGGAATTTAATCTAAAGATTCTAAGTCTATTTATCAAAAAGTTACTAACTGACTTAGATAAAGAGACAAAAGACTCAATTGTAAACTATCGTAGAGTGCATAGGTATGAGGTAATATAAACCTATAACCTAAATAACAACAGGCTGCAGTAGATCTTGTGAAACAAGTATACTAAAAAATAGCAATGAGTAGTATGGAGGGATCAACCATATGAACATAATGATCCCTACACCACGACGGAAGAGCCTCCACTTTAGTCGCATAGAATAGCGAAGAAGAGGATCTCCTATAGTAAGAAATCGCGTCCAAAGCTCGTCCAGTACAGTGCTTACAATGCAATACGGACCACACAACGGAATACATGAAGGTTGCGACCTTGCTGGTTGTGATAAAGATGACACGATTTACCCAGTGAAAAAAGATCCTCACATAGAGGAAGATTTCACGTTAAGATCCACAGTAGACAAGAGAGTAAATTACTCATGATCTCTGTGAAGATAGAGATGCTATCAACAGAAATGTATTGTGGTTGTTTATCTTAGCAATACCTGCTAAAAACAACAGCGCCGGAGGATACGCGTATCCTATCATTCTGTCCTATAGATCAATAGAGCGTTAACAGTATTAGCTCAGAGATCTGGACAAGCCAACACATACGTCTGCAATTGATTAGCCAGCTGTGTCATAAATAAAACATCATTGGGCGCTCCCATAGATAGCAAATCTGATTGAATACTTGTTTGTTGAGAGTCCATTCTGACAGCAACAAGCGACCCGTAAGAGAACGGGAGTGCGATAAAACAATCAGACGACCCAGAATATGACGGACCAAAACTGAACTTGGTGTACTATAACCAACAGACGGATTCTTTCCATTAAATTGAATAACGGAAACGAAAGAGTGCCTCCCTGGTTCCGGAGATACGCCACTACTGTCGAATTAAAGGACAGGAATTTGGGCATGCGTTTCTGAATAATGTTCATGCAATGACATAAAGCAAGCCTAAAAAAACATTATTCCGCGGAAGTTAACTGATAGCTAAAAGACTGCAGAACCCAAAGACCCTGGCACTTCGAATCCGTAGGGATCAGTATATATCCCAATCTGTTTGACTGGCAACCGTCATAACAGCCACACTCGGGTCCGGCAACTGCGGCGGCACTCTCTGAGTCAACCACCGAATGTTTGCCCCAGTCTGAATCTCTTGTAACACTAGATAGACAAGAGAATGTATAAATCAAGCAATTCATGGATTGCCGGAAAGTTGCCGTCGAAGAGAAGCTCCTCCGAGAACGAAGCGACTCTGAGAGAGTTCTTAACCTACTATCCACGCGTGGATGTAGCTAGGGCTGCCTCACGTCTAACCAACTCCAATCAGCCACTGAAGGGCGGAGTTATACGTGAACAAACTACTGCCCTCAAAAGAAATTACATTGAGAATAATATCCCGTAAATCTTTTCTTGAAGACGTAATGATAACGCCTCAGTAAGGCGGATTACGTATAATAAAGCGTCTAAGTTAAGTCTAATATACATAATGTCGTTCCCAACATTGAAATTGGAAAAGACATAAACGGTGAAAAAGAATATATGCAGTCTTTAATCACACCGTCTAGACGCATATGAACTCTCGGTATGCCCTGCTCTGCCAAAATAAACTATATGTAAAAAAAGATAAAATGGCAGAAATGAGCCACGCGGACAAGAAACTAAACTATCATGCTTAGTAGCCGTCTTGTATATATATATAAATATATAGCGTCGAAAAATAAAACACATGTTGTAATGACAATATTGGACTGCGTCGGTAAGTCAGGGACAAAGTCCCTGTACCGATCGAAAAATCCGAGTCCAATGACGCTATAAGTCTCTTATCCAAGATCGCAGCAATGAAGTCCGAAAAATAATCACTGGAAGAAATGCCAGAAGATATGAAAGGCATCTTCCGATACTACTAAAGGGAAAACTCGAAATCTTTCGAATCCCTTTCGCCATCCTGTCGGACCCTATAAAGCGTTCGGTCGTCCATAGCTTGATGCAACCGCGGACCGCACCGACCCAGCGCCGTCGGATAATTCCTGATTCGACCGAGAAATCGTCAATTGCTGGGTGCTGCGAAACAACTGTGCTAACTCGGATAGCACGTCCGTCACTGAGGCCTGAGGAGCAGCGGTCTTACGATGCATTGCCGCAGGAAGCTCCGAGATCGTTACCCCGTGCATACTTCCAATATGCGAGCGAACGGAGTGTATAGGCCTCGTGTCCCTTGGCTACCGGATGGCGCGACCTATTCGCTGTGGAATCACTGAATGCCGAAACTGATCGGATACTCGAGGTCACGTAGCCAATGTGCGGTCGTGTGCCCTGCTGTGAGGATGAGGAAGCATTAAAGACAGTCTCTCGGACTGTCAATATAACGGAGCGTCCCGAGCAACGGACATATGCTCCGAATGTAAAATATCTGAACCACAACATGCGGTCCCCTATGTTGTTGGCTTCCTCCGATCTGTCCTCAATCTGCCGTCACTGGGTGAGTACTAAAGTAATTAAAGTGCTCGCATCACCCAAATCTCCTTCCTAGACCGCAACGGACGAACCCGGCAGCCGAACCATTCGATGAATGTACGCTACACCGGGTGAGCTAGCGAATGTCACTCCGTAAGCGATAGACATATTCCATGAGCACTTATTGCCGCTAACTCTTCATTAACTATGACGACAGAGGCACACTTTTGAAAGACATCTCCATAACTCTTCGAACAAGAAACCAGAAATGCTTGGATAGCAAGCATAAAATAATAATATATATAGCGTCGTTCAATAATTCGAAAGTTTGTGTGACATTATTGGACTATGTCGGAACTGAGGGACGATGTCCCTGAACCGAACCAAAAATTTCTAAGTCCACCGACGCTATCAGTTTCTTATCCGGCATCGCAGCATATGTTGTTCCGAAAGGGAAAGCTTGAAATCCACCGAATCCCTTTCGGTATCCCGTCGGACCGGATGAAACTTTCGGACGTCCGTACCCGCTTCCGCGGAGCGTCCCGACCCAGCATCGTCGGATAAAATATATGCGACAGATTCAGTTGATGCTGGGATGCTGCGATAAACTGTGCTATTAAGGAAAGCACGTCCGTTCCCGAGGCCTGTGCAGTAGCGGACTTACGATGCATTGCCGCTGGAAGCTCCGTGTACGTTGACTCCCGCATACTTCCTATGCGAACGTCCGAAGTCTGCAGGCCTCGAGTCCCCGGCTACCGACCCAGCGCTGTCGGATAATTCTCGATCCGACACCGTTTCTATCGGCTGCTGGGATGCTGCGATAAGCTGTGCTATGTGCACAAGAATGTCCGGCGTCGAGACCTGCGGAGGCGCAGTCTATCGCTGCTTCGCCGAGGGCAGCTCCGCATCAGATGGCTCCCGCATACTTTTCCTATGCGAACGTCCGGAGTCCATCGGTCTCGAATCCCTGGCTGCCGGATGGTGTGACCTGGTCGCCGAAGAATCCTTGATCGGCGAAGCTGGTAATATATCGGCGGTCACGCAGCCAAGGTGCGGTCGTGTGCGCTGACGAGAAGAGGAAGCCTTAGCAGTCTCAGCGGACTGCCTATACAACGGAGCGTCCCGAGCGACGGACGTATGCTCCGCTAACGACACATTTGTACCACAACATCTGGGGCCAGATGTTGTTGAACGAGAGAGGGGCCTCTCTCGCTTGCCGTCCGGATGGACCGGAACGAGCTATGAATCGGACTAAAAGGCTTCCTCCGTTCTCCCTCCGATCCGCCGTCACTGGGTGTGCATTAAGTTAATTTTATAGTGCTCGCATCACCCCAAAATTCCTTCTAGACCGCAACGGACGAACCCGGCTGCCGAACCATTCGGTGAATGGACGCTACACCGGGCGAGCTAGCGGACGTCAAAGGCCGTCGAACCTACTAGGGTCCTCTTAGGCAATTGGCGTATTACATGAGCACTTTTCCGCTAGCCCTTCATTAATTGTGACGACGGAGGCACACTGTTGGAAGACATCACAGATACATCACCCTAATCTTGATCGTCTGAAATAGAAATTGATAAAGTAGAGTGACCCTGCGGGGAAAGGACCGGAGTGTCCAAATCCCCAACAACATACCGTGACATACGCTTCCCATATTGTCATCGAAATCATACGATACAGAACCGGAGTTAATGCGAGTACACTGACCACATAAAGAATGATAATAAGGTCAGAGGAAGACTTCCTCTTAAAACAATTGATCAATATCCTTTCAATGTGAAAAGAAAACAAGTCCTGGTACTCGCACTAACCCCTGGCAATCAAAATACATAATAATAATATGATCCATTAATATAGAAAAAATAATTGAAATCAAAATATTTTGAAAAAATATTTTTTCAGAACAGCCCAAGTTTCTGAAAAGTAACGTTGAGCCCCAATGGATCCCAAGCCTAAGTGTGGACAAAAATTTTAAAAATATTTTAAACAATTTATTCAACACTTACGAACAATAATAATGTATCTAGTTATGATTGAAATAACATAAAGATATTATTATTTAGAAATCCCCCCCTCACACAGAGGGCTGTTGTAAATGTAAACAATGAGTGTAAAAACACTAAAATAAGACTCCAGGCACCCAGGCCCGAAATCAGTTACCAAAAATACACCATCTGATGCAAAACAGAGACTTCCAGGGAAGAAACTGCAGAACATCAGATGGTAGATGCAGAACACAACGCCTAACCACCCGTAGGTGAAGACGTAAACATGGGGAAAGAACAGAATTCATTCTGTTATTCAGCTAAACTCCCAAGAAATTTTAGTAATAATAATTACAGAAATTATGCCAAAAGCATGGGAGAATAGCAAGGGGGAACTTAAAGGACAGGGAGAGAGGAAAAACACTTGTAAAAACAGTGTAACTAAATAATCAGAATGACAACAAAATGGCTGCTGCCTTGAAAATAGGTAACTTAACATAATTTCATTAAAAAATTTTAAGTTACAGCCCTGATAATATTCTGTCACACATTCTTTTCCTCTCCTCCTTTTCTATCCTCCTTAGAATCACCATTTCACTAATATTTATGTGTCTGGCATCATTTAAACTGAGATTTAAAAGCACAAAGATCAGTCAGATGTTAACTGATGAAGGGCCAAACTTAGAATGATAAATGGCGCCAATTTCGGAACGTCCTTGACACTGCGCATGCGCAGTAGGGGCGAAGTGTGGAGGGCCTCTCAGGACATGTTTTCTTTAGTTTTAGATGCAAATTTTGGGGATTGGGGGGCAAAATTTGTGTTTGGCCCTATATTTTAAGAGTTAGCACCAGCTATGTCTGGGTCATTGGTACAGTATAAAAATATACATATTTTCCACTTCAATTATTCAGCATTTTAGCGACCAGAATGCCCCCAGAGGCCACCAGAGAGCACCTAAAAATCAAAATTTTCTTGCGGTTCTCCCCCCAGAGATGCCTTCGGCGTCTGAGTTTCACTTTCTTTAAACTTCTGGACCCACAAATTTTCCCCTAGAGGAAACCCTGCTTATAGTTTATGCATTCAACAAGAATAATAAGAGGTGTAGACTGTGATAAAGGAATCTACACTCAATCTTGTACAGCCCTCATGGTTGACTGATCTCAACCAAAACAGAACTACAGGATTAAATAAACACGGTTGCGTGCCTGGCCGATGGCCACAGTTGACTGATTGCGACCAAAATAGGAAAGTTTCATGTATATATCATATTGAGTCACCCTATCAAGTAACAATGAAATCCCTTCATAAGTAGGAAGTGTAGACAGTGCTAAAGGAATCTAGGTCATGTGTTCAAGCGGCAGAAATTGATGACGATCATGACTAAAATAGACAGTCTCATCATTTCATAAATATGAACTGTAGACTGTGCTAAACAAATCTAGGTCATGTGCCTGTGTGACTGTCAAGGTTGACCGATCACGACCAAAATAGGACATTGTCATCTAGACATTATACAGTCATCCTACCAATTTACAAAGAAATCCCTTCATAAATGCAATCTGTAGACTGTGCTAAAGGAATCTAGGTCATGTGTCCCCACATCCATCATGGTTGACTGAACCAGACCAAAATACGACGTTCTCATCTAAACATCATACAGAGTCATCCAACCAAGTTACAAGGAAATCCCTTCATAATTATGACTTGTAGACTGTGCTAAAGGTTTTGGGGTTTTGAACCTGCGCAGCCATCACAGTTGATCAATCACGACCAAAATGGGACGTTCTCATCTAGACATGACCTTGAACCTACACATGAAATTTAGTGATGATCGGACAAGAACTACAGGGTGTAGCCTGTGATGAAGAAAATGTGAACAAACTTACAGACTTTCACACCCGTGATGGCAATAGCTTGTCCTGACTTTGTCAAGATAAGATAAAAAATAAAAAAAGCTCTGTTGGGTAAAGGGTTAACATGTGTCATCAGTATACAACAGGAGTTCAATAATGGTGGCCTCATGGAATCCTGGGGCACTCAAAGCAGGTATGCATTCTCAAAACCATTTTCACGAGAATCCAAATGGATTCTCCCAAATTAAGATGAAATTTAAGCCCTGCTTATAAACACTGTTTAGTTCATTTTTTTATTTCCTAACATCCAGTTTTTATACTTCTTATCTTTGGTAATAATGTTTACACTCTACCGCCTTCTTGAAGATCTTCAGGTCTTAAAGAGAAGGAACAAAAAGCCAATCTTCTATTTCTCAGGTCATTTTTATTTTAAATGCATGCGGGTGGGTGTTTCTTGAATTTTATTTTCTATTTTTAAAATTATTATTTCTTTTCATTAACAGGTTCACACACACTGTAGTTGGTTTGTTTTATAATATTATGTTTAACTCCCTGCATGCTGCTGGTAGGTTTTCCTGCAAGGACAAGATTTCTCTTGTCACTGAAATAAGTATAATTTGGGGACATTTCATCAAATTTTCACCTTTAAACTGAATGGATTTTTTCATCAATGATTCCTTCAGTTAAACTCAGATGAATTTTTCAGCAAATCTAGTCATGGCTGCTTTATAGCAGCAATGACTGGATTTGATGAAAAATATCTTGAAAATATTCAGCGGGTTAGGGGTTAGGAGTTAGGCCCTGTCATCTACAGTATGAGATGGGCTGTGGTGTAGTTTATAGATTTTATTCATTTTAATGATTGTTAAGTTTGCAGAGGTAACAACAAGAGGGCATGAAGTAGCCAAAATGACCATGCAGGAGAGTCTGAAAAGACAAGCGATTTTTTGCCAATAAACTGGAGCAAATAAACACTTAAAGGATACTAATAAAAAATGCTTTTATCTCGGCCTCCTTTAATACATCTAGATTTATAAACTTCAACTGTGCTGCTAACTTTATAAACTCTTTGAACAATTCACCGTTTCGTATGTTCTCGTAATCAACAACTTTGCCATCTTCACTCATAAATTCTCCCTTGATCCTGTAAAAAAAAACAAAAAACAAACATTGTTACAAATAGCATGTCTGAAAAGTAATTATCAGATTTGTGCCTATTCAAGTCGCTGCACACAATTTTTAATCTGACATACATTTAACCTTCTTTTCCCAGTGTCCAAGCTCATGTTTCTGTAGTCCATTCCAGAATACATGGTTTATCCCGGGCATGCGCAGACAACTTGGATTATCAATCTGGTTGTTTTCTTTGCAAACCGTCATTCTGGAATATCATTCCGAATCATTCTGAGTAAACCACCTCGCGAGCAGGTTTAGATGGTTTACCTTTTATTCCTGACATGCGCAATTGCCAACAAATAGTGGAAAATATTTCCCTGTTCGTTGTATTCTCCAAAAACGTTTGAGCGATCAAGACAATAACAAATATGTTAGGTACATGGAATTCAGCAAAATATTTAAACATAGCATACCCAAAAATAATTGATGAAAATAAAGATAAAGAACTATGGAGTCAATTAAACAACAGGCCCGTTGACCCACCCCCAAATTGAATAAATGAATTTTTTGGACCCTGGAATTCATTTTTTTGAGAAGCGACCACCCTTTAACCACCCATAACTGACTCATTTATTTCCCCTTGACCCGAAACCCTGTTTATTGTGACAGAACATTACATCTGGATGTGAAATCCTAAAATGATGAACGTCGAGGGGGTGGGTGGGTGGGTGTGGGGGGTGGATTACAACCAACTTGGTTACAAGGCTCAAATCCTACAGACGCAAAAATGCCCAAATTCTGAAAACTAAAGATATGGAAACCTTTCTCCATCCGCACCCCCACCAGTTAGAAATTTGAGGGGTGTAACCACGCCCCATTATAGCGCTCTAGCCAAGCTGTGTGAGTTTGCTCCCATGCCCCGCCCCCCCACCCCCACACCCCACTTTCCTTCCCCCTGGTGAGACCGGATACTGTTACTGTTACTGAACCTTAACAATGCGGCGGTGCATTCATGACCTTCTTGTTCACAGGAACTCTGTGATGAGAGTGCACAGACAGGCTTTGCTGGTTCTCAGTGTACTCATAACCAACAAATAGTGGACACCAAATACTGAAATTGTTTTTTTAAATTCTCGTTCAAATAACGTCAACGAGCAGAGCTGTATGGACAAAATGGCGAGAACCTTTCCCCAATCTCCCGGATCAGCAGGCATCCTTGCCAGTGGCGTAGTCATAGGGGTGGGGGTGGGGTGGGGTTGGAGACTCAGGTCAACCTAAAGCTTTAGCAGCCCCCCCCCCCCCTAAATAAAAAAGAAATATTGACCCAAATGCTCTCCAATAGAGGGCTGCACATGCTGCGACTGCATCAGATTCGATCTTAGAGCATTTAACTTTGCAAATTTTTCTCGACGGAGGCCCTATCCTGACACGGACGGTCTGGTCATTGCCCCCTCCTCAAACTTCTCTGTCCTAACTGGGACCCTGTGGTCGTTACCCCAACCTCCCACTTCCCTGAAGGGAAGTAGGAGGAGGGGTAAAGCCGGAATAGTCCTAGTTAGTAACCCCTACCCCTCACCCAGGGGCGGCAGAAGCTAAAAAAAAAAGTGGGGGAGGGGCACAATTTTTTCTGTGTAACCGTAGGGTTGAAGGAAGGAAAAAGAATTTAGGAGCTGAGTGTGGGGGGGGGGGGGGTGGATTGGAGGGGTACTTTGTTATCGCGTATGTCATGAATACGGAACAAAATTAAATACAACTCCGGAAAGGGAACACATGCACACGTTAGACACCATAGTCCAAACTTGGATCCACAGTCCGCAATGTAAATAATCTTTGGGTTTGGTACGTCCAAAGGACGTACGAAACTCAAAAAAGTAATATTACGGAATTTGGGTCCAAATTTGGACTAGTTTACCAAACTTAAAAATTATATTACGGAATTTGGGTGCAAGTTTGGACTAGTTGTACTATTACTATAGTCTGTGCTTATTGGATTTAATATTGGATTTACTGGTTGCGAACTTGCAACGTGCAATATCTCCATATATAAAATTGACAACGATGCCAACAGTATTATGTTGCTAATTTTGTAAGAACTATTATCATCTTCCACAGTAAATGCCATAGGTGCTGTGTAGGTTATGTCAGAGTAAGTCCTGTCTGGGTACCCATAATTGGTGAAAAAAGAGGGGGCACGTGCCTCCTGTGTCCCCGGCTCCGCCACCCCAAATATCCCCCCTCAATTATAGAATCTGATAATCCTGGGCCTGGATACTCCCCTGTACCTGACTGCTCAGGTGTCGAACATCCATCTCAGTCGGCTGTGGAATAAAAAAAAAAAAAGAACAAAAACCCCCAAATATTCCTCGTTTCAAAATCAATCCGGAACATGATAGGATTGGAGGCATTAATTCCTCGGCAAAGAAAGAATCAGCTTCAGACCACAGCATAACAAATGCAGTGGCATAGCCGGGGGAGGGGGGGGGGGGAGGGGGATAGGAGGGGGGATTAGGGGGACGGGGGGGGGGGGGGGGGGGTAGGAGGGGGGATCCGGAATAGACTACGGAAACATAAGCCAAGTACTGTGGAGGTTTAAAAACGGGTGGAGAAATTTTTGTTTTGGGGGGAGGGGGGCACATGCCACCCCCAAAGTTTCACATCCCCACCCCAAAACATTGATCCAATGCAAGTTTCAAACAACTAAAGAACCCCAAAATGCTCTCCAATATAGGACTGCACATGCTACAATTGCCTCATATTCGATCTTGGAGCACTAAATTTTGCAAACTTTTCTCGGGGAAGGCCTTGTCCAAACTAGGCCCCTCTGGTCGTCACCCGCATCCTCCCACGTCTTTGTCCCAACTAGGGCCTCCTGTCGTTACACCCCCCTCCCCCCCCCCCCCCCCCCCCCTCAATTATAGAATCCTGGCCAAGCTCTTGAACAAATGGGAATCGAAATAATAATAAAACTCAAGTGCTCTGTCCAGCATTTCTTTGTAAATTTTATTTCTTTTTAATCTGGTCATATTGACCTACCTATCCATAGGAGAGCTGTGCTTTTTTATTTATACAGATGCGGCACTGAGATGAGCAAAAACAGCATCCATGTTGTCATTGACAACATCATCAACAAAAATTGCGAGCGCTACTTCCTCAAATTCCATTCTGGTTTACATTTAAAGTGCAATTTGCTGTTTCCTTGTGATTACTATTCTGTATCTTCACTGCGCATGTCACACTATTCCATGTAATCCGGAATAGACTACGGAAACATAAGCCAAGTACTGTGGAGGTTTAAAAACGGGTGGAGAAATTTTTGTTTTGAATAGTGATGAACCAATAATTGGAATCAGCAATTGGACCCGACCGGCTATGGGGCATCGGCCAATTATGACAACCGACAGTTAAAAACTGGCAGTAACCGGTTATTCTGTATTTGTCACTGACTATTAAAAATCTCTTTGATATCTGGCCATTTCAATAAAGTTTCCCCATTAAAAATGTGTGTAGTGCAAAGCACAATATTTAGGGAGTTGCAGAGCAGAGATATCACGGAAATTACCAGCTGCAATCAGTACGAGATCGCCACCATTTCCGAGCTGATCGAAGTCACTGGCCTTCAATAGTGTTGTGCTTTTTTTCTGACCTCGGTTTTGGTTCAGTTCTGTCCAAAAAACTCAGTTTATAGGTTGGTTTTCAGTTTTTTGCAATAAAAAGACCGTAGACTTGAAAAATATCACACAGTGGCAATAAAAATACATATTCTGTCATATTTTAAATGATAATTCATCTGGCAATGGCTAGCATCAACTTATTCCCCCCGCCCACACCCACACACCAATACAAATCTCCTATGTAGGTGGACATGTCCAATACCACCACCCCACCCCACAAAAAATACTTTAAAATTCTCAAGGCAGGAGTGGTGCCAGGAAATTGGCAGGAAACAAAAGTTGAGGAAACAAGTCAATTGTGGGGCGGGGTAAGCTGCATTGCATCTCTCCAAGGAATTCTTTCTCGCAACCTCCCCCCAATCTACTGCTGACCTTAAGACTCTGGTATTATTGGAAGACTCCTTGCTACCACTGGCTCTCTTGGTCTCAAAATCCAGGTGGACCTACTAGACTAGTACTGGCCTGCCACCCAAACCCCCCACCCCGAGATATTTTTGAAAAAAATGTACTCTAAACTATGCCACCTGAGACGGATCACTTCTAAGACCAGTTGCACATTGGTACATTGATATAGAGTATAGGTTGCTCTCAGTACAGGTGCACCCCCCCCCCCCCCCCCACCCCTTCAGTTACTGTATGCAACCGGATTTGAAACCATAACTGGTAGTTTGGAATGGGGAGGCAATATTTGCGATGGGTGGGCTGATTGGGCTCGACAGTCGACACCACATCCTTTCCATAGGTAACCCAGACTCCCACACACTCCTCTTAAATTCCACGCCTGGCCACCGCCAGAAGGTGCCATGCTCATTGGATTTTTAGAACAACCATAATTTACACTGACAAGTTTTTATCTGTAATGTTTTGAACTGTACCTTTTGCCATTTGCCTTTCGAAGTTGGCGTTCCACTTTCAATTTCCATCTGTTGCTTGAGAAACTGAATCAGTTCTGTATTATATGAGGCAAAATATTCAATTTAATTGTGTGCAGGGGATTTTAGGCCTCGCAGGTTCGCATGGTCAGCACTCTGCAGGTAAATACTAAATAGGTGCGGGGGACATGCCATCGTGGAATGCGCTCGCATGCATACATTGGATAAACGCATCAAGGGAGGTGACAATGTTGAACGTTAAATTCTAAGCATGTGTCAGGGAAACCCACACGACAAGTATGTTTTCTTTTTCACAGTAATCTGCCATTTAAAAAAAACAGACTATTTTTTCCTTGATTTTATTCACGATTTTGTTGTTAGGTAATTAATACACCCAAACATGTGCAGATAAGAAGCCGTTTGCGAAGTCCACAAGTTGCTCATTTTGACATTTGTAGGCGTGTTAAGATTGTCATTCTGAGAATTTCTGAACAAACCAACCCACTTTTGTAACAGTGCTGAGTAACTGGACAAGAAGTTGTCATACATCATACGAAAATTTCTTGGGACGTGTGATCATTCTTCTAATTCGACAGTGACTCCTGTTAGACAGTTGTTTGTTTCTCTGGAGTCTAAATACATGAATACTGGCGACAGAGTTATCAGTCGACGTTACGGATTTAGTTTTAAGTCGTTGACAATGCAAACTGAATGTTCAGGGTAAACATAAGTTTCCAACATTTTGTAGAGAAAACAGAAACCGTACTGATTTAACAATTATACGGCTTCGGTTTTAGAGCCAAACCGAAACTGACTCACAATACCAGTTAACCACACAACACTAGCCTTCAATCTTGGTGTTGTACAACACTGCATAGGATACATGTATAAATAAAATGTGTTCAGCTGGTAGTCTGTAGTACTTCATGATGCAAGCATCATAATATAATAAGAAATTAAAATTGAGAAAAAAATGAAAAATACTCTTTTTTCAATGATAGATGATTGTTACGCAACATGTAAGTTGCATGACTGTCACAAACACGCTTTCAGTTTTTCAAGGTCATTTTTTTTATTTAGTTACCTCCCTTGATGTTTCTCTCCAATGTTGATTGCAGAGTACACCGCATGTGTATCTGTAAACCATGTGTCATACAACTTCAGAACACAAACATTAACATCAAAGTTATTATTCAATTAAGACACTAAGTATGTGTGCTCAGTATATTCAGGCCTGGCCGTTTGAGGAGAGCTATTGTTCCGGCTCTCCTTGGCTCCCCTCAAATCATATTGGGGAGGGCCATAATTGCCCTCCTTAAACTGTAATGGCTCTCCTCAAACTTTCAATTCCCTTATTAAAAAACGTGTATAATTAATATAAGTGTGAAATAGCTCCCCTGAAACAGATTTAGGAGAGCCGTAGCAGCTCCCCTGGATTTTTCAAAAGGCCAGGCCTGTATATTCCTGGTTAATACAGCCAAGTGTATTGTATTCTCACACAAAACTGCATTAACACTATTTACTGGAATAAAACACAATCTTCACAAGAGAACAATATCATGTGATTGTATCATTAATAAAAATCTTCTCCCCCACCCCAACCTCCAAAAATGCAAATATTATTTTGGCTAATACTGCTCGGCACGACATGCATTCTCTGAGAAATTATGTGGTATTAAGCTTTTGTAATTGGTGATTTATCAATGAAATTCTGCAGTATAACAGGCACCAACAGATTTTCTTCTGTGTCCTACTTCAACCCCCGGAATCGGCATAATCGCAGGCTTGGCAATTTCAGGAGAGCGATTTTTTAGCTCTCCTTACTGCCCTCCTGAAAGAATTAAGGAGAGCGAAAAATTGCCCTCCTAAATATTTTGGTCTGGGATGATTGAGATTACATGTATTATGCTCACATTAAATTTTTGTTGTAAAGCAAAAATGTAATTTAACTTCGAAGACACATAACATCACGTAATTTCATTTTGAAAGTGATTTACTGGTAAAAGGTAATGGCTGCAACCATACCCAAACACAGTTGCAATCATTTGAAGCAAAATGGGTCACAACAATATTTTTTTTCTGTCAGTTTCAAGTTCAACAACTGACATCACAGTTTGAGGGGTAATTATTCAAGGAATATTGACACTATAATATACTACCATTACTACTATCCTGTCACTTGAAGCACTTGCACCAGGATGTGACTGTAGATTCAAGCAGACCTGTTGTCCAAGAAAGTCATACGCCTACCACTACCACCTTCAACCCCCTTGGGGGGTTGAAGGTGGTAGTGGTAGGCGTATGACTTTCTTGGGCAACAGGTCTGGGTACACACACAGGTCTTGTCAAGTATGTGTTCGGTTGTTGAGTGAGACATCTAAATGTCTAAGAGATTTCGCTTTACCTTAGTAAAGTTAATAAAATCACTGATGTAGTCTGTTGGTTTCAGTTTCAATGAGTTCGTTCAACTGGATACTTAAAATGCTGTGTAAAGCTAATTGCTCTCCTAAGCTGATAGAGGAGAGCGATTTTTTGCCCTCCTGCATTTTTCAGAATGCCAGGCCTGTAATCGGCAGAGAAATCGGTAAAAGGTCCACAGTAAGTTGTCATAATCTGTTCATCACTAGTTTTCAATTCCTTTAACCCTTTACCTAACATGAAAAGCAGACAACACTTGCAAACAAAACTCTTGAATAACTAATTTTTTAATTTTTTGTCTCAAAAACATAGATTATGATCCCTCATTAGAATGAGCTCAAAAAATGAAAAAATAATGAAAATTAATTGACGACTTTTGTGAATAGTGCCGACTGGTTTTGGCCACTATGTTGGGTAAAGGCTTAGCACGTTACTGTTTCTTGTTAAGACTGGTAGGGCATTCCATATTGTCATACAAGTAGAAACAGAAGAACATTTTAGGACTTTATCCTGAACCTTTGGAGTGCAGGAATCTGACACCTTTCAGAGATTATACTGTGAAAGTTCACTAATACAGGTGGGAAGATCTGTCCAATGTTCTGAACCATACTGTAAAAAATACACATTTTTATAATATACATGTTCCTGTATTCTTGGAGCAAATACCAACCCACTTTTTCTAATAGTAATTGTTCACATGGAACCAATCTTGTCAATCCTGAAATGATTTGTGCGGCATTGCAATGTATATCATCCAAACATTTCATATGACAGGTACTTGCAAAATCCCAAACCGTTCTTGCATACATGTTCATGTGTACTTGAGTATGGGCAAAATGAACAAGACACACATCCTTATAAGTGTGTTTTTGTTCATCATATATTTTAGGTTCCTTTTTTGAGAAAGTCCCGAAGAGATTCTCCTACAAATTTCATGTATGTGATTATCCCAGAACACATTAAAAAGAATACCAGATAATTTGCTTTGAATGGTTAAGCAAAAACTATATAAGGAGAAGTGGAATCTCTGGCTATAGTAAATAATACCGATTTTGTTAGACATGTATATTAAGAAAAAAAAAGCACCAAGAATAG
Organism: Pictodentalium vernedei; assembly: GCA_031216915.1. Taxonomy (NCBI): domain Eukaryota; kingdom Metazoa; phylum Mollusca; class Scaphopoda; order Dentaliida; family Dentaliidae; genus Pictodentalium; species Pictodentalium vernedei. Next base: position 579,806,131 of record CM062294.1, read on the forward strand.
ATCTCCATTACTTTCCCAATACATGGCAAGATAGATATCGGTTGGTAATTGTTTGAAATGAAATGGTCAAAACACTGCACCAAGCTTCTTTTAATAATCTTTGATTATGCCACCATGTCCACTTGACCTCTTGGCTGGTAATGTCTTTATAATATCGGATATACAGTACATGGAGAGTGTATTTTCACTAAATCAACCAGAGAGTGGCGATTCCACCCAAGCAATTATTGCAAATTTGTTGCAAAGCATAACAAGCAAAAGCAAAGTTTCAGTTAAACCTGAAGGTCCATTGGCTGAAACATTGCTGGTGTTTTTTATCCATATGAACAGAATTTGAAAGTGATACTTTAGCCGATAATGTCACTTCACGGGTGATTTAGTTACAATCCACCATTAGATTCCAAACACTAATTATAGGAATGATCATCACAAATTTAATTAATGAAGCACCGGGTACAACCCGGTGCTTCATTAATTAAAATTTTGCTGATGATGATTTTTATTACCTGGTAAACGCATGCGTGGACATCACTGCCCACACGTGGATTACGGCCAATCCACGGCAACTGTACTGTATAAATGATTTCTCATTTTGCCTAAAAGGAAACTAAGTCTCTATTTCTATCTTTAATATTACTATTATTACCACTGCTACCAGTAAAAGACAGTAAACAACTGAAAGTGAGCTGAAATGGAATTGTACAGTGGAAATCAAATGACATAAGTTTTAACCTTAAATGGATATATCCATCATTAATTTAGCTGTCTGAACTTTGTGACTAATTGCTGCCCCAGTAAAGCAGCCAAGTTCATACTAGCAGCTGAATTATAATTATCATCTGCTTTGTTGTCTCACAGACGTTACTCGAGTATCACCTTTTTGATAACGTACTCAATACTCGTACTTTACTCATACAATTTCACATACTTGTACTCGTGCTCATTACTTTGAAAGGAAAAGTCACTACCCTCGAGTATTTTATGACTATTTTATGAGTACTTTTTTCAGAATAATACCATGTTCTACCAGCAACAGTTAAAACTAGAAGTCCTGTCATGAAATGTGCGCTTATCTAGGCTTAATTGCCTGTAGGAATTGCGCGCAATTGCCATATAGAATGGCATTCAAAGCATGGCAGGTTCTCCTGATTACTCATAGCAAACACAGGCAATGTTTCTGCCAATGGACCTCTGGGTAACCCGGAGGTCCATTGGCTGAAACATTGTTTGTGCACAGGCCATATGTACAGAAATTGATAGCCTTACTGTGGTCATAACCCATAGATTAACATGCAGATCGACGTGCTATTTGTGCGCATTTCAGGACAGGACTTCTAGTTTTAACTGTATGTATACCTGTTTCATTCAACAGGGGCATGTCCCCTAGTTCATTCACTGACACAGAGCAGCACTGTTTATCAGTACTTGTACTCTCACTCATACATTTCGCCACACACATCGATCGTGTGTGAGTAAAGTTCGGTGCAGTGTCTTTGAGGAGATAACAAATATTAAAAATAAGCAAACATGTCGCATGCACGGGTAAATTAGCCACCGTCATCTAATGAGTCAGTCATGGTCTTGCCACCTGGTCTTGTAGAATTTTATTGACCTCTGCAAGTTACATGCCATGGACTCTCGTAGACCCACCCACCCACCCACGAAAGTGCCATATTAAGAGTGAATCTATATTGAAGTACAGTATATGTACGCTTTCCACGAATGGACAACATTTCCATGGACACAGTAATATTAGATTTCAAAAACTAATTTTAGGGGGATTAATCATCAAAAATATCATTTATGAAGCACCGGGTATAAACCCGGTGCTTCATTAATTAATATTTTGCTGATTATCATTTTTTATTACCTGGTAAATGCATGCATGGACATCACTGCCCATGCATGGATTACAAGCAGTCCACAGAGACTGTACTGTAGAGCCAGATTTTGAATGCAGAGAGTTCCTCAAAATTGAAAACTAGATGGTGTCATTTGTGTGCAAAGCACATTATAGAATATCTTACCTTCTACAAGTATCTGGGAATTTCATTGGTTCAAAGTCGTCACATGCAAACTGCATATAAAACCATATACTGCCTGTCAACACCAATATACGTTGACAGCTATGGGTAATCTCCCCTTTGTTCATTGATTATTCAAAATGGCGGCAGCCGATAAATGCTTCAAGTTGAAAGATTGAGTGTTGGAAGCCCATATTTGGTCTGAAGTGCAGGTTAGGCAACTTAAAAGACTTCATATTCTGTGGATGTGTGTCATGTTACCTTCGAAATGAAACTGTTTGGTATGTATGAATTTGCCTTGTTACAATTTATGCATGTAGGCACTCTCCCATAAATTGTAACAAGGCAAAGACACGTGAACACATTGAGAGAATTCTTTTAATTTTGATTGCTGTTGTTATTAGTTCCGTGCATCGATGCAGCAGTCGGTAAGATATATTCGTTACACAGTTTGTTGGTGCCCTAATATAGTATATATGGTGTCAGTTCTCGTCCAATATGTAATTAACTGACACCATATATACCATATTAGGCCACCAACAAACTGTGTAACTAATAATATCCCCACATTAGCATTCTTGATTATTGGTTGATGCTTTTTCACAGACAGAAATGAAAAGGTATTATATAAAATTTGAAACATTTATGCACAAGAAGAGACCCTACCTGAAAATATGAACACACTTTCAATGTTTTGAATTAAACCCCATACGAGCCTTTCACAGAAAATTGATTCTCTAATGACAAATGTGTCACTACGAGAGCAGCATGGTGCCGAAACAAAAATCCGAAACCTTTATGCACATCTGGAGACCCTATCAGAACATATGAACACACTTTCAACATCTCAAATTAAAACCCCTAGGAGTCTTTTGTTGCAAACCGATTGTCTAACGACAAAAATGGCATGATGGGAGCCAATTGAGGTCGGATCAAAAATTCAAAACCTTTATGAACATCTAGAGACCCTACCTGAACATCTGAACAGTTGAACACACTTTAAACATTTCGATTAAAAACCCATAAGAGCCTTCTACCAGAAACCGATTCTGTAATGACAAAAATAGTTCTATGAGTAGCATGGGGGGGGGGGGGGGGGGGGGGGACAGGGGGGGGGGGGGAACAGAGGGGGGGGGGAAATTAAAAATCTGAATCCTTTATGCACATCCAGATGCCCTACCGGAACATATGAACAACATTCCGAATTAAAACCACTATGAGCTTTCGCTGGAAACCGATTCTCTAACAACAAAAGTGGGGCTACAGGAACCACATGGGGGCCGAATTAAAAATCCCAAACCTTCAAGCACATCTTTGAAACATATGAACACACTACTTTCAACATTTCGAATTAAAATCCCTAGGAGCTTTTTGCTGAAAACCGATTCTCTAGCGATAAAAGTGCTGCTACGGATGCGACACAGGGCAAATAAAAAATGTGAAACCTTTATTCACATCTAGAGACCTTACAGGAACATATGAACACACTTTCAATGTTTCAAACCCCTAGGAGCTTTCGGCGGAAACCGATTTTCTGACGACAAATGTGGTGCTACAGGCATCACATGGAGCCGAATTAAAAATCTAAAATCTTTAGGCACATCTATACATCCTACTGGAATGTATGAACACACTTTCACAGTTTCGAATTAAAACCCCTAGGAGCCTTCCACTGGAAACGATTCTGAATTTCTCTAATGACATAAGTGGTGCTATGGGCGCCACAAGTGGTGAAATAAAAAGTCTGAAACTTTTATGCACATCTAGAAAACCCTACCAGAACATATGAACACACTTTCAACTTTCTGAATTAAAACCCCTACATGTTGGAGCCTTCCACTGGAAACCGATTTTCTAACAATAAAAGTGGTTCCACTGGAACCACTTGGGGCCAAATCAAAATTCGGAAATCTTCATGGATATCTACAGATACTACCGGAACACCTCAGCATAGTTAAAGATTTTGAATTATTAAAGACCCTAGGAACCTTTCAATGGAAACCGATTTTCTGACAACAACAACTATAAAAGTGGTTCCACTGGAACCACTTGGGGCCAAATCAAAATTCTGAAACCTTTATGCACATCTACAGATGCTATCTGAACACCTCAACATAGTTTAAATGTTTTGAATTACATACTCTTGGTGATATGAAGTTTGGACATATGGACAGAATGGATGGAGATCACCACAATATCCCAGCATTTTTTAATAATAATAATATAGCACAACATGGGACTATTTCACTGTGCAAACCTACTCGGAACGCAAAGCTGCATGTAAATCTTGCAATACAATAATCTTCCACAGTGGAAAAAATCGAACTTCTAAACTCTGTAGTCATTTGAGGGCATGCCATCCATCAGAATACAGAATTTTTGAAGTGAAAGAAACCAAACAAGAGGAAGAGAAAAAGAAGAACAACACCGACTTGCTAGAGGGGAGTGTGCCATCTGTGTCTTCAGAACTGAGGAGGGCACATCAACTGAAACTGAGTGAATTTGAAGAGAACTTGACACCGTGTCTCTGAAAGCAGGACATTGAAAATGAATAAAAAACTTGTTGAAATGATATCTTTTTGGGGCGCAGAGACTCAGTTGGTAGAGGTGCAGGCTGCAAACTGAGAGGTCCTCGGTTCGAATCCCAGCTGTGGCAACCACATTGTGTCCTTTGGCAAGACACTTCACATCCATTACCCACATGGGGACATGGTGGCGTTGTTTACTAAGGTGTACTGCACATCGATGGTGCACTTGTCTTCAACCAATGCTAACCCTGCTTGTGTGGAGTTAGTATGTTGGGGAGCTGACAGTTGCTTGTCATTGCAAGGTGGTTCTCTTCAGGTACTCTAACTTCCTCCACCCGCAAAACTGTTGTGGTCATGATTAGCCATTGTGCAGAAATATGTGACCTTAAACACCAATAAATAAATATAAATGATGGTTTTTGACTTTGAACCTTTCACTGTCACTGAATATGTTAGGTTTCTGAGAAAAGTTGCACACTTTGGAGCCACGCTACAAACTGCCGCCAGCACATCACATGAGACAATCAGTTGTTCCAGAAACTTCCAAAACAATCACAAACAAAGTTAAAGAGGAGTTAACCCTTTACCTAACATGAAAAGCAGACAACACTTGCAAAAAAAATTCTTGAATAACTTATTTTTTTCATTTTTTTGTGTCAGAAAAATAGGTTATGACCCCTCGTTGGAACAAGCTGCACGAGCTCGTTCCAATGAGGGTTCATAACCTATGTTTTTTGACAAAAAATGAAAAAGATAATTAAATTTAATTTCTGATTTTTTAGAATAGTGCTGGCCAGTTTTGGCCGTTACGTTGGGTAAAGGGTTAAAGCACATGAGTCACATGAGTGTGATGACCGACATTTGGTCAATTACAAGTTACAACAGATTCTCACAGTATGATGATCCTCACTTGACAATTTGTTAATGACAATTTCAAATGCAAAACATGAGTATTGAATGTGCAATCATTTCCAGGATGTCGCATCCAAGAGGTGATTGCAGAAGAGATAACCTGCATGTTATCAGATTGGGATATTCCAGAAGACAAAGTCTTAGTGATGATCCTCAGAGATAATGAAGAAAATGTTATTTCAGGATGCGAGTCATCAGGAATCAACAACCATGCTTCATTCAAACATTACAACTCATCATTAACTAGTTGAGGGCTAGATTATTTTTGGTGGTATGAATTTGTTATTCAAATTTTGTTTATTACAAATTATTGGAGAGTACCCCAGGCACTCTCCAATAATTTGTAAAAGAACAAATTTATATTAACAAAATATTATTTGCGTTTGACTGAATATGAAACATGAGCAAGGAAAACATAGGCTTTTGCTCTGGTACCTTTATTTTTTGAAAGCCCTGATAGTGGCTTCTAGCACTCAAACAATTAATGATGCTATAGGTCCCCAGAGAGCTTTTATTGATGTGCTTGCCATATGCTGCAAAATAGCCGGACATTTTATCTGTTCACCTTTGTCAAATTATACTTGTTTACAAGAAATTCAGAAGAAAAAAGGGTCCAGGGTTCCTGCAGGAGGACTGATCAAATTCAAGGGTGTTTCCCGACATTTTGTAGCATTTTTCAAGGCCTTACAGCAACCAAATTCAAAGAATTTCAAGGCCTTTCCACCATGAATGATGATATATGATCATTAGTGTACCCAACGATGGAGGCTGTTAATTACCGATATCGACAGCACATTTTTATTTCGCAAAGATTCAAGGATTTTCAAGGCTCCCATGACTATTTTCCAGGCTTTCAAGTACTTGAACCACACTTTGTTAAATTCGAGACCTTTCCTTGAATCCAAGGCCCCATGGGAACCCTGGGGGTCTCACGAAGCATCACGTTATACAAGATGTTTCCACAAGATGGAAAAGCACTTTCTACATGCTTGAGCACATCACTGAACAACAACTGGCTCTGTTTGAATATGAAGATGACCATGACATTCTGGTGATGACGTTGAATCAATCGAATCTTGCACAAATGGTTTTGAAAATTGCAAAGGTTCGAGAAAGTAACCAAGGAAATGTCTACAGCAAAAGGCAACATGCTCCTCAGTAATTCCATTGGTTTCTTTGCTCAACAGCATTCTTACGAGCAACAAGGATGATGAAGAAATACAAGCAATGACAGACGAGTTGAACTAATTGTACACATCATGTTTCGTGGAAATCAAGAATGACAAACTTGATGTGATCGCCACATTTGTTGACCCTTGGTACAAAGCGGTTTTCTTCAGGAACATGGATGGACCTACGAGAGTAAAATTAGATTGGTTTGAGGAAGAAGACAAGTTGCTCGATTTAGAGAATGAATTTCAAGGAAAGTGGAGGTGCCAAATCGATGGAACAAGCTTCTGAAGTGCGTTCGTCAAAAGCTACCAAACACACTCTAGACAAAGATTTTGAACATCTTCTCTCTGCTGAAGGAGCAGCACCTTTACAAACAAAACTCAAATCACTCAAAGATGAAATTGCTTTGTTTTCTTCAGAGCCATTTACTGAGCACTGAAAAGATCTGTTTGGTGTTTAACTGGTAGAGTGCTGGAAGACCATTTTTGGGCTTTACTCTGAAGTACAGGTACCACAGATTAATGGCTTCATATTCAGTGGATGTGTTTTGCTTTATCTTTGAAGTGAAATTACTTAGTCTGTTAGGATTTGCCTTGTTACAATTTATGGGAGAGTGCTTATTGGCATGCTCCCATAAATTGTAACAATGTAACGACAAGGGAACAAATTTTGATGACCAAAATAATTTAACACTTTACCACTTAAACATGTTCCATTTCCCTTAGCTTTGCAGAATCTTAGGAAGTACCTTCTTCTCCCCATCTCGTGTACCAAGCAAAAGACTTTACAGTGAGGTGGGAGAAATTTACGTGGAGAAACAAAACAGACTCAATCCCGAAAAATGTGAAACTCAAACTCAATCAACATACCATACAATGGATCTCTCTATGATAATCCCAGTTGTGAAAACATTGTGCAATCACTGCCAATCATCATGCAATGCATCAATGACATGGTGTCACCCATCTTACATTGTTTGGGTTCATTCTTGATAAACAAGTAAAAAAAACTTGTTTTATGACATTCATCTAGAAGAAATTATACAGTATTTTGAGTGGAATCACTCTGACTCTATCAGTGTTAGAGATGAGATGATTAATCGATGTAACATCAACACTCGGATGTTAAGCGCCCATCGGTTCACCATCGGTCCTCGACGATTGTCCGAAACTCAGTGAAAGTGTCAGGTAAGTGATGGTTTGTGAATGAAAAGGCAGAATATTATATTAAAGATTTTGATTGTGTAACTGTGTACCGAGCTGTTTTTTATCCATCACGTGAATACGGATGTTCTTCACTGCCCAAACTGTACTGTATTCTGCAAAATGTCACAATATTTCTTTGGAAATTCTTCCAACCACACTCATCATCTCATTAAATATATAATGACATTCACTATTCCCATATTGGACAGATAATTCCTCCATATTGGTAATCTGTGTTAACAGTGAGAGGTTTGGGTGCAATAAGTTTAATATCGGGCCAATCGGGATGGGATTTATCAACACGAAGCAAATTTTTCTTATGTTGAAATGTGTGGAGCATGGGATAAAAATAGATAATGCAGTGCAATGTCATGACTCGTGTGACACAATTCCATATATGGGTTTACCGAAAAGAAACACACTTTAAAACGTGTGGTTCCAACGACGGCTTCTGATAACTTCTTGACTCAGCTGTTAGCTGTTTATTTTAAATCGAAAATATACTGCAGTGATGGTGCTTCATTGACATAAAATTTGTCAAGGTGATAGCTAAAAATTGCGATTTTCTTGTTTAAAAATGTAAATATATTGAGCATGAAATTTACTGTCCATTATGGCATACTTGTTGAATGCCACATGCATATGGGCTATCTGATAACAGATCAATAGTAAGAGAGACAATATTCTCTAATGTAATCGTTATCTACAGTATGTAATTACAGCCAGTTAATATTTAATTGTAGAATACAGTGCATCTCATATGTTCTGGACACACACCCATATTACGCATCTATCCTGTCTCCGAAATGTCAAAAGATACCAAAAAAATGTGAGTCTTTCATAGGAACTTTAAAGCGAGTGTTAAATTAAGACAGATCTAAGAGGCCAAGTTCAAGAGAAGCGATTAACTGAGAATAAATGTCCTGGATATCTAAATAAAAATCGGGGGATTTCTCGAAAAATTCATTCCAGCCAATTCCATTCGGAAGGTGTGTAAGGTTGTGGGTCGTTGCGTGTAGATGGGGAGGTCCCATGCTATAGGTTAGAGGAGGTACCGCATCGGTGCGAAAGTATAGGCACGTTGTTATGTAAGGGAGCCACAGAGCTCATATTTAGAATAGGAGCAGTCACGGGCCAAGCCAGTGGCCATATGTGAAAATAGGATCAGAAACATGGGAGCTATTTGCATTTAGGTAAACAGCATTACCTGTTTTAGAAGGCAAGCCATACATAGGCAGTGTAGGCTTTGCCTGTATGAACATTATTCTGAGACAAACGTAAGGGGGAGTTTAACCCCATTGGTGGAAACTGTTTGTGTGAAAAGCATCAAGTAAAGTGACAATAAGCCTGTTAGAGCAGAGGCAACCGCTAAAGTGACAATACGCCAGTGACTGTGCATCAGCAGTGAATGGGTGAAGAGAAGAGGCGACCAAGGAACCAATACCAGCGAAGAGGAGAAAAACCAGCGACAACAGAGAATGCTGGCCCGCAAGTGACTCAAAAACTGTGGGTAGGGGGTGATTGATGTTTTGTATTATTATTCTTATGGATTCCATATAAGTCAAAAATTATCATATTTATTTTTCTTACATATGTATTAAGGCTGTTGTTTTCATTGAACCCCTGTTGATTTATGCTTTTTGAGGAAAAGTTATTAACCCCTTCAGGATAAGAACCACCCCAACAAAAGTGAAATGGGCGGGTTCGTCATGGTGAGGCATACGTTCACGCACAGATTCAGGCAACACTCCTTGAGTTTTAGCTGAATATGCAGCGTGAATCTATTTCTTCCAGCAGCGACAAAGCTCCGGTTTCCGACAAAATTAACCCTTTGATGTCTGTTATTTAACTTAAAGTGAGTATTAAAAGTGTGTAATCTTCCGGGTTGATGGGGATTAATAGCACGTAAATTAAATTCTGATTAATGTAAATCAGCCAGCTTCTGCAGTAAGCTTGAATAAGAAAGAAACCATCTGACATCGGTATTTGGTATTGGCCAACTGTTGTCGAAAAATTGGCATTCGTCTGATGGGACATTTAACTAATTAGCTCATCTCTAGTATAGAACATGTCAAAAGGCACACAAGAATTTGAATCTCAATTTTCTGGCTATGGCACTGGACTGCTGTAGCCAAATCAATCTACTTGCACCTGAAATTTTCAATTCAAAAACTTGTATGCTATTTTGGTTATATTCACTTCAAGATATTAATATTGTGACTGAAAAAACTGTACTACATTCAGCTACATACATAGTGGGAAAATTGGCACACACATCTTCTCATTATTCAAAATGTTATCTTTAATTCTTATGTGACTGCCTTCTACACTCAAAATGTATCGAAATGCAAAAACAGAATGGGTCATGAATTATAGCGAATCAATGCAACATTGACAAATTATCCCCTGAGTTCCAATGTGTTGTATGTGCCAGTAGGCACAAAGAACACATTGGAACTCAGGAGACAAACTGATAATAGATTTTAAAGGCAGTCCCAAACAGGTCTGACATTCTAGAAAATCAAGGGGTGCAAAAAGTTAAAAAATTTATAGTAATTTATATATTTTTTATACTTACCAATGACCCAGACATAGCTGGTGCTAACTCTTAAAATATAGGGCCAAACACAAATTTTGCCCCCCAATCCCCAAAATTTGCATCTAAAACTAAAGAAAACATGTCCTGAGAGGCCCTCCACACTTCGCCCCTACTGCGCATGCGCAGTGTCAAGGACGTTCCGAAATTGGCGCCATTTATCATTCTAATAACCAGTGCCTGGTAAGCGCTATGTACTCAGCGGGGAGGCAAGAGTTCCCAACTCCTGGGAGGGCCATCCCCGTCTGGGTCATTGGTAAGTATAAAAAATATATAAATTACTATAAATTTTTTAACATTTTTATACTGTACCAATGACCCAGACATAGCTGAATAGTAAAAAGGCTGGAGGGCCAAGGACATAGAGCAAAATGGAATACGCTCAATAAAATAAAATAGAGTCATCCCCTGTAGGGAAAAGAAGTAATAGGCCTTACATGTATCTTTCTTATTTATGATAAATTAGAAAGATACAACACCTTCCAAAAATTGAGCTTCATACATCCATGTACTCTATTAATATCCAATAATCCTTATACTAATAATTTTTAAAGTAAGCCAATAATAAAGTAAGTCTAGAGAATAGAGACTCTTATACTCCTAAAAGTGTGTGAGAATTGCATAATCATGTCCGTTGACATATGCAATATTCAAAAGCTATACTTTAAAAACTAAGACTTGAATGAATTTTATAAACTTAAACTTCTCACTAAACAACCATCCCAATAACAGCTCAGAATTACTAACTCCGGAGGAGGTATCCCCTTGTTTTCATAGTAAAAACAGGTGACCCAAGGGAACACCCTCCCCCCCCCCCTTTTTCTTGCCCTGGGTCAAATAGCCCAGAGCGAAGAGGGCAGCCGAACGGAGACACTGCCGAAACAGACAGCCTACCTAGCTATAGTAGCAACTGTTAAGTGAATGACATTCTGAGCAGTAGATAATAGACCTAACAATAGAGGCCTCCAGAAATGGACTCGATATTTCTGAGATAAAATTCATGAATGGATGGCTGAGCGCAATGAGCAGCCTTCAAAAATCTATAATAGAACACTATTAATGTAAGCCCAAGAAGTAGAAGAACTCTTACTTCATGAGCCGAAATCTTAAGCACAACTGCTAAGCCAATGATATACCATAAGCAGTACGCTAGTTAATAGAATCCATTAACAATAAAATGGAGCGTAACGTCCTTCTACTAGACATCAAAGACAGAAGAAGCTTACGCCCTTGTAATAAACAGATATCTGTTTATAAATACATAAACTGTACCCGGAAAGAGTAAAGGCCTATGCCCATACGAAGACGGAAGGACCTTAAAATAATAGGTTCCGGATAATAGGAGCCTAACTCTTATGCAACAATCCAACCTAAATAGTAACGGAAGTATTGATTCCGAAACTATGAAAGTGAAAATCATCCATCGATAGTGCATGAAACTCACTGACTCTACAGTAAAAGAGAAACCAACATAATTACTGTCTAAAAGGTCAGAATTTGAAAACTACTGTTTCCAGAGGCTCAAATGATTACTTAGCTAAATAAGAACCTGAAGTTAAAATCCGTATAGAAATTTAATCTAAAGATTCTAAGTCTATTTATCAAAAAGTTACTAACTGACTTAGATAAAGAGACAAAAGACTCAATTGTAAACTATCGTAGAGTGCATAGGTATGAGGTAACATAAACCTATAACCTAAATAACAACAGGCTGCAGTAGATCTTGTGAAACAAGTATACTAAAAAATAGCAATGAGTAGTATGGAGGGATCAACCATATGAACATAATGATCCCTACACCACGACGGAAGAGCCTCCACTTTAGTCGCATAGAATAGCGAAGAAGAGGATCTCCTATAGTAAGAAATCGCGTCCAAAGCTCGTCCAGTACAGTGCTTACAATGCAATACGGACCACACAACGGAATACATGAAGGTTGCGACCTTGCTGGTTGTGATAAAGATGACACGATTTACCCAGTGAAAAAAGATCCTCACATAGAGGAAGATTTCACGTTAAGATCCACAGTAGACAAGAGAGTAAATTACTCATGATCTCTGTGAAGATAGAGATGCTATCAACAGAAATGTATTGTGGTTGTTTATCTTAGCAATACCTGCTAAAAACAACAGCGCCGGAGGATACGCGTATCCTAACATTCTGTCCTATAGATCAATAGAGCGTTAACAGTATTAGCTCAGAGATCTGGACAAGCCAACACATACGTCTGCAATTGATTAGCCAGCTGTGTCATAAATAAAACATCATTGGGCGCTCCCATAGATAGCAAATCTGATTGAATACTTGTTTGTTGAGAGTCCATTCTGACAGCAACAAGCGACCCGTAAGAGAACGGGAGTGCGATAAAACAATCAGACGACCCAGAATATGACGGACCAAAACTGAACTTGGTGTACTATAACCAACAAACGGATTCTTTCCATTAAATTGAATAACGGAAACGAAAGAGTGCCTCCCTGGTTCCGGAGATACGCCACTACTGTCGAATTAAAGGACAGGAATTTGGGCATGCGTTTCTGAATAATGTTCATGCAATGACATAAAGCAAGCCTAAAAAACATTATTCCGCGGAAGTTAACTGATAGCTAAAAGACTGCGGAACCCAAAGACCCTGGCACTTCGAATCCGTAGGGATCAGTATATATCCCAATCTGTTTGACTGGCAACCGTCATAACAGCCACACTCGGGTCCGGCAACTGCGGCGGCACTCTCTGAGTCAACCACCGAATGTTTGCCCCAGTCTGAATCTCTTGTAACACTAGATAGACAAGAGAATGTATAAATCAAGCAATTCATGGATTGCCGGAAAGTTGCCGTCGAAGAGAAGCTCCTCCGAGAACGAAGCGACTCTGAGAGAGTTCTTAACCTACTATCCACGCGTGGATGTAGCTAGGGCTGCCTCACGTCTAACCAACTCCAATCAGCCACTGAAGGGCAGAGTTATACGTGAACAAACTACTGCCCTCAAAAGAAATTACATTGAGAATAATATCCCGTAAATCTTTTCTTGAAGACGTAATGATAACGCCTCAGTAAGGCGGATTACGTATAATAAAGCGTCTAAGTTAAGTCTAATATACATAATGTCGTTCCCAACATTGAAATTGGAAAAGACATAAACGGTGAAAAAGAATATATGCAGTCTTTAATCACACCGTCTAGACGCATATGAACTCTCGGTATGCCCTGCTCTGCCAAAATAAACTATATGTAAAAAAAGATAAAATGGCAGAAATGAGCCACGCGGACAAGAAACTAAACTATCATGCTTAGTAGCCGTCTTGTATATATATATAAATATATAGCGTCGAAAAATAAAACACATGTTGTAATGACAATATTGGACTGCGTCGGTAAGTCAGGGACAAAGTCCCTGTACCGATCGAAAAATCCGAGTCCAATGACGCTATAAGTCTCTTATCCAAGATCGCAGCAATGAAGTCCGAAAAATAATCACTGGAAGAAATGCCAGAAGATATGAAAGGCATCTTCCGATACTACTAAAGGGAAAACTCGAAATCTTTCGAATCCCTTTCGCCATCCTGTCGGACCCTATAAAGCGTTCGGTCGTCCGTAGCTTGATGCAACCGCGGACCGCACCGACCCAGCGCCGTCGGATAATTCCTGATTCGACCGAGAAACCGTCAATTGCTGGGATGCTGCGAAACAACTGTGCTAACTCGGATAGCACGTCCGTCACTGAGGCCTGAGGAGCAGCGGTCTTACGATGCATTGCCGCAGGAAGCTCCGAGATCGTTACCCCGTGCATACTTCCAATATGCGAGCGAACGGAGTGTATAGGCCTCGTGTCCCTTGGCTACCGGATGGCGCGACCTATTCGCTGTGGAATCACTGAATGCCGAAACTGATCGGATACTCGAGGTCACGTAGCCAATGTGCGGTCGTGTGCCCTGCTGTGAGGATGAGGAAGCATTAAAGACAGTCTCTCGGACTGTCAATATAACGGAGCGTCCCGAGCAACGGACATATGCTCCGAATGTAAAATATCTGAACCACAACATGCGGTCCCCTATGTTGTTGGCTTCCTCCGATCTGTCCTCAATCTGCCGTCACTGGGTGAGTACTAAAGTAATTAAAGTGCTCGCATCACCCAAATCTCCTTCCTAGACCGCAACGGACAAACCCGGCAGCCGAACCATTCGATGAATGTACGCAACACCGGGTGAGCTAGCGAATGTCACTCCGTAAGCGATAGACATATTCCATGAGCACTTATTGCCGCTAACTCTTCATTAACTATGACGACAGAGGCACACTTTTGAAAGACATCTCCATAACTCTTCGAACAAGAAACCAGAAATGCTTGGATAGCAAGCATAAAATAATAATATATATAGCGTCGTTCAATAATTCGAAAGTTTGTGTGACATTATTGGACTATGTCGGAACTGAGGGACGATGTCCCTGAACCGAACCAAAAATTTCTAAGTCCACCGACGCTATCAGTTTCTTATCCGGCATCGCAGCATATGTTGTTCCGAAAGGGAAAGCTTGAAATCCACCGAATCCCTTTCGGTATCCCGTCGGACCGGATGAAACTTTCGGACGTCCGTACCCGCTTCCACGGAGCGTCCCGACCCAGCATCGTCGGATAAAATATATGCGACAGATTCAGTTGATGCTGGGATGCTGCGATAAACAGTGCTATTAAGGAAAGCACGTCCGTTCCCGAGGCCTGTGCAGTAGCGGACTTACGATGCATTGCCGCTGGAAGCTCCGTGTACGTTGACTCCCGCATACTTCCTATGCGAACGTCCGGAGTCTGCAGGCCTCGAGTCCCCGGCTACCGACCCAGCGCTGTCGGATAATTCTCGATCCGACACCGTTTCTGTCGGCTGCTGGGATGCTGCGATAAGCTGTGCTATGTGCACAAGAATGTCCGGCGTCGAGACCTGCGGAGGCGCAGTCTATCGCTGCTTCGCCGAGGGCAGCTCCGCATCAGATGGCTCCCGCATACTTTTCCTATGCGAACGTCCGGAGTCCATCGGTCTCGAATCCCTGGCTGCCGGATGGTGTGACCTGGTCGCCGAAGAATCCTTGATCGGCGAAGCTGGAAATATATCGGCGGTCACGCAGCCAAGGTGCGGTCGTGTGCGCTGACGAGAAGAGGAAGCCTTAGCAGTCTCAGCGGACTGCCTATACAACGGAGCGTCCCGAGCGACGGACGTATGCTCCGCTAACGACACATTTGTACCACAACATCTGGGGCCAGATGTTGTTGAACGAGAGAGGGGCCTCTCTCGCTTGCCGTCCGGAAGGACCGGAACGAGCTATGAACCGGACTAAAAGGCTTCCTCCGTTCTCCCTCCGATCCGCCGTCACTGGGTGTGCATTAAGTTAATTTTATAGTGCTCGCATCACCCCAAAATTCCTTCTAGACCGCAACGGACGAACCCGGCTGCCAAACCATTCGGTGAATGGACGCTACACCGGGCGAGCTAGCGGACGTCAAAGGCCGTCGAACCTACTAGGGTCCTCTTAGGCAATTGGCGTATTACATGAGCACTTTTCCGCTAGCCCTTCATTAATTGTGACGACGGAGGCACACTGTTGGAAGACATCACAGATACATCACCCTAATCTTGATCGTCTGAAATAGAAATTGATAAAGTAGAGTGACCCTGCGGGGAAAGGACCGGAGTGTCCAAATCCCCAACAACATACCGTGACATACGCTTCCCATATTGTCATCGAAATCATACGATACAGAACCGGAGTTAATGCGAGTACACTGACCACATATAGAATGATAATAAGGTCAGAGGAAGACTTCCTCTTAAAACAATAGATCAATATCCTTTCAATGTGAAAAGAAAACAAGTCCTGGTACTCGCACTAACCCCTGGCAATCAAAATACATAATAATAATATGATCCATTAATATAGAAAAAATAATTGAAATCAAAATATTTTGAAAAAATATTTTTTCAGAACAGCCCAAGTTTCTGAAAAGTAACGTTGAGCCCCAATGGATCCCAAGCCTAAGTGTGGACAAAAATTTTAAAAATATTTTAAACAATTTATTCAACACTTACGAACAATAATAATGTATCTAGTTATGATTGAAATAACATAAAGATATTATTATTTAGAAATCCCCCCCTCACACAGAGGGCTGTTGTAAATGTAAACAATGAGTGTAAAAACACTAAAATAAGACTCCAGGCACCCAGGCCCGAAATCAGTTACCAAAAATACACCATCTGATGCAAAACAGAGACTTCCAGGGAAGAAACTGCAGAACATCAGATGGTAGATGCAGAACACAACGCCTAACCACCCGTAGGTGAAGACGTAAACATGGGGAAAGAACAGAATTCATTCTGTTATTCAGCTAAACTCCCAAGAAATTTTAGTAATAATAATTACAGAAATTATGCCAAAAGCATGAGAGAATAGCAAGGGGGAACTTAAAGGACAGGGAGAGAGGAAAAACACTTGTAAAAACAGTGTAACTAAATAATCAGAATGACAACAAAATGGCTGCTGCCTTGAAAATAGGTAACTTAACATAATTTCATTAAAAAATTTTAAGTTACAGCCCTGATAATATTCTGTCACACATTCTTTTCCTCTCCTCCTTTTCTATCCTCCTTAGAATCACCATTTCACTAATATTTATGTGTCTGGCATCATTTAAACTGAGATTTAAAAGCACAAAGATCAGTCAGATGTTAACTGATGAAGGGCCAAACTTAGAATGATAAATGGCGCCAATTTCGGAACGTCCTTGACACTGCGCATGCGCAGTAGGGGCGAAGTGTGGAGGGCCTCTCAGGACATGTTTTCTTTAGTTTTAGATGCAAATTTTGGGGATTGGGGGGCAAAATTTGTGTTTGGCCCTATATTTTAAGAGTTAGCACCAGCTATGTCTGGGTCATTGGTACAGTATAAAAATATTGCCCTCCTCAATTTTTTCTAGGCGTGCAGCATTCCTGCACTCCTAAAGAATGCCAAGCCTGAACAACCCACCCCCACCCCCGACCCAGTTGAAACAAAAAGTTGTGTTTGTAAGTCATAAAATCTTGATCTGTTTCAGCCATTTATATGGGCCACCGGCCTATCGGGAAATCTCCTGGTCTTCGGACTGACCAGGCCACCTCTGCTTATCAGTAAAATCGACATTGAATGCCAACGGCTATGTCTACTGTGAAAGGAAAAAACACGAAGATAATAATGATAAATTTATGCTGGTACAGGCTTGGCAATTTCAGGAGAGCGATTTTTTAGCTCTCCTTACTGCCCTCCTGAAAGAATTAAGGAGAGCGAAAAATTGCCCTCCTAAATATTTTGGTCTGGGATGATTGAGATTACATGTATTATGCTCACATTAAATTTCTGTTGTAAAGCAAAAATGTAATTTAACTTCGAAGTCACATAACATCACATAATTTCATTTTGAAAGTGGTTTAGTGGTAAAAGGTAATGGCTGCAACCATACCCAAACACAGTTGCAATCATTTGAAGCAAAATGGGTCAAAGCAATATTTTTTTTTCTGTCAGTTTCAAGTTCAACAACTGACATCACAGTTTGAGGGGTAATTATTCAAGGAATATTGACACTATAATATACTACCATTACTACTATCCTGTCACTTGAAGCACTTGCACCAGGATGTGACTGTAGATTCAAGCAGACCTGTTGTCCAAGAAAGTCATACGCCTACTACTACCACCTTCAACCCCCCTTGGGGGGTTGAAGGTGGTAGTGGTAGGTGTATGACTTTCTTGGACAACAGGTCTGGGTACACACACAGGTCTTGTCAAGTGTGTGTTCGGTTGTTGAGTGAGACATCTAGATGTCTAAGAGATTTCGCTTTACCTTAGTAAAGTTCATAAAATCACTGATGTAGTCGGTTGGTTTCAGTTTCAATGAGTTCGTTCAACTGTTTACTTAACATGCTGTGTAAAGCGAATTGCTCTCCTAAGCTGATTGAGGAGAGCGATTTTTTGCCCTCCTGCATTTTTCAGAATGCCAGGCCTGCTGGTATGCTTTGTGAATTTCCAGCCAGAATTGGGTGAAGGTAAGTTTTTCTTAACCCGATTGCAAATGGTGGCACCCATTTACTCTCGGTTCAGGTGTAACTTGACAGATCACTGGACGTATAATAATCCCTCTGAGATAAATTCTAATTTGTATCCATTTTTACAAAAAATGTTTCTAAGTGAGTTTGACGACAACAAATTACCAAATTTAGTGATTAACTACACACATTTGAACTGGCACAAAATGAGTGATTCTTAATTACAGTTAAAACTAGAAGTCCTGTCACGAACTGTGCCCTTATCTAGGCTTAATTGCACAAAGGAATTGCACGCAATTGCCATATCGAATGGCATCCAAAGCACGGCAGGTTCTCCTGGTTACTCATAGTAAACACAGGCAATGGTTACCCAGAGGTCCATTGGCTGAAACATTGCTTGTGCGTAAGCCATATGCACAGAATTTGATAGCCTTACTATGGTCATAACACGTAGATTAAAGCACAGATCGACACGCTATTTGTGCACATTTCATGACAGGACTTCTAGCTTTAACTGTACCTGCCATGTCTCTTTACTGCAGTATTATGCAACTGATAAAATGATTTCGTACAGTCGTTTGTCTGATAATGGTTTTTGTCCAGTTACGCAAATCTCACAAAAACATTTTAGTTCTGTTAAAAACGAAACGTTAAGAAGAAAAATAACAGCTGTTATTTGTTAAGACATTATCCATGTTTAAACTAGAGGTAAACTAGAGGTACTGTGAGCAAGCTCACAAAGTGATACCACCCGCACCTGTCAGAACGGAATTATATTGCTTCATGCACATCTTCATATGGAGTTCTTCCATTGTGTAAAGTTTCATGAAAATTCTTCAAACGGTTTAGAAGGAGTTGCGCTTATAAGGATGGACAGGGTGATTCCTATATACCCCCCAAACTTTGTTTGTGGGGGGGTATAATAAATATAGGTTATAACATTACTTGAACTTAATGTTTAGCATTTTTTTAGAGATTCTAACTGGTGTCATTTCTGTGTCCTAATTTCGTTGCAAACAAAAAATCGGAAAAAATATTTGCTGATATGTGTTGGTGTCCTTGCGTAAGATTCAGAAAAATGCAATGTACATGTGTTTTGCCATAACACATGCCTATAAGTACAAGAACTGTTGAAACTGGCAGTAGGATTTTTACATCAGAAATTGTGTGTTTGAAAAGGTAGCCTATTTGACCAGAACCGAACCAGGTAAATTACGCAATTCGCAAAATGTACCAATGATGAGCTGCACAAAGTTATTGCCTAGTTTTTTGTACCAGATCAAACAATAGTTGTCAATATGTTTTAAAATTGGGTGTTTATGCTCTTGCACCATTATGTGGACAGTTTTGAGTTGAACAACTCAATTGTCGGACTTCTTCAAAAATCGAAGGGAAGTTACAAAAAAGAAGAAAAAAAAAGTGTATTTTAGTTAAAAACCAACTTGAATTCCCCTTCTTTTCAAAATATTCAGAGAATTTCAAAGAGGGAGGGGATCTAGTATCTACGTGTACCTTCTAGTAATAGGATCTAGTGTAACACCCCCCCCCCCCCCCCTTCCTATGCAGGGGTGCATCAATGAGGATACATGTGTTATGGGTGTCTCACTATGTAACCGCTCCCCACCGGGGGGGGGGGGATATCCTAGGTTATTTTCCCCCCACCCTGGATATCTTCCCCCCACCTCAAAAATAAAATATGAAAAGAACTGAACAAAAAGATAAAGATAAGAACATTTATTTATGGAATTTTCATTGAAGTTCAACTCTTCAATATATACATAACCAGTGAATAGAAAATAGGCAATATCAGAAGCAACTATTTCACAAATATCAATAAGTTTTTTTACACCGTGGGGGCCAACAATAACAAAGTCCAAACAATGGCTGCAAAAGGTTCTATGAATGTCTGTTGGGAGTTTGACACGGGTGGGGGAAGATATCCAGGCCTGGTTGTCTTCCCCCCCTCCCCCACCCATGTCAAAAAATATAGAACAAATTAACAACAGTTTCAGCTTGGCTTATACCATTGAATAATGACCAGTGAATTGAAAATAGGCAATCTTAGAACCTTTCAAGCAATTTTTTAATTCGTTCTATATTTTTTGACATGGGTGGGGGGTGGGGGAGATAACCAGACCTGGATATCTTCCCCCCCACCCATGTCAAACTCCCAATAGACATTCATAGAACCTTTTGCAGGTTGGCCTGGTTATCTCCCCCACCCCCCACCCATGTCAAAAAATATAGAACAAATTAACAACAGTTTCAACTTGGCTTATACCATTGAATAATGACCAGTGAATTGAAAATAGGCAATCTTAGAACCTTTCAAGCAATTTTTTAATTCGTTCTATATTTTTTGACATGGGTGGGGGGTGGGGGAGATAACCAGACCTGGATATCTTCCCCCCATCCATGTCAAACTCCCAATAGACATTCATAGAACCTTTTGCAGGTTGGCCTGGTTATCTCCCCCACCCCCCACCCATGTCAAAAAATATAGAACAAATTAACAACAGTTTCAACTTGGCTTATACCATTCAATAATGACCAGTGAATTGAAAATAGGCAATCTTAGAACCTTTCCAGCAATTTGGGGGATTTTTCCGAACATGTGGATGGGGTTGGGGTGGGGGGAGATGTCCAACCTGCATATCTTCTGCCTCACCCATCTAAAAAACATAGCTACTATCTCAAAAATATCAATAGGTTTTTTTACACCGTGGGGCCCCCACACTTATCTCTTTGCATTTTCAGCTATCTCTGGGACAGTGATGTCCACTCTACACCCCCAACCCTTCCCAGCATCGTCCTCGCTCTCTACGGCTCTGCTTGTATCCAACAGTTAACAGCAGTGAGACTTTCTTCCTGAGTAAGATATGAAGAAAATTGTACATACAACCGATGTTTTTACACAGTAAAACACCAGAGTGAGCAAATAAACCATCATAACATACCCTCTCAAAAGGGAAAATGGGGTCACCTTCAAAATTCTGGAATGGGGTTTTAACTTTTGTTCCCCCCCCCCCCCACCCCCACAAGAAAAGTTTGAAATTTGCTATTAAATGGAGCCTTCAGCTGGCAGATTTATGATAGAAATTTACTTCATTTTTACTCTGTCAAAATGACATTTTTTGCAACAAGTCTCAACTTTGCAAGTTCACAAGTGGGTATCCAGTGGTCAAGAGTGATACATACCTTTTGGCTGCACAATTCCAGATGTGATAATTTCATCATCATTCAAGGAACAGTCCTGTTCTTAACAGTTTAGTTCTGCAACTCACTACTCTTTTTCGGGGGAGGGGGGGAATTCAGATCTGAAACACGAGTCCACGATTCTGGGCCTCCCAAAGTTCCAGGCCTTAGGTTCACCACTCAGACCCACCTTATTCAGTGATTGATGACATCACTATTTTCTCGACATGGGGGCTCGTGCTCCCTGACACAGGGGCTAGGATATTTCCCAACAAGCATACAATAATGGAGGTAGTTTCCCAGACTTTGGGGGGACCCCTCGCACATTATCCCTGGCCCTGGTAGTGAATGGTGGCTAATATATGTGTAACAGGAGTTTGCAATCATGTCAGTAATATCTTGGGGGGGGGGGGGCATGTCAGGCCTGAAACCAAGAGTCCAGAGTTCTGGGCCTTGGTGTCACTATCCTGCCCCACCCTATTCAGTGGTGATGTCAGAATATCCCTGGACACGGGAGCCTGTGCACCTATGCATAGGGACCAGGGCATTCCCCGACAAGAACACAATGAAGGGGGCAGTTTCCCTGATGAGGATGGCTAACTCTCCCTGATGGGGGATGTAACTGGGATTGCAGCCCTGACCTCATACCCCTTTCAGCACCACCCCTGACCCTATCCCGGTCCCTGGTAGTGAATGTTGACTAATATATAATGATATACAAGCTTGCAGTTATTTCAGTGATATCCGACTGTCCGCTGAAACACCCCCATCCCCATTTTAGATAGCAATTGCTAGGGGGAGGGGTGCTCACGTCTGATCCAAGAGTCTAGGGTCCTGGGCGAGGGCCTCCCAATGGTAACCCCAGGGTCCAGTATGTAGATCCAAGAGTCCAAGGTCCTGAACTCCCGGGCAATGCCTGCCATTGCCTGGGCCTCCCAAAGTTCCTGGCCCTGGGGTACTATCCTGGAAACAGGAAGATTCGACCTCAGGAAGATTCGATCCCAGGAAGATTTGGTCAGGGAAGATTCAATCTTCAATAAAGAACAACACATTCACACTGGTTCAACATATTTATTTTTCAATTCAGTATTCTTATTTTTCATTCCAAGCAACAAGTATCATTTATTAAATAAAAAATAACAATTACGGTAGTATGGTACATGATTGATACAGTACAACATACTGAAATAACAATGGATTACTACTAATGGTAAACAGTGTGTATGGGTTTGGGGATTCAAAGGTCTATCAAGTCATGTGGAGGCTCTTCAATAGGTTCAGGGGAATTTTACCATTATTATATCCCCGGCCCTGGTGGTGAATGATGACTGTGTATAATACGGGTTTGCAGTCATTTCAGATAATATCTAACAGTCGGTTAAAACCTCCTCCATTCAATATTTGGGACGGCAATAGCTACAGTTAACTACAACAGAGCTGGTTCTGTATGTGCCCGACGTGTCGAGCAGAAATTGAAATATCCTAATTTTGTACTATTGAAACCAGTCAATAAAAAGATAAACAACATATTTCTTCTTACTTTTTTGTTCCTATCAGACATGTACACAACATAAATAAGATTTGTTGTCAGGTTTATGTGCACTTTCAATGTTTTGGGGTATTTCTTACATGAAATATACATGTATGCTGGTTCTCTACTCATAAAAGAGTCTGTAACTGGTCAAATCGCCACATTGACAAACAGGCACAGTGTTAATATTTGGAAACGATTCATAAGCCTGCTCTTGTGTACCTGTGCATCTAGTCTTCCAAGACATCAATTATTAGAATCTGCACCAAAATTTTGTTGCATCTGTAAATTTGAAAACGTTTGCACTTGATTAATGCAAACTGGTTTGATACCGGACAAATGACTGACAC
Organism: Pictodentalium vernedei; assembly: GCA_031216915.1. Classification (NCBI taxonomy): domain Eukaryota; kingdom Metazoa; phylum Mollusca; class Scaphopoda; order Dentaliida; family Dentaliidae; genus Pictodentalium; species Pictodentalium vernedei. The sequence goes on from CM062294.1 coordinate 579,829,712, forward strand.
GTACATGGAAGCTTTATTTTTCTTAGGTCACAAGTTGTCCTCAGGAAATATTATTTTATTATCATTTCTGGTACGAATACGGTAGCAGACTTTCAGGAACCACTGGTGCCTGCCGTCAACTAGATGAGTTGATTTCATGTATTTTTTGTGTTCTCTATCGCCCAACCTTCATTTTCGTATATAATTTGTGTAGGCCTATATTTAATTTGAATTTAACGAATATCAGAGGCGGGAATTTCAAAATAAACAAAATTCCATTACTTATATAGCCCCTAAAGGTCGTTTATTTTCAAAATTTTGGTATTTTACTTAAGTCGTAGCAGACTTTCATGCAGTGCTCTCAACCACACGACAACAGCTCCAGGGTGCGCCTTTATACTGCAGGTCCCCGATTTTACCGCAGGTCCCTCAAAAGTACCGCAGGTCCCTTGTTTTGCGGGGTATTATCTTTGTTTTAACTAATAGTTCGAGGCAACTGTCGTCTCGTTGATATTTGGGGGTATTTTACACCAAAAATCAATAATAACGGAGCATATTTTTCCATTCACGCTATATAAACAACATAAACTTATCACGCTCTTCGTGTCAAAACAACGTGTGCAGACCTATAAAACTATAACTAATATAAAAACTGTCTTCTACTGTACATAACATTCCGATATGCAATTCATCAGGCTTACAGAGCTTGCCATGTGTCAGGAAAATTACAAATGATGGCATCCCACCCCATGTGGCCCCCGCCACACTCGGGGAACATGATTCAAAATATTTCAGCGTTGCAACTTTTTAACACTACTATATGGTATTTCTGAATACTGGACTTTTCGCCGAAAGTACATTTCGCCGGAAAAGACAGTTCGCCGGAACTTAAAATTTTAAAAAAGACAGTCCGCCGAATTTTTTTTTTCTGTCCAATAAAAAAGACAGTTCGCCGGAACATAAAATTTTTAAAGAGACAATTCGCCGATTTTTTTTTTCTAATAAAAAAGACAGTTCGCCGAAACAAAACATTTTTAAAACCGACAATTCGCCGAATTTTTTTTTTCAATGAAAATGATAAAAAGTAACCAATATAACCTTTTTCCGTCATCCACCAACTTATCAATCAGAAATAATTCTTTACAGACCATTCAGTTCCAGATACTTCCACAATATGTTTTATTTTTTCTTCAATCCATAGTAAAGAAAGAAGTTATTGTTCACAGTTTACACCCCCTCGCAGGTGATTTCAACGATTTATGTTTCCAGCTTACCATTCGTATGGCTTTTCTCAGCCGAAGTCCCTCGTGGCTTGTTCAACATAAGATAAACAATTCTCGGCGCCGTCCATCTAAAAGAAGATTTTTTCAACATGCTTTGATTGCCCACATCGGCCGATGCTATTGAAGTGCAACAAGAGTGTACTCCAAACTTTAATCAAATATCCTTAATATAATTTGTTGGCTTGGTACATGGCGTACCAAACCCCAAAAATTATATTATGGATTTTGGGGCCCAAGTTTGGACTACCTCCCATGCAAGTACGCCGTACAGGCCTACGATGAAAGGGTAATGAAGGGTGGCAACCTAGCTGTCACAGTTTTTACCATGAAATCGCCCAAAACAGTGGCTAACATACATTCGGAGAAAAAAAGACTATTCGCCGGAAAATATCAGACAGTTCGCCGGGAAAATTTATTTGGCAAACTGTCTGATATTTTACGGCGGAATAGTTGCGGTTGGTTGCGGCTTTTTGGTAATTTATTGCATTTATTGGGCATAAAAGGCAGGCTGTTGAGCATGACCACAGGTCCCAAAATCTACCATAAACTACCACAAGTCACTTCTTTCGCAAAACAAGATGTCTGTTTCTTCCACAATTCGAGGGACCTGCGGTATATTAAAACTTTATCACAAGCTAGCGCAGGTCCATATGAATTATTTCCCTGCCCCCCCCCCCCCCCAAAAAACTCGGGCAATGTACCAGAGTTTTATGGGGGGTGGGGGTGGGGGGTGGGGGTGGGGGGTGGGGGTGGGGGGTGGGGGTGGGGGGCGAGAGAGGGCTACCGCAGGTCCCTTTCAGTTTTTCCCCCTCATCTTCACTATCTCCGTCATTTACTGCAGGTTAATACTGATAAATGTTTTGTTTCGCAGGGATTCAGGGATGAGACCGGTCTGCGCTGTGGGGGTATCCTTACCACAGGTCACTAAATCCTTCGCATATTTATTTTTAATATACCACAGGGTCCCTTTGATGGTAGTAGAAACCGCAGGTCGGCCTTGTTCTTGAAAAACGTGCTACTTTTAAGTATTCTGTGCCGACAAAGACGGAGTTCCTTTAAAACGATGCAAATGCAGTACAAACACTCTGTCGGCCCCCGATTGTCAAAAGCCCCCATCTGTCTGGTCAGTTTGAAAAAACATCAGCTCGGGTTTATTTAGCTACTGTATAAACAACGAATCAACTATGCCCAATTCGAGGTAGCCTATATTAAAAAATGAAAGATAAAGCCGTGCAAAAAATATACATTATCTCCTTAAAAGTTTCATTGTTTCGTTGTCTCTGATTAGATATCCTTGTCACTGATTAGATATCAAAGTTCCAAAATATAGCTTCATTA